>CM066035.1:393263103-394463103 GCA_033557465.1 Ichthyophis bannanicus
AACACAATCCCATCAATGTGTCCCAGATGTGCAGCTGAATATAAAGGGTGGCGCCAAGGTCAACTGGCTAACTAAAACATGTGGGTCTCACCAGGGTGACTGAGAGCCTACTCTGATAGGCCCTCAGCCCTCCTGGGAATGGTAGTTGTCTCCCTATAAAGACCTCTGCATACCTAGGCCACTTCGAGGGTTCCCACTCTGATGGGCCCTCAGCCCTCCTGGGAGAGAGAGAGAGAGACAAGGTGTGGGATTGGTTAGGGGGAGAAGGAAGATGTTTTAAATTACAAAGGCACACACACAAATCAGAGAGTGAGTGGCAGTTGGAGAGGAGTTGTAGGGCCAGAGGCAGGTGCAAAGGTTAGTGAGACAGCAGAGGAGAGATAGAGGAGGGGCGTTGAGCAGCAGGTGTGAGAGACAGCAGAGGGGAGAGGGGGCCAACAGGGGGAGGGGGTGGTGGGTAGGTGTGGGGGGAAGCCCTGTGGGTGGGGGAAGAGATGGCTGAAAGGGAGGGGGAGGGGGAGGGGGGCCCCGTAGGGGGCCTGAGCACCAGCACATGGCTGGTCGGGAGGTGGGGCGGCCACCTGCTCATGCGGGAGGGAGCGTGGGCCCTGAGCTCTCCTGGGGAGAAGGAAGATGTTTTAAATTTGGGTCACAGCCCACACAGGGGCCCCCCACTGCCAAGAGAAAGGATCCCTGTGCCTGTGCTGCCCGGAGGAGGGCAGTGCGTTTCAGCCCCCAAGAGAACCACACCCTGCTGGCCTGTGTCCTCGAACACTACGATGTTCTGTATGGGCGGCTCAGCAGCAGCACCACAATTGCCACATGGACAGAGGTGTGGGAGGAGGTGCGGGTGGCCGTGGCAGAGTTAGGGGGCCACCAAGGGACCTGGACAGCATCAGAAAGAGATTTAACGACATAAAGCGTGGGGTGCGCGCACACATGACTGCTGAGAGGAACCATGCCATGGGTACTGGTGGGGGTAGCCCCTTCACCCCACCAGGGTGACTGAGAGCCCACTCTGATGGGCCCTCAGTCTCCTGGGGGATGGAAGATGCTTTAAATTACAAAGGCACACACACAAATCCATCTCACCAGGGTGACTGAGAGCCCCTGCATGGCCTTGGCCCTCAGCCCTCCTGGGAGAAGGAAGATGTTTTAAATTACAAAGGCACACACACAAAATCCATCTCACCAGGGTGACTGAGAATGTAAGCCTGTGCACCCTCTCCCTCACCCCCCACCGCACCTTCAGCCCTCCTGGGGATGGGAGGTTGCTTTAAACTGCAACAGCACACAGATTCCATCTCATCACCTGGTATGTCTCTGCCCCCACCTATCACATGGTGTGGCCGAACTGTAACGTGGCTAAGAGCCCACTCTGATGGGCCCTCAGCTCTCCTGGGGAGATGGATGATGGTTTAAATTACAAAGGCACACACACAAATCCATCTCACCAGGGTAGCTGAGAGCCCACTCTGATGGGCCCTCAGTTCTCCTGGGGAGATGGACACTGTTCCCTCTAAGCTGTGCGCGTGTGCGCGTGCACACACCTCACCGAGAGAGCGCACATACTTTACAACAGAGCGCACAAAAATTACGGCTCTGATTCTGATAGAAAACAACACGGATGTCTTAAAATTTAAAAGTTGTGATTGTAATTACTAGAAATTTCCCGCTTCATTTAGTAATCGTCTATTTTCACTTAATTTGATTAAAATCAATGTGGTGTACATACTGTATTCTGACGTGTAGACAAATTTTAAAGTATATAACGCCGAGTGTCGTTATCTGGCGCACAAAAATTTAACCTTCCTTCAAAAGCTGCACAGCTGACATTTTATGTGCACACAGCCTACAGAAAATTAGAGGGAACATTGGAGATGGACCATACCCAAACTCTCACTCTGAGGGGGCAACCATCCACCCCTAACGGACCTCTCATGTTGGAACTGGGCCCACCACAATCCCTTAAACCCCATCCACATACCGCACCCCACCGCGCATCCCCCCCCCCCCCTGGCCCATGGAATGAGCACACAGGTACAGATGAAGTCGCCTTTGTACATGACCGTATGAATCACGCTCCCCTCACCTCTCAACTCAGCTGCGACCTGGCCCCTGCCTGTGGAAAATGTTTCCACAGCCACACTGTTCAAGGGGGGCGCCCTCAGCCCTCCTTGGGGAGAAGGAAGATGTTTTAAATTGCCATGGCAGGGGCAGTGGGCCCCCTCTGTCTCATACGGGTCACATACAGTCTCCCCTCCCACCCATAACTCTCCCTCACACTCTGTCGGATGTCATCTGAGCCGCTGCTCCACACAAACAACACCCCGAATAGCTGGTGTCCACCGTCCCAAAAACACCTCCAGACCCACCCAGCCCTCCTGGGGATGGGAGTTGCTTTAAACTGCAACAGCACACAGATCCATCTCCACCAGGGTACTGAGAGCAACTCTCCACGCCCATCCCACCCGCAGTCATGGTGACATGAAAAGTCATGTCGCAGACTCCTGGGGATGGGAGGTTGCTTTAAACTGCAACAGCACACAGATCCATCTCACCATGGTGACTGCTCACCCATTGCAGCAACACACCAGCGGGGTCATAGCCCTGTGCTGCCTGTCACCTCTAACTGTTCACCCCCCAACCGCGCTGACTCTGTGCCCCCGATACCCGACGACCACCTGTTAGGCCGCGGCACTCCCCCTCCCCAATATCAGCGCGCACGGGATCCACTACTCTTATGAACTCTGATGGGCCCTCAGTCATCCTGGGGAGAAGGAAGATGTTTTAAATTACAAAGGCACACACACAAATCCATCTCACCAGGGTGACTCTCCCCCACTATGTCCACAACCCTCATCCACTATGTCCACCAATTCCACTGCTGAGTCTGTGGCCCCCTTAAAGCCCACTCTGATGGGCCCTCAGCTCTCCTGGGGAGATGGATGATGGTTTAAATTACAAAGGCACCACACAAATCCATCTCACCAGGGTAGCTGAGAGCCCACACAGCCATGCCTCTCTCAGGTTACCCGCTATTTGCGTTCATGTGCCCGCTCCGCTGAGCAGGCCTGGCACACAACCTGCTCCAATGCTGGGCCCTCAGCCCTCCTGGGGAGATGGATGATGTTTTAAATTACAAAGGCACACACACAAATCCATCTCACCAGGGTGAGCTGAGAGCCCACTCTGATGGGCCCTCAGTCCTCCTGGGGAGATGGATGATGGTTTAAATTAATTGGCGCCTCCAAACAACAGGTCCTGGCCAACTGGCGACCTCTCCTAATGTGCAGAATGACGTAAGGGGGGGGGGGGGGCTGACATGCGACCCTCCCCTATGTGTTAACGCATTCCGGGCACCTAACTCCTGTTGTGCGAAAAACTGTGGCATTGCGCCACCATGACCACAGCTAGGCCAGCACCCTCCCTGTTCCCACCCCCTCCCCACCTCTCCGTTCCCCACCCTTCGTTGCCCCCCTGCCCCATCCTACCCCTCATGTCCCCCACCCCTGCGCATCCTGTCACAGATGTTGATACAACGCCCCTCCAATGTCCACTGGGCTGACCACGCGGCACTCAGCGGTCCCAGGGCCACCCACCTCCCTATCCACATGTGCAACACATCCTGTCACTCCCCCATTACTCTGAGTTGCGTCCCGTTGCTTCCACTGCCAACGTACCATCTGACTAGCAGCATGCTATAGTCTGGCCCTGCCACCTGAATGCACACAAAACACCATTCCATATCCCATTTCCCCTGACACCCATACTGAAAGACCTGCATAGGCTCCCAATCAATTGCACGCAGCAACTACAAAGGCTATCAATGAACATCTGCACTATTCATACCACAGTTCCTCCACCATACGCCTACACACTGACCCATACAACATTACGACCTATGGCACACTGGCAACATGAGGAGGCACCTTCAATCGGGTACACCACCCAAATCGGCATCACCGATACACACAACGACATTTGCACACACGAGGGCAAATCTCGCCTGGCCGCTACATCCACTGGAACTCTTATCCCCGATGATCGTGAGACTAACCACAGATAGCACGGTCCTTGTTGCAAGAAGCTTTATGACAAAACCCTGTTCAGCGTTCCCCTATGGACCAGCCCCCCAGCACCAACCTTATACTGCCATTCATCCACTGCCACCACGCCACACCCCTCCCCCCCCTACCTGTACATATTCCGTACATAGCTCACAGTGTATAATAACACACTATTTAACCACTCCTAATCTAATCACATCCCCACCACCACACTTTCATGTGCAAACTACAGACCCATCTCACCTCCCTATCAGAGGCCCCCCACTGTTGATCTTTCATCCACCCATGACCACGTGTTGAAAAGAAAAACCCTCCCTCATCTCGTGCCGTCCCCGGCTCCTCTCCCGGTCTGCCATACAGTGGGTCATCTTGATCCGCCTTTCCTCCTCCTGTGGTTACCGGGATAGCCTTGCCCCCCTTGTGCCGATGATGTCAATATGCACTGTATAGCGCTACCCCCCCTTCTGAAGGTGGTATAGCACCTATACCCAACAGCAATATGCCAGTAAGGACGCCATGGCCATATGTGGGGCGGGGCGGGGCGGGCGGGGCGGGGGACGCTACTCAAGCAATCCTCAGTTTTTTCAGATCATCAAATCATATTAACAGCAATGCAGTGCTTGACCCATCGCACTTCTTTGCAGAATCGTAATGGTCGTGGGTGTCGGAAGTGCTGTGGTGTGACATGTCACAGGGGGTCACCATCTGCTGCAGTTGTACATTTTCGCAGGGGGGGAATGTTTTGCAGCACTGGTACATATTTTGGAACCCGGGGTTGACCTGTCACCTGTAGGTAGTCTCTTTTCCCAACCCAGGTGGTGACTACAGTTATCATGGGGCAAACCTGGGATGTGAACACACTCAGAGGAGATAGGTCGGTGATTAGACATGGTTCTCTGGGGGCACCTATGTTGGCCTGCCCTGAGGATGGGCTCCAGTGCACTACATAGCTGCTGGGTAGACAGACTCAACCACCCTGAAGGTGCCGGGGGTTCAGGGCAGAAACCACTGTTTGCCGTATCGCAGTGGTGGGCGTTTGCCGGCCCCACCCAGGGCGGATAATGTCAGGCGCATTGACCGGGTGGACCCTCCCCCCACCGCCAGTGCCTGACCACGGTGCACATTTTGTCCCAGCTCCCACAACTTTGGAAAACATCCTCGCAGAACTCAGGGACTGCGGTTTCAGGTGGGTATCCCCAGACACACTGCTCCCCATGGTTGATGTGCCCAACATGCACAGGGGTAGGCATCCGCGACAACACCGCTTCAATGTGTTTGCCTGATGAGGGTTGGGGTGTCATGTGCCTTGTTGTGTCCCACACCCTGCCGGCAGAGCCTCCCAACACCAGTCCTAGAGGGCCAAATCGTGTTCTGTGGTTTCAGGCCCCACACCTACATCGCCTGGCCATATACGCCCCAGTGTTCATACATGGCACCACTATTGACGGCGCCCTCCCAAACACAATGGCCAGCGGGCACCCCTCGCATGGGTACAGGACTGGGGCATTCTGTGTCCACCATGATGTGCTCTATGCACACATCAGTTCCTGGGCAGGGAGCCCTGATGTAGATATGTATGTGTGGGCACTGAGCCCTCACAGCACACGCGCCATACCTCTGACATGCTTGTGTACACATGTGTCCTCATCACGCTCATACTGCCACACTGCCATGGTGTGAGCCCTGTAATGTCCCATGACCCGGACCGCTTCATGACCACTAATCGAGGCACGCAGATGGACAATGGGACACACATGTCTAACATTCGTAACAACCTGCGACCACCCCTGTTGGCAGAGCCATGCATTGCTCTCCCTAGTCGATAACCACTTGTTGGTTGCCTCTGGGGAGCAAACCCGATTGGCTTTGGTAAATGTCCTGTGAACTGCTCACCCCTCTAACCACCTATCCGTTGGATTACGTTTTACATCCTGTTACTGTCTTCACGAATTGATTATTTCTGTGGTTCCAGTCTGGTCACATTGCACAGCGTTAACTCCGGGCTCTGTATCCCAACCTCCCTACACTACCGCTTTTACATCACTGTCCATCATTTCCTCGTTTCCCAATAGTCAGTCATATTCTTGTGCACCTTCGTTATACATTCTCGAGATAATGCCATCATCCGGGTATGTTTAGAACCGTAAGTTACATCTCCCCATTGGAGCCCCATATTGGTTTTCTCCCTGCTCCACCCAGTGTGTGGATCCGTCAGCTCTTCTAGCATCCCTGAAGTGGGCATCGCTAACACCAAGAGTGGGCTAAATTGGAGGAGCCGTCACGCACAAGTTCCAACAAGACCCTGATGATGGCATATCTGGTAGGACCGTATGCCCTAAATGCAGCAACGTAGCAACGTAAAAAACCTTTGGCCCCCCCCGTAACGTATCTAAGGTGTGTCAGTGATGGTAACAACCGTGTCCTGGGTGCGTGCAGTGCTACATAGCCTGACAGCAACACTGTATAGATGTTTCCGAGTACACGGGATACACAGACATTATCATTGCGGAGCAAAAAGGTATGATACGGATTGGCTATTTCCACGTGTTAAGAGAGTGAGCACAGCATGCCCGCCATTCACTCCATGCATGGCTGTATGGAGGCCTTAGCAGGTGGCATGTGTGTGGCATGATAAGGTACCTTATCGCCGATAATGTCACAGAGCGCACTTTAGGATGGTTTAGTAGTCACGAGGGTACCTCACACATCACCTTGGGTCCCACCCACATGGTACTCAGCGGGCTCACATCAGCAGCTGCACGAGGAGATGGGGGCTATTACCGTGGGCTGCAACCGACTTGACGGGCCTTAACATTCACTATGGTTGTTGATGATCTCCAGAGAAACATGGCCACAAATTGCCATGATTGTGGAGGAGATGCAGCGGAACAGGGCAACGAATGATCTTATGGTGGGGGCACTCTTCAGAATAGCAATCAGCTCCTTGAGACCAGACAGACCCAGGGAGCAGCCTGCGTCAACACCGGCCAAACGATGCTGCATAACCTGACCACTACAGGGGGTGGGCTGCCATGTGGCGGGATGTGCCTGGCGGAGGGACAGAGGTTCGGTCAGGGTGGGAGACGCGGCAGGAAACGTAGGATGTGATGTAAACAAAGGAAACTTTCAATGTAATCTGTGACATACGTTTGGTTTTCCGATTTTTGGGGCATGGGTGCCGTGATGACGCACGACACCGCATGCTTGTCGTCCCCTTCGCACGTGTCCAACATCCGGCCCCTCAAGTGCGGGGGGGCTATTCCAACTGGGTGCTATCACAGTATTTTAATAGGCACGGTGGACCGTCCGGACCCTGTGTGTCCTAATGGCGATTTGTAGGTCCACGCGCCCGCTTTGCCCCAGCTATCTGGGGGTGGCTATGCTCCCCCAAAGATGCAAATGGCACATGTCCTGGTGCCACATGTCGGGGGGGGGGGGGGGGGGGGAGTGTTTGCTTGCCCCGGTCTCCATTGTCATGAGCCCAGGCCCCCCCAAGGAGCCACACAGGTGCATACCGTCTCCATGGCCCCCACACGGCCTACGTGGCAGGGCTCCCATGTTAACCTGCTTTTCTAGCCCACTGATACACATGGCTTGCTTACATAGGTCATTTCTTCAAGTTCCTACACCGATGGTCACCCACTGGGCCAACTATGGATCATTCATGTCCCTGGGGCAACCGCATTATGCCATCCCCCTGGGCAGCTCCTTGGTTCAGAGGCCACACCTGTCCCCACAGTACCACAGCCATCGTCTATCATCCGGATTCCTGTTCAAACTAATATGTGCTGAGAACCGATAACGCTGTATGCATCGTTGCTGTCTGAGATGGCTCTCACACATCCTCACTCAGCATTACACGTAACCAGGGGCTGTGCGCCAAGATCCACAGCGGCACAACGCCACAGTGTCTACAATGCACATACATACACGCACACATGGCCATTCCCCCCACCCACAGTGGTGGACAGGACTGTCATGCTCACATGCCCCGTTGCATACACCTACCTCCCAAACCATGTTCCCAGAACATATCCGTAGCCTGTCTGGTGGAATGACGAAGGACTAATGGTTTTTGTTTCATCAGACATTTTTGTATTTCGCACAATTCAACCTAGACTCTTCCCTAAGCAAACATAGCGCAAACCTTTGTAACCCTAAGTACAGGCCTATCATGCCATGCGGGTGTCCACACCATCTGCCGTGCGGGGTTTCGGGGACCAGGACCACCACAGGTTCGCGGGTTTGGAGGCATCACATGGAAGCCATCACATGCTCCTGGGACGCCCATCAGGGGATGGCCGCCGAACGGGCAGTCCCGTCCGCATCTCGGCGGCCATCCACTGAACCGCCGCTGTCAGCCACCGGTTGCCTGTGGGACAACCTGATGCGGGTTGTTGCTGCATGCGCAACCCTGGCCACATGCATGTCGTTCAAGCACAGTGCCACCACACACACCCATTGTGCCCGGTGTCTGCGTGGTGGCATTAGCATGCAGGCCGTGGTGTGTCCATGGGCTGGCCGCTCCACATCTTACCCACACTCCTAGTACAGGCATACCGCGGACTATGCTGGCATGGCCCACGCCGCCCTGTGGTGTCCTGTTCCTTGTCCTTGCACCCTCTCCCCTCCGAGGCCCTCTCCTCCCCCCGACAGCTCTCCCTCACTCTATGTCTCCCCCTGCTGCCCCCCTCTGCCACAGGCCTCTCCATACATCAGACCACAGCACATCTCCTCCCCTTCCTCCCCACCCCCCAGCCCCTCCATGCCCACATCTGTCCCCCCCTTCAGTGTCCCCCAGCCTCAGGCCACTGCCTCATCCTCTTGCTCTGTTCTTGCTCCTCCTCCTTCGTCCTCAGTGGTGTGGAGGGTGTGGGGCATGGTAGGGTTCGCTCAGTGTCTGAGTGCTCCTCACCGGTGGCATTGCACTCTGTTGAGGATGACCGAGTCATAACGAATCATTGTCCTGTGGGTCACCTGGCACATGTACATATTGAGGCACCACACAGGCTAGTGCATCCAGCGTGACCTGCCCTTACGGGCTCTGCATCAACAGCCCAACGCCCCTACACCTTATCTATGGGCCACCTGACAAGTCCCCCCCTACTTTTTCTTTCTGAGTTTGGGAGATACTCCGGTGGGGCAGCTGGTAGGCTCCCAGGCCTTATTTCCTTAGGTCCTCTCACCTGTGCATGGCGAGAACTGAGTGGGGGCATCAGTGACCATATTTCTTCTCATGGTGTGTGGCCACACAATGCTAACCTCGCTGGTGGCGGTGGTCTGACCCTGCCACACCTCTCCGTGTGTCAGGTCTTGTCTTCTGCCAGTGCCACCTCAATGTGTGGCTCGTAGGTACTTGCATTTCTGCAGTGACACCTATGCATCCCTGGCCATGTGTACTTGCTACCTTCACGACAGCACGTTTCAGCTGAGTTCATTTACAGTAGCTCTCCCTCTGCATGACAGGGCAACAACTTGTCACATGTGGTTTGCCGTGATGGTGTCCAGGGGACCCCCTGACCCCTGTCCTGTGGCCATAGGCCACATTGGCTGTCCCCTATCCGACTCATGCTTTATCCAACGCATCCCATTGTCAACACCATAACCTCATAACACATAGGTTATATTGATCCCAGACTCGAGCAGTGGGTTGGTGGTCCTGTGCACTTGCCTGAGTAACTACCCTGACATTCTGCCATCTAGTAATCATAGGCCTCATGACCCAGGAACGTCTAGGTAGTCAAAGGTTCTTTGCATGACCACAGGGTCCAGGGCCTACACAATGGACTGGCCCCAGTGCCAACTGTGCTCCTGTCTGGGTGTCAGTGCAGTGTAGTGCAAGACCTGACAGGTGCATAGATTCCTTCCAAAAGCAGCTGTGATGTTCCTCTGCAAACCAGGGTGGCATTGCTTAGCCCGAGTGGTTGGATGTGGGTCCTGACTCAGCATACAGTTCCCTGAGGACATGACTCTGTTACAGCCTTTCTTCAAAGTCTAAGATCTCATTGCCCGAGGGGGTTTGGGCTTGCCAGTTCATATGCACATCTGCCCCCACTCACTCGTTGGGGTCACCTCACATACGTGTTGTGGAGTGTCCTCCCCCATACTAGAGGGAGATATGCAAACTACCCCAGGTATATCTGCTTTACCAACCCGTGCGAAGGAACATACCAAACGTTGCATTCAGGTCCCGGGCACCATCCGAGTCTGTTATCCTAGCACACATCAGCATCACACACACGTATCCAGCAGGTGGCAAAAAACTGAGAGCCCACTCTGATGGGCCCTCATCCTCCTGAGGAATGTGAGGTTGCTTTCAAACTGCACATCACCAGATCCTATCACCAGGGGCGACTGATAAGACCTACTCTGTATGGTACTCATCCCCCGGGTATGGGAGGTTTTGCTTTAAACGCAACCGCACACAGCTCCATCTCACAAAGTGACCCTGGGCCCCCGCTTATGGCCTCTCCTCTCTGGGGATATGGATGAGGGTTTAAATTACAAAGGCACACACACAAATCCATCTCACCAGGGTAGCTGATAGCCGCTCTGATGGCCCATGCACTCTTTAGTCACTCCGGGGAGATTTTGATGTTTTTAAATTACAAAAGCACACACACAAATCCATCTCACCATGGTTAGCTGAGAGCCCCCCACCCCTCTGATGGGCCCTCAGCCCTCATGGGGACGGGCGTTCTTCTAAACTGCACGGCACACATTCCTTTCACCCTGGTGACTGGGGGGGGAGCCCACTCTGATTGGGCCTCTCAGGCCTCTCTGTGAGAGAAAGATGTTAAAATTTACAAAGGCACCAGACAAATCGATCTCACCCTAGGAGTATCTGAAGCACACATCTGATGTGCCCTTGACAGCCCTCCTTGTGGTGGCGTATGGAGGAGTTGCTTTAAACTGCAACGCACACAGGATCCATCACCAATGGGACGAGAGCCCACTCTGTTGGCCCTCCATGGCCCTCCTTGGAAAGGAAGATGTTTTAAATTACAAAGAAACACACCACAAATCTATCCTCACAGGTGCTGAGAGCCCATGACCCTCATCTCTCCTGGGTAGATGATGATGGTCCTAACTTGCAAGGCATACAAACAATATCAATCTCACTAGGGTAGCTCGGAGAGCCCACTCTGATGTGGGCCCAATAGCCCTCCTGGGGTGAAGGACGATGTTTTTTAAATTACAAAGGCACACCCACAAATTCCATCTCACCAGGGTGACTGAGAAGCCCACTCTGATGGGCCCTCAGCCCTCCTGGGGATGAGAAGTTTCTTTAAACTGTCAACAAGCACACAGATCCATCTCACCATGGTGACTGAGAGCCCACCTCTGAATGGCCCTCAGCTCTCCTGGGGAGATGGATGATGTTTAAATTACAAAGTCACACACACAAGATACCCTCACATATGGTAGCGAAGCCCCTCCTGATGGGCCCTCAGTTCTCCTGGGCAGATGGATGTGGTTTGAAATTACAAAGTTCAACAACACACAAATCCATCTCACCAGGAGGTGGAGACCTGCTTTTTTGGGGAGACCTCCTTTTTTGGGAGACCTTGAGCCCACTCTGAAGGGGCCCTCAGTTCTCCTGGGGAGATGGGATGCTGGTTTTAAATACAAAGGCCACGACACACAATAGGGTCCATCTCACCAGGTACTGTAGAGCTCACTCTATGGGCACTCAAGTCCCTCCGGGATAGAAGGGTTGCTTTAAACTGCACAGCACCTATCAATGTCCCCAGGTGACTGGAGAGCCCACTCTGATGGGCCCTCACGCCCCTCCTGGAATGGTGATGAGGAAATGTTTTAAATTCCAGGCACACACACAAATCCTCTCCCAGGGTGACTCGAAGCCCTACCTGATGGTCCCTCCGTCTTCTTGAATTGAGTTTGCTTTCAACTGCAACAGCACACAGATACATCGCCCCATGGTGCCTGAGAGCCCACTCGGATTTGGCCCGCAGCCCCTCCTGGGGAGAAGGAGGATGTTTTAAATTACAAAGGCACACAACACAAATCCTTCTCAACATGTGACTGAAAGCCCACGCTGATGGGCCCTCCTGGGGATGGGGAGGTTGCTTTCAACTGCAACAGCACACATATCCCTCTCACCAGGGTGACTGAGTATAGCCTGTGGCCCTCAGTTCTCCTGGGAGATGGATGATGGTTTAAATTACAAAGGCACACACACCAATCCATCTCACATGGGTGACTGAGAGCCCACTCTGAATGTCCCTCAGGCCTCCTGGGGATGGAGTTTTGCAATCAAACTTCGCAACAGCACACAGGATCCATCTCCCCATGGTGATTGAGCGCCCACTCTGATGGGCCCTCACCCCTCCTGGGGAGAAGGAAGATCTTTTTAATTTCCAAAAAGGCACACACACAAATCCATCTCACCAGGGCTACCTGAGGCCCACTTCTGATGGACCATCACCTCTCTGGGGAAAGGAATATTTTGTAAATACAGGCACCAGCACAACATCCATCTCACCAGGGTGACTGAGAGCCCACTCTGAGGGCCTCAGTCCTCCTGGGGATGGGAGGTCTGCTTTAACTGCAACAGCATACAGATCTCCTCATCTCACCGTGCGCCTGGAGAGCCCCTCTGATGGGCCGTCTCCCTCCTTTGGATGGAGGTTTGCTTTTAAAACTGCAACCGCACACAGAGCCATATCACTAGGGTGACTGGGAGCCCACTCTGATGGGCCCTCGAGCTCTCATGGGTAGATGGAGCTGGTTTTTAAATTTACAAAGCACACACACAATCCATCTCCCCCGGGTAGCTGATAGCCCCCTCTGATGGGGCCCTCCGTCCTTCCTGGGATGGGAGGTTCTTTAAACTTGCAACAGCACACAGATCATCTCCCTTGGTGACTGGAGCCCCCTCTGATGGCCCTCGCCTCCTGTGAGAAGGAAGATCTTTCCTAAATTTCAAAGGCACACACACAAATCCATCTCAACAGGACAATTGGGAGGCGGGGGACTTATAGCCACTCTGATGTCCTCAGCCCTCCTGGGGATGGGAGGTTTGCTTTACTGCAACCGCCCACAGATCCATATCACTAGGGTGATGGGAGCCACTCTGATGGGCCCTCAGCTCTCATGTAAGACTGGATGAGGTTTACATTCAAGGCACCACAACACAATCCATCTCACCAGGGTAAGCTGAGACCACTCTGATTTGCCCTCAACCCTCCTGGTGATGGGAATGATTTGTCATAGACTGCACAGCACACAGATCCTCCTCCCCATGGTTACTGGGATTCCCACTCTGATGGGACCCTCAGCTCTCCTGGGGAGATGGATGATGGTTTAAATTACAAAGGCACACCCACAAATCCCTCTCACCAGAGTAGCTTAGACCCACTCTATGGGCCCTCAGTTTCTCCTGGGAGATGTGATATGGTTAATTCAAAGGCACACAAACAATACTCTCCCAGGGAGCTGAGAGTCCCCTCTGTGGTCCTTCAGCCCTACTGGGGATGGGAGGTTGGCTTTAAACTGAAAACAAGCACAACCGATCCATCTCCCCATGGTGACAGAGAGACGTTTCTGATGGTCCCTCACCCTCCCCTGGGGAAGAAGGAAGTGTTTTAAAATTTGACAAAGGCACACCACAAACCATCTCACTAGGGTAGTGAGAGCCCACTCTGATGTGCCCTCACTCTCCTGGGAGAAGGAAGATTTTATTAATTACAAAGCAGCACACACAATCCATCTCACCCGGGTATCTGAGAGCCCCTCTGATGGGCCCTCAGATTCTCCTGGGGAAGGGTGATGGGTTTAAATTACAAAGGCACACACACAAATCCCAACTCACTATGGGGGGGGGGAGCTGAGATCCCACCTGATTGGCCCTCATCTCTCCTGGAGAAGGAAATGTTTTAGATTACAAAGGCACACAACAAACCATTAACCCAGGGACTGAGAGCCCACTCTGATGGGCCCTCAGCCCTCCTGGGGATGGGAGTTGCTTTAAACTGCAACTTAGCACACAGATCCATATCCTAGGGTGACTGGGAGGCTTTCCACTCTGATTGGCCCTCAGCCTCATGGGAGATGGATGAATGGTGTTAAATTACAAAGGCACACACACAAATCCTCTCACCATGGTAGATGAGAGCCACTCTGATTGGCCCCACCTCCTGGGGATGGGAGGTTGCATCAACTGTAACAGCACCAGATCCCCTCCCCATTGGTGACTGTAGCCCCACTCTGATGGCCTCCGTCTCTCCTGGGAGATGGAGATGGGTTTAAATTACAAGGCACCACACCAACAAATCCTCTCACCAGAGTAAAGCTGAGATCGCATCTGATGGGCCCTCAGTTCTCCTGGGGAGTATGGAATGATGTTTTAAATTACAAGGCACACCACAAATCCATCTCACCAGGGTAGCTGCAGAGCCCACTCGATGGGCTTCAGCCCTACTTGGGATGGGAGGTTTCTTTTTGTTAACCTGACACGCCACAGACTCCATCTCCCATGTTACTCGAGAGACTTTTCTATTGGCCCTCAGCCCTCCTGGTGAGAAGAAGGATGTTTAATTACAAAGGCACACACAACGACAAATCCATCTCACTAGGTAGTCTGAGCCCACTCTGATGTGGCCCTCGCTCTCTGGGAGAGAGGAAATGTTTTTAAAATTCACAACTGATGCACCGCGACAACTCCATCTCACCAGGGGAGCTGCGAGCCCCTCTGATTGGCCCTCAGTTCTCCTGGGGAGATGGATGATGGTTTAAATTACAAAGGCACACACACAAATCCAACTCACTAGGGTACTGGAGCCCCACTCGGACTGGGCCCTCAGCTCTCCTGTGGAAAGGATATGTTTTAGATACAAAGTCACACACAAATCAGTTTAACCAGGGTGACTCGAGACCCACATCTGACTGGTCCCTCAGCTCCTGGGGATGGGAGATTGCGTTAAACTCAACAGCAACCCAGATTCATCGCATCAGGGTGACTGAGAGCCCACTCGATGGGCCCTCATTTCTCCTTGGGAGATGGAGGATGTTTTAAATTACAAAGGCACACACACACACCATCTCACCAGGTAGCTGAGAGCCCTCTGATGGGCCCTCAGCTCTCCTTGGGAGAAGGAAGATGTTTTAAATTACAAAGGCACACACCAAATCCATCTCACAGGTGACTGGAGCCCACATCTTATGGGCCCTCTAGTCCTTCTGTGGATGGGAAGTTGCTTTAAACTGCAACAGCAACAGATCCAGCTCCCCATGGTGATGAGAGCCCACGCTAATGGGCCCTCAGCCCTCCTGTGGAGAAGGAGATGTTTTAAATTACAAGGCCACAACACACAAATCCTTTAACCAGTGTTATGAGAAGCCCTCTCTGATGTCCCCTCCAGCCTCCTGGGATTGGAGGTTGCTTTAAACTGCAACGCACCGATCATCTCATCAGGGTGACGGAGACCCACTCGTGGATATACCCGGAGCTCTCCTTTGGAGAGATGGAATGAATGTTTTAAATTACAAGGCACCTACGCAACACAAATCCATCTCAATCACCATGGTAGCTGAGAGCCCACTCTGATGGGCCTCAGTTCCTCCTGGGATGGGAGGGTTGCTTCCTCCTAACTACAACACCCGACAGATGATCATGCTCACTAGGGTACTGAAGGCCCACCTGATGCCCTCATTCTCCTGGAGGATATGGATTTGTGTTTAAACTTACAACGGCACAACCACAAATCCTCTCACCACGGGTTCGAGCTGATGGCATCCCACTCTGATGGACATTCACCCTCCTGGGGATGGGCGGTTGCTTTAAACTGCAACCCACCATATCCATCTTACAGGGTGACTGCGATCCCACTCAATGTCCTCATGTTATAGCAAAACGCTGTGAAAAGCTCTTATTCTATCACTCACCCCCAGAAGGAAAAACCTCTCAGACAGGCTGGAAGGCAAACAGGGAACTTTTAATGTGTCGCACAGGCCAGACAGCGATACCCGCAACCTCCACACTAGTCTAGAGCCCCGAGGGACGTCATCAAAGCTTTATATACAAAGTACAGTTTTAAAACGTCATTTTCTACAATCCCATTTGCCACCGGTATTTCCTGCGCCCCACCAATCAGCAGCCCCGGGTAAGGTAACCTGGGTGACCTGTCCAAACCGGTGTGCCTTTGGTTTATTGATTTCTGGGCTAGAGGATATTGGTCTCAGACCTGAAGTGGGGGAAGGGTGTCCCCTGAAATAGGCAGGCTGAGTTTACTTGTAAGGGCTACCTACATCTACAACCACATTTCTTGCCGCATGGCTTGGGGTCCAAGGGCTACTACAGCTAAACCTTCAATGGCGATGCCTCATTTCCCCATTTTTTATTTGACCCTCAACCGCTTAGAAGGCGGTTGAGGGCTGTATTTTGGGACAGGGCCATGTCTCACAGTGGTAAACCCTACTCTGGCGTTCTAAGCCCTGCTGGGTATCCAGGGTGGTGGTCATGAAGCGGTACAGAATGGGGATACAAACATGGCAGAATGGCCACATAGTCAAGTTAATGAAAAGAAACCCCTACCCCGGGCTTTTAGTCCCCCTTGCCCAACTGCACCACTTCATAAACCAACCCAGAAAACCCATGGACAGGTAAACTAGATCACTTAGGTCTCTGATAGGGTGTTCAATGGAAAACACTTGCATCAGTGAGTTTAAAACAACACATACCCTCTACCCTCATATAGCAACTCCTTGCACAACGTTTTTGTTCCGTGGTGCCAAAAGTTGCCTGTTCTGACTGTAAAAGGTTGCAGGGCCTGCAGAGGCCATCTTCCCTTTGGGACAAAGGAGGGTCCGTGTTGCAAAAAGTCTGCAGAGGCTTCTTTCCTTTGGGGCAAAGTCTCTTTCCTGGGATCCACCCTTATGCAGCATATTAATGGCTTTTTTATTCTTGCTAGTGTTGAGGTCCTTCTGTCTGCACCCTGCCATTCCCTTGGCTTCATTAATCACTGGCACTTGTGTAATCTTCAGGGCATATGAGTTACTTTGTATCACCATCGTTGTTTGGCCTGTTTAACTTTCAAGGCAGTCGCTGGCATGTCTTTTCTTGTGCTGGGTCCATTTTTCCTGTGCACTTTCAGGCCTGACCTGTTTCTTAGCTAGGTCCTTCTCTGATGGGCACTCATCCTTAAGTAATGGTTGAGTAGCCGGTTCCCCTGGCTTTAACATCTTGTTTGTGCTGGGCTCTGGGTACTCATTTTCTTAGCCCACATGCTTTTTTCCGTGGCCATCATAATTTATTACAGCCTCAGGCACGGATTCAGGCCATACTAGACATACCTATCAGCCAAAATTTCCCTTCAGATCCCAATTTTTCTTTTCTTGTTATTGGGGCAAAGATAATCCATCTCCCTAAGGGCAATGGAACAAGCAACCATTTGAGACAGATATTGAGACAGTGATAGGGTGCTCATCAAAAACAGCAGGCTTTCTGGTACTGTTCCCTAGAGACCAACATACATGTAACATCATTTTTCCTTGCAGCTGGTCAATAATATTGAAAACACATAACATGAAAGTATGTCAAAAGCAGCAGTGCTTAATAATGTGATAAAGAAAGTTCTGAGAATAGTACAGCAAAAATTTGAGCTGGTGTGGGTATTGCAGTTTGCTGAAGCCGAAATGGCTTGTAGATTTCAGTTACTTTCTAAGAAATCAATATTAAAGGATAACAATACAATCATTCACAGAAGCCCCCAAACCCCCCCCCCCCAGTCAGTCCAACAGTTTCTTTTTTCTGCCTCCCAGCAGTTCTCCAGGACCTCGCAGTGTTCTTCACCTTTCTCTGAAGTTCAAGTTCTGTCTCTCTCAAAATTTGAACCTCTCATTCTCATAGGCAGACACCCTGGCCTGTTTTCGATGTTACACACTGATCCAGATAGGGACTCCTTCACACATCTCAGCGGTGGGCAGCTCTGAGTTCGGGATGGTCTGTTCCATCTGGACTCTGGCCAATTCCCTCTGCTGGACTCTTGGATTGCCATTGGTGACATGGTTCCAGGCCTCATTCAGAAAAGCAGCACCAATATTGAATGAAAAGACTAAGGGCTTGGTTTACAAAGCCGCGGTAGTGGTTCGCGATCGCGATCGCAGCCGCAGCCCCATTGAAATCAAATGGGCCGCGGCTCCGATTACGATCGCAAACCGCTACCGCGCTTTGGTAACAAGCCCCTTATATGCTAGATTAGATTTCACAATGAGATAAACTTAACTTCCTTCACATTTACCAAGATCACATCCTACAAATATTGCTGTTTTAAACTTTCAATGGTCTTCCAGTAACTATATCTCGTATGGTGTCAATTCAATTTCTCTGGCAGTTTGATTAACTTCTTGTTTTATCTGTCACTGGAGATTCACTTGCTGGTAGTGAACATTCCATTATGCCCCTTGACTGACCTTTACATGCTACCCCTTTGCCCATGCATGCCTGGCCAGGACATGCAGAGGCAAAAAGGAGGCAAAAAAAAGCATCTGGAAGTAACGCATGGCCAGTGTAGGTCCTCTCAAAACCCATCAGGGTGCACCTAGCCTGTCTCCAGGGTCCATTTCCGATTATTGAGTATGTGTTGGGGCCTTAGATGAATTCCTAAATTGAATATTCTGGAGATGGCATAGTTGAATAAAGTGCTCATCATTTTTTTTTTTTACATATTCATTAGCCAGATACATCACTTCACATCATTGAATTACCTTCATCCAGTTTACTGTCTATCAGAGTCCTTCCTCTTAATATCCCACTTCATCCCTCACCATACTTTTTATCACTTGCATCATTCCATCAACTATATACCTAAGTCCTTTTTTGAATTGGTACCAATTTTTTTATAAAATTGTTAACTTCCAGTATGCTAATGGACAAGAGGCTTTTAAATAAAGATAAACAACAAATCAATCAATTAAACAAAAAAACAATCTTTGGCTTTAAAAAAATAAAAGCGTCAAAAATCATGGATGAGCTCTAATCATAAGTACCTATGGTTTTTGGGAAATGATACATAAATATTTGCTGATTCCCATGATAGTTCAGGGCAGGCTTTATGAAGCTGTCCCAGTGACCCAAGCCAGTCAAGTTTTCAAGTCATCCAGAATGAAAATGCATGATATGTCAGCATACATTGCTGACCCATTATATACAAATTCATATTAATTGTGGATATCCTGTGGGTTCACCAGGGCAGCCTCAGGCAGTATTGGACTAAACCTTAAATATATGACTGACAATGCGGCTGAAATACTGAATTTCTCATGCTCTGGAAGAATGTGACATCAGACATATTGGGATCCCCTACATCATTGCATTGCGAGCTGAAAAGCAGTTGTTTGTTTGTTTTTTATCCCTAGGTTTGAACTCAGTTAGTAAATCAACAACTGTTCAATGTTACCAAAATTGTGCACACTCCAGGGGTGACTCAGCATGCAATGTTCCTAAATGGGTTAGTTGTGTACATACTATGACAGAAATTAACTTCATACCGAAGCCAAGGGATGTGGGAGATTATTATACACACCAGCATTATTTTGTGCAGTGTGCACTGTATGGATCCGTGTGAATCAGTACTAAAGGGCAGTGCACACGAGGAGTGGGGCAGCATTATCAGTGCATTATTACCTTCAAGTGTGAATTAGTGTGAACGGTGTACTGCACAGTATATGCCTTTCAGCAATGCTAATTCTGCATTTTATCTTTCTATTTTGAATTGCCAATGATCAGTGTATTCACCCTGAACCAAAACATACCTGAACATCAGAACAAGCTACAGTGCATACTAGAACTAATCCAGATGTTCTCATCAGAAATCATGAGTTAAAGTACTGCTACCAGTATATTTGGTACTAAAATCATTTTAAAGGTATCATTGTAGTATCAGAAAAATGAATACAGTTGATCAAGGCAGTTTAATGTACTAAGCAGAAAGAATGCAATCACCAAAACAGCATTTACTGTCTGCAGAATAAAATGTCATATCATGCAGAAGTATTACTTGTTTAATTTTGTATGTGCAGTCAAAACCAAATATATGTACCAGAGATAAAATTCAGGCTTTAAAAAGACAAGTAAAAAAAATCTTCATTTCTTCATAATCTTATAAGGATTTTCTTCAGCCTTTGTTTGCTTCCAGCAGACATTGAGGATGCTCAAAGGAGGCACCTCATGGTTCTAGAAGCTCAATACTCTACAATTAAATTGATGACAAGAGGATTGTTTGCAGGCTAGGTGTGGCTAGGTGAATTGGGGGTTCTTTGTCCTCTAGGAGAAAGACTCCTAGGTGATTTTTTTTCCTTTTGTCCTCTCTAATGGGCCTCCATTCATCTGCTAGAAGAAGGAACTCCTCCCAGTATCTTTCTATAGCTATGCAAACTATTTCAGCAGTTTCAATCACCCCCCACTCACTGCTGAGAGGTGTGACCAAAACACCTGGTTCCCTGACCACTGATCATGCATGAAACATAGCAATGAAACTGGATATGCATCAAACAAAGCAATTGTCTTCCTTCAATGCTATACCAGTACTACAGTCCACACACAGCAAACCCCACCCCCCTTTCTAAACTGTCCCTTTCCCTGCAATCAGTAGACCTGGTGTTTTTCACTGTTTGGGGACACAGGGGCGATTTGTTAATAACTTCACCTTTTACTGATAGAGTATCAAAATCAATCCTGAAATATATAAGACCTAATGTCTGGACAAAAACTTTCTTTCCCTAATGTCACAACTAAACACAGAGACACTAAAGGTTTTTAACATAACAGCACATTTACTATATGGGCCAGCCATGAATCTATATAGGGAAGCTGGTCCGGATACTCCCCCACCACAATTTAGCCTCCGGACCCCATGCTCTAATCACATTTGCAAAATCACAAATTACAGTGCAAATCTTGTAATCCCAATTCTAGCAATGCAAAGAAAAGAATAAATTTTCCAATCCCACTACTGCGAATACAAAATAATCCATGAAACAGGCAGAGTTTGGTTGCACAAAACACACAGGACCACAAAGGGGAAAAAGAAAAATGGAAAAACAGAAAACAGAGACGTCTCAGCAGCGAATATGTTACAAATACACATTACACACACTAGCATAGGATTTAACTTTTATAATAGCAACGAGAAACACAGCTAGCCACTCCTCCAATGTCCACCAGATGGAGCCACAGGAGCACATGGCAACACAAAAGAAACCCCCAGCAACACAAAAGGAGACCCCAGCAACACAAAAAAGCCCCCAACACTATAGGAGCACATGGCAACACAAAAGAAACCCCCAGCAACACAAAAGGAGACCCCCAGCAACACAAAAAGCCCCCAACACTATAGGAGCACATGGCAACACAAAAGAAAACCCCAGCAAAACAAAAAGAGACCCCCAGCAACACAAAAAGCCCCCAACACTATAGGAGCACATGGCAACACAAAAGAAACCCCCAGCAACACAAAAGGAGACACCAGCAACACAAAAAGCCCCCAACACTATAGGAGCAAATGGCAACACAAACGAAACCCCCAGCAACACAAACAGAGACCCCCCGCCACACAAAAAGCCCCCAACACTATAGGAGCACATGGCACACAAAAGAAACCCCCAGCAACACAAAGGGACCTCCAGCAACACAAAAAGCCCCCAACACTATAGGAGCACATGGCAACACAAAAGAAACCCCCAGCAACACAAAAGGAGACCCCCAGCAACACAAAAAGGCCCCCACACGATAGGCGCACATGGCAACACAAAAGACACCCCCAGCAACACAAAAGTAGACCCCCAGCTACACAAAAAAGCCCCCAACACTATAGGAGCACATGGCAACACAAAAGAAAACCCCAGCAACACAAAAGAGACCCCCAGCAACACAAAAAGAACACAACACTATATGAGCACATGGCAACACAAAATAAACCCCCAGCACCACAAACGGAGACCCCCAGCAACACAAAAAAGCCCCCAACACTATAGTAGCACATGGGCCAAAGGCTCTAAATAAATCGCCCCGATCATCGGAGAATTGCGATCAGCGCAATATTCTTGAAAGGCACACTTAAGGGAGTTTAATACTAATATCCTAGGCCAATTTTCTTCAATAGCTTTTGGCAGCGCTGCACTTTAAATACTTTTAAGGGGCCCGAAGTGACAAAGTTAAATTCTTACTGCAGTTATTTACGGTACTCTCGCAACGCGCCCCCCCCCCGCTTTTTTATTTAGCACACTTTTGGGAGTTAATAAAACTCAGATTAATGCAGTTCAGATCTCAGATTACTGCAGTTCAGATATTACTGCAGTTTCAGATACTGCAGTTTCAGATTACTGCAGTTATTCAGATTTACCGGTATTCAGATACAGGACGAGCAATGGCTTCAGGGCCACTAAGGCCCCTACTAGGACTGCTCGTGCAGTTGATCAGGCTGCTACAGGTTCCCAGAAATTACCAGGACTCACAGATAGAGTACAGAACTAGCCCCAAACAGTAAGGTAGCAGTACTCACCAGAACTCTGATCAGACAGGAAGTTTGAATGCCAGTCTATCCAGCTGGTTTTCAATCGGGGATTCAACCACAGGGACCGACTGTCCAGACAAATCAAGGTGTCCTTCCGAGCACAAAGTGGCCCGGGGGCGCCAAGGACCGTTAATCACCTGGAGGGGCCGGTCCCTGACTGGTGGAGGCCCAGATGCTGCAAATGCAGAAGTCTTCCCACCGTGGGTGTGATGAGAGAGGCTTTTCTTTTAATACTTCCTGGCCAATGCACCAAAATGTTATAGCAAACGCTGTGAAAAGCTCTTATTCTATCACTCACCCACAGAAGGAAAACTCTCAGACAGGCTGGAATGCAAACAGGAACTTTTAATGTGCGCACAGGCCAGACAGAGATACCAGCAACCTCCACAAGAGTCTGAGCCCCGAGGGACGTCCTACAAAGCTTTATATACAGTACAGTTTTAAACTCATTCTACAATCCCATTTGCCACAGGTATTTCCTGCCCACCAATCAGCAGCCCCTGGGGAAGGTACCTGGGTAACCTGTCCAAACCGGTGTGCTTTGGTCTATTGATTTCTGGGCTAGGGGATATTGTGCTCAGACTGAAGTGGGGGAAGGGTGTCCACTGAAATAGCAGGCTGATTACTTGTAAGGGCTACCTACAGCTAAACCACATGGCTTGCCGCATGGCTTGGGGGAAGGGTTACCTACAGCTAAACCTCATGGCTGCCTCACTCAGTTCTCCTGGGGAGATGGATGATGGTTTAAATTACAAAGGCACACACACAAATCCATCTCACCAGGGTGACTGAGAGCCCACTCTGATGGGCCCTCAGCTCTCCTGGGGAGATGGATGATGGTTTAAATTACAAAGGCACACACACAAATACATATCACCATTGTAGCTGAGAGACCACTCTGATGGGCTCTCAGTTCTCCTGGGGAGATGGATGATGGTTTAAATTACCAAGGAACACACACAAATCCATCTCACCAGGGTAGCTGAGAACCCATTCTGATGGGCCCTCAGCCCTCCTGGGGATGGGAGGTTGCTTTAAACTGCAACAGCACACAGTTCCATCCCCCATGGTGACTGAGAGCCCACTCTGATGGGCCCTCAGCCCTCCTGTAGAGAAGGAAGATGTTTTAAATTACAAAGGCACACACACAAATCCATCTCACCAGGGTGACTGAAAGCTCACTCTGATGGGCGCTCAGTTCTCCTGGGGAGATGGATGATGGTTTAAATTACAAAGGCACACAAACAAATCCATCTCACCAGGGTAGCTGAGATCCCACTCTGATGGGCCCTCAGTCCTCCTGGGGATGGGAGGTTGCTTTAAACTGCAACAGCACACAGATCCATCTCCCCAAGGTGACTGAGAGCCCACTCTGATGGGCCCTCGGCCCTCCTGGGGAGAAGGAAGATGTTTTGTAGCAGCAGAGCGCAGACAAATCAATAATACCAGGAGTCTGTTCAGAAGGTCCAAATCATTTATTTGTGCACAAGACTCAAGCAGAATCACATTCAAAATGGCTGAGCAATGGTTTCTAGCAAAACAACAACTTTTATACTGTTCTTTTCCATTCTAGATATAGGCAAACTTCTCATTGGTCCCGGTAACCCCTTTCACCCCATCTATTGGTCCCGGTACCAATACGTAGCTCCAATCAGGACCTTGGTCTGGGCTTAGCACCTGCTTACCCCCCTTACAGTCCTCATTACAATGATCATTTCTTAGGCTCTTGATACAATTCTCCTCCAAGGTCAACTGGCTAACTAAAACATGTGGAAAGCAGGGCACTGTAACTTTTCTTTCAGCAGAGTTAATTAATTCCATAGAAGCTTCACTCTCTTATCAATACAAATTAAACTTGTTTTTCTATATTCTCTAAGTTTCGATTCTGCTTAGCTGTACTTAATTGTGCTCTGTTAAGTTTCGATTCTATGGTAGCAGCATTTGGGGAAATGTGTAATTCCAATGGGCCTCTCCACAGGCTTCATTTACAGGTCAAGCTGTTTAGGCTCCCTGCTTATTTCAGACACCTTGGATCACAGGCCTTCGCCTACCACATTCCCCCCTTTGATTAATCTCACCCGAATGTGAATAAGGTGTGAGATATAAATCACTAAATTACACTGGAGTTGGGTTTTTACCAATGGTTCCAGGAGTAGGGTGCCATAAGGCCAAAATCTTAGTAGCAGTTTTGCGTTCTACAGTATTTTCAATAACACTATTAATAGAGCGCATACAACATGGGATTATACATGGTAAGAGTAGAAACAATGCTAGAAAAAGCAATATCAGCATAGCAAAGGTAGTAAGTCCTCCCAAACCAGAGAAGATAGATTTGAACCAATTGGGCATCTGAAGACCATGCCAAGTCTGTACTGGCACATAAGCTTGCTTGCATGTTTTCAGCAATGTTTTCAACTACTTGACCTTTATCATCTATCTTCAAGCAACAATTTGTGAGATTTAGCTTACCACAGACTCCTCCTTCAGCAGCTAATAAGTAATCTAATGCCAAACGATTTTGATATATTGCAGTACGCATTTGTGTGCTCTGTCTAGCTAGAAGTGTGAGCGCTTGGCTAGTTTCATTAGTGATCATTTCAACTACTGCTTGCAAACGTATAATTCTATTTAACATATAAATTGGGGTACGATATCCCCACATGCCATCTTCCTCCCAAGTGGCAGGGCCATAATAGGCAATGATTCGCTCGGGCGGCCAATCATCCCCATCCCATTTCTGCCACTTGCCTATCTGTAAAGCTGCTCTCCTTTGTCTCTTTGAATAGACTGGATAGCCTAATTGTTCTCCATGTTCTTTGGGCAACAGAAAGAAAGAAGGTCGGATAGTTCTTAAGACACATGCCCCTCCCCAATGAATAGGGAGTCGAGCATATGCTCGGGTTCCACAAATCCAATACAGACCAGGTGGGGCTTGCCAGACATGGGGCTGGGCAAGATTATTCCATAAATCGGCAAGCTCAGGAAACTGTGCTAATGGGTTGGCAGGTTCAGGCGTATTAGTTCCTGACCGCCAGGACGTCTATTTTGTGGTGTCATTATAGAATTTCTGGCTGAGACAGATAAGCTGTCCCACTTTCAAATTGAACTGTGGTCCAGTTCGGGCATAACAGAGACGTCCGACTATTGGGTGTGCCAATACCCATTCACTTGTGGTCTTATGCAATTCAGTGTGGTTATAGGTTACTGAGTAATTCAATTCTTGGGCCTCCCAGGGCCACTGATCACCCATTCTAGTTCCACCACAAAAGTAACAATCTGAAATATGGAGGTTGGAGACCACTGCCCCAGCTAACTCTAAGAACAAGTTCTGAGAAGGGTGAGGGATATCAAACTTGTTTATATGCATAGTCTCATAAAAGGTGTTATGTATATGGTACTTAGATGATCGATGGGCTTGGGTATTTAGTTTAATGTACACAATAGTTCCTGGATCTGATCCGGAACCTGCAATACGTAGGCCAAACTTATATCCTTGTTTTCACGCGCTAGGATTGCGTATGAATAACTCTAGTGGGTTACAGGCACCTTTCTTACAATTCTCTAAATTCTTCACATATGGCATAGTTAAGGCAGCCATTCGATTGTCTCTGGTATTTTCTATCATACCGGTTTTCCATGTGGCATAGAAAACACATTCCCACTTTGGGCAATAGTAATCCTGAATCGGGGCTGTACTATATTCATTGGCCAGAGTTTGTTTACCTGTACATGCCCCCCATCCAGTGGTTCCTTCTGGACACATATATTTATCATTATGAGCATACGTTTTCTCACAATTGGCACATTTAGAGCGACTTTCTCTATTTATGGCATCACAAGCATCAAAATACAAAACAGCATACTCTGTGGGATCAGTAAGTGGGGGTGTAGCATTAAGTAAAGCTCCATCTGCATCATTCCATCTTATTTCTAGGGTATAATATGATGGGTTTGATGTGGGTTAAAACAAACTTTAGTAGTTCCCTTGGTACAAACATTCAGTTCAGTGGTGTTATAAATACACCGGCTTACCGTACCAGTACAGGTATAGTAATAATGATAAAGCAAAGTCTGTGTTACTTTCATTCCAGTCCGAGTGGAAGTAATGCAGGCAGTACATGGGGGTAGAACACAGGTCAGTTCAAGGCTCCCCAGGCAGGCAACCAAAGCAAAATAGAAACAAAGATGCATGTTGATTGTAGTTCTTCTGAATCCTCACTGGAAAATATTGACCTCGACGTCCTCTTCTTCTTGGCACAATGCTGACCCGTTTGCTAATGAAGCAATTCAACGGGTGTCGATGTTGATTGAAGATCCTCAAATGTCCCGCTGTGATGCCAACTTACCAACTGTAGTTGGCTCAACGTAAGTTTATAGAAGCACAGTTATCCGATGAAGAAAAACAAATGTCTTTGCTGTATTAGAAACAGCAATCCTCATCGAAAGACTTGTCTACTGTAGTAAAGGAGTTCTAGGTCGCTGGTTGCCGCCTCAGGGTGAGTCGCAAAGGGATATCAGGATGTGGCTCTGCTGTCCACTGGTCCGGATCTGGAACTGCTGCTGGCTTGACTCTGCTGTGATGGATCCAGGATTCGATCTCTGCTACCTTTACTGCAGTTGGGGTAGACAGGATGACGGTGTATGGTCCCTTCCAATGAGGTTCCAGCGGTGTCTTCTTCCAATCTTTGATCCACACCGAGGTACCCGGCTTGTAGGGATGCAGGGGTTCCGTCAAATTGATAGGCAACTGGTCCTGTATCCACGTGTGAAGAGTCTGCAGAACAGAACTAAGAGCTAGAAGTTCTTGTCTGGTTATTTCTGAACCAATCTGTGGCAAACTACCTTTAATGCCCTGCACTATTGGGGGAGGTTTGCCATACATGACTTCAAAAGGGGAGAATCCTGATGATTTTACAGGAGATGAGCGTATTCTAAGTAATGCTATTGGGAGGACCTGGGGCCACTTTAGGTGGGTCTCCTGACATAGCTTGTTCATCTGAGATTTCAAAGTTCTATTCATTCGCTCAACTTTCCCTGAACTTTGGGGTCTGTATGCAGTGTGTAACTTCCATTGTATCTGTAAGGCACTCGCTAACTGTTGGGTAATTTGAGATACAAAGGAGGGTCCATTATCTGACCCTATTACTGCTGGAATTCCAAATCTGGGGATAATTTCTCTTAACAAAACTTTGGTAACTTCTCGGGCTTTCTCAGTCCTGGTGGGGAAGGCCTCTACCCACCCAGAGAAGGTACAAACTAAAACTAACAAGTATCGGTATCCGCCAGCTTTTGGCATTTCGGTAAAGTCTACTTGCAGGTGATGCATGGGGGTGACACCTCCTGACTGAACTCGAGGTGGTGGCGTGGGACCCTGTTTGGCATTATTCTTGGCACAAATTAGACACTGACGGGCTGTTGAAGCTGACAGGGCTCCCAATAAAGTGATACAAAAATGTGGTTTGAGTGCTTTCTCCATAGCACTCTTCCCATAATGTGTGGCTTGATGAAAGGCCTTGACAAAGGCTGGCCCCAACACTTCAGGGATCACTATTCGTCCTGGGGGTTGACTGCCCTCAGGTGGTGGCAACTCAATCCATCCATCTTTCAGCACTCCCTCTTCTTTATTACAGTAGTAATCCAATTCTTTGGTGGTATATCGTGGTGTCCATAAATTGAGGGGTATTGGAAACAATGCTACTTGTATTGGTGTGGCCTGTGGTGAAATTTGGCCTGTCATGGCTGCTTTACGTGCTGAGGCATCAGCGAATCTGTTTCCTTGGGCAACTTCTCCTTTTCCTGCTTGGTGTCCTCGACAATGCATGACAGCAACACGTGCAGGGGCCCATACTGCATCTAATAGCATCAATATTTCGGGGCCATATTTGACTGATTTTCCTCCTGAGGTGATGAGCCCTCGTTCTTTGTAGAGAGCTCCATGTGCATGCAAAGTAGTGAAGGCATATTTTGAATCGGTGTATACATTCAACAAAAGTCCTGCACCCAACACTAGTGCTCTGGTGAGTGCTATTAATTCTGCTTTCTGGGCTGATGTGCCTGATGCAAGAGCTGACGATTCAATGACTTCCTCCCGGGTGATTACTGCATATCCGGCACAACGTCGTCCATTGATGATGAGACTGCTTCCATCCACAAAATAAGTTTGATCAGGGTTCTCTAGGGGCACATCTGTCAGATCAGGTCGACTTGAGAATACAGTGTCCATGACTTCTATACAGTTATGCTCTGGAGGGTCTTCGCTGATTGGTATCAGGGTAGCTGGGTTCAAGGCATGGCTCACTTCCAGTTGTATTTGTGGATTTTCACATAGCATGCTTTGGTATTTCAGCATTCGGGAGTTGGTGAGCCAATGATTTGCTTTCTGTTCCATAAGGGCAAGTACCGCATGTGGTACTGTGACGCGTAGATTCTGTCCCAATGTGAGCTTGTCTGCTTCACTCACTAATAATGCTGTAGCTGCAACTGCTCTCAAACATGGTGGCCATCCTTTGGCCACAGTGTCCAACTGTTTCGATAGGTTACGGGTCGCTCCCAATGTCCCAATTTCTGAGTCAACATGCCAAGAACATTTCCGTGCATCTCGTGCACAAATAGATGGAAAAGCTTGTGGACATCTGGCAACCCGAGTGCTGGTGACGACATCAATTCTTCCTTCAGGGTTTTGAAAGCTGTGTCTTGCTCCGGTCCCCACTCTAGTGGCGACTTTTCTTCTCCCTTGGTGGCTTCATATAGTGGTTTAGCAATCTGAGCAAAGTTAGGTATCCATATCTGGCAGTATCCTGCTGCTCCCAGAAAGGCTCTGACTTGCTTTCTGGTAGTTGGGGTTGGGATACTGCACACGGCTTCTTTTCTCTCGCATCCCAATTGTCGGCTTCCTTTGGTTAGACGAAAGCCCAAGTATTTTACTTCTTTTTGGCATAGCTGTGCTTTTGCTCTGGAAACTTTGTATCCAGCTTCATCCAATAGTTGCAAGAGGTCAGTAGTGGCTTGTATACATTCACTTTCTGATGTGGCGACTACCAGTAGGTCATCTACATATTGGAGGAGTACTCTTCTTTCGGGGGCCACTGGATAGCTCGAAAGATCTTGGTTTAGTGCAGCACTGAAAATGGTAGGTGAGTTCTTGAATCCTTGAGGTAATCGTGTCCAAGTGAGTTGGCCCCGCCTCCCTGAGACAGGGTCCTGCCATTCAAAGGCAAACAGCAATTGGCTAATTGGGGCTAATCTTATGCAGAAGAATGCATCTTTCAAGTCCAAAACAGTAAAGTGGGTGGCTTCAGCAGGAATCAATCCTAGGAGTGTGTAAGGATTTGGCACAACTGGATGTATGGTCTCAACTGCTTCATTCACTCTCCTTAGATCTTGCACTGGGCGGTAGTCACCTGTCCCAGGCTTCTTTACTGGCAGGAGAGGTGTGTTCCATGGTGACTGACAAACTTTGAGTAGGCCATACTCCAGTAGCCTTAACAAGTGGCGATGGATGCCTTCAATGGCTGCTCTTGGAAGTGGGTATTGCTTGACATGTATGGCTGTGCACTAGGCTTGAGATTCACAATTATTGGAGCTATGTGTTTGGCCAGGCCTGGTGGATTGCCCTCTGCCCATACTCCAGGAGGGGCATCAATGCTTTTCAAAGTAGGTTCAAAATAGGTATCAATGATTGGCTCAGTACTTGGCTCAGTACTATAATATCTCCATTCTTCTTCTCGAGGAACAGTAAGCACCATTAATCCAGCAGGTTTGGACTGGGAATTTACTGTCATTTGCATTTCTCCTTTCTCAGTAAAGGATATTTGGGCCTGCAGCTTGGCTAGCATATCTCGTCCCAGTAATGGCACTGGGCACTCAGGCATATACAGGAATTGGTGCGTTATTTGCTGCCCTCCTAAATTACATATGCGGTTTTGAAGAAAAGGCTTTGTGGCTTTAGCGCCAGTCGCTCCCACAATGGTGACTGCTCTTGTAGAAAAAGGGGCTATTTGTTTATCTACTACAGAATGTTCTGCTCCAGTATCAACCATAAAGTCCATAAATTGGTCTCCTATTTGTATACTGACCATAGGCTCCTGGAGACCTAAAGCGAATTCGGAGCCCGGTCTGTCCTAATCTGCTTCATCTAAATCATAGGCTGTTGCGGCTGCCACTCCCTGAATGGCCTCCGCTCGTTCCCATTGAAAGTGTTCTCGATTGGTTCCTCTGCGATTCTGAGGTCGGCCTCTCTCTCTTTCCTCCAAGGGGCGTGTTCCCCTTCATCCTGGGAGGCCTCTTCGAGTCGCGGGCATGCACTTCTCCAATGTCCTTCTTCCTTGCAATAAGCGCATTGGTTCGCGCCTAATGGGGGCCGGTCATCTCCTCGGCCCCGCCCTCTTCCTCTGCTCCTTCGACTAGGGACACCTCCCCTTTTCTGTTCCACTATGGCCGCAGCCAAAAAATCTGCTTTCTTCTTCATCCTTCGATCACTTTCTTTCTGTCTTTCATTATCACGATTCACATACACCTTATGAGCGACTTCCAGTAACTGTGTTGCATTCATGCCCACAAACCCTTCTAATTTCTGTAGCTTATGTCTAATATCTGGTTGTGACTGGTTTACAAAAGCAGAATTCACCATGCATAGGCTTTCTGGGGCATCTGGGTCATAGGGAGTATACATCCTGTACGCTTCAGTCAATCTCTCATAGAATACTGCTGGGCTTTCATCTATGCCCTGATTGACTTCGGTCACTTTAGAGAGATTCATGGCTTTCTGACCCCCCTTTTTCAGACCTTGCATGAGGCCTTGGCGGAACCGTGATAGGGCCCTGGATCCTCTATCAGTATTCGGATCCCACTGGGGGTCTTCATTAGGGAATTCCTTATGAGCTGCTTCGCGATTGTCTATTCCTGCTCCTCCCCCTCCTTCTGCCAGGGGATTATCCGCTAGCCAATTGATGGCTGCTCGCTTAATTCATGTCCGCTCCTCAGTAGTAAATAAAGTGGACAGGAGCTGACGGCAATCTTCCCAAGTGGGTTGGTGAGTCTCCATAATGGTATGCATCAACTCCGTTAATTCTTGGGGCTTATCAGTGTAAGAAGCATAATGCAATTTCCAGTTCAACAAATCAGCAGTGGAGAAAGGCACATATACTAGACTCAGGGGTCCCGCTACTATCTGGTCATGCTCATCTCGCACTGGCAGTCCCGGGACTTGCAGCATGGGGGGCTAATACTTTCGGGAGGGCTTTCTGCTTCTTAGTAGTACCTTTCGTTATCTTGGTGGGGGCTTTCAACTTTGAGACTCACTTAGTCTGGGGAGCCTCGCTTGCAACAGATGAACTAGCACTGACAACTGATTTATCACTTTCTGTCTCGGTCAGGGAGGATACATCTTCATCTTCCTGCTCTGACTCCTGCTTATCCTCAGTCTCTGTCTCAGACTGATCAGCCTCTTCTCGAGACAACTCATCTAACTGGTCTTCCGGCTGGTGAGGGGATGAACTCTCCCGGTCCCGGGGGCCTGCCGCGGGACGCGGTGGTACTCTCACTGGGTGCTGGGCTCGGGGCTGTCTAGTTACAGCTCCCGGGGACTCAGGATCTACAAGAACAGGTTTCTGACTAGGTTTCTCGACTGTCCCTGTCTTCTGGGTCTGGTCTGTTAATGCTAACATTATTCTGCACTGTTCTTCATAACAGCGCTTTGCCCAAGGGGGCGGGTTCTCACAAATACTTAACCAAGAATCTATATAGGGGTACTGATCGGGGTGCGCTACTCGCACCTTCCGATGAACTGAATGAATAATTCCTAGGTTAAACATTCCTTCTTTGGGCCACATTGGGTCTATAACGGGCCACTCCCTAGTACACAAAAGCTGTAATCGTGAGTCAGTCATCTTTACTCCATAATCTCCTGTATATCCTTTATTGAAATACTTGATCATACATTCTAACGGAGTGTTCCTAGTAGACCCCGCCCCTCCCATATCGATGTGTGCGCGCAACGACAAACAGAAGGGAAAAGGAGGGCGGACCGTGGGTAGGGGGTCCTCACGGTCCTAGAAACATTTAAGGGAAACAAATAACAAGACAAGACGACGGTCGCTTCCTCCTTTTTACGACCTGGACGCGGTCGCCCGGCCAGGAAATGCGTTACTCAGGAGTCCGCCTTCGCTTGGTCCGTGCTGCCAGACCTCTCATTCACACTTCATTCACACAATCATGCTAGCAACGTATCCCAAAAACAGCCCAATCCTGTCTCTGCTGACTAGGCTATATCAAATTCCAAAATCAAAATCAAAAAGACGATAGTTTCACCCCGCGCATACTCATGCAGGGTTAGTCGGACCGTCTTGAGAGGTGATCAGGCTCTCTTACCAAATATCAAATTCCAAAGTTTCAAAGTTCATACAACAGTTCTGCTCTGACTCATCTGTCTAGTCAAATCAAAACTATACTCACCGGATCCGGTCCCCGTTCCCAAGCAAGCACATGAGTTGGACCTCGGACTCCCCCCACGGGTTTGAGGTGTTGGCTCCGTCTGGGTCTGGCACCCGCCGAGGTCCGGCCCAACTCCCTCCGATACAACTGGACCGGTGGCGCCTGGGAGCCGAGCCCACGTCGGGAGGGCACGATCCCGGCAGGACCAAACCTGTAGAGGCGGAAAGTCGTGGTATATTGTCCTGTATACCCTCTATTACCACACCTTCCCGGCCAACGCACCAAGAATATGTAGCAGCAGAGCGCAGACAAACCAATAATACCAGGAGTCTGTTCAGAAGGTTCAAATCATTTATTTGTGCACAAGACTCAAGCAGAATCACATTCAAAATGGCTGAGTAATGGTTTCTAGCAAAACAACAACTTTTATACTGTTCTTTTCCATTCTAGATATAGGCAAACTTCTCATTGGTCCCGGTAACCCCTTTCACCCCATCTATTGGTCCCGGTACCAATACGTAGCTCCAATGAGGACCTTGGTCTGGGCTTAGCACCTGCTTACCCCCTTACAGTCCTCATTACAATGATCATTTCTTAGGCTCTTGATACAATTCTCCTCCAAGGTCAACTGGCTAACTAAAACATGTGGGAAAGCAGGGCACTGTAACTTTTCTTTCAGCAGAGTTAATTAATTCCATAGAAGCTTCACTCTCTTATCAATACAAATTAAACTTGTTTTTCTATATTCTCTAAGTTTCGATTCTGCTTAGCTGTACTTAATTGTGCTCTGTTAAGTTTCGATTCTATGGTAGCAGCATTTGGGGAAATGCGTAATTCCTATGGGCCTCTCCACAGGCTTCATTTACAGGTCAAGCTGTTTAGGCTCCCTGCTTATTTCAGACACCATGGATCACAGGCCTTCGCCTACCACAGTTTTAAATTACAAAGGCACACACACAAATCCATCTCACCAGGGTGACTGAGAGCCTACTCTGATAGGCCCTCAGCCCTCCTGGGAATGGTAGTTGCTTTAAACTGCAACAGCACACAGATCCATCCCCCATGGTGACTGAGAGCCCACTCTGATGGACCCTCAGCCCTCCTGGGGAGAAGGAAGATGTTTTAAATTACAAAGGCACACACACAAATCCATCTCAGCCCTCCTGGGGAGAAGGAAGATGTTTTAAATTACAAAGGCACACACACAAATCCATCTCACCAGGGTGACTGAGAGCCCACTCTGATGGGCCCTGAGCTCTCCTGGGGAGATGGATGATGGTTTAAATTACAAAGGCACACCCACAAATCCATCTCACCAGGGTAGCTGAGAGCCCACTCTGATGGGCCCTCAGCTCTCCTGGGGAGAAGGAAGATGTTTTAAATTACAAAGGCACACACACAAATCCATCTCACCAGGGTGACTGAGAGCCCACTCTCATGGGCCCTCAGTCCTCCTGGGGATGGGAAGTTGCTTTAAACTGCAACAGCACACAGATCCATCTCCCCATGGTGACTGAGAGCCCACTCTGATGGGCCCTCAGCCCTCCTTGGGAGAAGGAAGATGTTTTAAATTACAAAGGCACACACACAAATCCATCTCACCAGGGTGACTGAAAGCCCACTCTGATGGGCCCTCAGCCCTCCTGGGGATGGGAGGTTGCTTTAAACTGCAACAGCACACAGATTCATCTCATCAGGGTGACTGAGAGCCCACTCTGATGGGCCCTCAGCTCTCCTGGGGAGATGGATGATGGTTTAAATTACAAAGGCACACACACAAATCCATCTCACCAGGGTAGCTGAGAGCCCACTCTGATGGGCCCTCAGTTCTCCTGGGGAGATGGACACTGTTCCCTCTAAGCTGTGCGCGTGTGCGCGCGCACACACCTCGCCGAGAGAGCGCACATACTTTACAACAGAGCGCACAAAAATTACGGCTCTGATTCTGATAGAAAACAACACGGATGTCTTAAAATTTAAAAGTTGTGATTGTAATTACTAGAAATTTCCCGCTTCATTTAGTAATCGTCTATTTTCACTTAATTTGATTAATATCAATGTGGTGTACATACTGTATTCTGACGTGTAGACAAATTTTAAAGTATATAACGCCGAGTGTCGTTATCTGGCGCACAAAAATTTAACCTTCCTTCAAAAGCTGCACAGCTGACATTTTATGTGCACACAGCCTACAGAAAATTAGAGGGAACATTGGAGATGGATGATAGTTTAAATTACAAAGGCACACACACAAATCCATCTCTCCAGGGTAGCTGATAGCCCAGTCTGATGGGCCCTCAGCCCTCCTGGGGATGGGAGGTTGCTTTAAACTGCAACAGCACACAGATTCCTCTCATCAGGGTGACTGAGAACCCACTCTGATGGGCCCTCAGCTCTCCTGGGGAGATGGATGATGGTTTAAATTACAAAGGCACACACACAAATCCACCTCACCAGAGTAGCTGAGAGCCCACTCTGAGGGGCCCTCAGTTCTCCTGGGGAGATGGATGATAGTTTAAATTGCAAAGGCACACACACAAATCCATCTCACCAGGGTAGCTGAGAGCCCACTCTGATGGGCCCTCAGCCCTCCTGGGGTGAAGGAAGATGTTTTAAATTACAAAGGCACACACACAAATCCATCTTACCATGGTGACTGAGAGCCCACTATGATGGGCCCTCAGGCCTCCTGGGTATGGGAGGTTGCTTTAAACTGCAACAGCACACAGATCCATCTCCCCATGGTGACTGAGAGCCCACTCTGATGGGCCCTCAGCCCTCCTGGGGATGGGATAGGGTTGCCAACCGGCCGGTTTTCAGCCGGCCTGGCCGGTTTTTCCATGGCCAGGCCGGCTGCCGGCACAGATGTAATACCGGCCATTGAAAAGCCGTTTTTTTGCTCTGGCCGCAATATCGGGAGCGGCCAGAGCAAAAAACCAGCTTTTGTGCCGAAGTCTGCGGTGCGAACGCGAACGCGATTCCCCATAGCAGTGCAGCCGCTGCTTCTGCTTTGTACAGAGCAGCGGCTGCAATACACTTACATTGAAAGCTAAAGATAAACTGTGTGAGGAGCCCTCCGGTCATCGCAGAGCCCGAGGAAGTGATGTCTTGGGGCGGGCTCCTCACAGGTTGTCTTTCCTTTTCAAATTAACTTTAGCTGCAATAAAGTTAATTTGAAAGGAAAGACAACCTGTGAGGAGCCCGCCCCCATGACATCACTTCCTCGGGCTCTGCGATGACAGGAGGGCTCCTTACACAGTTTGTCTTTACTTTTCAAAGTAAGTGTATTGCAGCCGCTGCTCTGTACAAAGCGGAAGCAGCGGCTTGGGCGAGGGGGGGGGTGTGAGTGAATCAGCAGGGGGGGTGGTGTGAGTGAACCAGCAGGGGAGGGGGTGTGATGGTGTGAGTGAACCAGCAAAGGGGGGGGGTGTGGTGTGAGTGAACCAGCAGTGGGGGGGGGGGGGGGTGTGAGTGAACCAGCAGGAGGGGGCATTGGTGTGAGTGAACCAGCAGGGGAGGGGGGGTGAGTGAGTGACCCAGCAGGAGGGGTGAGTAAGTGACAGGGAGGTGGGTGAGTGAACAAGCAGTGGAGGGGGGGCGGGGGTGGTGTGAGTGAACCAGCAGTGGAGGGGGGAGGGTAGTGTGAGTGAACCAGCAGGGGAGGGGGGTTGGTGTGAACCAGCAGGGGAGGGGGGTTGGTGTGAGTGAACCAGCAGGGGAGGGGATGAGTGAGTGACAGGGGGTGGGTGAGTGAACCAGCAGGGAGGGGTGGTGTGAGTGAGTCAGCAGGGGGGGTGAGTGAGTGAACCAGCAGGGGAGGGCGGTGAGTGAGTCAGCAGGGTGGGGTGAGTGAGTGAACCAGCACTGAGGGGAGGGGGGGTGTGAGAACCAGCACTGAGGGGGTGTGTGAGTGAATCCTCTGTAATTTTTGTGGATGGGGCTGGGGCGGGGCAGGGTTGGGGCTGGGGGCGGAGAATGGTTGGAGCATGGCGAGCCACAGGTATCGGGTTTTTCTCGGTGAAAAAGTTGGCAACCCTAGGATGGGAAGTTGCTTTAAACTGCAACAGCACACAGATCCATCTCCCCATGGTGACTGAGAGCCCACTCTGATGGGCCCTCAGCCCTCCTGGGGAGAAGGAAGATGTTTTAAATTACAAAGGCACACACACAAATCCATCTCACCAGGGTGACTGAGAGCCCACTCTGATGGGCCCTCAGCCCTCCTGGGGATGGGAGGTTGCTTTAAACTGCAACAGCACACAGATCCATCTCCCCAGGGTAGCTGAGAGCCCACTCTGATGGGCCTTCAGCCCTCCTGGGGATGGGAGGTTGCTTTAAACTGCAACAGCACACAGATCCATCTCCCCATGGTGACTGAGAGCCCACTCTGATGGTCCCTCAGCCCTCCTGGGGAGAAGGAAGATGTTTTAAATTACAAAGGCACACACACAAATCCATCTTACCAGGGTGACTGAGAGCCCACTATGATGGGCCCTCAGTCCTCCTGGGGATGGGAGGTTGCTTTAAACTGCAACAGCACACAGATCCATCTCACCAGGGTGACTGAGAGCCCACTCTGATGGGCCCTCAGCTCTCCTGGGGAGATGGATGATGGTTTAAATTACAAAGGCACCTACACAAATCCATCTCACCAGGGTAGCTGAGAGCCCACTCTGATGGGCCCTCAGTTCTCCTGGGGAGATGGATGATGGTTTAAATTACAAAGGCACACACACAAATCCATCTCACCAGGGTAGCTGAGAGCCCACTCTGATGGGCCCTCAGTCCTCCTGGGGAGATGGATGATGGTTTAAATTACAAAGGCACACACACAAATCCATCTCACCAGGGATAGCTGAGAGCCCACTCTGATGGTCCCTCAACCCTCCTGGGGATGGTAGGTTGCTTTAAACTGCATCAGCACACAGATCCATCTCCCCATGGTGACTGAGAGCCCACTCTGATGGGCTCTCAGCTCTCCTGGGGAGATGGATGATGTTTTAAATTACAAAGGCACACACATAAATCCTTCTCACCAGGGTAGCTGAGAGCCCACTCTGATGGGCCCTCAGCCCTCCTGGGGACAGGATGGATTATCTGATTTAAACAACTACATACAACATATCACCAGAAAGACTGAGTACCCACTTTCATTGGACTCTCTGGGCAATTGAGGGTAGGGCTGATGTGTCACCCTGGAAATGCAGACCCACCATATGGCCATGCTGTTTGGACCACCTCCTTAGGCATATATTTGGGCTACCTGTGTTACTGTTATTGTTTGGACATCAACGGCAGCAGCTGTCATGACACCAGGATGGCATCAGGGCCCCTTTAAACAGTGCTCTGGCCCCCTGGGTGACGGCCGGAGCAACCAGGTGTGCTACTTAGACAATATGGCACATGGTTTTACCTGCTACACACAACTAATTTTGATAGGCTACCTACACACACCAGCATGCGCAGCTGCAGTCAACACTGGATATGTGTATGGTTCAAATGACCTGTCCCCATGCACTTACCTCCCATGGGTATGCAGCTGCACGGTTGTAGCGCCGTGTAACTCTGTCCCATGCCCTCTTGACCCTGACCAGGTCCTGTCGCCTTGAGGACCCTGGAAAAAGCTTCTCCTGCTTTAGGGCTATCAGCCCTGCCAGGTGCCGCAGCTCCTGCCTTGTGAAGGGAGGTTTCCTAGACCTGGTTGCCATCTTCACCTTTGCCGTGAGTACGCATGCACGCTGCAATGTACACACATGCACGCTGCAATGTATGCACATGTGCGTCGGAATGCGCGCTGCGCTACGCGCTGCAATGTGCGCTGCGCCTACGCTCCGCAATGTGCGCTGCGGCCATCTGTCCCCTGTACTATTCTATGCTATGTAAGTTACACATGATTTGGTGTCGCCAATAATGTCTACATCAATCTCTGCTGCATACACACTTTTCACTGATGTGTATGCCATCTAAAAACTACACTTTGTCATCTGTGCATTTAAATGGCTCCATACCCACCGGGTCTCGAACCCATCACCACTGGTACCTTGGGCATTGTCTTATCCATTGTGCCATGCCTTTGCACATAGCAGGGACTGCTTACACAGAGGCACTAAGGAGGACTCTACACATATCTGTCTTAATGTGAGCCCTGCAATAATGTGCAGAATGACGTAAGGGGGGGGGGGCTGTTATGTGGCATACATGTGGGAAGCGCACATTAGGTGGCATGGCACTCAGTATGGCACTATGGGGGTAGCCGTGCCACGTTAATGCATGTCATTCGTAGGTAGGTGTACTGACATACAGACGTAGTGGTACAGGTGTGGCGCATTGGTTTACAGTCTGCCTTATGGTACAGGCGTCATGGTTTTAAGCACCCAGTGGGGCTATTGCATCTGACTGTTTGATACATTGCCCTCTATTATCAGCGGTGATGTCTGAGGCAGTTTCCTTTTATTTTCATATGTGCTGCCAGCACACACACCCTCACAGTGCCATACCCTGATGTGATGCATCAGGCGCCCTATGGGGCTATCCAGCAGACACATTATAAGGTGCACTGTCCGCCACAACAACCTTATACTGTTCCCTTTTAGGGTGCATCATAGGTCACCTTATGGTGTACCATTTTGGCGCTTTCTGGTGCGCTTTTGAGGCAACCTCGGTCTACAGTACTGAGGGTGTTGCTGCTGGCAGCACTACGTAGATGTAGGGAACATAGAAGCCTCTGCTAGCACTATCAGAGGCCCCCCACTATGGGTTCACACCCATGACCTCTCGTTACTCAGGCAGTAAGGTCACCAATGAGCTACATCTCCATAGCTGCTATGTAACCGCTGGCTGGCTACAGTGGGTCCTCAGGTCATCCCATGATCCGTCTGCTGTGGTTACCGGGATAGGGTTATACCACACATACCCATGATGCACTGCACATGTCAATCTGCACTCTTCAGATACCCACGGGATGGGGTATGCACCCCCACAGCACCGCAGACTGGTAGGGGGTACTGACCGTATGTGTTACTGGCACAGGGTAGCTACAGGCCATCACATTGTGCAGGTCCAGTGCTCACCCTGAGGGTGAGGTGGGTCTAACGGCACCATATCCAGAGCACCTGGCATAGCTGAAATAGGCTATGCTGCAGAACCCCATCACTGACAGTGTGTGATAGGTAGGTCTTGCAGATGCACTTGGGCATAGATCTGTGTCCATTGGTATTCCACAGTTACGTTTTGTCCTTGAGGACTATGATGCACCCAGATTAGCGCATATCCTGTAAGGGTGCCATGGCCACATGTGGGGCGGGGCGGGGCGGGGCGGGGCGGGGCGGAACCTTTGGCAGATTATGTTGTACCACCCATACTGTCCCCTAGAGCTCAGTATCCCCCACCAACCCATCCACATCCCTGTGATGGTGGCGACCATCCACCTCAATGCACCTGGGGTACAGACAGCTTACAGGGAGGTCCCAGCAGTTCTGTATGCATCCATTGGGCAATAGGGGACAGACAGTAGGACTGGAGATGTTCAGCTGGCCCCCACCCCTATCGGACTTTCCTGAACAGCAAGCACAGGGGGTCTCTATCTGCTGCACCCTGCAAGGTGTTTGAGCAATACACATAGACATTGCATGCAGTCTGCTAGCTAGTCCATAATACGGACGGGGGGGGGGGGTGAGGTGTTCACCCCAAACCTGGGATGTGAACACACTCACCAAGCAGATAGGTCGGATATAGTGCTATGGGGGCACCTAGCCATGCCATGGTCACTGTCCAGTCATGGTGAGGGTGCCTCCCAGCAGAACATTATGTGGACGCTCTGTCCCTGCAGGTGGTGGCTGGGCACTACACTGTCACAGCCATTGCCCTATGCCGTGTGCTGCTGCATCCTGGCCAGGCCACCCTGTCCAGGCTATACCCACAATACCTTGCTCCTCATTATGCACATTGGCAGACTAACACTCTGAACACTGCAAGCAGTGTGGTCTGTATAAGATGTTAGCATCCACCACACATTGGATGGACAGAGACACTCTCTCACACCTGTGGCAGCATTGTGCCAATGTAGAGGCATTCTGCAGCCTTTCCCACCTCACCAGGCCTGGTTACAGCACAAACATGGCTATGTTACGCAGCACTGTTGGGGTCACTCCACAGGGTGCAGGACACTTCTGGACAACAGACCTGCTACACGCTCCATAGACATCGTGGAGGTTGCTGTGCTACGGATCAAGGGGCAGTTTGTACCTAACTTAGGATTATCTATCAGCCATTGTTCATAGCAACCCTTTTATATGTGTTTGCCTCATCTCCAGTTTTAGGGTGGCATTGCTAAGGTATGCAGGCGCTAGTTTTGGGGGCGCCACGCAGGGCCCAACATTCTGCCTCTCCAGGAAGCTTTGGGAAAAGGCGCCTGTGGGTGCAGGTGTGTCCGGCCCTGTTGGCCGCTGTTCTCAGGCAGAGCCTCCCAACACCAGTCCTAGAGGGCCAAATACTGTTCGGGTTTCCATGCTGTCCCTAATGAATATGCATGAGATACATCTGCATACCATGTGGGCGGTACAGTGTCATGCAGCACAGACATCTTTATTCGGGACAGCATGGGTCACGATTGCTGTTTGGCCCTCCAGGGACTCATTGGTGGACTCAGGTGTAGGTGATGCGCATGCTTATGATGTCTATGCTCTGTAGGGCAAGATATGGGCCTCTGAAGCATGTTTGTGTTCTCTGCACTGGAGGTCCGCTTTTGACTGCCACGGCTTAGTGTTGGGTAAAATATGGGGCCTGGAATGTCAGGCCCTCAGCTGGGATTTCAACCTGTGACCTTCTGCTCTTGAGCACACTGCCTGTGTGTACTGCACCACAATGTGGCCACAGAGATGTTTTCCTCCCTGGGGATGCCATGACTGTTGGCCAGGCAATGTACGTCTGTTGCACTGCACGGCACCCACCTGAACAGGGCTCAGGCATGTTCCGCTTTGGCCAGCGGGCAATGGTCCCTCCTCCATCAGTACCCCTGCGACGCCATGTTGACATGTTCCTATCTTGGAGACAGCGTGCGCCCTGTGTGATTTGTGGCCCTCCAGGGCTGCATTCGGGGGACTCAGGTGTAGGTGATGCACATGCTTATGATGTCAATGCTTTGTAGGGAAAAATATGGGCCTTTGCAGCATGTTTGTGTTCTCTGCACTGGAGGTACGCTTTTGACTGCCACGGCTTAGTGGTGGGTAAAATATGGGGCCTGGAATGTCTGGCCCTCAGCTGGGATTTGAATCTGTGACCTTCTGCTCTTAAGCACACTGCCTGTGTGTACTGCACCACAATGTGGCCACAGAGGTGCTTTCTTCTCTGGCGATGCCATGACTGTTCGTCAGACAGGGCCTGTGTGCTGCAGTGCATGGCACCCACCTACACAGGGCTGGGCCATGGTCCGCTGTGCGCAGCTGCCACTGCACCCTCCCCCACCCTCCCCTGCCCCCTCCCCCACCCTCGGCCACCCTGCCGACATGCCCTTCTGCTGGTGGTGCTGGTGGAGCACAGTGTCCAGCCATCCAGTGTGTGGGTAGGCAGCTGCCTATGGTGCGGGTTCTGGGGTGAGGGTGGCTGCATAGATGTCCGCGCTTCCCCCCAACACCACCTGCCAATGTTGGTACTATCCCCTGTAACACTGTGGGGGGTGAACTCGTGCCCATGCTGGACCCTCATCATTTGCTGTCTGGCTGCTCAACTGTTTCAGCATTCCTATGGCCCACCTAGGCATCACCCTGATCTGCACTGTGGCCCAGCTGCACCACATCATGTGCCGCCTGCGGCCCTCTGTGTCCCCTTTCCCAGCATCTGTCCAGTTGCCAATTCCGACATGCCCGCCCTGCTGTTGTGGGACATGTGCATGCCACAGGGAGCCTGTCCAATGGAGAGGGACACCCTGCACAGCACAATATCCCTGTGGGATCATTCATCCTGTATGGGGATGGTGCGTGGACCCTTCCGCATTTCATATATTTCTTTTTGGGTGCTTTCTTGGGGGTGTTTTTTGCTGTTTCCCATTACTATCACTCTTATCCAGCTTGGTTATGTTTTTTCTATATTTTGTTGGGGTCCTTTTCACTGTTTCTTTAACCCTTCTGTTCCGTGCACATGTATCACACTTATCACTGTTTTGTTGGTTTCCCTGGTTTTGCTGTACATTGCTGACAGAAATGGTTTCTCTTCCCTTTAAATCTTTTCTAACGCCAGGGTTTCACTGGCGCTAGTTTTGTGACTCGGATTTCACAGCAATAGTGTGTGGGGCGCCTCTCCCCTCCCACTCTCCGCCCATTGACCCCTTCTCTCCGCCCCTGGGGAGTCTTCCTCTGCCCTCCGGGGGCCTTTCCATGCCTTCAGCGCTCGTTTGCGCCGCAGCGCGTGTTATCGCGCGATATGGTACCTGTGCACCTTAGAACGCGCCATCATTGCACGATAAGGTACCTTATCGCACGATAATGTCACAGAGCGCACTTTAGGATGGTTTAGTAAACCTACCCCTAGACAAGATTCTCAAGAGTAGAGATTGCCATCTCCATACAAAGATTCAACTTGTTCAAGACATGCATTTTCAACAACATCATATGGATGTGAAAGTTGGATAGTGAAAAAGATAGACAGGAAGAAAATTGATGCCTTTGAATTATGGTGCTGGCTACGAATACTGTGTATACCATTCACTGCCCGAAGAACAAACCAGTCAGTACTAGAGGAGATCAAACCTAAGCTTTCTTTAGAAGCTCAGATAACAAGACTTTGATTTTCATACTTTGGACACATCATGTGAAAAGAGAAATCATTAGAAAAAGACATCATGCTTGGCAAGGTAGAAGCTCAATGCAAAAGAGGAAGGCCAGCAATGAAATGGATCGATACAATAACAGCAGCTATGGGTGCTAGTCTGTGAACAATGAGCCGCATGACTGAAGATCAAACATAATTTAGGACAACTACCCAGAGGGTCACCATGAGTCGACACCGACTTGACGGTACTTAACAACAACATAGACATCCCTGGTGTTCTTCTACACATTCTTCTCTGGATATCTCCAATTTCACTTTGATGTCCTTTCTAAAATCACCCTCTATGTGTGTACTTTTAACTGTATATTGCCAAGTCAGTTTATAAAAGAAGACATTTATACCTGTTTGATGTGCTTAAATTATTTTTAAAATAACTTCCAAAATGCATTCTCAGGAAGATCTCTAAAGAAATACCACTATGATGGCCAGACCATGTAGGAAGAGGGTGATTGTAAAATGGAGAAAGGTCATAGCACTGAGCTATAAGTCTAAAGGAGCTTGAAAATTTGCCAGTCCAGGAAAAAAAGCATTTCTTTGAAATACATTTAGATGTTAGAATTTAAACAAGATAATAGGTAACAGATTTTTGTGTAAAGATATTTTAAAATATTTAGTTTGGACCTGATTTTGTAACTGGTCACATGTGTGACCAAAAAGGTGCCAATTTTATAATGGCAACAACACAAACCCCATTTAAAGCATCAATTCCAGATGGAACAACTATATAAAATCATATGTTCAGAATACTAGGCAATTTTTGTGGGTTATTTGAATGAAATTTAAGATTTACAGTTTTAGTCAACATTATTGGCGCCTTGGCATTTTATGTGTGTTGTGTACAATATCTTGAGAAATAATTGGAAATATTCCAACTGTATGTTGTCATAATATTTTAATAGTATGTTCAAAGGTACAAACAAAAAAAAGATGCCTGTGCAAAATAGACATATCAATTTTTGAGAAAAAAAAACAAAACAAAATATGACCTGAACAGAATTAATGGTACCTTTCACTAATATTTGCTTGCAGAACCCTTGCCAGTGATGACAGCCTCCTAATGTTTTTTGTAGTCATCTGTAAGTTTTGTACATCTATCTGCTGATAGTTTCTCCCATTTTTCAGTTGTGATTTGTTCCAGCTCATGAATGTTTCCAGGATTCCTTTTACCAATGGCAGATTTTAGCTCTTTCCAAAGATTCTCAATTGGATTGAGATCAGGACTCATTGCTGGCCAGTTTAAAGCAGTCAATTTATTTTTTCCTTTTTAACCATTCTTTTGTACATTCTGGGTCATTGCCTTGCTGGAGGACCCATGACCTTCAACCAAGATCTAGCTTCATGACATTAGGTAGCACATTTTGCTTCAAAATACCTTGGTAGTCCTCTGACTTCAAGATTCCTTTAATACTTTGCAGACCTCCAGTTCCTAAGGCAGAAAAACAGCTCAATAACATTATGGAACCTCCACTATATTTAACAATAGAAAGGGTGATTTTTTTCCTTATAAGTTTTATTTCTTCAACTGTAAATGTATTGCTGGTCTGCATTGCCAAAGATCAGGTGTGCCTTTTTAAGTCTGTCTTGGAGTAGTGAGTAGTGGGCTCCTCCTTATCTTTCTCCCATGAAGTCCTTCTTTGTTTAATGTGTGGCGTATGGTGCAGGTTGACACCACCACTCCAGATTGCCCCAGGTCAGCCTTAAGCTCTTGTTCACACTAACTTTTGAAGAATTCTTGGATTAATTTTCCTTTTCCTACCACATCCTGTGAGGTTCTTGACAGTTCCATGAGCAGAAAACTTAATAGCATTGTGAACTGTAGAGAAGGAATCCCAAGATCTATGGAGACGGCCTTGTACCCTTTTGAAGTTTGATGTTTGTGAACATGCAACAGGGAGTGAATGTGGCCATTTTAAAGTTAGAGCCATCTTTCATTGGTTGATTCAAGTTATGTGAGTACTAACGATTGATCACAGGTGTGTCCAATTTTACTGCAATGGGAATGTGTTGCTGTTCAAACTAACATGTGCTGAGAAGAGATAACGCTGTTTTACTCTCTGCATTTGAGATGGATCCTGATGTTTCATTTGCTTCACTGTGCCTGCCCTGAAGCCTATCGAGAGCTTTTTGTGTGGTGACCAGGCATGTAGGAGGCCTACCACGTGGTCTGGCACATGAGACTGGTGGAATTGTCATGACGGTTATCATGCTGAGAGAGTAGAACTCTAGCAGAACATGAAAACAGACTAAAGTCTGCTAGCTGGTGCATAAACTTGCTTACTGATACCCGGTTGTATTTTATACAACCTTCTCACCATTTATATGTACCAGGCAACTATTTGACTCATGAGTAGAACAGACTGCCCATAAATAGCACAGAATTTTATTTGCTTAATATCATTATCTTATAAACTAAGTATTTTCAACTGTTTTGATTTGATTTTCATTGTTTTTACATATTATCTGAATTTTTCCTTCAGCCCTCTCCTATCTCTTCATCCCCATCATCACCACCCATCTTAGGTTGGACTTTCACCTCCATTTCTTATGACTTCATACTACTTTTTCTTCCTTTGTCTGACACTCCCTAACATTTCCCCCTTTCACCTTCAACTCAAATCCCCCCTCCTTATCACCCGCTCTCTGCCTTTCCCATTTCTCCTCCTATGCTGTCTTCCTCCCTTTCCTCAGATTTTGAACTTCACCTTTTCTTCCTCACATTCATGCCTCTCCCATCTCTCTCAAACATCCTCATCCTCATTTCCGTTGTTCCATCTCCTTTCTGCCTCACACTCTTCTCCTCCTTCTCTTTCTTTCATCTGGTGATATTAATCCTAGTCCTGGCCTCCTAAGACTTTTCTCTCACTCCTGATCCTCACTCAACCACGCTAACCTCATCCATATTCCTTTCCTTTCTCCCTCCTCTCTCCCCTTTTCTTGTGCCTTATAGAATGCTCATTCCATAGCTAATAAACTCCACTTTACCCATGATCTCTTCATTTCTAACTCTCTTCAACTTCTAGCTCTTACTGAAACCTGGCTCCTCCCTGATGACACTGCTTCAGTTGCTGCCCTTTCTCACAGCAACTACCAATTCTCGCACATACCTCATGCCACTGGCCATGGTGGTGGTGTGGGATTTCTGCTTTCTCCTTCCTGTCAATTTCAACCCCTCCCTCTACCTCAGTCTCACTCCTTTTCCTCCTTTGAAGTCCACTCTGTCCACCTTTTTAATCCCTTACCTCCCCAGATAGCTGCTATCTATCGGCCACCTGACAAGTCCGCCTCTACTTTTCTTTCTGAATTTGACTCATGGCATTTCTTATTACTCGATTCTTCCTCCCCTTTCCTTATTCTTGATGATTTTAACATTCATGTTGATAACCCTTCTGACCCCTATGCTTCCAAACTCCTTTCTCTTACCTCCTCATTTAACCTTCAGCTTTGCTCTTCTGCCCCCACTCATCAGCACAACCATTACCTTGACCTTATTTCTTCTCCAACTATTTACCCTCTAATTTCTTATCTCAGTTCCTTTCTGACCATCACCTGGTTAGTTTCACTCTTCATCACTCCCCATCTCAAACTTGCCCAATCTTCTCCTACCTTTTTAGGAATCTTCATGCTATTAATCCTTTAACTCTCTACGCTATTGTCTCATCACCTCACTCCTCCAACTTGTCTTCTAACTTGGTTGATGCAGCTATAGTTTCCTATAATATTGCTCTTGCTTCTGCTCTAGATTCTCTTGCTCCTCCTATCCTATGTGAGGCAAACTATACCTCATCCCTGGCCATCTTCAACTACTTGCTATCTTCACTCCTGCACTCATTCAGCTGAGTACATTTACAGTAGCTCAAATCCTGCACCCTTTCTGACTTTTTTCACTTCAAATTCATGCTTACTCCCTTCCAATCTGCCATAGCACTCACCAAGCAAAACTACTATGTCCATCTAACTAACTCTCTTGCCTCTGATCCCTGTCATCTCTACTCTCAACTCTCTCCTCAAGGCACCTCCACCTCTCTTTCTGCCCAAATCCTTGTTATTTCCATGACAAAGTCCACAAGATTACACTCCAATTCCCTTCAAGATCAGCATCATCCCCTCTTCTCCCTCTTCAATGCCAACCTTTTCCCTCAATCTCTGTTACCCTTTCTTCTTTTTCTAAGATCTCAAAAGAGGAAACTTCTCATCTTCTTTCCTTCTCTAAACTTACTACCTGTTCCTCTGATCCTATCCCCACCCATCTCCTTAACTCCATCTCCTCCTCTGTTATCCCTTCCATCACATACATTCTCAGCCTATCATTTCTACTGCAACTTTTCCTGCAGCCTTCAAAGATGCTCTAGTCACACCTCAACTCAAGAAACCTTCACTTGACCCTACTTGTCCTTCTAATTATCAACCCATCTATCTTCTTCCCTTCATTTCCAAAATTCTTGAATGCTCAGTTCTCAGTAGTTGCCTTGATTTTCTCTCCTCTCAAGCCCTCCTTGATGCATTTCAATCTGGCTTTCATCCCTTATGCTCTACTGAAATGTCCCTTGCTAAAGTCTTCAGTGACTTATTCCTGGCTAAATCCAAAGGCCTTTACTCAGTCCTCATTCTTCTTGACCTTTCTGCTGCTTTTGACACTGTTGACCACCACCTTCTCCTTGATAATTGCCCTCACTTGGTTTTAGGGACTCTGTACTGCCCTGATTCTATTCTTATCTCTCCCATTGCTTCTTCAGTATCTGTTCTGGTGATTCCTCCTCTAGTGTTATCCCTATCTCAGTTGGTATACCCCAAGAGTCTGTTCTAGGCCCTCTCCTTTTCTCTCTCTGTACCCAGTCCCTCGGTGCTCTCATCTCCTCCCATCGCTTTCAATATCATTTTTATGCTGATTACTCCCAGATCTATCTATCTATACCTGATATTTCTCTTATACTCTAAGCACGTATATCTGCTTTTCTATCTGACATCGCTGCCTGGATGTCTCACGTCCATTTGAAATTGAACATGGCCAAAACCAAACTTCTTATTTTCTCCCTAAACCTTCTTCCCCCCTTCATCCCTTCTCTACCTCTGTTAAAACCACTCTTCTGCTTTCTGTTTCCTCAGCCCACAACCTTGGAATCATCTTCGATTCCTCCTTCTCCTTCTCCACACATATCCAACAGATAGCAAAAAAACTGTTGTTTCTTTCTGTACAATATTAATAAAATGTGCCCCTTCCTTTCAGAACACACTACTAAAACATTTATGCACTCTTTAGTCACTCCTCGCCTTGACTATTGCAACCTCCTCCTTGCTAGTCTCCCTCTTTCTCCTCTTCGATCTGTTCAAAACTCTGCTTCATGGCTAATGTTCCGCCAGCCCCAATACACTCATATAACCCCTCTTCTCAAATCACTTCATTGGCTTTCCTTCCATTTCCGTATCCAATACAAACTTTTTCTTCTGACCTATAAGTGCGTTCATTCTTTTACTCCTCACTACCTTTCCTCTCATCACTCTCTGTCAATCTGGTTTTCACCTCAGGCATAGTACTGAACATCATTCTATCTTTTATTAGCAAAATACATGAATCACATAACCATGTGGATATTTATTTATTTAATTTATTTTATTTGGACAGTTTTCTATACTGCCCATTCCAGAGATCAGAGGCGGTTTACATAGAACACAACAAGTTACATAGAACCAAGTATAACTATATACATTGTAACAATTGAACGATGTACATTGTATCTTGTTAAGTATTTACATTGAGACATAAAGCAACATTGTAGCAGTGTTTTAATGATTGTTATACCGATCAGGTGCTGAATATGCTTTTGGGGAGTTTGTGAGGTATGTAGTTTTGCCTCTGATTAGGTTATGCCTTGTGTTTGGGGGGGGGGGGGGGATGATTGGGTGCTGGTGGTGTTGTGGTTGCTGTAGTGTTCAATGAAGAGTAGAGTCTTTAATTCCTTCCTGAATGTTTGTATGTCTTTGAGTGATCGTAGTGAGTCTGGTAGCGAGTTCCAAAGTATTGGGGCTGTGAAGGTAAATGCTCTGTTGCTTGTTATCTGTTTGGTTTTACATATAGTGGTGGGAATGTTGAGGAGGTACAGTTTACTTTTTCTTCTGTTTCTGGTGTTGAGCTGAGCAGTTATAAGGGATGACAGATGTGATGGTGCAATGTTGTGTAGTTTGAATGTTGTAATTATCATTTTGTATTTTGAATGACTTACTATTGGGAGCCAATGGAGATTTTGTAGGATAGGTGTGATATGGTCAGTTAAGTGTGCCTTGGTTATGATTCTAAAACAATATTGGCCGTCTTGGAGTATGTAATAATCTTAAATTTAATAGATATTACTCCATTAGAAACAAACACTTAAATCAAAGTGAGATAAATTTTGTTATTCCTCGATGGACTTCATTTTATGGGCAATATTTATTTAAACAACAGGAGGTCTCAGACCCATTTGTGCGCTCGAGCTAATGCTTGATTGAAAGTCTAGCATTGGCGCATGGTAACATCAACGACCAACCTGAACGCTTTATTCTTTCATTTTTATCTTGCTCATAAAGCCCCGATTCCCCATCGCTTATGTATCCAAACTGCTGATACTATTAAAGCTCTTAGCTTTTTGATGCTTTGTATCGTCTTTCTCTTGATGCTTTGTAGGAGGCAAAAGATACAAAACTTTGATGCTTTGGAGGCAAAAGATACCATGCGCCAATGCTAGACTTTCAATCAAGCATTAGCTCGAGCGCACGAATGGGTCTGAGACCTCCTGTTGTTTAAATAAATATTGCCCATAAAACGAAGTCCACCGTGGAGTAACAAAATTTATCTCACTTTGATTTAAGTGTTTGTTTCTAATGAAGTAATATCTATTAAATTTAAGATTGGTTATGATTCTGGCAGTGACATTCTGGGCTAATTGGAGGTGGTTTATGATTTTTTTGGAGAGACCTTGTAGTAAGCTGTTGCAGTAGTCCAAATGGGGTATGATTAATGCTTCAACTACCGTTCTGAAGTCATAGGGTGTGAGGAGGGATCTAGGGTGTTGCACGGTTCTTAACTTGAAAAATATGGTTCTTGCAGTTTGTTTTATGTGAGCTCCATGTTAATGGTTCTGTCTAGGATGATACCCAAGTATTTGACTTCCTGTTTTATAGAGATAGTGGTGTTGAGAATGTGGATTGTTTGTAGGGGGGGGGGTGTGAAACTATGGTTCCTCATGGTGACAAGTACTTCTGTTTTTTTTTAAGATTAATTTTGAAATTGTTTATATTTAGCCATTTTTCTGCTTCCTGTATGCATTCAGTTATGTTGTGGTATGTAGGGTTATGTGGTTATGTACATTGATCTGGGAGTAGAGTAGGATGTCATGTGCATAGAGATGGTATCCAATCTTGTGCTTTTTGAATATTGAGCAGAGTGGTTGAATATAGAGGTTGAACAGGAGGGCAGAAAGTACCAAGCCCTGCGGGATACCTTGCTCCTGCAGGAATGGTGATGAGGATTTAGAATTGAGTTTTACGCACCGGGTACAAATAGTTAAGTATGATCTGAACCAGTGGAGGACAGTACCTGCTAGACCTAGTTGAGCAAGCCTTGATAGGAGTATAGTGTGGTCTGCATTGTCGAATGTGGCTGTTATATCTATGAACATGAGTGCAAAGGCTGTGTTTGAGTTATCATTGCCTCGTATGAGGGTATCAAACAGTACAAGCAGCAGTGTTTCTACTCCATGAAAGGAGTGGAACCCATATTGATGCTCGTCTAGGGGTGCATATTGGTCAATGAAGCTTTGGATCTGTAATTGCACAGTTTTTTTCCTATGATTTTAGCTAGAAAAAGTATGCTGGCAATTGGCCTGTATGAAGTAGGGTCTTCTGTGTTCAGGGACTTGTTTTTCAGTATAGGTCAGATGGCTGAACATTTAAGTTCGCTAGGTAAGTTTCCAAGTGTGAGGGATTTGTTGCTTATATTCAGTAGGTAAGGTGCTAGTTCTGTTTTGGTTGCTTTTATCCACCCACTGGGCATGGGTCTAAGTGAGCGGATGTGGTGTTGATCCTAGTAATTGTTTCTAGGAGTTGTATCTCTATAGTGGTTTCCCTTGATCTTTCCTCAGCGTTCGACCTTGTGGATCACGTCTCCCACCTTTCATATCTTTACAACTTTGGTCTTCATGGCACAGTTCTTCATTGGTTTCGATCTTTTCTTTCTCACTGGTCCTTTTCAGTTTTTGTTGGCACTTCCTCCACTTCTACTCATTCTCTGCCTTGTAGGGATCCACAGAGTTCTGTATTGTCTCCTCTTCTATTTAACATTTTCTTGATCCCTTTTACCCTCCTCGTACAATAGTATGGTACCTCTGCCTACTATTATGCTGATGGCATCATGTTATTTCACCACATCAGCCTGGTTGCTCCTGATCTCACACCCCTCAATGCCTATCTGGCCAATATTTCCTCATGGGTGTCTGATAACACAGGTACACTACCAAAAAACTGCCTCCAGTTTTGCAACTGATTCCTATAGATTTTGGGGTGCTGAATCCAGGTAAAATAGCCAAAATGTTCCATCACGTCACGTTTTCTTGCAAAATTAGATTTCTTACCCATATAAGGAATGTTCACATAATTTCTTTTTAGCCGACTGCAGTTTATTTTCTTGGCCCAAAATAGAGGTTGTAATGGTTAACTAACTAGAAACACTCCCTCATGATATTTTAGAGTGTTTTGTATTCATTTTATACATTAACAGGACATTTGGGAGGTGGGGGGCTAAATCCAGTACTCGCGCTGGCGCATGTTCTTTCCTGTTCGCCTCGCCTCGTTCGCTCGCTCAAACACGGTGGTTGTGACATGAACATTCCTGTCAAATTTCAGTTTCTTGCAAGTTCATTATTACCTTTTGTTTGCTCAGTCGTAGTCCAGCTTTATTCCGAAGTGGTTCACTACAGTTGTAGTTTGCAGTGCTGTGTATTTGTGATGGCTCACAGAGCCAGAGGTTGCATCAACTCTCCGGACAGTTTTTGTTTTATTTGTGGGGAATATACCGTGAAAAAGTGGCAGAGGAACATTTCTGCATTTATTAAAAAAGTATATTTCGCCTATTTCGGTTTGAAGTTAGGCGATCAAGACAAACCGTGGGCTCCTCACAAAGTGTGCAAGACATGTGAGGAAGATCTACGCTTATGGATGAAAGGTAAAACAAACATTTCGTTTCGGAATACCTATGATGTGGTGTGAACAAAGAGACCACAGCAGTGACTGCTATTTTTGCTCTTGCATTGTGAAGGGATACAACTTAAAAAATAAGAACGTAATAAGTTACCCCAACCTTCCCTCAGCAATTAGGCCTATGCCTCATAGCAACGAAGTACCTGTGCCTGAACCACCAAAATCTTTGGATCATATTTGTGTGGACGGTTCTGATCATGATGAGACTCATCAGATGGCTTTTCCCGATGAGTCCAGTACTTCCGAGTTTGAAACTGAACCAGATCCGAAACCTGAACTTTTCTCTCAAGCTGAATTGAATGATTTAGTCTGGGATTTAGGACTCCCAAAAGATGCTGCCCAACTGCTAGGTTCTCGGCTTAAACAGAAAAATCTATTGTCACCAGGAACAACTTTTTATTGGTACCGCACCGCAACCGCGAGACACAATTTTTGAAGTATTTCAGCAAAGAGGAAGATTTGGTATTTTGCAACGATATATACGGAGTGATGGAAAAGTTTAAACTCAAGTATGATCCTGCTGAATGGCGGCTGTTCATTGATTCGTCAAAAGACAGCATAAAAGGTGTTCTTCTTCATAATGGCAACACATTCGCTTCAGTTCCTATTGCTCACTCTGTTATTCTCCAAGAAAAATATGAGAATTTGGCCCTGATTCTTCAGAAGATTCGTTATGATGAGCATAAGTGGATGATTTGTGGAGACTTTAAAATTCTATCCATGCTATTAGGGCAGCAATCCGGTTTCACCAAATATCCCTGCTTCCTTTGCTTGTGGGATAGCCGGGCCCGCAACCTACACTGGGGGAAAAAAGACTGGCCAATTCGGGAGTATTTGAGACCCGGTGAGAAAAATGTTCTTCATGAGAGCTTGGTACCTCGTGATAAAATTCTATTACCACCTCTCCACATTAAGTTGGGTCTCATTAAGCAATTCATCAAGTCCCTTCCAAAAGATGGTGAGTGCTTTCGGTACCTTTGCTCAAAGTTCCCCCGACTTTCTGAAGCAAAGCTAAAGGAAGGAGTGTTTGTTGGCCCTGATATAAGGAAACTCATTTCAGATGGAGCATTCGCTGAAACGATGTCTGAGAAGGAAAAAGAAGCCTGGGATTCCTTCAAGGATGTTGTTCTCAAATTCTTGGGGAACAGGCGGGATGAGAACTATAAGGATATTGTTGCCAGGATGCTCAATGCCTTCAAAGAACAAGGCTGTAACATGAGCCTGAAAGTCCATTTCTTGCACTCCCATGTGAACTACTTTCCAGAAAACTTGGGGGCGTACAGTGAAGAACAAGGTGAAAGGTTTCACCAGGACATCAAGGACGCAGAGAGAAGGTACCAAGGAAGATGGAACACCACTATGATGGCTGATTTCTGCTGGTTGCTGCTGCGGGAAACCCCAGATGAAAAATACGCCAAGCAGCGCACCAAGAGAAGCATTCCGGGGAAGAAGAAACGGGCCCACCAGGAGATTGATTGACCCAAGAATGACTTTAAAATCTAAACTGTGTTGACAAATATCGAGTTTTTACTAAACTTTGAAATAAAAATTTGCTAGTTATTACCACAGTGTCGGATCTCATTTATTAGAATTTTATTTTCACACCATGGGGTGTTTGTCTTCATGTATTGCAATGGTGCGGTTTGCGTTTTCTATTCTTACATACATACCTGTACAACATTTTTTGCACATTTCTTTGCTTTGCTTTGTGTCTAACCTCGCTCTTATATGCTCAATGTTTGTGCACATGTATGTGGCTGTTTTAAGTGCAGACAATTTTGCTACTATCACAGTGTGTTTTGTTGACATTACTCTATTCTTATGTGCTGCCTTGTTACAATTTTCTTTATTCTTATTTGAATAACTACTAAACAATTAGTATAAAGAATTCATCCAAGAAACTTTTATCTCGATCGCACTCAATCTGAAACGTTCACCTCAAACTGCTAAGCCAATGTAGCAAAAAATCTGTACGTGATGGAGCAAATTGGTTACCAGATTTGGATTCAGCGCACCAAAAAGTGTAAAAATCAATCGAAACATTAGAGGCAGTTTAAAAAAAAATTTTTTGTGTACCTGTGTAATTTTCTTCAACTTGATCCCCTAAAAACTGCTGCTATCTGGTTTCCTTTCAGTAGTCCTCTCACAACACTGACTCTTACTCTTTCTGGCTCCATGTTAACACTTGTCAATTCAATGCAATACTTGGGCTTTATTCTGGACTCCTCCTTATCTTTTCATGCTCATCTTGCCTCCCTAGTCCACCATTCTTTCCTTGTACTCTGCCAAATGTGTGCTCTCTATCCCTTCCTCTCTTCTTCTTCACTGACTACCCTACTGCTTGACTGTTCGAGCTCGTAATATTCCAGCTTGACTGTTGTAACATTGTTTTCATGGGTCTTCCTCTATACTAACTGCACCATCTTCAGTTCATTCAAAATACTTCCATTTACATGTGAGGGACATGGTTTAGACTTACTTAGGGACTGTGATAATGCTGCCACAATTTTCATGGGATCTGTGCCCTGGCAACATGGTAACTACTGCCATATCATGTCCTGTCCCTGTACAAGTATGCCACCTTTGATATCCTGACTCACATGAATGGTTACCTCTAATAGTACAAACTATTCTGCAATTGCATACTTTGGCATTCCATTAGCGTTTGCCACACTTGCTGTAACTGTTTGGAATGGGCCCTCTAGGTGGCCCTGAACCTAGTCTTGTAGCCTTCTAGCTCTTGATGAATTCTGAAGCATCTATAAGAAAGAAGAGCAGTGAACATTAGTGGAGAGTAACTTCTCCCATGTCCTACGTAAAGCATCATGTGGCCCCTCATGAGAGAGCACCAGATATACCAGGAGGTCACTCTATGCCTCAGAGAAATTCTGCTCCCTCATAACCACCATGTTGGTGCTCTGTAATGAGAGACCCTCTACTGGCTTCTGCAGTACACGGGCATTGGAAACAATTCAACATGGTTCTACAGGGAACTACATGCCATGTACATATACCATGTGATTGCTCTTATGGATGTTTTGCCACCATCAATGTTTCGTATACATATAAGCACTGTATAGTGGGCAAAAATAGGCCCTTTTGCATTTGCATCTGCCCCATTGCTGATATGTATCCACTTGGTTGATGAAGTTCCATATGCAATGACATATTGGAACATTTCTGCATGTCTTGGCCAGCATTTCAGCCTGTCTCACTTTACACAGGTAAGTTCTTCCATTTCAGGACACATACATGTGAGCTGGTGCAAATGGTATCATATCTGCCACATAGGCTAGTAGTTCATAAAAAACAAAGACTCCTAGTTGTTTTGATAAAACAGACTTAATATAGGCTCCTTAAAGAATTCTTTAACTTTGCGCCTCTTAGAAAATTACCCTCTGACTATATGTGCACTTACTACCTTTTATTTGCATGTATTCATCTAATGCACTTACAACCTCTTATTTAGGAGATGGTCCTACATCTGTCCTGTAGAAATTTAGCATTTAGGAGGCAAGATCAGATTCCTGAAACAGCAGCTCACTTTATTACAAAGTACACAAACATAAAATAGACTGTGGCCACAATCGAGATTTTCCTAGTGCCAGTCAGTGGCACTTCAAAAATCTGCCTGAGACGGGGTTCTTCCCCCAACTGATGTCTCAGTAGCGCAGGACCTTACTGCTTTTTTGGAAGATTCACTTGATCTCATTACCAAGCTTTGTACCTTGGTGGTGACCTTCGGTACTGAATCTCTCAAATTGCGTATTCTTCGTGCTTATTTTAAATGCAAGGATGCTTTGTTTTGTGGATTCAAACTGCAGGTGTTTCCAGATGTTGGCCGGACCACTCAGGCTCGGCGTAGGCAGTTTTTGGAGTTAAGATCACGGGTTGTAGCATTGGGGAGCATCTTTTTTCCTTAAAATTTCCCTGCCGTTGTTTAATCACACTTGAGGGACAGAGTTATGTATATACTGACGTGGCTCAGCTGCGTCAGTTGATAAATGAGAAAGAAGTTAGAGGGGAGGAATAGGGGGGGTTAGATTATTATTAAAGCTCTCTTATGTAGTGTGATTCGTCACTCCTTATTGCTTTTGATTTATTTTGTGGATTGATGAAATTTCTTTCCTCATGATGTGTATCTTTATGATGGGTGATATTATGTTTTCTTGAATATTGTTTGTTCAATATATATATTTCTTATCTTTATGTATACTCAAGAAAAGCTTAAATAAAAGATTTAAAAAAAAAATCTGCCTGAGCATCTCTGTGCAAGAGTTTATATAGTAGGCGGGCTTTCCCAGTGTCATCATAACTTTGACCAATCCCTTCTGCTCTCATATCCCCTTTCACCATACATACACAACCCTAAGCTCCCATACATGGCAAAGCTCAAAATTGGCTCTTAGCCAATCACAGTGATAGGTTGGAATAAGTCCCAAATATGCCATATGCATCACAGCTTAACACATGCTCAGTAGTGTTTTCATTGTTCTCTCAGGAGTAGCCAAGCAGCCATCTTAAGCACATGGCTTGAAACAAAGGACACAGCCCTAAGAATCTGATTTATGGATTTATTCTCCCTATCCTCAGTGCTACTACTACTGTAGAGATGGACAGATAAAGGGATACCAGAATCCCCAATATGTAATTGAAGATGGATGAATTTCTTGATACAAAATGTGTTTAGAAGTTTGACTTCTCACCTACTTCCTTTTAAATAGAATAGGATGTCATGATCATGGGTTCTGTGTAAATGTCTTTAAAATAGATGGAATAGTGTTAACGCAAGCAAAAAGAACATAGGATATGAACTGTGCAACCATAGTTCATTGTACAGTCACTGCTGACAAAACATAATTTTTGCAACTTTTGCAATTATAAATTTCATCTAATATACTGTAATCAAATCTTACTCTGTAAAAAGAACTTTGGCGACACCTTGTGTTATTTCATGGTTATAATAAATGACTGTTACTTCCTCTTTTTATCTAATAAAAAGGAGCTTTTCAGGAGGAGAACTTGGAATTCAATAAGCATGGAATTATGCATGTCCATAATCCGCTTGTTGTCTTCCCTCTGAGCTCAAAGAAAGTAACACTTGTGTGTGTGATTGTGTTCTGTATTACTCTCTGCCTGTCTCTCACTGCTTGATGGACCAGAGACCTAAAGAGCCGTGGTATTGTGGTTAGATCATGGACTTTTCTTCAGTTTGTGCCGTGACTCGGATCTCTGTGTTCCTTCAGCAGCTGGAAACAGCAGACAAGTCTCAAGGACACAGGCAGTGGTTGTGTGAGTATACTAAAGAATTGACAGATATCTGTGTGTATATTGTGATTATAATGTAAAGTCGGTAAGGTTAATTAGAGATCTCAGTTAGATAAGTGAAGTGATATGGGGCAGAGAAAGGAAGCCCTAATTGTGAAATGAGGCTCAAGTTTTGGTGAAGCGCCCTTATGTTAATATTCAATGACTGCCAGTAACCACAGTTTGCCATTCCTCCTTGGTGGAAAATTTCAGTAGGACAAATTGTGTTAGTTACAGTATGAGATGGCCCTTAATGATTTGGGGTGACCTCATATCAGTCATGAACGGTTTTGTGGCAGTTTAAGGCTGAAAAGTGCAGCAAGCCACTGACTTTGTGTTTAAAAATCCAGTGTTTAGGGTGGATAGTGTAAATATAAAAGAAATGGAAGCTTACAGGGAAAAACTTAAGTCATTGTTTTATGAAAAAAATAGAAGTTTTGAAGGACTAATTTTCATGTCATAATTGTAGTGTGAAGTTTGTTTCCTCTAATTTCATGGTTAGGGAATTGTCCTGTGCAGTATAAGTTTTGATATTTATTGCAGTAATAATGTAGAGGTTTCCGGCAAAGATAACAGTTTGGCATGACTGCAATATTAGCAGGAAGAAAGTCTTGAGCAACTGGTAAGATTTTCTTTGTTAGCCTTATTGGGGAAGTTAAAAAAAAAAAACCTCTAAATGTGATTAACTATAAGTTTTGTTTTTTAGGTCTGGATCTGAACTTATTTTGGGTTATGAGAATTTATTTACTGATTCCATTCTATGTGTAATAATGCAAATGCTGAAAAATATTATTAGAAACATTATTCCTTGGTGTTTATGTCTCTGGATATTTTGGGAAAAAATGATTGATGATATATTCTCCAAATTGTATTTCTAGTTATAATTGATGTGAATGAATGGGAAGATCTTCCATGCTTTGATATATTTAGATATTTGATAAAATTGTATGATGTAATAAAGGTTTAAGAAAAAATTAAGGGGCTTGTTTACAAAGCCGCGGTAGTGGTTCGCGATCGCGATCGCAGCCGCGGCCCCATTGAAATCAATGGGGCCGCGGCTCCGATTACGATCGCAAACCGCTACCGCGGCTTTGTAAACAAGCCCCTAAGTGTTTTAAAGGAAAGAGAAGTTAGTAACTTAACTGGAAAAAAATTGAATTGCTAGTCAAGTTAAGTCAAGCAAGTTTGTTTACTTAAAGGGAAAAAGTGAATGATACTACATTCAAACAAGTGAATTAAGTAATTAAAACAGTATGGCGAATATATGTATAATGTTGAAAGTTCAACTATGATAGTGTATGAGTAAATGTCTGAAGAAAAATGCTGATATTCTCTTAGTCTCTTTTAAACTAATCTGCAGGAGTCGATTGGAGGAGCGATCTTAAATTCTCATGTCTTGTATGTTTTAGTTATTATGGAAAGACCTCTGCAGAATTGATGTTGTTAATTGCAAGTGTGATCCAATATGCTTACCTATTCTATTGCTGCTGTTTTGTGTTTTTGCTCAGAAATTTCCCACTAGACTTAAGCCACTGGGTTATTTTTCAGACTTTTGTGACCCTGTTGTAGCAGGAATGCCTCCATGTTTTTAGTCTCTGGCAGCAGTAGTCTTTGCAATCCAAATTACTGATTTTCTAGTACTTTCTCATTAGGTTTTGTGTCTTCTACACTTGGAAATAACCAGTTTTCTTCCAGCTCTTTTCTTGTTACTGTTTGACCTCACACTGTACTGATGGTTCTGCTTTGTGCAATGAATAAGGAAAACTGATGCAATTGTAAGAGCTGATTCTGTGACAGTGGCTGCTTTGCTATTTGCTAATGCTCAACTAGCTGGAGTATTCGCTCTTTCTAGAGCTCTTGAGTTATCTGCTCACTTGATTAATACTGATTTTGCTTCAGGCTTCTTGCATGAGGAGCTCTATGTGCTGATATTCTACTACTATGCTGTTTTGTTCTGAAAAGAAGTGGTAATTAACAGTTTTAATTGGTTCAAATTTGGTGTTAAAAGGTTTTATAGTTTATGAATGTACACACCCTTATATAAATGTTCCTTTGTGAGCTTAGATGTCTATGTGAATTAGAATGGAATGGAGAAGTAGTCTAATGACTAGAGTACTAGCACTCCTTGTGACCTTGGATAAGTCACTTAACCCTCATTGCTTTACAAAGAAAAATTTCAAGTTATCAATGTTCCTATTTAATGTGCTGTACCAAGTTTTAGTTGCAATGTGAACTGCTGTGATTAGTGGGGAAAGTAGTATTAGAAAAAAATATAAAAAAGTGCAAAAATAGATAAACCAGGTCAGTTGGGTGTGGCTGGGAGGTTATATGCTGAGGTGAACAGATGGGATTTAAGTAGGGGCCTGAAATTGGTGTAGTTATCTTCCAGACGGAGCGGAGTGGGAAGAGAGTTCCACAGAGCTGGACCAAGGAAGAAAAAGGCAGAATGACGGGTAGACTGTAAGTGTGCACGAGATGGTGGGGGGAAGTGGTCGATTATTGTGAAGAGAATGAAGACTACGTGTAGGGATATGGAAGTGGAGAAGACCAGTGAGATACTGGGGTGTTTGTGTGTGCAGGATGTGGTGATAATGTTTAAAGTAATGTGAGTTGAATCATCACCTAAGATAAGACAGCCTTCCTAATAATTGTTGACAAACAATTGAAATGAGTTTAGATTATTTGTCATAAACTGCTAGTTATGTTTTAATGTTTGTTACCCCTTGAATAACCAGATTGACTATATCTTGTATATTGTTAAGGCTGGAGAATACATCACAAACATAATTAGTGATATGAATATGCACAATTGTGTTCCTGACAGGAAAAAGCAATGTGTCTATCAGGCCACATGCTAACATTTGATTCGGCAAGTAGACAGATTAAGTTTAGGAATGTAGATGAAAATAATGAATATGTTACAGACTAGCTATGTAATAATTTAGTACTAGCTATGGATGTATTGTAATTAACAATAGATAATATAATTCTGTTCAACTATTCAAGACTGTCATTAGGGATGAATAATTGTGCTTGTTTGCAATTGTATGGCATCAAGAGAGATGCTGTAGTGGAGAATTGGATTTTTACAAATTATATATTGTATGCACTGAATCTAATGGGCCGAAGAGGAAGAAAACCACTGAATGAAATGCTACTGGATATGGAGACTCCTGATAAAGATCAACGATTCCAGCGGAACTACTCATGTATGTGCAGCAGTGAAGCCTGGGTGGATGGTCACTGAAAAAGATTGATCTAAGATGTGCATAGCACAGCCCATGGTGAGAAAGGATGCTGCTGACGAATCTGGAGTGATGACTGGTGTCATGATATGAGGGACTAATCTTTGAATTATTGCTAGAACTACGAGAAGCAGTTGGCCACTGCTGGATGAGGTAGTGCTTACAAGAATAATTGGTAAAGTCTTGCTCTTTGTACACATTTTTTATTGAGGCTAAGCAAAGGTAAACAATGTCACATGATTTTGTATAACTATTTCTTCCAATGAACAAGATGGAGCTCACCTATGGACCAGATGTGCCTAGGACTTTGAAAGAACATCTGCAAAATGAAGCCTACTGTAGAAGATTATTCCGGAATTGGACATGTTTCAGCTACTGTTTTTTTGTAATGATTCTTTCTAGAATCACAGGGAGGACTGTAGAGATGGACAGATAAAGGGATACCAGAATCCCCAATATGTAATTGAAGATGGATGAATTTCTTGATACAAAATGTGTTTAGAAGTTTGACTTCTCACCTACTTCCTTTTAAATAGAATAGGATGTCATGATCATGGGTTCTGTGTAACTGTCTTTAAAATAGATGGAATAGTGTTAACGCAAGCAAAAAGAACATAGGCTATGAACTGTGCAACCATAGTTCATTGTACAGTCACTGCTGACAAAACATAATTTTTGCAACTTTTGCAATTATAAATTTCATCTAATATACTGTAATCAAATCTTACTCTGTAAAAAGAACTTTGGCGACATCTTGTGTTATTTCATGGTTATAATAAATGGCTGTTACTTCCTCTTTTTCTCTAATAAAAAGGAGCTTTTTAGGAGGAGAACTTGGAATTCAATAAGCGTGGAATTATGCATGTCCATAATCCACTTGTTGTCTTCCCTCTGAGCTCAAAGAAAGTAACACTTGTGTGTGTGATTGTGTTCTGTATTACTCTCTGCCTGTCTCTCACTGCTTGATGGACCAGAGACCTAAAGAGCCGTGGTATTGTGGTTAGATCATGGAGTTTTCTTCAACTACTACTTATCATTAACATAACACTATAAGGCATATGCAGTGCTGTACAGTAATATATAAAAGATGGTCTCTGCTCATAAGAACTTATAATCTAGTTAAGACAGACAACATAACAGTTGAGGACAAGGATATATCCAGGGAATGGTAAGGAGGTGGAAAGGAGACTAAGCAGAACGGAATCCAAAGGCAGCCTCAAACAGGTAAGCCTTCAGCATGGATTTGAAGAGGGTCAGAGATGAAGCCCGATATACAGACTTCGGTAGTTTGTTACAGGCATAAAGAGTAGCAAGGTGAAAGGAACAAAGTCTGGAGTTGGCAGTGGAAGAAAAGAGTACAGACAGAAGTGCTATTGTGGCAGGCTATGGCCTATAATAGTCTGCAAATATGGAAGGCCTGTAAGTTAGGCCCTGATCCCAACCCCCATCTAAGAGAAAGAACCAAAGTCTGTAAAAGTTTGAGAAAGCTGTTTTAAAATTGCTTAATAAGAAGTTTTCATGAATGCATAAATCTTTCATTATTCTCTTGTGCTGTAAAAATAGAAATGTTTCAATACTTGCATTCCAAGAGCCAAGGACGACCTTGCAGTAGAGAAGTATCCAAACCTAGAAACTGCTCCCTTGTTAGAATAGTCCTAGAGGAGGGAGCTGGGTGCTAGGCCCAGGAGGGATCTCTGACTGGACAGGTGCATGGGACATTGGGACCAATAGAAAGTCTGCCTGTATCAAGCTGAAGAAAAATGTATAAATGAATAAGTTTCTGTAAGAACTTTGCTCAGTCCTTTTTGAAGCTTTTGACTAACTGAGCCATGTGCACAATAAATTAGCATGGATCTTTGAACTGACTCCTGGTTTTATTTATTGCATGCTTATCAGCTGCTACATATTCTTGGTGCGTTGGCCGGGAATGTGCGAGCAGGGGATGGTATGCAAGTGAATATACCACGACTTCTCGCCTCAAAGGTTTGGTCCGGTTGGAACCATGTCTGTCTGACTGCAGGGGAATTCTCAGGCGCCGCCGATCCCTTTGTATCGGAGAGGGTTCCACCTTGCCTCGGTGGGCTACTGGGTCCAGCTGGCCAACACCTCCGAACCCGAGGGGAGTCCAGGATCCAACCCAAGAACTGGTGTGGTATCCAGATCCGGTGAGTAGACATTTTCTTGTTTAAAAGTCAGTGAAGCCTGGGGAATGTGTTGCATGAGTATGTGAGACTGGGATAGTCAGTGAAGCCTGGGGAAAAAAGTCTTGCATGAGTGCGCGAGACTGATTTGGTATAGACTAACTGGAAAAATCTTTCATGAGTGCGCGAGACGTCTTGCATGGGGTACGCGAGACAAGAGAGCTTGATCACCTCTCAAAGGTGGTCCTAGTATGCTCTGCATGAGTGCGCGGAAGCAGAAGCCACCGACCCTTTGGTTGGGAATAGTCAGTTAGTCAGAAAACCTTGGGCATTTTGAATAATGATTTCTTGTGATGATATGATTGCTTGTGTGATTGAGAGGTCTTGAAACACAGACCGAGCGAGAGCGGACTCCTGAGTAGCGCAGTTCCTGGCCAGGCGACTGCACCCAGGTTGCGAAAAGGAGGACGCGTTTGGTGTTTGTCCATCCTTACTGTTTGTTGTTTGTATCTGATTTTTGTTATTTTTATTTATTTATTTATTTACATTCTCTTATATACCGCGCTATTCTGCATCAGTGCGGTTTACATTGAACAAACTGAAATTACATTGAACAGGGCATTATAACTTGGAGATAACTATTTTACAGGGAACATGGGCTATGGAGGGTTAAGTGGCTTGCCCAAGACCACAAGGAGCACCTGTGGGACTAGAAACCCCAGTCCTTCCGGCCCAAGGTTACTGTCCTCTAGTGGGATTTGAACCCCCGACCTTCTGGCCTGAAGTACCTTGCCCCAACCACTAGGCTACTCCTCCACTCCTGTTATCTGTTGAAACCACGAGTTTCCCTTCTGGTATAATGTAAGATTATTCTGTTGGGTAATTTGTGAAACTGATTAAGGAATAGTATTAAGAAAAGAAGAAAGAAGAAGAAAAAAAACTAACTCAGTTGTCACTTTTACGTACAAAGATTGCTGTCTCACTAATTCCAGGTTTTTTTTTCCAGCACAGCCGTGCTCTCTGGCAAGCAGAGAGAGAAGGGGCGTGCCTGTACAAAGGAATGTTTAGTATCTTTTTAACCCTGTGAAGGCTTATTTTCAATGTTCTGCAGCTGGGTTAATTTGTGCTTATTTCAGGAAAATTGTACCTGTTTTATTCAATATGTTTTAATAGTGATGTTCCTTCTGCTATGGCCATGTATTATATATCATTTAATAAGAATGTTTTGTCAGAATTTTAGATCCCGACAGTTTTGGGCTCAGCCTGGAAAGGGTTAAGTTCTTATTAACCCCGTTTGTACAGACCAAGTGAGGAGGATTTCTGTAGAGCTATAGGTATAATGCATTTGTGGATTTAGCCTTGTCTTGTGTCTTTTTATGTTCCAATTTTCAGCATGCACTGTAATGGTTCAAATAGAAATGATAGAGAAATTAAGGAAACTGCTTTTGTTTTTCCTTTGACCTTTGAAGTAGAGGTTAAGAACCCTGGCAGGGGAGGCGGAGCCTGATGCCGAGCTGAGTGGACGTCTCGAGCGGTGGCTCCGGGAGACCTGGCAAAAATACTGATTAAAAAGTACCATTCTTTGGGAAAAACTCATTTGAAATTAATCACGGTACCTTCCTGATGGCGGGCCCAAAACCGCAGCGTTTGGACTATGCAGGGGCGACGAATAGCAGTGTGAAACGCTCTAAGACGGAGCCAATTTCCCCACAAAAAATGGCGCCTTCACGTGAGGGGCTCGACGCTCACCTCGAACTCCTTACTGAAATTCGGGGAGTTAAGGAACTTGTGAAAGCCAATGGGGCATCCCTAACCTCAATGCAAGAAGAGCTCTCCGGACTCAGTGCCAAGTTGGAGGGCCTTTCGTTACGGCAAGATAAAGTGGAGGCCATGTTAACGGCCCATGAGACCCGTCTGGAAGCTGTGTCTAAGTTGGAGAGGCAGCTTAAGGCTCTACAGCGGGAGGTCGAAGATGGAAATAATCGTGCACGTCGTAACAATGTGCGACTGGTCGGCCTCCCTGAGGGAGTGGAAGGGAAAGATATGCGTGCCTTTCTCATCAAGATTATACCGGAGATCCTGCGCTGTACCTTCAGTGGAGACTTCGAAATTGATCGCGCACATCGTGTTCCCTCATACGCCACGGCGCTCAACTCAAGATCGAGGCCTGTCATCTTGCGCACTTTGCGGTACCAACATGCAGCACAAATCTTGGAGCTAGCGCGATCAAGAGCTCCGATAGAGTTTGAGGGGCATAAACTGTCATTTTATCCTGATCTTGCCAAACACACAGTAATAAGGCGCAAGAGGCTATTGGAGTTTCGGCCTCGCTTACAACAGATCCAGGCGCGTTATGGTCTTCTGTACCCAGCGCGTATGCGAGTCACTCACCATAATCAAACCCGCACCTTCGAGGAGCCCGAGGCGCTGCAGCGATTCCTGGAAGCTGCCGAAGCCGAACAGATGCGCTGAATCGCTGTGAATGGACTACCTGTTTCACTCAGTGGTATCTGTCTCTCACAGTTTCATGGACTCACCGCTTTACCGTATAATGTTAAGTGTGGGGTGAAGTCCTTTGTAGGCCAAGGGGCCCTTCTCCAGTGTTCTGGAGTTTTGTGACTTATGGCCTGGGATCCGAGGGGGGCCCCTCTAGCTTTTACTGTTGTAATTGTTTTTCTCTCACTCCACCAATTTATAATCATATTGGTTAGCATTCTCAGTTGTTATATACTGATTGTTTTTACTGCTAATATGTTGTATTGTTGTTTTGAGATAACGCTTTTATAATAGTCACTCCTTTGAGGGCTTGCTTACTCTCTAACCGGGTCTCCGGGGCCAGCTCAGCCGGCCTGCGCTCACCAATAATGGTTTTGGGTTTCGTCTCTCCCCCAGGGTTTCTAGTACTGGTCAGCTATAGCTTTTTTCTAAATATACTTTTCATACCTATCTCCTATAAATTTGTCACGAAGAGTTCCCATCATACATGGTTAATCCCCCAGTTCGTCGAGTGCTCTAAGGTCTGGCCCTTAGAGGCTTATCCCGATGCATCGGTCAATGGCCCCTTGTAAGGTAATCTCCCTCAACGTGCAGGGTATTAATAGCCCAATCAAGAGGAGGAAAATCTTAGACTATGCACGTCGGGCTGGGGCTGATGTCTTGTTGCTTCAAGAGACGCATTTGAATCTGCATGAGTCCTTAAAGCTGGGGCAGAGACCTTATAAAGTTCTTGCTTACTCTCCTGCAGTTCGGAAGCACAACGGAGTTGCTATTCTTGCCAGAAGCTCTCTCCAGTTAACTGAGATGAGTGTTCGCTCCGATACTGCAGGTCGCTGGGCTAAAGTGCTTTTTAAGCTTGGGGCTTTAGAAGTGTCACTTATGTGTTTATATGCTCCTACTGGAGACAACTCTGATTTTTTCATTGAAGTAGCAAAGGAGCTCCATGCTGATACTGGGAAGTTAATTATGGTTGGGGGGGATTTTAATCAAACACTCGATCCCCTGGTTGATCGTCAGCCTCCTCGATCAGTTAAGCGATCCCGAGGGCACTGTATACTCGCTTCCATGATGCAGGACCTGGATCTTGTCGACATTTGGCGCCTGCAACACCCTCAGGATCTAGAGTTCACTTTTTTCTCCGCACCGCATGCTTCACAATCCCGTATAGATTACTTTTTAATCTCCAAGGCTTTGGTTCCTAACATGGGCCCAGCTAGCCTTCATTCTATTCACATCTCGGACCATGCTCCTGTCTCAGTCTGCCTACAGGACGACTCTCTTCGTAACCCGTCACCGTATTGGGCTTTAGATAGATCTCTTTTGGATGTTCCTGAATTTCAGATTGAAATTAAAGCCGCCATCTCTGATTACTTTCAGTTTAACTTGCCCCTTGCCACATTTACATGGGCTTGGTGGGAGGGCTTTAAGGCCACGATCAGGGCGGTTATCACGAGCTTTGATATACGACTGAAAAAGCAAAGGAAGCAGCGGCTACAGGAATTGGAGTTGCAGATTAAGGCCGGGGAGAGGGTTCTTACCCGACGCGCAGATCCGTGTATTTTACTACGTCTCCAGCGTCTACGCTTTCAATATAATGCTCTCATGTCCGCAGAGGCCTCCCAGTTCGTTCGTCGGCAACAGGGGAATTATTATCGCGAAAATAATAGGGCGGGCAAGCGTTTAGCGACAACCCTAAAGGGTAAGCGAGAGGCCAAACGGGTTAGTGCTATCAAGAGTCCATCAGGTTCGGATCTCTTAGTCAAGGATACGCAGATCGCTGAGACCTTTCGAGATTATTATGCGCTTCTGTATAGTTCGGAGTGCACATTTTCATCGGAAGGCTTCGCGCAGCTAGTCGCTAACTTGCAACATCCCACCCTTACCGAGGATCACCGGGCGGTGCTCGACGCTCCCATCACTGTGGTGGAGATTCAACGGGCAATCGCATCTATGGCCTCTGGGAAGGCAGCTGGACCGGACAGACTCCCAGTGGAATTCTTTAAGAGTTTCACTCAGGCCTTAGCCCCGCGTTTAGAACAGTATTTTCGCCTTCTGTCCGAGGTAGGGCAGCCGGTTGGTGCTTTTGCGGCGGCTAATTTAATTGTCTTTGAGAAGCCCGGGAGAGATCCTCAGCTAGTATCTAACTATCGCCCCATCTCACTGCTTAACGCGGATTACAAGATATACGCCACTGTATGGTCGGCTCGGCTCTCAGGGATTCTCCCGGTCTTAATTCACCCCGATCAGTGCGGCTTTACCAAAGGTCGATCGACCGCGGATAACGCGCGCCTGTTATGCCACGTGTTGTTGGGAGCTGATGGGATGGAGAGACCGCTGCTTGGCCTCTCATTAGATGCAGAGAAAGCTTTCGACCGTCTGGAATGGCCTTTCCTGTTTGCGACACTCCGATGGTTTGGCTTCGGGGAGGCTTTCTTGCGGGCCTTGGAGCTTCTGTATACGGGTCCTACTGCCCGGATTTGTGTCAACGGTGTTGCTTCGGCTCCCCTTACTTTGAGACGCGGCACTCGTCAGGGATGCCCGCTTTCCCCCATGCTTTTCAATCTCGCGATGGAGCCCTTGACTCTCCTCCTTCGGCAAACCTCGGCTATTCATGGCGCTTCGGTTGGTGGGCAGGAGGTGAAACTTTCCGCATATGCGGATGACCTGCTTCTTTTCACATCACCCGACTCTATTCCCACAATTCTGGACTGTATTGACCAATATTCGAGATATTCTGGATATAAAATTAACTGGTCCAAGTCGGTGATGTTCCCTTTGAATAAATGGGCTCGTAGGGAGGCTCTTGGCAATCATCCCTTTATTTGGAAATCGGGTGCTGTGAAATATCTCGGGGTTCGCTATTGTTATCCTTTTGAAGAAACACTCAGATGTAATGTTGAAGAGCTACTGGCTTTAGTTCGTGAATTGACCGCGAGGTGGTCTCCCTTAATGATATCATGGTGGGGCAGGTTGGATACTATCAAGATGATGATCGTCCCCAAAATTAATTACTTTTTGGAGATGCTTCCCTGTTTTCTCCCAGCTTCGACGTATCAGCATCTTGAACGGCTCCTCCTGCAATTTTTGTGGAAAAATAAAACTCCGAGGATTTCCAAAGATAAACTGAGACTTCCCCGAGAGTATGGAGGTGTAAATTTCCCCAACTTCATGTTCTATCATCATGCCTTTTTGCTTAAGCAGGGGTCCCGTTGGATGGGAAGCTTTACCTCTGAGAAACCGATATGGGTTTCTATGGAGGAGAAGTTATTAATGCCTATACCGCTTTGGTGTGCTCTTGGGATGCAATTCCCTATTACCTCTCAGCTTCCCATTGTTATTCTCGATACTCTCAAGGCTCTTCAGTCGTTTCTCAAAGCCTGTGACCCACAAGGCCTCTCCCGTTCCTCTCTGCCTATTTGGCACAACCCTTTGTTTTTAATTCAGAAGAAATCCTTTGCTTGGAAAGCTTGGTTTTCCCGTGGGATTTGGGTGGTGAGCCAGTTGCAATCTCTCAATCGGTGGAAAACTTTTGAGGAGCTTAGACAGGAATTCGACCTTCCTTTAACCTGTCAGTTTCAGTGGTTACAGCTCCGACATTGTTTGGCTGGAGCTGGTTTAGTCCCGGTACAGGACTCTGACAATGAGGGAGCCATAGCTTTCCTTACCAAAATTAGCATGGGCAAGGGAATCGTGACTCAAATATATAAGAAATTCTCTGGGTCTTTATCACCACTGGGGGGCAAGGTACAAAAGAGATGGGAGCGGGAGACAGGGCGGGCGCTCTCGGAATCTCAGTGGAGAAAGTTTTGGGGCAACCAAGTCAGAGTGACTAGATCGGCTTCTTTGACCCAGACTTTGTACTTTTTCGCGCACAATAGTTACTACACTCCCGAGAGGCTTGCGCGTTGGGATGGTTCCCTTAGCCCTTTATGCTGGACCTGTGGGGCGGAGATTGGTACCCTTAGACATATTGTTTATGAGTGTCGAGGGGTGCGAGTCTTTTGGGATTCTGTATGGGAACAGGTGCAGTATCTCCTCCAATTCCGAGAGCCCCTCTCCTGGCAGATCATTAGTCTCCGATCTGCGGCTGATTTACCCACACTCCCTAAGGATAACGCTTTTCTTCTTGATTTCATGATGGGTATAGCACTTTGCTTGGTCATCAGTCATTGGAAAGTTACTACAAATGCTACCTTTCATGAATGGTGGAATCGAGTTAGTTTATATAGCCAATTCGAACAAAGTGCATATAACTCTCGGGTTCTGGTGGGGAAACACCACCTTAAGTGGCAAAAATTGGTTGACTTTATTGCTAGAGCTAAGTTGCATAGCTGACCATTTTCAGGTTTTGTTTGACCCCCTTTTGGGAGCTTTACTAATATACCCTGGGGGAGAGCGTAGGGGTGGGTGGGGGGGGGGATGGGGAGGCTTTCGGGCTTTAGGGTTTTCTGTTTCTATTGCTTGTTTTAAGTGTAGTAACTTTACTTTTAGGTTTTGCTGTGTCTGGTTTGGTTTTCTGTGTATCACTATTGTGATTGTTTATAGTTTGGAAAAATGAAAATAAAATTTATAAAAAAAAAAAAAAGAACCCTGGCAGGACTATGAAGCATCCCGAGCCAGTAGTTACCAGATCGTGATTTGAAAGTGATTTAAATCCTGAGTGAATGAGGAGTTAATCATGCTTGAATTCTAATTCCTGATATACTGCGGAAAGCACCTTATACAGGACATACTTATTGTTAATAAAAATAAAAAAGGAAGAAAAAGGGGTGTATATGTATTCCAGATATCCACCCACTTTATGAAAAAGTATCCGGAATGTCTTTTGAATATCTGCTTCCTGAACTGAAAGATATAAAGTAATTTCTTTTGCAGAGACATTGTTCAGCTTAAGTGCTGATTACGGCTGGCAGTTAGTTTCCATGCCAAGTATTTTTATTCCAGTCATACATAACAGATATGTGGCCATCATGTTGGAGCCATAGTTCTTTCTATTGGGATTATTGTTATAACATGTTGCAAAATAATAGTTTCATATTTTAAGGACTTTATCTATATTGTTCCTATTTAGAATAAGCAGACACATCCATTATGTTTAGTCCATAGGAAAATTCAGCCTGACTGCCCGCCCCCTCTGTCTGTTGTCAAGTATGTCACCATGGGGGGGGGGGGGTCGGAGTCCACGCAGATTTTGTTAAAATGTATGACTAGGAATTTTAGCAAAGGATTTGCTGGAGACTACGGACTTAATGTTCCCTGATCAGTTCCCCTACATAGACTCCTGGTTAAATGTTTGTGAGAAAGAAAAAAAAGCCCTCCTGGATACAGCGTTGCTATGAGAAACAGTGTAGGAGATTAGTAGCAGCCACAAGGGGGGGGGGGCAGGAAGTCTGAGAAGAAAAACAAAGCTGCCTGTTTATTTTGCCCCAGAATCTCCAGACATTCCACTCTGTCCGTCCCAGTATCTTTATAGGCCAGTTCCCTCAGCTCTGTCACCACCCCGGGCAGAGCCTAGGGCAGGGGGAGACACCTCCCTGCAGATGTACCCCAAGTAGTTCACGAGCCACCTCAGCAGCAGGAGGACGTGCATCCACTCTTGACCGGAAGCCCCGGCTCAGTTTAAAGTACTCCGAGTGGGTCACAGTCCACCGATGACACTATAAGCAGGGATTCATTTGCCAGTTCAGGGTCACTCACAGCCAGCACCCAAGAACATGAAGTGGAACCCAGACAGTCCCGATTGCCATATACCTTCAGAAGTACAGCTACCAGTAAAAGGGATGGTCACGTTATACCATTGCGCCAGGTCCAGGGCCTACCCACCCTTAATACCAAAAGCCAGCCGACCAGCCTTGTTTATGTGCCTTTTTCCACCACTGATTTACTGAACTGAAAGATGCATTATGCCTCCTACACTGAGAAGCCTTAGGATTTGATTGAACTAATGAACAGTATTACACAGACCCATCAGCTTTGATAGCCCCAAGTTGGATCCAAATAGTGCAGCCAGCCCTCACTATATACCCCATGCGATTCAGCAGCCCAGGAGAATTTGCGCAAGGTAAATGCAGTTTTTGTCAGTCAGTCCCAGAGAGATATAAGATGAAAATTACAGAAAATGAATGGATTTGCGGGTATGAACACAGCACAGTTAATGGAAGTTGCTCAGAAAGTTTTTGTGAATCGTGAAAATGAATGTGACAGAGAAAGTGAATGTAAGATGAAGAAGAAAGCAGATCATCTTGCTGATGCTTTAGTTGAATGATGTGAAGGAGGTTTTCCTAATCGAAGGAGCAGAGGAAGTGGAAGGGGTCGTGAAAATGATCGGCCCCCACTGGGTGCGAATCAGTGCGCCCATTGCAGAGAAGAAGGACATTAGAGAAGTGAATGCCCGCATCTTGACTCCACTCCCAGGAAGGGAGGAGGAAGCACTTGGAGAACAGGAGGTGGATTTCAGAGTCATGGAAGAATAAACCGAGCACAGTGTTCCAGCAAGAGAGGGAAGCAGCTATAGAGTGAGTGGCAGCCGAAGAGGGCTACAGCATGGATGAAGACTAGGCCAGACCGGACTCCAAGTTTTCCCTTTGTCCCCAGGAGCCTATGGTCAGTCTGAAAATAGGGGACCAATATATGGACTTTATGGGGGATACAGGAGCAGAATACTAAAGCCAGTAGCCCCTTTGTCTTCTCGATGCATCACCATTGTCAGAGCTACTGGGGCTAAGGCCACAAAGCCTTTCCTGCAGAACCGCATGTGTGAACTAGGGGGACAGAAAATAACGTACCAATTCTTGTATATGCCTGAATGTCCTATTCCACTTTTGGGCCGAGATCTACTTGCAAAGCTCCAGGCACAGATATCCTTTGCTGAAGGAGGAGAAATGCAAATGACTGTGAACCCAAAGCCTGCTGGATTGATGGTGCTGACTGTTCCCCGAGAAGAAGAATGGCAGTTTTACAGCGTATCTCCAACCAAGCCAGCTAGTTCCTGTATACCCACCAACCTTATAGCCCCGCCTGAAGTATGGGCAGAAGATAATCCACCTGGCCTAGCGAAGAACATAGCCCCTGTCATTGTCACCCTCAAGCCAGGAGCGGAACCAGTGCATCTGAAGCAGTATCCTCTTCCCCGACCAGCTAATGAAACTATTGAAGTATGGACTTCTCAAGGAGTGCCAGTCACCTTGGAACACCCCTCTTCTCTCAGTCAAGAAACCTGGGACAGGGGATTACCGCCCAGTACAAGATCTGAGATGGGTGAATGATGCAGTTGAAACTATACACCCAGCAGTACCAAATCCTTATATTCTCTTGGGACTGATCCCCGCTGAAGCTACTCATTTCACCATCCTGGACCTGAAAGAGGCCTTCTTCTATATACGCCTAGCCCCCACCAGTCAATTTTTGTTCGCTTTTGAATGGCAAGACCCCACAACAGGAAGGCGGGGCCAACTCACCTGGACTCGATTACCCCAAGGATTTAAGAATTCACCTAATCTCTTCAGTGCTGTTTTAAATCAGGATCTTTCAAGCTACTATATGAACCCAGGAGAAAGGGTTCTTCTCCAGTAAGTGGATGACTTGCTCATAGCCACAAATTCAGAAAGTGAATGTCTACAAGCCACCAGTGAACTCTTGCACCTTTTAAATGAGGCTGGATACAAAGTCTCAAGAGCCAAGGCACCATTATGTCAAACAAGTTAAATATCTAGGATTCCAGTTGACCAGCAGAATACAATGCCTGGGACTAGAATGCAAAGAAGCTGTATGCAGTATTCCTACTCCAACCACCAGGAGGCAAGTGAGAGCCTTCTTGGGTGCTGCAGGATACTGTCGTATATGGATCCCCAATTTTGCGCTGCTAGCAAAACCATTGTATCAAGCTACCAAAGGAATGGAAAAGTCTCCATTAAAATGGGGACTTGAACAGGATGCAGCCTTTCGATCTTTGAAAACCGCTCTGATGTCATCACCAGCTCTGGGTCTACCAGATGTCCAGAAAACCTTTCAGTCTCTATGTCCATGAGTCACAAGGAAATGTTCTAGGAGTGTTGACTCAATCTCTTGGATCTTGGCAACGGCCTGTAGCCTATCTGTCAAAACAGTTGGATGTGGTAGCAAGGGTTGGCCCCATTGTTTGAGAGCTGTTGCAGCTACAGCCCTCCTAGTGAGCAAAGCAGACAAGCTCACTTTGAGACAGAATCTTCAAGTTACTGCACCACACTCTGTTCTCACCCTTATGGAACACAAAGGAAGTTTCTGGCTAACGAATTCACGAATGTTGAAATATCAGAGCATGTTGTGTGAAAATCCTCAGATACAGTTAAAAGTTAGTCAAGCTCTGAATCCTGCAACATTGTTTCCAATTGGTCCTGGGCCCCTGATCATGACTGTATAGAAACTATGGACACTGTATTTTCAAGTCACCCAAATTTAACTGATGTTCCTTTGGAGGATCCTGAACAGACTTTCTTTATGGATGGAAGCAGTCTTGTCATCATTAATGGACATTGTTGTGCTGGGTATGCAGTAGTGACCCTTGATCTGGTGGTTGAGTCCACAGCTCTGGCCCCAGGAACTTCAGCACAGAAAGCTGAACAGATAGCTCCTACTAGAACACTGACAATAGGAAAAGGGCTCTGTCTAAATGTGTCCACAGATTCCAAGTATGCTCTTACAACCTTGCATGCACATGGGGCTCTGTACAAAGAATGAGGGTTGATAACCTCAGGAAGCAAGTCCATTAAGTATGATCCCGAGATATTGACATTATCAGATGCATAGTGCCTACAGATCTCAGAATTTAGGAAAAGTAGAATGCACGAATAGAACTCTGAAATCTCAGTAGTCCAAACTTTGCCAAGAAGTTCACCTGAAGTGGCTCCAGGTTCTTTCTATAGCCCTTCTTAGGATATATTTAGCCCCTACTAAGTCTTTAGGAGTTTCCCCTTTTGAGATTCTGTATGGGTGACCCCCACCTATTGTATAGGGAATAAAGGGAGACATGGAACAGATTAGATCTGAAATTACTAGACAAGAACTATTGGTTTTAAGTTCTGTTTTGCAGAGTCTTCATACGTGGGTACAAGATCAGCTGCCCATTGTAGTGATGAAAGCTCCCAGGAAGACATGGAAGTGGAAGAAAATCCTAGTTTCCCCTTTGAAATGAATGACAGTTCACTTGTGCATAAGACTTGCAAGCCAGATCAGAAAAAACCCCAGCTCCCTGCTAAGGTCAGGCCATGCCCTAGCTCAGGGGTGGAGACAAGCTTGCCTGATGATTGGTCACACAGATGCAGGGAACAGGGAGTGCCTAGCAGCCAACGGTTCTTAAAACCATGAGCAGAGCAGAAAGAGGGAAGGAGGAAGGCAAAGGACAACAGAGAGAGCAAGGCTGAGCATAGCTGGAGGAGAAAGAAAGAAGAAAACTCCCAGGAAAGCAGCTGCCCAAGAGGGACTGGAAAAGGACATAAGGAGGCTGAATTTCAGACCCTGGAGGATCCCAGGAAGAAAGAAATCAGCGCTTGTCTGAGGAACCATCCCCAAGGTAAAGCCGGCAGTCTCAGAGCTGAGAAAGCCTGTATTGCCAAGTTCTACGCTTTTCCTTTGACCCTGTCACTCACTTAGCTCACTGACTAGGCATAAATATTCTGGCAAATACAGTATGAGTTAACTGTCACTCATTAGCTCACAGACTATGCATAGACACTTTAGTAAATGCAATATGAGTTTTATTAAATTAAGTCCTTTTGGAATAATAATAAAGCACAAAGATAATAAATAATAATAATAAATAAATAATAATAATAATAAATAAATAATAAATAATAATAATAATAATAATAATAATAATAATAAATAATAATAAAGCACAAAGGTAAGCATATATTATTGCACCACCTTTGTATATAGTTAACCATGATATCTCTTGTCAGATAACACACCTTTGTATATAGTTTCCCCTATTTCCCAAGTTTATATCTCCTGTTAAATGTAATTGACCAGACATATGTAAATTGTCGGATGTTTTTTGTTCAATGTAAACCGCGCTGATGTCTAATAGTGCGGTATATAAGAATTGTTAATAAATAAATTAATTAATTAATTAATACTTTTACCGGATATTATAGCTCATCACTCCAGGTGGGGGACTGTTCAGCAATCACTCTCAGGAGGAAAATCCGGGAAAAAAACTACAGAGACACGCTTGCCTCGTATATCAGTTGCAGTCCCATCTTTCCTTCTGAGAGTCCCCCTAAAGTACCTTAACTAAGATCGTTCCTGCTGCATGATATTACAATTCATTGGTTAACATGCTGCATGCTCAAATCAGGATTGGCCAGGGTCAATCCTGTGCACATGGTTCACACCAGGATTGGCCAGGGCCAAATCTGTGCTCGTGACCAGCAGTGTTAGCTGCTGAGTCACTGCATGAGTCACTCATCTAGTTTTGTCCGGCCAAACCTGTTTGCCTGCTTAGAGAATTTTGACCTACAACATTCTTTGCTGGTCAGACTCTCACATGAACTTCTCTCCACCCCATCCACCTTTTTTGCTTTGGTTTCCGGGCAGGCTTCTGATCACCCCCCTTGTGGTCAGACATCTGAGAATGCTCAAAGGACACATCCCCCATGGTCTACATTCTAAGGCTAGATGAAGTGTTCTTTTGTCATCATTAATGGGTTTAAATTTGTTTGCCTTAATCTTCCAGCATCTTCCTGTCAAGGGAGACACCCCCCATGGTTTTAGAAGCAACTCACAACTTCTACATTATAATTGATGAATTCTTATCCTGTCAGACTGTAAATACAGCTTTGGTCCACAGGCAGAATGGCTCATGAGTTAGAATGGCTCATGAGTTCAATTTCTTGCAATTTCTTTGCAAAGTAAAGTACAATATCTTTGCTGATCCAAAAATCAATTAGTAATACAGTGCAGACTCTAATAACTAAAATCTGGGGAACAGGTGACATAAGCAATTGGGCACATGATGTTCAGCAGAAAATAAATCTGAGATACTAGAATTACAGTTACTTTCCAAGGAAACAACAACAATACATAAGAAAAAAAAAATCATTCATGAAAGTCCACAAAAGTCCAATAGTCCTTTTCCTATTTTCAGATAATTTGGCCTGCTTCTCAGCAGTTTTTCAGGACTCCGTAGCGTTATTTTCACCTTTCTCTGAAGTTTTAAGCTTGGCCTCTCTCAACAGTTGAACCTCTCATTCTCGTAGGTGGACATCTTGGCCTTTCTTTCATTGTGACACATTGAAGCAGATAGGGATTCCCTCACACGTTTCTGCGGTGTGTAGTTCGGATTTCTCGGGAGGGTCTGTTCAATCTGGACTCTGGCCAAGTTTCTCTGCTGGACTCTCTGGATCGCAATTGGTGACATGGCTCCAGGCCTCATTCAGAAGAGCAGCACCAAAATTAAATGAAAAGACTAAAAATTCTAGATTAGATTTCACAATAAGACAAACTTAATTTCATCTATATTTACTAAGATCATATCCTACAAATAATAAATATTGCTTTTATAAACTTTCAGTGATCTACTAGTAATTATCTCGTATGGTGTCAATCTTATCTCGCAGTTTGATTAACTCCTTGTCTCTCTATCACTGGAAATTCATTTTGCTTGTAGGAAATATTCCATTTTGCCCTTGACTGACCTTTACATGTTTCAGATCAGACAAGCTGCACACACGTGTTCTGCAATTTTGACAAGTTTTAGAATTATACCCAATTGTGTGAGAATTTGTCATCAAACCATCCCCCTTTTCCTCTGCATTCCTGGCCAGGACATACAGAGGAAAAGTGAGGCACAAAGCATCCGGAAGCACCACATGGCCAGTGTGGGTTTTCCAAAGCTCATCAGGGTGCAAGGTGCACCCAGCCTGTCTCCAAATATCTATTTCTTCCAATTGTTGAGTATGACTTCCTGAATTGAAGCTTCTGGAGACGGCACAGTCGAATAAAGTGCTCATAATATTTTTTTGTTTACATATTCATTAGGAAAATACATCACTTCAAATTACCTTCATCAGTTTATTGTCTATCACAGTTTCTCCTTTAATATTCCACTTCATCCCTCCATAACACAACACTTTTTCATCACCTGCATCATTCCACCAACTACTTACATAGGTCCTTTTCCTGTTTCTTTTATACCACACTAATGTATCCTTATTTGGCAAGGCTGCTAAGAATATCAAACAATTGTTAATAACTTAAATTTAGAGTAAACAAATGGTAACAGTATGAGTAAACAGTGTCCCTTTCCCATCAACTTAATTGATCCAATGCTATGTGGGCATATGCTCATTCTAAAATAGGAACAATTTTGGTAAAATCCTTACAATATAAAACTATCATTTTGCAGCATTTTATAACATCAATCCAAATAGAAAGAAATATGGCTCATCTCTCACGTATAACTAGAATCTGTCATATACACTGTTCTCAGTGAGAGTGCTGTTAGGCTGATTTTAAAATTGCAGTGTTCACAAGGATTTGTATAAGCTACTCATTAATTATGGTGTCAAAAAGAGATCCTTTTGAGGTGAGAGATCTAAAAGGGTACAAGGCATTGGTGGCTAGGCCTCATCTTCAGGTTCTTCTTGGATTGCAAGGCATTTGTGGCTTCACCTTTCTGCCTCTCTCTCTCTCTCTTATTCTTTTTCTCAAACCTCTCCTGGATCATTGCTGACAAGCAAGATTTGGTTTTATCCAATCAACTCAAGTTCTCATTTTTTCCTGGGAACTCAGTTCCATCTTTAATCTATATTTGTTCTATATGCTTGGGAACAGAGCAATTTCATATCAGCCTTTGTCTAAAATTTCACCAAACTTATTAATATTTTACTCATCTGGTAATTGCTGTGTGTGTACTGGACCTCTGCATAATGTACTATTACCACAAGTGTCATAAGTGCAAGTGTATAAACTACAGAAAATTAATATCTCACAGTGCTGCAACATATGTAAATTCAAATACAGGAAAAACAGGTGCATTTATCCTAAAATCCCATATTGTAACAAATAAAAACTGTGATGTTACTGTCTTGTCCCTCAGTCGTTAGCATAAAGCTTAACAAGGCAAAGTAATTATCTTGAATCCTACAGTTCAAAAAGAAGCATGAAACTGAAACTTTGTCATAAAAAGGTTGATGGATATCTGGAATGCAAATACTCTTTTTATATGTTTAAAGTAATACAGTAACATGGAATAGACAAGTCTTACTAAAACCATTTTAAGGTATCATTGTAGTATCAAGGCAGTTAATGTCAAAACAGCATAAAAGATGGCATATCATGCAGAAGTATTACTTGTATTTGCAAGTTCAGAAAAATATTTGTTTGCAAAACAGAAAACATTTGTGCAGAAAACACTAAATATTTTAAAAGAATGAGCCAAAATACATTAAACAACATCTATTCAAGTGACTTCAATGAAGCAGTTTTGTTAGTGTATACCTGAGACTGGTATCAAACTGATCTGAAATGTTATCTTCAACACAGCCAGTAGAACGAACCATTGTCTTGTGTCCTTCATGCAAATGTGGCTGAACAATTAACCTATAGTTATAGCTGTTTATGGTTAACTATGCCCCCTGGGGTGCTTGCTACAATTTAAAAATCCTCTTTTAACTTTTAGGTTTGCCTGGTAGCATATACAGTCAAAGACAAAGAACATATGCATAACATATTAATGATAAAAGATCACCCTCTCACTTACTCAGGATTCAATGCCCCACCGTCCTGTCAGGATTCTCAACCTCCACTTTGGAGGCAAAAAAAACCAGTTTCATTCCTTGTTTGTTTGATCTAGTCACTTCAGCATTCAGGGACCATAAAATCTACTGGAGTAGCCAGTAATGAAAGAAAAACAGTTTTATACTACAAACATTTGAATACAGAACAAATCAAAGCTTACAAGTGCATTATACCTATCTGATCAGAGTTTCTCTTAACCGGGGACCTTAAAAGATAGGCATCACATTAGATATGCAGGCAACAAAAGCAACAGTTGCAAGCATGTAAGGAAAAACCAACACCCAGTTCTCACTTAATCCTGACCCACAAGAACACTTAATGCCAGCCTTAAATATTTACAATATTCACATTTTTACACTATTTGCATTCTTCACTCTTTTCTGTTAATACATTATCTTTTCTCAAACCCCCACTCCTGGTACCAAATATCTTACTACATCAAAGGTTAACACCTTGTAATTAAGACGTGCAGTTTATCCACAAACAAAGCAAGGATACTTATCCAAAAAAGCAAGCAACTCTCCCAGTCACACATGAGTGGTCAGAAAAGAAAATTAGAAAGCAATTAGAATAATAGCTAAACACACTTAATTACAGAAGAATACCGGTAATACTTCACTAAGAGTTATGAGACAGTGCAGCTAATTTACAAAGAATATTAACTTCACCAAACTTGCATCATGCAATCTAATAACATCAGCTGGGAGAACTCAGCGGAAGCTGCAGAAGTCTGGGATCCTTCATACTTGCCCAAGCAGATCCACTCTCTCTCTGTCCTGAATTTTCTTCACCAGATTTCTCATCATACAGCCCCAAAAGCTGCAGAAGTCTGGGATCCTTCATGCTTGGCCATGCAGATCTACACTCTCTCCGTCCTGGATTTTCTCTACCCAGTGCTCGATTCCTATATGCTATTAACAACACCCAGGTCTGTCCTAGGGTCCCTGCTCCCTTGAGCTTATTATCCCAGGACTCTGCCAACCCATTACGTAATAATTTAGGCCATCCCACTCTCGTCGCCATTTATGTATTGCCAAGTTCTACGCTTTTCCTTTGACCCTGTCACTCACTTAGCTCACTGACTAGGCATAAATATTCTGGCAAATACAGTATGAGTTAACTGTTACTCATTAGCTCACAGACTATGCATAGACACTTTAGTAAATGCAATATGAGTTTTATTAAATTAAGTCCTTTTGGAATAATAATAAAGCACAAAGGTAAGCATTAATACTTTTACCGGATATTATAGCTCATCACTCCAGGTGGGGGACTGTTCAGCAATCACTCTCAGGAGGAAAATCCGGGAAAAAAAACTACAGAGACACGCTTGCCTCGTATATCAGTTGCAGTCCCATCTTTCCTTCTGAGAGTCCCCCTAAAGTACCTTAACTAAGATCGTGCCTGCTGCATGATATTACAATTCATTGGTTAACATGCTGCATGCTCAATTCAGGATTGGCCAGGGTCAATCCTGTGCACATGGTTCACACCAGGATTGGCCAGGGACAAATCTGTGCTCGTGACCAGCAGTGTTAGCTGCTGAGTCACTGCATGAGTCACTCATCTAGTTTTGTCTGGCCAAACCTGTTTGCCTGCTTAGAGAATTTTGACCTACAACATTCTTTACTGGTCAGACTCTCACATGAACTTCTCTCCACCCCATCCACCTTTTTTGCTTTGGTTTCCGGGCAGGCTTCTGATCACCCCCCTTGTGGTCAGACATCTGAGAATGCTCAAAGGACACATCCCCCATGGTCTACATTCCAAGGCTAGATGAAGTGTTCTTTTGTCATCATTAATGGGTTTAAATTTGTTTGCCTTAATCTTCCAGCATCTTCCTGTCAAGGGAGACACCCCCCATGGTTTTAGAAGCAACTCACAACTTCTACATTATAATTGATGAATTCTTATCCTGTCAGACTGTAAATACAGCTTTGGTCCACAGGCAGAATGGCTCATGAGTTAGAATGGCTCATGAGTTCAATTTCTTGCAATTTCTTTGCAAAGTAAAGTACAATATCTTTGCTGATCCAAAAATCAATTAGTAATACAAAGCCACAGAGAAACAGTTTGATATTGCTAGGGTCCAGGAAGCAGAGCCCTCACCGTCTACTGCTAAGAGGAGGGTGGAAAGTTTTACATATGGGAAAAGTCATAGCCCTGATAAATGCAGAACAGCTGAGTATTCAAACTAGAAGCACTGAGAGAGTTGTTTGCTGAGGGAAAAGTTCACTCCCCTAATACAACTGTGCCTTTACAAGCTGAATTGCTGTGGAATCAGTTCCAGGAATTTCTAAAGGAGAGAAAGTCTGGGAGAGTTTGTAACTTTGATAGAGATACCATATATCCTGATGCCATAATAGGAATGCAAATAGATTCCTGTTTTCCAAGCTCTGAGTGTGAACCTGTACCAATGGATTGCTCATTGTGTTTAAAAGAAGAGTCTGCATTATTGAACTGAGCTGAGAGACTGTGAAACAATATAGAGAATAAGTGAAATACCTGCTTAGAATTAAGGAAAGCTAATACTGTGTTTTACTAAGCTTAATTGCCTTCTGAAGCTAAGAAGTAGTGCTTAGAAGAAGTTGCTTTGAGAAAAGAAAATCACAGCTGTTGCAAGTTTATCTGTATTTCTGTTGAATGACCACATGAGGAAGTCCTCGGTGTAAGCTCTTGGGAATAAGAACAGCTGAACACTGAAAAGTGTTTTTTTTTACATAATTCTCTGTTACCTGATTTATCCTTTATGTTGGAGAAGCATCCTTTTTGCCTTGTTTGTGTATTGAGCTTAAATGCCCTGAAAATCCCCACAAAATAAATTTTCTTGCTGCCTTGAACCACCGACTCACAACTACAATTTGTCCTAGAAGAATAAACTAACTACAAGTCCCAGAATCCCTCTGGTGACAACAAGGGAAGCTTTATTCAAAAGTGGACAACATAAGGCTGTTTCCTGCTTGTAAGCTCTTGGGCCCAAGCGGAAGCATCGCAAGTGGCATAGTTGGCAGGATTTCACGCATGCGCAAAAGGAACATCATCAGGATACCTACTGGAAAAGTAACTTCGCTGTGGATCCAAGCTGAGGAGCATTCAGGAAGTGAAACAGCAGTGCAGAGAAGGCTACAAGATCGTCACTGGTGTTAAGTGCGAAGCTTTACCTAAGCCAGGTAACGAGTACCTAGCCAGGGCCGGTTAGGATACCAGGGAAAGGGTGCAAGCCTAGCTATTGGAAAAAAAACAAGTGAAGAAACTTTGTTTTGGTATCGCACTTTGGTCTGTGTGTTTTCTTCCTACAGGATTCCAAGATGACTCTCGAGGCTCAGGACGTGTTAAAATGGATGGCACATCAATTTGACCGACAGATAGACTTGTCCTTACAGGTGCAGGAGAGAAGTGCTGCGCAGATGCAAGCTCAACAGAAACCACTTCTTGAGATGTTGGAAGCATGGCTGGCGGAGCAGAAAAAGCAGACCGGACCAGCAGCAACACCTCTCGGTTCCGGTACACCAGTTTCTTCAGTTGTGCTTGGTTTGCAAGCTGGTGGGACTTTCAATTTTGGACAGCTCACAGATAGGGACGACGTTGACGATTTCCTTGAGGGTTTTGAACGGGTGGCTCACCTCAGTGGCTGGCCTAAAGAGCATTGGGCCGTGCACCTCGCGGCATCCCTTAATGGGGAGGCTTTAGCCGCATACCGTGCCATGCCACCTGTGCCCGCCAGTAACTATCCCTATCCCTATCCACAAAAACCACGGAAAAAAATGGTCAAGCAACTCTCACCATTATCCAGCTAAGGAAGCTCGCATACGGCACTCCCACTTGATTCACATTGCGATACAACAAACCAGTAACCCCAAGCAACAAGGTTCCCCAACTTCCCAAAGCTTAAAATGTGCCCTCATAAATGCCCGCTCTATTCGGAAAAAGTGGCCTGTAATCCAAGATTTAGTTACCCATCACAATCTTGACGCACTATTAATCACTGAAACTTGGCTATCAAAAGAAGATAATGTCCTCATTAACCAACTCATTCCACCAAATTTCTCTATACATACAACACACAGAGAAAACAAGAAGGGAGGAGGATCACTCATTCACACCAAGTCTGAACTCCTTTTCAATACGACTAACTCCCACAGCTCAAACAATCTGGATATAATCACCATAGCTAACAAGCAATGCTCCATAAACCTGGTTTACAGAGCTCCCTCAAGCTCTCCGGATGACCTTCCCACCATTCTAGACTTAGCTGCCAATACCACTAATCTCAACACTCCTAATTGGATAATGGGAGATCTCAATCTCCCATCTCTGCAGCAACATCAGTCCTCTTCACTCCTCAATGCCATTGAAAATCTTGGGTATCAACAATTAATCATGGAACCCACACATATCAAAGGAAACATTCTTGATATGGTCTTCGCTCCACAATCTGCTTCTGCACAAAGCAGCAACATTATAAAGTCTATCACAGATGTACCTTGGTCAGACCACAAACTCATAAACCTACAAATTCCCTTGGGTAACACTCATCCCACAAACTACAAAAAACCTTGACAAAACACCAAGAGCCCCAACAAGAAGCTTTCGGCCCTTCAACAAGGATTTTATACTGACAAATACTCAACCACTCCTCAACAATACAACGCTCAATCTTGACGAGTCAATTGAAGCCTGGAACAACAGCCTCAAGTCCATTTCTTATTTACCACATAAGAAAAACATATCAAGGAAAAGAAACTCCGCACCATGGTTCTCTCCTGAGCTGCGGTCTTCACTTATGCATTTAAGGAGACTTGAAAAACGCTGGAGACGAACACTGGCCAGTGATGACCACACAGTCTATAATCTCTTCTTAGCAACTCACCGCGAAGCAATCACAAACAAGAAGAAGCAATATCACACGGATACGCTTAAAAGATCATTGAACAAACCTCGTGATATTTTCAACCTGGTAAAATCACTATCAAAGGAACCATCTTCAGAACAAAAGGAGGATATCCACCCTCAAGATTTTGCTGATTACTTGCAATCTAAACTTATACAGACGGATGAGCTACTGAAAACAGATGTACAAGAAACAACCTACCAAAACTCCTTACCTACACTTATCACTCCTTCAGCTAAATTCATTGAAGACACAATCACCTCACTCAATACCACCACCGCTCAAACCAATCCTTGCCCAGCCTTCTGGATAAAGGACCTGCGAAGTACATTTAGCCCGTTCATTGCAAGAATCATGAACCTTTCATTTACAACCGGCTCCTTCCCATCTGCTCTAAAGCTCACATCCATTAGACCACTGCTAAAAAAAACCCAAACTAGACCCAAAAAAGGCTGACTCTTACAGACCTATTGCCAGCATTCCCCTCCTAGCAAAAATCTTTGAGAAAGAGGTGCAACGTCAAATTCAAGACCACATAGATTCCGCAGCCCCTCTGGACTATTTTTAACATGGCTTCAGAGAATATCATGGCGTTGAAACACTTATCACCACCCTCTTCAATAACATTCTCACCAGTATAGACAACATCCGTCAAGGCGTTGTGCTAATCTTCTTAGATATAGCAGCTGCGTTTGATTCGGTAAATCATGAGATACTCATTACACAGCTGAAGGAAAAAGGCAACAGTAGTTCAGCACTTGAATGGTGTAAATCTTACCTGAACACCAGAATGCAATATGTAAAAACTGCAACAGGAGAATCAAATCTCTTCCATCAGAAACAAGGCGTCCCACAAGGTTCATCTCTTTCATCTCTCATGTTTAACATATACATGCAGCCTATCTGCAATATCATCAGATCATTCAATGTTAAATGTATGATATACGCAGATGATATCCTACTTTATTTACCTTGTTCCACAATACAAATGGATTTACTGCCCATAGTAAAGTGCTTTGATGCAGTCTCAGAGTGGCTTCTCTCACAAAACCTCCGCATCCAGCACAAGAAAACTGAGGTTCTCTTTGTTACAAGAGACCCCAACTTCATTCCACCATCACATATAAGTGTTAAGGGAGCTGATCTATCCACCAAAGAAACAATAAGATATCTCGGAGTCATGCTGGACCACCGTCTAGATATGAAATCACACGTAAACAATATTGTAAGAGCTGTATACTTCAAGATATGCACACTTAGGCATTTACGCTCATTACTGGACCCAGAGGATTTCAGAACCATCTTCCAAGCACTCATCTTGCCGCATTTTGATTTCGCCAATTCAATTCTACAAGGTCTCCCACAATCCACCCTAAGTTCTCTACAACTTGCTATGAATTCTGCTGCAAGGGTTCTACAAGGAGCGTCAGGAATGATCATGTGACACCAATCCTCAAGCAGCTTCACTGGCTCCCAATACAAGCCAGGCTCATATTCAAAACACTGATTGTCACGTACAAGGCCATCCATTGCTTGTCAGCCAATTCACTAACTGACCTCATACAAACTGTACCACCAATAAGATCCAGAAGACAATCATCACTAAACACTCTAACAATGCCAAAGGCCATAACAACTTGCAGCCGATCAACAGCGAATAGAGCCTTCATGTTTTGCGCCCCAAAACTCTGGAACTCCCTACCACCTGACATACGTGCTTTAACCGATCTAACCCAGTTCAGAAGAGCCCTAAAATTTAACCTATTTATTAAATTTTACCCTACATAAAGTTCAAAAGAATAGCCTTACCACAAACTTAACCACAATCTCCTCCTGACCCTTGCACTACTGCTATTTTATTTAAATAGTTTTTTCATGCTATAGAACTAATTGAATATTTATTCTATGTATATAGTTCTCCCATGTTATCCAAGTTTATACTCCTGTTATATGTAATACCGAACAGCCTGTTGTTCTGGTCTTTGTGTTCATCTGTAAACCGCGCTGATTATAAATAGTGCAGTATATAAAAAACTGAAATAAATAAATAAAATAAAAAAAACTATGATGAGCTTAAAAAGGCGGTTAGAGAGAGGCTGGGGCTAACACCTCTAGTTTATCATCGCCTACTAAGGGCTGTAAGATTAAAACCAGGCGAGACTCCTAAGGCCCTATGTCAAAGAGTCCGTACCCTAGTGAACAAATGGCTGTCTCCTGAAGGAAAATCAGTGGAGTCAATTCTAGATAGCCTTGTGTTGGAGCAATACATGGCTGCTGTACCCCGAGAAATTCACACCTTTCTTATACTCCAAAACTGCAAAACCCCAAAAGAGGCCATAATGCTTTCTGAGCGTTTCATGGAGGCAGAGTTAAGTGCACATGAAGGTGGCAGTGCTTCCAGGGTTGCAGTATGCGGTATATCATAAAGGAAGATGGGGTTGAATAATGAAGCTCTGAAAATGTATATGCCAATGATGAAAGGCCATGTTACCAAAAAGAAATGTTTCAAGTGTGGTAAAGAGGGCCATTTCCAACGAGAATGTTATGTGAAGACAGCACTAATAGCGGAGAACCCTCGGAAAGTCAGAGAAGGATTTTTACTCTCAGTGGAGGTACAGGGAATTGTAACCACTGCGCTCTTAGACTCAGGTGCCGAACATAGCATGCTGTCTAAAGCGCTCTGGCGACAAATTGAGGCCATGAGTAAGGATGCAGCAATTCATCCTGTAAGTAGTGTAAAAATTAGATGTATCCATGGAGGCATCTCCCTATATCCTGTCTATAAGCTTCAAGTGAAAGGCTTAGGCGTAAGCAGTGAGATCCCCATAGCCAGGGCCGGATTTACCTTGAGTGAGGCCCTACGCCAACAAAAATTGTGGGCCCCCAGCAGGGGCGGCCCAAGGGGGGTGCGGGGCCTGATTTGCATAAGGGGCCTCATTTGCATAAATATTTGCATAATGTTACCATATACTAACTTTTAGTAAACGTGCCTCTTAATGAGTGTATGGATAAAGAAAGACTAAAAGATTTCTACATTACTATAATCTAGTGCCAACTGCCAGACACATTAGGAACTACTACAAACACTGCCCATTTAGAACCCATAGCAAACCCGCCGTATCCTAACAGCACTACCAGGACTCACAAAGCACCATACTCTACCAATCAAAAGGCAACACTGCAAATATTAAACCAATACATTTCAGAGAACAACAATACATGACCTACTGGGGAAAGAGAACAAGTGGCAATGTCAAATAGGAATTATATAAACAGAACACCTCAGCTCAGTTACACATGCAGAACATAGACCATCACCAAACAAGTAATCACAATTTAGAAACAGGAAGACAATAATTAAACTGGGAATCCCAAAAGCCAAACTTGGAATGTACAACACTGTAGAAATAAAACTATACATTAATTTGCTCTTGTACTAAACAAAGCGCAGACGTTAATGATGCACATTTACCAGAGCTGACATATTCCAATTAATAAATTCAAAATGAAGAGATATTTTTCTACCTTTTGTGCAGTTTTTTCAGCTGCAATTGCTCCAGCCACTTTCTTCTGGTTTCTTCGTGTCTTCTGCTAACTCTCCATCGTCTGCTGTCCATTTGTCCTTTCTTCTCTCTTCTAGTTTTTTTCCATTCTCTCTCTACATCTGCTTTAACATACTAATCTTTCTCCTTTTGCTCTTTCCTCATTCCTATTTCATCCACTCAAATTTACCCCTCCATCCTCAATCCCCACTTACTCTCCCAATACCCGGCCAATTGTAGATTTTTTATCCCTCCCACACAAAATATTTTTCTCTTCTCCATTTTACTCTTCCAGCCCCATCCCATTCTAATCCTCCCCCAACATCAGCTCCCTTCTAGTTCCAGCCTCACCCAGCATCCATTCCCTTCTAGTCCCTGCATCATCAGCCCATTTCCAGTCCTAGCCACCCATCAGCCCATTTCCAGTCCTAGCAACCCCCCAACCCAATACCAGTCCTAGCCCCCCCATCAACCCACTTACAGTCCTAACCCCCATCACCCCATTTTTAGTTTAAGCCCCCCTATAACCCATTACCAGTCCTAACCCCCCCCCCATCAGCCCACTTCCAGTCCTAACCCCATCAACCCATTTCCAGTCAGCCCCCCATAGCCCATTGCCAGTCCTAACCCCCCCCCATCAGCCCACAACTCATTACCAGTCCTAACCCAATAAGCCCACCTCAAGTCCTAACCCCTCCCCATCAGCCCATTTCCTGTCCTAGCCCCCCCCATAGCCCATTATCAGTCCTACCCCCCCCACAACCCATTACCAGTCCTAACCCCCATCAGCCCACAGCCCATTACCAGTCCTAACCCCATCAGCCCACCGCCAGTGTTAGCCCGCCCCATCAGCCCATGTATAGTCCTAGCCCGCACCAATTTCCCCTTACCAGTCATATACAGCTACCCACAGCCCACATCCCATTACCAGTCCTAACCCCATCAGCCCACCTTCAGTCTTAACCCCCCCAGCCCATTTCCAGTCCTAGCCCCCCCATAGCCCATTACCAGACAGCCCCCATCAGCCCACAGCCCATTACCCGTCTTAACCCCCCCCCATAGCCCATTACCAGTTCTAAAAACCCCCCAACAGCCCACAGCCCATTACCAATCCTAACCCCATCAGCCCACCTCCAGCCTTAACCCCCCCAGCCCATTTCCAGTCCCAGAGACTACTACTGCTAAGAGATGGGTGGAAAGTTTTACGTATGGGAAAAGTCATAGCCCTGATAAAAGCAGAACAGCTGAGTCTTCAAAGCTAGAAGCACTGAGAGAGTTGTTTGCTGAGGGAAAAGTTCACTCCCCTAATACAACTGTGCCTTTACAAGCTGAATTGCTGTGGAATCAGTTCCAGGAATTTCTAAAGGAGAGAAAGTCTGGGAGTGTTTGTAACTTTGATAGAGATACCATATATCCTTATGCAATAGTAGGAATGCAAATAGATTCCTGTTTTCCAAGCTCTGAGTGTGAACCTGTACCAATGGATTGCTCATTGTGTTTAAAAGAAGAGTCTGCATTATTGAACTGAGCTGAGAGACTGTGAAACAATATAGAGAATAAGTGAAATACCTGCTTAGAATTAAGGAAAGCTAATACTGTGTTTTACTAAGCTTAATTGCCTTCTGAAGCTAAGAAGCAGTGCTTAGAAGAAGTTGCTTTGAGAAAAGAAAATCATTCGTGTTGCAAGTTTATCTGTATTTCTGTTGAATGACCACATGAGGCAGTCCTCGGTGTAAGCTCATGGGAATAAGAACAGCTGAACAGTGAAAAGTGGTTTTGTTACGTCTTTCTCTGTTACCTGATTTATCCTTTATGTTGGAGAAGCATCCTTTTTGCCTTGTTTGTGTATTGAGCTTAAATGCCCTGGAAATCCCCACAAAATACATTTTTTTGCTGCCTTGAACCACCGACTCACAACTACAATTTGTCCTAAAAGAATAAACTAACTACAAGTCCCAGAATACCTCTGGTGACAACAAGGGAAGCTTTATTCAAAAGTGGACAACATAAGGCTGTTTCCTGCTTGTAAGCTCTTGGGCCCAAGCGGAAGCATCGCACCATCCATTTAACAGAACCCCTGCATCCTCTCAAGCCTGGAGTCTTGGTGTGGTTCAAAGAGTAGAGAAAGACACCATTGGCACCGCATTGGAAGGGACCTTATGGTGTCATCTTATTAACCCAACAGCAGTTAAAGCTGCAGAACTTGAACCCTGGATTCATCACAGTCGAGTAAAGTCAGCAGCCATTGATAGCATTGTAGAAAGGAAGGCAGCTATGAATAGTATTAGCTATGTGGCAATATTACCCTATACCCCAAAATGATGCTTTTACGCAAGTATAATATGTGATGTAATTCTCACCCTTTCTCACTTGCGGGTGAGAATAATCAAAGGGGGGAATGTGGCAGGCTATGGCCTATAATAGTCTGCAAATATGGAAGGCCTGTAAGTTAGGCCCTGATCCCAACCCCCATCTAAGAGAAAGAACCAAAGTCTGTAAAAGTTTGAGAAAGCTGTTTTAAAATTGCTTAATAAGAAGTTTTCATGAATGCATAAATCTTTCATTATTCTCTTGTGCTGTGAAAATAGAAATGTTTCAATACTTGCATTCCTAGAGCCAAGGACGACCTTGCAGTAGAGAAGTATCCAAACCTAGAAACTGCGCCCTTGTTAGAACAGTCCTAGAGGAGGGAGCTGGGTGCTAGGCCCAGGAGGGATCTCTAATTGGACAGGTGCTGGGGGCGTTGGGACCAATAGAAAGTCTGCATGTATCAAGCTGAAGAAAAATGTATAAATTAATACGTTTCTGTAAGAACTTTGCTCAGTCCTTTTTGATGCTTTTGACTAACTGAGCCATGCACACAATAAATTGGCTTGGATCTTTGAACTGACTCCTGGTTTTATTTATTGCATGCTTATCAGCTGCTACACTATGGTGCTATTTAAACATATCTATTATCTTTTCTATCCCATCTTCCCTCTAATGTATACATATTGGAAAGCTGTGATAGAGGAGATATGATAAAGACATTTAAATACCTCTGTGGCATAAATGCAGAAGAGGAGAGCCTCTTTCAATAGAAGTCAAGCTCTGCTATGAGGGAACATAGGATGAGGGTGAAAAGGGATAGACTTAGGGGTAATATGCGGAAATATTTTGTTACGGAAAGAGTGATAGCTGCGTTGAATAGTCTCTCAGTGGAGGTAGTAGAGATGAGGACAGTATCTGAATTCAAAAACATGGGACAAACACAGAGGATCTCTAAAGGAAAACAGGGACTATTGTAGTTGATCTGGAAGGGAAGACTAGATAGGCAATATGTTCTTTTTTCTGCCGTCATGTTTCTGAGTTTCTATGTTTCTAATATCCTCAAAAACTACCACCTCAGAACCTTTTTTGAAAGCTGAAGTTTTTCCCTGTTATTCACCACTGTGTTGTTAATTCTGGGTGACTTAACAATTGCTTTTTGCAGTTTGTGTAGGGACTGTGTTTTGGGAAGCCCAGAAACATATTCATGTGTTTCTGATTTCACAAAGCCAAAGGTAAGAAGTGCATTAGTTAACTACTCATTTGTACTGCTCATTTGCACCAATCATTGAGGGATCAATTGTGGTGACCTCTGTGGTATTTAAAACCAGTGATATACCAAGGGAAGGGCCATGGGTGCAAGCCACCCCAGGTACTGGCCAGGAGGGGGTGCGCCCCTGCCAAGCCAACAGAGGAAGTGCAGCAAACTTACCAAAAAGCTGGCTTGCCACAGTGCCTCACACTCCGAGGCTCAACTGCTTTTCTCTCGGTGAGACTTCAGCCAGGAGCAGCTGGGCCACAGAGAGTGAGGCACCATGGCAAGCTGTTTTTTTTGGTAAGTTTGTCGCTCTACCTCCATGTACAGGCTGGGGTAGTGAGAGTTCATCGTGATGCTCAGAGCCATGCTCGCCCCAGATGCAAAGAGGGCTGGGTACATCATCATTAAAATCATGTCAAAATTTTTAAAAAAGTTATTTTCTTTGTCCAGTTTTCTAACATTCAAAGATGATGGGTGTGGTATGCATGGCATGTTGTGGGAAGAGATTTTCTTTAACACAGGCCAATTCAGGAAAAACAAAAGCAGTTTTTATTTTGCCCCAGCTTGTTAACCTTCACAAATCAAAACCTAGAACAGACAGCAGTTCAGGGAAAACAAAAACAGCTTTAAGTCAGTCCCAGCTTGTTAAACCTTCACAAGCTGGTTCTCCTGGCCCTTCCTCCACCCCATGTTCTTTGTATGGCTTGTCTTGGAAGGCTTTCTGGTTCCCGGGGCCTCTCTCTCTCTCCTGTAGGTTGCTAGATTCTTGATCTCTCCCTGTGAGCTATGACCTCCCAGCCTTGAGCCCTGGGCTGCAGACTCTCTTAAAGGGGACTGTTGATAATTCTTTTGGAGAGGGATGTGTAGCATTTTATATACCCCATCACAATGGTCCACTTTTACTAAAGGGCACTATGGTGTTGCGGAAAAAGCACTAAAATGATGGTGGGTTAGGTGCATCACTGCCACATTAATTATCAGGGCATGGAAAGCATTTCCCTGCCAGTTAATGTGAAGCCCTGTCCCATAGTGCACACAGTGTTAGCATGGGTGCACCTACTGCCTCTTATTGAATTGGCGTTGATAATCCCACACTAATACAGTTAGCATGCAGTGTGAACCCTGCACTATCAGTGCATAAACCACTGCACCCACTCTCTACTCCAATACTGTCCACTTGCACCTTTAATGCACATTGGACAGTTAACACGGAAATCATCAAGTGCTGTTTTGGATCCATGCTAGCTGGCAACACATGTCCCAATGCACATTCAGCATGTACCAGAACACACATTGCCAGCTACCACCTTTTAGTAAAAGGACTTTTATATATCTGAGGATGACATTTATATACATAGATTGCAATAGCGGCAGTTAGGTTGGCAAATGATAGCATTTAATAAAACTTTGAGGGATGCTGCTTTTCCTGGATGTATTGCTTTGTAAAATTGCCATTCCTGCAGGCTCGCTGTAATGTGAGCATATATTCAGATGTATCCTTATATATATATTTCACAAAAGAACCTTTTTCAAAATACACAAGGAATGGTGAAAATTCTGATTTAGATGTCCCATTTCAGATCTAAATGCTCTATGCAAAACTGGGCTTTTTATATATAAGATTTATAAATGTGTCAAGCAATTTATTTTCTGTGCCGTTATGTATCACAGTATAACGGCACAGGTAGAGAGTATACATCATCAATGATAAGGAGGAAATATATAACACACAGACATCTACTATAGACAGATGACTGAGTTTCAGATCAGCCATTATGCAGGTCCCCAGTGGTGTGTTAAATGCATGCAAGAGGCCATATACACTTGATATATAAAAATGAAAAGAGTCATTTCATTTTTTACAGGCAATGTTGGGTCTTCGGCATTCACGCCACCCTCTGTTGCCTCAGTGAGAAAATACATCTGAGCACTGATTTATCATAAGAAAATTTGTTGTGGGATTCACTAAACCTATGCACCCGAGTACTATTGGATACTGAATCACACGGTAAATTTATTTTGTGTTACTGTGATGGCAACCATGCACATTTTCAACCACAGTAATGCAAATATAGCATATCCCAACTCAGACTCACTATCTTTAAAAAGAACTGGAGATGCAAAACATTAGTACCCCTACTCCTGATCCCTTGAAACAAAAGAGTAATCTCCTGGACTGATCACCCACTCCTTGATATCTAATTTTTTAAAAGTCCCCCCCCCCCCACCCTTCTCTGATTCCTGATCCAATAAGGAAGCACCAATGAATCCTAAAATGCCTAGCAGTCTGCCTCTCCACCATTACCTTACCAACCATATGTTGTCATGTCTATACTGTTTGTTTCCCTTGTTTATACCTTGTATTTCTTGTGACCGCTTTGATTGAAGGAAAAGGCGGTATAAAAAACTTGTTAAATAAATAAATAAACTGTCCTTTTCTATTGGTCTATTCTGTATTGCAAATAGTGAGGATGGATGCCCCCTTTCCGTCCCCAGCAAAAGCCTTCCCATATGAGTAAAGAGTTTGTATAGGCAGGCTTAGATGGAGGTGGGAGGGGGCATTGCGGAAGCAGAGTGAGGGTGGGCAGTGGGCGGTCCAAGGGCCCAATGTACAGGGGCGGTTCTGAAGTTGAGGTGGTGGAATAAGCCCCCCTGGACATCAGGTGACGGTAGGTCTGGGTAGGGGCAGAGAGGTGAGGAGGTGCAGGGGGATTCCCCGCAGTCTGACCCTAGCCATGGAAGGCTAGATTGGGGGTTAGGCTGTGGGGAAAGAAGAATGTGGTTGGTGGCCGGGGATCGTGGCTCCTGAATGGAGCCACAGTGCCATGGCAATGGGACACCATGGCACTGTGACTCCATTCAGGAACCTGACTGAATTAGCAGGGCAGGGGGCTGTACATGCAGGCCAATCTGAATCGGGTCCGGCCTGCACGTACAGGCCTGGACACGATTCTGATCCCGCAGGGAATGTCTAGCCCCCACAGGATCTGAATTGGGCCTGCCTCTGTGCATCCCGATCCTGATACGGTGCTTAGGGGCCTGGACACATACATTAGAATGTGCCTATATGCTTTCTCCCCCAGAGATGGTAAAGACTGTCCATAGAAAGTCCAGTTCATGACCCCTATTGCCACCCTCTAGAGTACATTTGAGAAGTGCTACAATGTGACCTACAAGCAGACAAGAACAGTAGTTGACAGGCCTTTTAGTCATTTGAAAACTCAGGGCCAGGAAAGATATGGGGGTACTTTACCACCCCATAAAGGTATCTGAAATCTTTTTAGCAAGCCACAAACTACACAATTGGCCCTGACATGCAGTCAACTTTCTTCTAAAGGAAGGTCAGCCAAAGCTTTCTAGAGAGTGAGGAAGAAGCTGCAAAAAGATAGAAGGCCAACACAAGGACATGAGCATTCTATAAGAAATGGCTTGTATACTACTTTATTAACATTGAACATGTAGCCATAACTTGGGATTTGTATGGACTCCCATTTAGCTGCCACAGGCTCCCACAGCCGTCCCAGTTGAGTGTTGTGGTACAAAGAGGTAGGGTAGGTAAAGCCATTATTGTAGGTAAGGCTAGCAGTTGTCTAAGGTGACAAATTCTGAGGGACAGCAAAGAGCAGAAGCAGTCAAAGAGAAACAGTAGATCCTACTTCAAAACACATTCTTTTACCTGTGGGGAGAGCAGGCACACACTATATATAGAGCAAAATGTAATAATTAAAAGTATGATATTCAATTATACATTTTTGCAGAACTATTGTGGGATGGGAAGTATTGGGATGATCATGATTGATGAGTTTAAGTATGGCTAAAGGTTCGCCGACTGTGGACGTTATCACACCATCGCTCTAATCCCACTTGCCAGCAAGAATCTACTCAAGATCATTCAGCAGAGACTGCAGCCATACCTGGAATGAGAACTGCCTGATGTGCAAGCAGGGTTCAGGAAAGGGCGAGGACTGAGAGACATCACTGAGGATGTGAGATGGATCCTTGAAAAGACAAAAGAATACCAAAAGGATATTGATTTGTGTTTTATTGACTACAGCAAGGCTTTTGACTTTATAAACCATGAAAAACTCTGGGCCACATTAAGAAGCATAGGTATACCAGAACACCTGATAGTTCTCTTGCACAGCCTTTACATTGATCAAGAAGCAACAGCTCGAATGAAACTAGGAGAAACAGAATGTTTTAAAATCAGCAAAGGTTTACGACAAGGCTGCATACTTTCTCCTTTCCTCTTTAATTTATATGCAGAACAAATCATCAGAGAAGCAGGACTGTATGAAGACAACCAAGTTGTGAAGATTGGTGGAAGACTCATCAACAACCTTTGCTATGCTGATATTGCCACATTACTGGCTGAAAGTGAAAATGATCTGAAATATTTGCTTCTCAAGATCAAGGAACATACCCTTAAAATGAGTCTGCACCTTAACGTTAAGAAGACAAAGAGCCCAACAACCTGCAAAATCAATAAGTTCATCTTTGATGGAGAAGAAATTGAAATATTTGATAATTTTAGCCTACTTGGATCAACAATCAATAAAGAAAGGACAAGCAGTCAAGAAATCCGATGATGCATTGTTCTTGGCAGAATGGCTATGAAGGACCTAGACAAGATTTTCAAAAGCAGAGATGGATCTCTCCATACAAAGATTTGACTTGTCCAGGCCATGGTATTTTCATTAACATCATATGGATGCAAAAGTTGGATATTGAAAAATATAGGAAGAAAATTAGCGCTTTGGAATTATGGTGCTGGTGACAAATACTCTGTATTTCATGGACTTCCCGAACAACAAACCTGTTATTTATTTATTTATTTATTATTTATTTAAATCTTTTCTATACCACGCTCTTTGGAATCAGTGTAGTTTACAAGTAACATAAAATTTGTACAATGCAGGCTGAAACATACATTGAACTTTACAGAGAACAGGTATTACAACTTGGGTTTCAACAGGGGTAACTATATACAACTATATACAGACTATGCAGGTGTGTCATGGTTATGTTCATGTAATGAGATGATCTGTAACTATTTCTAGGTTAAGTAATATATCGGTGGGTATGGTTTTGTCAATATGATGTATGTGTCTTGGGTGGTGTCATCCTGATTGGTGGGAGGATATGCTGTATTGTGTCATGTCCCCGGTATGGGAGTAATATTGGAGGAAGAGATGGTGTTTTAGAGCCTTCCTAAATTGTGTGAGGTCAGTAATAGCCCTGATAGTGGTTGGGAGGGCATTCCAGAGTGTAGGTACGTAGAACACGAAGGCTATCTTTTTTATTGCAAGGGAGCATTTTGTTATTGCGTTAGGGATTGCGAGTGTGTTAGTAGCGAATGATCTTCTTGATCTGTTTTGAGGAGTGGAGTGGAGAAGGTCCGAGAGTGCGGGGGGGGACAGTTTGTTGAGGGCCTTTAAAGGTCAGCAGTAGTGCTTTGAAGGTGAGTCTTCAGTGGATCGGAAGCCAGTGGAGGTGTTGCAAGATGGGAGTTATGTGATCTCTTCTAGAGGCTCCATGCAGGATTCATGCAGTGGCATTCATTGCTAGTTGCAGTGGATTCAGTGTGCTCTTGGAGAGACCATGCAGAATGACGTTGGTGTAGTCGAAATGGTGGGTTACAAGTGCTTGAAAGATTGTACGGAAGTCGTTGGGTTCTAGTAGGGGTCGTAGGTGGTGAACTGTGCGTATTTTATGATAGATTGCCTTGATGGTGTTGCTTATATGTGCTTTCATGTCAAGCTGCTGGTCTAGGGTGATGGCCAAGTAGCGAATGGTGTTCCTGCTCGGGAGCTCTGAGTCTTTCACTTTAATCAAGGTGGGAGTGTTAAAGGACTGATTTCTTGTGATGAACAATACATCAGTCTTGTTAAAGTTGGTTCAGAGGCTTTGCTAGGCTAGGGCGTGAAGCAGGAGTTCAGAGTGATATTCCTTCATTTTCTTGTACACTGCTTCATGGTGAGCTTTTAGGTGGGAAATGTAGGCGGTCTGGTCATTCAAGGACCCTGAGCAGCACCATTGTCTTTCGAGCTTCCTGAGGAGGAGTAGTGAGGTCTGTAGCTTCTTTGATGCTGGTAGGAGTGCAATGGAGCTAAGGCTGTTGTTCCAGGTGGATATCAGCGAGTCAAGGTTGGGTGGTGCCAAGCTGAGATTTGGTAGGACTTAGTTGATGACCTCCTCTCTGTTGAAAAGCCGGAATCATTGTGTGAGTGCTGCAGAGGTATCGGCTGCTTTTAGAGGAGTGTTGTGAGCTTGATGCATCGACATCTGAAATTTAATTAGGCTATGGTCGGGCCATGGGACTGGTGTAATGAATATGACGGGGTTGTAGTCTGGGAATATGGCTGGTAGTGGAGCAAAGACAAGGTCCAGTTTATTTTCTTTTGCATGGGTAGGGGTGTTGATTATCTGTTTGTAGCCCAACTCGGTGAGCGCTTCGAGGAAGGCTTTGGAGTGGGTGCTTTGGAGAGCTGGTAGGTTAAAGTCGCCCATTAGCCAGTTTGGTGTGTGTGGGTTCTTGGGGTTGCCGGCGAGGTCTATTATAGTTGAGAGGTCTTCAGAGGAAGAAGACGGGGACCTGTAAATGAAACAGATGGAGCTGTATTTGTTGTTTATAATGAATGAGTCCAAGTGTGTGGTACTGGTGGAGGTGAGGAGTTGAAATTGGAGCTCTGTCTTTATGAGGATGAAGGCACCTCCGCCTCTGCGGTTAGTTCTGTGGCAGGTGTGGATTGCAAAGTTTGGAGGGATGAGGTGGTTGAGAAGGACTGAATCTGAGTCGGACAACCATGATTCTGTAACCAGTTCATTTCTTCACACTTCCTTTAGGACCAGAGATAGAAAACCAAGGGCCGAAGAAGGATTCCAGTGGCTGTTTCCCCAGGCTAGGAATTTTTACACGCAAAAATAACTATGTAAAAGGGTATCACACATTTAGTATTTCCTTGCATAAGGTATTCCTGGACAGGCCATAACCAATAGCTGCTACTAATAAACTAAAGATGTAATTTCTTTAATAGCCACCTAAATTGACACATAAGAAATGCATATAAATCTAGGTATTTTAGTCATATATGCATATAACTGGAAATGTACACACATATTTGACATGATTGCTATTCAGAAACCATGCATGTCGGGCCGATTTTGTATATTTTCACAATGGTCATGTGCAACATGTGGAACTTAGGTGGAGTACACAAGTACCCACGAAAATGATAAAATCCTATAATTTATGTACATTCCATACATATTTAGGCATGGATATCTATGCCAACTATAGCTGGTACAGTATAAGTGCTCACACCCTAAATAAACATGCTTTATCAATCACTTATGCTTTTATTTTATAAAGTAAAGCACACATATTTTATAAAACAGACATGAAATACACACACACATTAGAAGTGCATATTAATCTAGGATTGCCTTATAAAATTATCCTCCATGTGACTCTAGCAGTAGACAACATTACCTGCTCTTGGATCACACTGTGTCCAATTGTGTCCAATACATACCCTCCATCAGTCACAAACTTCAGTGAACAGTACATTAGCTACTAATGGACCTTTATATTCAGGTATCAGAAGTGTTAAACCTATAGCCACAGATTACTGAACAGAGTGATAAATAATTCACAGGTCTTCAAAAAATGTTTTTTCGAGAGCTGTTTTGGTTATTCCACGTAATCTTTATGTTTTTTTGGTGTGCTGAATCCGAAAATGACCTCCATTTTGTCATAGGACATCACGCTTCCTGACAATTTAGGTAACTATGTACACCAACTCCAATTACTCTATCTAACTACAATTAAAGTCGATTAAATAACTATTTGTAAATCCTGTAAATAGATATATGTAAATAGTTCAAAATATGTAAATAGTTCAATTGTTATTTAACAAATTATTTACCATATTTAGTCCAATCATGTTTAATGTATTTAGCAAAATTGTACCTAGTTAATTAATGTTTCATGTAAAACAGACCTGGTTAATCTGTTGCTATCCTTGTTCACTGTAAACCGCACCTGATCTGTGGAAGGTAGCGGTATATAAGCAACTGTTAAATAAATAAAATAAATAAATAAAAATAAAATAAGGCAATACCTCAAAATAAATGGAAATAGACTTATAAAATTAAAGTTTTATTACAATATTTTCATGAAAATCCTTTTTTGAACTGAAATGAGCTCACCTATACACACTAAACTTGATTCTTCTTCTACCTTGTGAGGCTCCTCGGTGCATTTACGCTTGTGAGTAGCATCTGGAATGTCTCTCTGAAGCATCCAACAGTAGTCTGCCATCATTGTAATGCTCCATTTTCCCTGGTATCTCCTTTCTATCTCTTTAATGTCTTAGTGGAATCGTTCACCTTGTTCCTCACTCACAGCTCCCAAATTTTCAGGAAAGTAGTCAAGGTGGGACTGGAGGAAATGCACTTTCAAACTCATCAGGCAACCTAAAGCTTGAAATGCTTTCAGCATTCGTCCAACGATCTTTTTGTAGTGAGGATCTTTGTTATTGCCTAAAAATTTCTGTACGATTTCTTTAAATGCAATCCACCCTTCTTTTTGAGGATCCGTCATGGTATTGACAAACTCTTGATCAACTATAAGCCTTCCAATGTCTGGTCCGACGAACACACCTTCCTTCAATTTTGCCTCCGACAGGCCTGGAAACTTGGTGACCAAGTATTTGAAGCATTCTCCATCTCTTGGAAGTGATTTTATGAATTTCTTCATCAATCCCAATTTTATGTGGAGAGGTGATAGAAGAACTTTATGGGAAGGTACCAAAGTTTCTCGGAGGACATTTTTTTCACCGACTGTTAGCACCCTCGGCTGCCAACTCTTCTTGGTCCAGTGATTTTGTCGGTCTCGACTGTCCCATAGACACAGAAAACAAGGATATTTGGTATACCCAGCTTGTTGCCCGAACAGCATGCACAAGACCTTCAAGTCCCCACACACTTGTCAACCATGGTCTTCATATTTAAGTTTACGAAGAACCAATTCCAAGTTCTCATAGGTTTCATTCAAGTGTACGGAATGACCTACAGGTATGGAAGCGTAAAAACCATTGTGGAGTAAAACTGCTTTGAGACTTCTTTTTGAAGAATCTATAAAAAGACGCCATTGCTCTGAATCATATTGGATTTTAAATTGACCCATCAGACCTTCGACATCGATACAGTAAACCATCTTGTCTTCCTGGGCGAAGTAAGAAACAAACTCCTTTTCATGATGTCTGAACCATGAAGATGACACTCCTGGCAACAATAAATTCCTGCTTTTCAGCCTTGATCCGAGTAACTCAGTGGCATCTTTGGGAAGATTCAAGTCTCTTACCAAATCATTCATCTCCTCCTGAGAAAACAATTTTGGTCTTGTATCATCTTCAAAGTCAGAACTTGATTCGTCATCTGGTTCAGGTATGACTTCACCTTCATCGGAGCTAGGTATCTCTTCCAAGGTAGCAGGGGGCTTGGGTACTGGTATATCTGTGCCATGGGGGATGGGACGAATTGCCGAGTGAAGATTGGGGTATGAAATGGAATGCTTCCATTTGGAATTAAACCCTTTCACATCGCATGAACAAAAGTAAAAGTCATCACTATGGTTCTTTTGCTCTCGCCATACCATAGAAATCCCATAACAATAAGATTTTTTCTTACCCTTGAACCAGTTTCGGAGGTTCTCAACACACCATTTGCACACTTTATGAGGCGCCCAGACTTTATCTTGATCTCCAATTTTTAGTCCAAAGTATGCAAAGTATACTTTTTTCACAAAGTCTGTAATATTCTGCTGTTGCTTCAACACTGTATATTCACCACAGATGAAACAGAAACTGTCTGGCGAATTAATACACTTTTTAAGAGCCATAACATAATGGTTGAAAAATGACGAGTTAACACGAATTGCGATGAAAATGTGTAAACAGCCTAGAACCAAGAACCTGATGATGATTCGTGCACAAGTGTGGCATGCAGGAGAGAACAGCTATGTGTCTGTACACGAGACGTCACAGTGCTGGCCACGCCCCCCTGCACTGACCGGAGCTGCTGCTATCTGCCCTGTGTCTCCCTCCCACTGGATTCTTCAGGAAAGATTAACCCCTTCTACCATTAGAAGCACGGACTTAAAACTTGCTTAGCTTATGTATATATTGCTGACCATCAGATTTACAGTGCTATATTTTTTTTACATAACTCGGACAACCCCTTTAAGGTTTTTTTGGCATTTTATATCTTAAATGCACTTATGTGAATTAATTAATAGTAATTTGAATTAATTAATAGTAATTTGAAAAAAAATGATTAATTTGAAGACAATTTTGCATGTTGTGGCAAATCATGACGTCTAGGAGTTTTTTCAATATTTTATTTGTTTTCAGCACACCAAAAAACATGGAAATTAGATGAAAATAATCAAACAGCTTTTTAGTCGCAGACCTGTGAATAATCACAGAAGGGAGAAAAATGTTGGGACCTACTGTAGATAGAAGAGCGAGGTTCTGCCCTCACAGGTCTGAAAAAGAAGGCTTCTCGCAAGCAGGAGGGAAACTTTGCATATCCATAGGAAAGAAAAACAGCAAATAGTGAAAGGTATTTTTGGAAGATAGGAGGTAGTCAGACTGTTAACTCCAGATATTATGGCTTTATCTCTGTCTGTGAAAGGGAGACTTGGATGAAAAAATCCTGGTGAAACGTGGTCACCTGTTTAGTTTTGACCTTTTTTCCTGAGGTTCGCTAATGTTTTGCAAACCTACACTTTGCAACAGTGACTGTGGAAAATGATATTTAATTAAAGCAGATGTCCTGCCACACTTTTTGTTTTTGATAAGCACTAGTTTATTGGATACCAGCCAAAAGGATTTTTCATATCTGATGGCCTTTCTTACCAGTAAGTTTATCTCCTGCAGGGAGATGTTGGGCTTTGTCAGGTACATTGTCTTCTTTTCTGAGCGAAAGTATGTGCATAAGACAGGCAAGCAAAGCACATAATCAACTTCTATCTGATTTTTGGACTTTTTGGATCATTTCATAAATTAACGCATGCAAAAAAATATTGACGTGCATAAAAAGTTTTTAACCTGCATAAATCAACTTGTGTACATTGACTTTCAGGTTTTATGAGGTATGATCAAAAAGCATCGAGACTTGTACAATAACACAAGGGCCCCAATATTCAATTAGGCAGTCTATTTGCCATTATGGTGCATAACCATGCCCACTGACCCTTAACCCTAGATATTCAATGCCAGGGTCATATACATGGTTTGTAGCATATGTCGGAAGCTGCATTAGCTAACCAGGCAGCAGCAATATTGCATGTTGCCTGGTTAGGTCCTGTGCCTTTAAGATAGACAAGGGTTTTTCTTGCCTATCTTTTCAGCGCAGGTCACTAACTGAGCAGCCAGTAATATTGCTGCTGCCTGATTATCACTTGTTGATACCTCTGCTCCTCCCTGGAATGCCCCCAACATGCCTTGATGCTAAGCGGTTAGCATCGGGGCGTATAAGGGAGATGATCGCAGATATTCAGCAGCACTAACCAGTATAACGCTGACAGTTATTGCACTCATTCTTCTTCAAACTAGTCCCCTTCTGATAAAACACACTTCCTCCAGCATTCCTGCCACTGCTGGAAACAATTTTGAAATGCTTCTTTCGTTATGCTGTGAAGCTATTGTCAAATTTTGTTTAATGGTCTCTAAGTCTTCGAATCTCCTTCCTTTCAGTGGTAATTTCCATTTTTGAAAAAATAAAAAGTAATAGGGTGCCAGGTCAAGTGAGTATGGGTTTTCTTGATTTGGTGTTTGGCCAAGAACTGCTGGACAAGATGTGATGCATGAGCTGGGACGTTATAGTAATGAAGCAACCATTCACCATTCCTGTGCAACACTAGCCTCTTACAATGAACTGCATCACTCAAATGAGTCAGAACTTGGACATTGTACTCCTTATTCATGGTTTGGCCATTTGGAGCATACTTATGATGAACAATACTTTGCTAATCAAAGAAAACTGTGAGCATGACCTTGACATTGCTTCTCACCTGATGGGCTTTCTTGGGTCTGGGAGAGTTTGGAGTCTTCCATTGTAGGATTGAGCTTTAGTTTCCAGGCCATAACCATAAACCCATGATTCATCATCAGTAATAATCATTTTCAATGCATCCCAACAACTCTCTGGCTGCAAACAGTTGATCTTTTTTTTGGTCAGTTTCGGCACAAATTTTTCAGACACACATCTCATCTCCAAATCAACAGTAAGAATGGACTGAACTGACCCAAATCTGATGTCCATGTCCTCAGCAATATTCTGGATTGTCAATTAATGATTTGAGCATATTGCAGTATGCACTGCTTCAACTTAGTCTTCATTCCTGCTTGTGGATGGCCTTCCAGAATGTTTGTCACTGTCAATACTTTGGCGGCCCTCTTGGAAACATTTGTACCATTCATAAACTCAAGCACGTCTCATGCATTCATCACCATACACTTGCTGTAGCTTGTCATAAATCTCTTTGCAATAATCTCCAAGATTCTGGCAGAATTTAATGCACATTTGCTGTTCAATTTTTTTTCACTCATCGTAAATCTGACAAACTATTTTTACACAATACCAAAGACCACATGATTAAAAAAAAGTACAGGTGTGCTGCAGCTATGCTACACTCTGCACATGAAGAGCACATAACTAGGTCACTGCATGCTTAATAGCATTGTGATGCAACATATTGTTATATACTGTAACTACACAACAACTCTCGATACTTTTTGATCACACCTCTTAAGTGCATAAATTTGACAATGTCCATTCTTTATGCATGCAATATTTTCCAAACCCAAAGTGTAAACTGAATGTATAGCCTTACTCCTCTCCTTTTTTTCTATTTTAGACTGGTTCTAATACAAAATCCCAAAAGGAAGGCTAATTTAAAATCAATGGGCATGGGAAGATTGGGCGCTTGTGCTTGGCCCGGTCAGCTGTGTTGGTGAAGGGAGACTAGCTGGGACCGGATCGCTGCAGGCACCTTGACTGCCGACTCCTCCACTCTCCCCCTGACATCAGTGACTGAGGCCCCAAGACAGCATTTAAGCTGGTTCAGTTGCTTGGACAAGTGGAAGATTGTGACTTTGGGCTTGGGCCCAGTGAGCTGCGTTGGTGAAGGGAGATGTATCCAGCTGGAACCGGATCGTTGAGGGCACCTTGGTGGCTGACTCCTCCACTCTCCCCCTGATGTAGGCGACTGAGGCCCTGAGACAGAATTTAAGCTGGTTCACTTGTTTGGACCGGTGGAAAATTGGGAGCTTGTGCTTTGGCCGGGTGAGCTGTGTCGGTAAAGGGGGATAATATATCCTGCTTGGACCTGATTGTTGCAGGCACCTTGACCCAACTCCTCCACTCTCCTCCTGATGTCAGTGACTGAGACCCCAAGACAGCATTTGACCCAGTCCAGAGGCCCTCTGGGTCATGGCCTGAAGGGGAATGCCTAAAGGGGACAACATTTTGGTGGTGGTGAGAAGCGAGGAGGAATGTGACAAAGTCTATCTACCCTTTTGATGTCTAGGACATCTGTACCTTGCACACTCACAATCTTAAATGACAGAGGTGTAAGGCAGGGGTCTCCCAATCCAGTACTGAAGGGCCACAAACCAGTCAGGTTGGGAGGATATCTCTAATGCATATATATCTCATGCATATTCATTAGGACTATCCCAAAAACCTGCAGGATTGCGGCCCTCCAGGACAGGTTTGAGGACCCCTGCTCTATATTATCATAATATTGTATGTTCTTTATCTTTCCTTGACATGGGCTTGTGCCATAAACAAAGTCCTTGGTTGTGATTCTTTTTTTTTATATACATTTTTCTTAAGTTGCATGCCCTATGTATTTGTTTTGTATATGTAAATATGCAAAGCTAAATAAAAGCAAATCAATGGGCATAATGTTCAAAATATTCAAGCACTGCAGGGGTCAGCCGCAGTGCTTAAATATCAGTGAGGTAGTGACAATATCTGGATTGCAGCTGTTTATGAATATCCAGGTTGAGTGCCACTATCCAGATATGTGCTGACTGAAAATCGTGCTATTTAGATACAGCTGCTACTTACTACTACTATTACTACTACTATTAAATATTTATATAGCACTACCTGGCATATGCAGTGCTGTACAAACATATAAAAAGGACAGCCCCTGCATGTAGAGCTTGCAGTCTAATCAAGACAGACAGAACTATACAAGAGAAACAGGGGGGAACAAGGGATTAGGATCCAAATGTGGCCTCAAAGATGTAAGCTTTTAGCATGGATTTGAAGAGGGGGAGAGAAGAGACTTGACGTAAAGATAGAGGAAGTTTGTTCCATTCATAAGGAGCATTAAGGTGAAAAGATCAAAGTCTGGAGTATGCAGAAGAAGAAAAGGGCATAGAGAGAAGAATGCCAGAGGAGGAGCAGTGTTCATGAGGAGGGGTGTAGGGAGAGAGGAGAGAGGAGAGAGGAAAGGTAATGAGGGACATTAGAGTCAATGCATTCACATGTTAGAAGGAGAAGGTTGAATTGGATACGGAAATGGAAGGGGAGCCAGTTAAGTGATTTTAGCAGAGGGGTTATATGAGTTTATCAGGGCTGGTGGAAGATTAGCTGCACAGCAGAGTTCTGGATAGATTGAAAAGGAGAGAAAAGACACTGAGGGAGACCAGAAAAGAGGAGGTTGCAATAGTCAAGACAGGAGGTGACCAAAGACTGGATAAGAGTTTTATTAGTATGTTCAGAGGAAGGGATGAATTTTGTTATTGTTGTAGAGAAAGAAACAAGAGGTTTTAGCTATATGTTGAATATGTGTAGAGAAGGAAAGGGAGGATCAAAGATGACCCCAAGGTTGAGGGCCAAGGAAACAAAAAGAAGAGTGTTGTCAACAGTGATAGAGAAAGGAGGAAGGGGGAGGAGGGTTTAGGGGAAAATAAGAAGTTCAGTTTTAACCATACTCAATTTTAGGTGGCAGTGAGCATCCAGGTGGTGATGTTAGATAAGCAAGTAGAGATACGAGTTTGGAGAGGAGAGATGTCAGGTGTAGATAGATAGATTTGACATCATCAGCATAAAAATGATACTGAAAGCCATGGGAAGAGATGAGGGTACCAAGGTACTGGGTATAGAGAGAGAAAAGGAGAGGGTCTATAATAGACCCTTGTGGTACACCAACTTAGAGAGAGATGGCAGTAGAGGAGGAACCTCCAGAACAAACACTGAAAGAGAGATTTGAGAGATAAGATAGAACAGGGCCTCTAAAACCAAGAGAGAATAAAGTGTCAAGGAGGAGGGGTTGGTCGACAGTATCAAAAGCAGCATAAAGATCAAGAAAAATGAGAACTGAATAAAGCCCTTTGGACTTAGCGAGGAATACATCACTGGACCCTTTGGCAAGAGCCATTTCAGTAGAATGAAATGGATGAAAACCAGATTGAAGTGGATCAAAGAAGGCTTGAGAGGAGAGAAATTCAAGACAGTGGCGGGGAACTGCACGTTCAAGAAATTTGGAAATGTATGGGAGAAGGGAGATGAGTTGATAATTATAAGGACAAATAGGGTCAAGTGAGTTTTTTTGAGGAGACGAGTGATTACAGCATGCTTGAAGGCTGCAGGAAAGGTTGCAGTGGAAAGTGAAAGACTGAGAATATGTGAGATGAAAGGGATGACGGAGGAGGAGATGGAGTTGAGATGGGTGAGGATAGGATCTGAAGAACAGGTAGTGAGTTTAGAGGAGGAAAGAAGAAGAGAGGTTTCCTCAACAGAAAGGATTATAAACGGATGGTTTGTGAAGATATTCAGTAGAATTATCTGGATAGTGCCACTTGAATGTCATGGCCAGCACCATTATCTGGACGGCCTCCTATTGGCCATCCTGCTAAGGGTTATGAATATTGGTTTGAGTGAATATGCATCAAAATGTCAAGCCTGATTAACACCCAATAAAACATTATTTCAGTATTCAGTAAATCAAAATAATGTAGTAAGTTAGGCCATTAAAATGGTATCACGCACTAGTTTTTGTTGATCTTTATTTCTACATCTTCAAGTGAATTAACACAGCAACTAGAATATTTAGTATTTGTTGTTACAATCTGTTTATGCAAAGAGAAAATGGAAATTGACTTGCCTGTACTCAGCCACCTGAAAGCAGTTGGTAGTATGCTTGAGAATCTACTGACCCTCTGAAGCCTCCCTTTGCTATGTGTCCCTGCTGCCTGTTCCCCATCCCCTGTGATGCCATTTCTGGGCTGGTGATGCTAAAGGCTGGCAGAAGTAGTATGTTCACCACTAATGAGTTCTCCACAGGACAAGGGGAAGCCAAAGAATATTGTTCCATAGTGAGATACTTTGCATGGCACCTCAGTATGCTTGCTGGATGCCATTTTTTCTAAGTTCATGGAATGTCTATGAAGGATAATTCAGGTTCAATGGAGGGTTTTGTCTAGATCAGAAGTGTCAAATTGCAATCCTGGAAGGCCACAAACCAGTCAGGATTTCAGGATATATCTAATGAATATTCATAAAATGTATTTGCATGCATTGTCTCCATTGCATGCAAATATATCTCACATTCATTATAGGTATCTTGCAGCCTTCCAGGATGGCATTTCAATATCCATGATCTAGATATTAAATATGTTTTTTTTTTCACTTTTGGTTTCAAACTGATCTTTCTGTGAGGTACCCTGGCTCCTGTACCTCTAATAATTATTGATATGATGTAGGCTCTGGTAATTTCATTTAATTTATAAGGTGTAAGGGAATGGGGATGTATGCCTGAGTTCATAAGTTAGGTGATTACCAGGAAAAGGAGAAATAGAACATGGGGAAGATATGGCTCATCAAGACATTAGAACAGAGGAAATAATTTCATTCCTGGGAGTGCTCCCCCTGAAGATACCTGTAATTTTTATGGCATGATATTCCATGGAATAGGATTTTAACATTTGGCTTGATTAATTTGAGAACAGTGAAAAATAGAATCCCACTTTGAAGAACAATATTTGTATGGATCCTGCTGGATGTCATCCATATGTTTATGGAAACGGTATTTGGACAATGTATTTTGTGCTTGAAGAGAGCCTTTGTCATTGCAGGAGTTTATGAAATGGCTCAATGCTCAGAAATCCAACCTGCAACTTGAATGTTCCTATGATTTGTATCAAATTTCATTCTGATGATCCTCAGCATAGCAGAACAATCATATATATTCATTTTCTATGCCAAAAAAAGAATCCCTATAAACTGTAATTATACAGGTATGACCCAATATTCAAAGGGAATTACCTGGATAACAACAGCCATTATTGGGCAATTTCCTTCGGTGACTCTCTCTTTGATCTTCATTGGCACTATAGGTATAGTAGTGCTGAATATCTTTACTGACTAACTTGGTGCTATCCAGATAGTGCAAGGGAGAAACATAGGCAGAGTGGCAAGCTATCTAGATAGTGGCAATATTCAGTCTGCTATATGGATGACAAACAGAATATCACCACTATCCAGATAACTCCAATGGTTGTCGCTCTACACATACATTCAGCACTGCCAAAAATCAAGATAGTGATGCCAAATATATGTGAATTATTTAAATGCTGCAGCCAGCATTTAAAACCTATATATGCCAGGGAACAGCTGTAAATTCCAAAGTGGACTATTGTAGTCATACATGTGCATTCCCTATATGAAATCAGGAATATACTTGGAGATTTTTGACACCCTCCGGCTACTCCCTAACCATGTCCCTGACATGCCCACTTGCAATTTCTATTTATAAATTCAACCCTTTCCAAAATCACATGGAAATTGTGAATAGGCTTCTAAAATAGCCTCCTTTAGTCTGTCAAAGGCAGAGTATCAAAATCTGAGGAAAATTAAAACTGGTAGAAGCTAACATTTCAAGACAGACATTGGCAAGTCTGATGAGGAATATGTAATTAATTCTGATTATGGCTGGATAGGAGGTATAGTCACATCAAAGGTTATCAGAAAATGATAAATTCATGCAAGTGAGAGAGACAGTAAATCAAGTTCGGAAAAATGATGGCATTAGTAATCCAATGTAGAGTGCATTGCAACAGTATTCATCCCCTCTGTTTGTCCTGTTTTGTCGCATTACAACCTGGAATTAAAATCGAGTTTGGGGGTTAGCACCATGTGATATACACAATATGCCTACGACTTTGAAGGTGCAAAATATCTTTTATTGTGATACAAACAATAATTAAGACAAAAAAACCTGAAAGCAACGTCAATATGTTATAGAGTCATCTTTTACTGCAATTGCAGTTGCAAGTCTCTTGGGGTATGTCTCTATTAGCTTAGCACATCTAGCCACTGGAATTTTCACCCATTCCTTAAGGCAGAACTGCTTCAACTCCTTCAGGTTAGATGGGTTGCGTTGGTGTACAGAAATCTTCAACTAATGCCACAGAGTCTCATTTGGATTGAAGTCTGGGCTTAGACTAGGCCATTCAAAGACATTTAAATGTTTCCCTTTAAACCAATTTTAGCAGTATGTTTAGGGTCATTGTCCTGCTTGAAGGTGAACCTACGTCTCACTCTCAAATCTCTGGCAGACTGAAACAGGTTTTCCTCAAGAATTGCCCTATATTTATTGCCATCCATTGTTCCTTCAATCCTGACCAGTTTTCCTGTCTCTGCCAATGAAAAACATCCCCAGAGCATGATGCTACTACCACCATGTTTCACTGTGGGAATGGTGTTCTTGGGATAATGGGAAGTGTTGGGTTTGCGCCATACATGGTGTTTACCATGATGGCCAAAAAGTTCAATTTTCGTCCCATCTGACCAGAGAACCTTCATCCATATGTTTGGGGGGTCTGCCACATGCTGTTGTGCAAACTCCAAATGTGTTTTCTTATTTCTTTCTTTAAGCAATGGCTTTTTTCTTGCCATTCTTCCATAAAGCCCCACTCTGTGGAGTATATGGCTTAAAGTGGTCCTATTAACAGGTACTCCCATCTCTGCTGTGGATCTTTGCAGCTCCATCAGTGTTATCCTTGGTGTCTTTGTAGCATCTCTGATTAATGCCCTCCTTGCCTGGTCTGTGAGTTTTGGTGGGCGGCCTTCTCTTGTCAGGTTTGTAGTGGTGCCGTATTCTTTCTATTTTGGATATAATGGATATATGCAGAATATAGGATATTCAGAATTTGGGATATTTTTTTATAACCCAACCCTGACCTATACTTCTCCACAACTTTGTCTCTGACCTGTTTGGAGTGCTCCTTGGTCTTCATGTTCCCTGCTTAGTGGTGTTGCAGAGTCAGGGGGACTTTCAGAACAGGTATATTTATACAGGCATTGTGTGACAGATCATGTGACACTGATTGCACACAGGTGGACCCTAAGCAACTAATGATGTGACTCCAGAGGTTAATTGGTTGGACCAGATCTTATTTAGGGGTTTTATAGCAAAAGGGATGAATACATATGCACTCACAACTTTTCAGTTTTTACTTTACTTGTATATATATATATATATTTATATATATACATATATATATATATATATATATATATACATATATATATATATATATATATATATACATATATATAAGGTATTTTATTGGCATTTCACTTCACCAGTTTGGACTATATTGTTAGGTCCATTACCTAATATCCAAATAAACCTCCATTTTCTTTCCAGGTTGTACGTAATGCGGCAAAACAGGAAAAAACAAAGGGATGAATACTTTCGCAAGACACTGTATTTCTAGACATGTGGAGGCACATTCCAATGTGGGTGACCACGCCCCTGTGCTGCTGATTGGAATTGGAATGCCCAGAGGTATACACAATTCTGATCCTGCAGGGGCTAGATGTGCCCATGGGATCGGAATCAGGTCCAGGGACTGAACATGCAGGCTGGGCCCCAATTCTGATTGGTCTGAACGCACAGCCACTTGTCCGGCTACTTCAGTCAGGCTCTTGAATGGAGCCAAAGTGCCACAGCATCCCATTGCCATGGCACTGCGGCTCCATTCAGAAGCCATGATTGCCGGCCACCACCAGTGCACTTCTTTCCCCACAGATGGACCCTCGATCCGGCCTCCCATAGCCAAGGTCCGGCTGCTGGGAACTTCCTGCATCCCTCCCGCACTATCCGGGCCCAACAGCAGGATCCCACGATGACCAGGGGGACCTATTCCACCTCTGTGGTGGAATAAGTCCCCCATCTATATTCACAGCCCGGACATACAGGGCTGACCTCAGAATCAGCCCTGTACGTCTGTGGTCATGGACCGCCCATGTCCCGCTCTCACTCTACCTCCTGAATGCCCCCTCCCACTCCCATCTAAGCCTCTCAGTACAGATGCATGTATGGGGAGGCTTTTGATGGGGCCGGCAGGGGAGCAAATAGTGGGGATGGACATCCCAATGCGACGTCCATCCCCTCTATCCACAGGACAGAATGACACCATATGCAATATATGCAAATGAATTTGTTGAAATCCCAGAGCTTCCAAGCAATCAACAAAATCCTTGTCATGATATGGTTTATGATTTATTTTGTTATTTGATATGCTGCCTTTAATCAATGGCAGCAAAGCAGTTTACAAAATATAAATAAATATATAAGGAGAGGCAAAACAAAAAGAGGGGAAGTTACATAATAAAAACAGAGGAGACCAAGGAACTAGGAAAACTCGAACAGGAGGAGCGATGCAGATCATTAGTTTAGGTCCACTTATGAACTACAGAACACCAAAAACATATTCAAAGAAATATGTTTTTAGACTCTTTTTAAATAACTTCAGAGAGGTGTCTTGTTGAATATATAAAGTAATTGAATTCCACAGATCTGGTGCCAAAATATAAAAGGCCAATTGCCATGTGGACTCGTGTCAAGCAAAGCAGTTGGTTGGCATCGCTAGCCATTGAGAATGTTCTGCATGAATATTAGGGTTTCTGAGCATTAAGAGATTGCTGTAGCATGCTAAAGCATCATAGATATGTGTTAAAGGATTCCAAGAGGCAACCCTCAGGGCAGATAGAGAGTATAATAAGAGGAGGTAAATGACTGGATGAAAGTCAATAAGGACCAATGGAAATTTGGAATATCTTGATTGGCAACCATCAATTTGAACAACTGGGAGGGTGGGTCAAATAAACTAAAACAAACCCTCTCCAGGCCTTATACAAAGAAATGAGGACTAGCCTTGGGGTAGTCAGAAAACTAAGCTTGTCCTTTTCTTTTAACCAAGTCTCTGTGAGATACAAGGTCTGTCCATAAAGAAACCAAACTTGCTAAAGAGGGCATCATATGCCAATTCTGTAAGAAAGTGCTCGCAACAGTAAGTTACCTAAAAGCAGGTTGTGAAGTTCTGATGGCAGAAAATTTCTATACAGAAAGGCACAACAAAATAGCACGTCTCCTCCACTGGAAACTTTGTAAACACTACAACATCACTGTCCCTGAAAAGCACTGGGATCATGACTCTAAGAGGATAACAGAGAAAGAAAAGGTTATGATCACCTGAGAAATTTCCATTCTGATGGATAAGAAACTAGATGCCAGCAAACCTGACATAGTGGCAAAGGAGAAGAATACCAGAATGGTAATGATAATAGAAGTATCAGTACAGAGTGATTGTTCTGTGAATCTTGTGGAGAGGCAGAAGATCCTGAAGTATCAAGAAAGGCAGTCAGAGACCAAGAAAATGTGGCAGAAAGATACGGAACACATCTTGACAAACTACCCATACATGTTACATCTTACGAACTCCAGCAGGAGGCTCTCTTTGGCATGATGCAAGTATTACACCAAGCATTAGCAGTAAATTTGAGAGCCTAAGGTAATATTCCTAATACCCTGGCTTAGAAGTGAGGTTCACAACTGTCATAGTATGCGCAAAACTAACCCATTTGGAGAAACTACCCCAGACTCACGATAATGCGATATGTAGTGGTGACCTTGAGCTTTAGCCTCCCACTTGATTGATCATGCCATGTGAATTAGTTATGGACTACATGAAATTGAGTGAACTCATCTCATGTGCCTTTTGCTATTTCTGAAACATGTCATAACAGGTGACCTTTCAGAGTGGATTTCAACTTCAGGAACAAAAAGAAGTCTGCAGAGGACAAATCTGGAGAGTAGGGATGTTGTGGGACTAGAGATCTCATGCTTCACCAAAAATTCACAGATAAGGAATGATGAGTGATTGTGACACGGTTCACTTTTTGTTCATCTGTCCAGAGATGTGGGACAAATTTTGCAGCAACACGATGCATCTGAAGTTTTTCAATCGCAATTGTGTGACACAAACTTTTACTGATGCCTAATTCTTCAGCAACTTCACGCACAGCTAGGTGACAGTTTTCAAGAATCAAAGCATGCACTTTGTTAATATGATCATCCTCCATTGACGAGGAAGGCAGTACAGTTTTGGGATTGTCTTCGGTGGACGTTCTTCCCGATTTCAAATGTCAGAACCATTTATAACATTGTGGGTTAAACAATCCTCTCCATAAGCTTGCTGCAAAATCTGAAAAGTCTCAGTTTCACACAGAATTTCATGCAAATGCATTGTTCTTCAAGATCCTTCATATTTCAGCTTGCAAAAAATGACAAAAGGCACATGAGATGAGTTCACTCTACTGCATGTAGTCTATAACTAATTCACGTGGCATGATTCAACAAATGGGAGGCTAAAGCTCAAGATCACCACTATACATCACAATTATCATGAGTCTGCTGTATTGGCTTACTGGTGCCCTCTTTAGCAAGTTTGGTTTCTTTTTGGAGACCACATACAATATCTCAAGGCAGTATTGAACAATAAATCACAAAGTAGTACTGTCTTAGTGTGCAAGAATATAGGTTTGAATTACCCATGAAAGAAGAGCGAGACCTGAGGGTGATTATTTCTGATGAACCTAAGGTGTCTAAACAGATAGAAAAGGCATGATAAAAGCCAGAAGGATGTTTGGATGGATAGGGAGAGGAATGGCCAGCAGGAAGAAGGAGGTAATAGTGCCTCTGTATAAAACTTTGGTGAGATCTCATTTGGTACATTTCTGTGGATCACACATTCAAAAATATATAAACAGAATGGAGTCAGTGCAGAAGATGGCTACCAAAATGATCTTCACCATAAGGCATATGAAAAAAAAGACTTAAATATCTCAATATCTGTTTTGGAAGAAAAGCAAGATTGGGGAGATATGATAGAGATGTTTGAATACCTCTGTGGCATACTGTAAGTTCACAGGAGGATAGCCTCTTTGAATTGAAAGAAAACTCTGTAACAAGAAAGCATAAGATGAAGGTGAAAGGGGATAGAATCAAGAGCAATTTGTGGAAATATTTTTTTATGGAAAGAGTGGTAGCTGCATGGAATATCTACCAGTAGAGGTAGTAGAGATGAGGACTGTATTGGACTTCATGAAAGCTTAGGATAGACACACAGGTTCTCTAAAAGAAAAAAAAAGATTGTAAAGATTACTAGTTGGTATGTACAGACAGTATAGATAGGCCATATAGTCTTTATCTGCCATCATTTTTCTGTTTTTTACTATTTCTATCCCATAGATGGGTTCAAGGTCAATAGATAGCTAAGTGCAGCAGTAGAAAAAGAAAAATGAACAAGATATCTTACCTCTGGCTGCAGAAACAATTAGGCTTAGATTCAAGATGATCTCATAACACAGGAATGAAACATGATGGAACCATTTATGGAAGAATAGGTATAAAGAAGCCCAGAGATATACAAAAGAGGTCTGTGGCAACCACTGATCCCAATGGAGGACACCAAGAGAAAAGAGTCAAAGTAGTCAAGAATTCCACAAAAGCCATAGAAAGAATCCAAAAGGAAGATTCCCCCAGGAGCTACCTAAGGAGCCTGCCCGAGCAACACACCTTTTCCTAGAGTGAGCATCTTTGTCTCATGCCAATACTACTGTGTAAAACATTAAAAAAGGGGTGGAATAAATATAATTTTCTGGGGCTCATTGAGACTGGCTAATGGGTGGGGCTGGACAGAACTAGAGAGCAAGAGGTAGCAGAGGGCAATGGCCAAACATTGAGTCTGAAAAACACACAGGAAAAATCAGTATAAAACAACAGCACCTTTGGAATGTGCAGTGTCCATAATTGCACACAGTATTCCAAATGAGGCTCACCAGAGACTTATACAGAAGCATTATCTCCTCCACTTCCTGCTGGTCATTCTTCTCCCTGTGCAGCCAAAAATCCATTTGGCTTTGGCTACTGCCTTTTCTACCTATTTGGCTGCCTTAAGATCATCAGTTATGGTCATCCCCAGGCTTCTCTCATCTTTTATTCACAGTACTTCACTCCCTATAATGTACCGTTTCTTTGTTTTTTTGCAGGCCAAACACATGACCCTGCATTTTTTAGCATTAAGTCTTAGCAGCCATTCTCTAGACCAGTGGTTCCTAACCAATTCCTCGGGTACCCCCATGCCAGTCAAGTTTTCAGGATATCCACAATGAATATGCATGAGATAGATCTGCATGCACTGCTTCCACTGTATGCAGATCTATCTCATGCATATTCATTGTAGATACCCTGGAAAACTGACTGGCCTGAGGGTACCCTGGGACTGGATTTGGAACCACTGCTCTAGACCATTCCTCAAGCTTTACTAGATCCCTCCTCATTTTATCCACACTTTCCAGGGTGTCTATGCTGTTGCAGATTTTTGTATCATCCTTAAAGAGGCAAACCTTTCCCAGCAGCCCTTCTACGATATTGTTTGCAAAAATATTGGAAAGAACCAAAATAAGGACCAACCCCTTTAACATACTGCCATCCTCATAGTGAGCTCCATTTACTACTATCCTCTGTTACTTTTCAATTAACAAATTTCTGATGCGATCACTTTAGGGCCTATTCAAAGACATTCAGTTTATTTATGGGTTGCCAATGAAAAACATTGTCACAGGCTTTGATGAAATTTAAGTACACCACATTTAGCACTCTCCCCTAACACACCACTGGTCACCCATTTAAAGAAACTCATTGGATTAATCTGAGAAGACCTATTTCTTGTAAAACCATGCTGCCTCAGATCCTGTAAAATATTGCATTTCAGAAACTGCACAAATCTGTTTTAGTAGAATTTTCATATATTCATTCACAACTGAGGTCAGACCTGGGGCGGCTCAAGGGGGGTGCGGGGCCATATGTGGAGACTCATTGCGGAGCCTCATTTGCATAAGGGGTCTCATTTGCATAAATATTTGCATAATGTTAGCATGCACTAACTTTTAGTAAACATGCCTCTTAATGAGTGCAAAGAAAGACTACCAGATTTCTACATTATTAAACTCCAGTCCCAACTGCCAGGCATATTAGGAAGTACTGCAAACACTGCTCATTTAGAACCCATAGCAAACCCGCCGTATCATAACAGCACTAGCATGACTCACAAAGCATCATACCCTACCTATCAAAAGGCAACACTGCAAATATTAAACCAATACATCTCAGAGAATACCAATACATCTCCTACTGGGGGAAGAGAACAAGTGGTACTGTCAAAAAGAAACTACATGAACAGAATACCTCAGCTCAGTTACACATGCAGAACATAGACCGTCACCAAATAAAGAACAAGGGATCACAATTTAGAAATAAGACGACAATAATTAAACTGGGAACTCCAAAAGTTAAACTTGGAATGTACAACAACACTGGCGAAATAAAACTATAAATTAATTTCCTCTTGTACTAAATAAAACACAGACGTTAACAATGCACATTTCCCAAAGATGACATATTCCAGTTAATAAATTCAAAATAAAAAAAACTATTTTTCTACCTTTTGTTGTTTGTGCATTTTATTTTTCAGTTTCAACTGCTCCAGTGACTTTCTTCTGGTTTCTTCGTGTCTTCTGCTCACTCTCCATGTCCATTTGTCCTTTCTTTTCTCTTCTAGATTTTTTTTCATTCTCTCTACATCTGCTTTAACATACTGATCTTTCTCCTTTTGCTCTTTCCTCCATTTCTTTCTTTATTCCTTTTTCATCCACTCAAATTTTACCCCTCCATCCTCAGTCCCCACTTACTTTCCCAATACCTGGTCAATCGTAGATTTTTCTTCCTTCCCACATATAATATATTTTCCCCTCTCCATCCTCACTCCCCCAGCCCCATCCCATTCTAGTCCTCCCCCAACATCAGCACCCTTCTAGTTCCAGCCCCACCCAGCATCCGCTCCCTTCTAGTCCCATTCTCTCATCCCTCTGCATCAGCCCATTTCCAGTCCTAGCCCCCCCATCAGCCCATTTCCAAACTTAGCCCACCATCAGCCATTTCCAATCCTAGCCCCCCATCAGCCATTTCTAGTCCTATCCTAGCCTCCCATCAGTCAATCTCCAGTCCAAACCTCCCTCCCCATCAGCTATTTCCAGTCCAAGCCCCCCCACTCAGCCCATTTCCAGTCCAAGCACCCCTTCCCATCAGCTATTTCCAGTCTTAGCCACCCCCAAAGAGTCTCACAGCTGTCCAAATGTCTTTAGAGGGAGCCAGAGAGGCCCCAGCTCACCTCTGACAGCCGTCGAAGTGAAGAGCGCCTTTTTTCTTTACTTTGGTAGCTGTATTGTAGTATAGGCTGCTGGCGTGCCGGAGGTCAAAGGGAACTTCCTGTTTCCCGACACTCAACGAGCCATCAGCCTATACTACAATACAGCTGCTGAAGAAAAAAAGTGCTCTTCGCTTCGGAAGCTGTCAGAGGTGAGCCTGGCCTCTCCGGCTCCCTCTAAAGCCGCCCTGCCGGTGCCGAATATGCAAGATGTTGTTGGCACGGGGTCCCCTGAAGCATGGGGCCCACTGTGAACACCATTCTTGCATAATGGAAGGGCTAGCCCTGGGTCAGACTATCTAGCCTATAGTTCCCAGCCTTCTCCTTACTTCTATTCTTACTATAACTTATTATTGTGCAGCGCTACAAGGTTCACACAGCACTGTACAGAGACATGTAAGAGACAGTCCCTGCTCTTAAAAGCTTGCAGTCTAGCCAAGACAAACAACAGAACAAGTGGGGACTAGGACATGGCAGAGAAATATATAGGGTACTGGGGATAAGAAGAGGGAGGAAGAAAGGACTGTCATTAAGCAGCACTGTCAAATAAGGGGTGCAGCTCATGTATCCCCCCCCCCCAGTTTATTGCACATGGAGATCATAGAGCCAACAGAAAAGACAGACACCCACACAGTGACTAGAATGTGGTATCACATAGAGGACATCTGGCAGCACTGCAGAGGAGATGCACGAGGAATAGTTTGGCTGGAGGAGAAGGATATACTACTAGTCACAACTGCTGACAGAATGGGCCCCATGGCAAACTGACAGCAGGAGGACACAAAGTCAAGGTGCAGTAATGGGTCCTGGGTGACACATGGAGGGACACATTAGAGTGCCAGGGGCATATTGTATGCAAGGAGAGTACTGATCATGATACTGACCCTCAAATTCCAGGCCATGTAGAAGAAGTGGCCCAGGATTCTGGACTACATGAGAATGCAGCTTCAAGAGCAGCAAAGTATGTGGAAGCTCATGTGGCACAGATCATAGGGGTAGGCAGCTATCGATGAGCGAGAACTGGTAGCAACAGGATGTTGCTACAATATACCACAATGTGAGGCTCCATAGCCCTGCCCCCACAGGGGCCATCAAAGGACATGGTCATTGTCCTCATGCCCCCTGTGCAAAAGAGAGAGCCCCCATAGGTAAGCAGGGAGCCGTACATGGCTGGCTGCATAGAGGGGACACTTAAGGAAGGGTAGGCAAAAAGGCCATTACAGGAGCATGGCTGAACAATAAGTATCTTAGCAGGGATTCTGTCCCCCAGCAGGAGAGTGGCTGAAGATACTGACCAGAATCCACCACATGCAGCAGAGGCACAGCCACTACCATCATCATCATCCCTACCAGCCCCTGCAGCTCCAGCTCCACAGTAACCAATATCACCACTAACTCTGTGACAAAAAGGAATCTGCCATGCAGCTGAAGGTAAGGTGTCCCACACACCCAGGGCTGGCACATGGAGATGAGGCAGACCTCATCGATTGCATTCCACCGTGGCATCCATTGCCACAGCTGCCACCCCATTGGCACCCCGTGGCATCCATTGCCACAGCTGGGATCAAGAGCAGCAGTAATAACTGCAAACAGCCCCGTGGAGCTTACCTTCAGCTTTGGTGCCATGGGGATGTTTGCATCCACCATCCTCTGCTGCCTGATGTCAACTTCCCAGGCAAACAAGAAGTTGGCATAGAAAGTCAGAGAGAAGTGAAAGCAAACAGCCCCGCAGCACCAGAGCTTGAAGATAAGCTCCATGGGACTGTTTGGGACTACTGCCACCGCTATCGGTGCCGGAGTGGGGCAACAGTGGTGGCAGTGGGAGCCCGCGGAGGACTGGCACACTAGACAACTGCCTAGTTCACCTAATGGTAGGACCAGCTTAGCACACACCTGTCAACAGTGGCTGCTCCAGGTACTGGTGACAAGAACACATGATATGCCATACTTGGTCAGACAAAAATTCCATCAAGCCCAGTATCCTGTCTCCAACAGTGGCCAATCCAGGTCATAACTACTTGTCAGGTTCCCAGAGGTGGGCAGTGAGTTTCCCCAGTCCACTTTAAAAATGGGTATGGACTTCTCCTTTAGGAACATTTAAATTCAGCTACACTAACAGCTTTTATTACATCCTCTGGCAATGAATTCCAGAGTTTAATCACGTGTTGAGTGAAAAAATATTTTTTCCAATTAGTCTTAAATATGTACATTGTAGCTTTATTTTGTGTTCCCTGGTATTTCCTCATCTTAAAGGAGTAAACAACTGTTTTACATTTACATGTTCCACTGTACTCATTTTTTTATAGACCTCTATCATATTTCCCCTCAGCCATCTCTTTTGCAAGCAAAAGAGGCCTAACCTTTTAAGTCTCTCCTTATAGGGCATCTTTCAATCCTTTTTATCATTTTGGTTGTTCTATTTATTTATTAATTAGCATTTAGCTCAAACCTTTCCAATAGTAGTTCAAGGTAGTATTTCCCTGTCCCCAGAGGGCTTACCAACCAAAGTTTGTATCTGATACAATAGATGGTGTGGAGCCAGATTCCAAAGGGGGCACATCTGGGCCATTCAGATGGCCCCAAGCAGGAAGGGCCCATTAGGACACAATTTTATACTGTTGGAACAAAATGTTCCCGTGGCATACAGAATTGGGCTCGAGGACGGCCCGGCATGTCCTGAATGCCTGTGGAGACGTTCTCCCCACAGGCTCCCCCGACTTCCATGGCTCAGACTCCCCTCTTCCATGCCACCTGACCAAGAGCTGACTAGCCAGGGCCTGGATTGGGCAGCATGAAACCCCCTGCACCCAGACCTGGCCCTGGGGGGATCTCCGGCCCCGATCACCAAGTCAGTGCTGATTATTCCACCTTCGAGGTGGAATAATCAGCATGTCCCCTCTGACACCGCAGGACATACAGGGCCATGACTGGAATCAGCTCTGTAACCTCGGCCTGCCCTAACTTGGCCCAGAACCTGTTCCTTCCCGTACCCCACTGGCTCTTCCCGTCCTGCTGCTCTAGCCATATGGGGAGAGCCAGAGGGGTGATCAGGGCAGGACAGCTTGTGGGGCTGCGACTCAGAACTAGGCCCTAAGTGACTTTCCCAAGGCCATAAGGAGTATCAGTGGGACTCTGTACCTCCTCCATAGAGTAGGAGGAGGAGGAAGAGTTGTAAGAAGAGGAAACCCCCCCATTGCCATGAAGGAGGGGACTCATTGTAGAATGGGGAGAAAAATGCAGACCCATGATGCCAATGAGCACAATAACAATGCCACTGCTCAGGATGCAGACATTATAAACCAGTCACAAGGATTGGGGAGGAGGGAGTGAGTAGGAGGGGAAGGGTTGGAAGGAAGGGAAGAAAGTGGTATATTGGGATGGAGATGACATGGACACGTGAAAAATCCTCTGGTCTTCTTTGAAGCCCTGCCTCTCCAGTCTATCCCACAGAGCTGGTGCCCTACCATGAGGCCATCCCGGCTCTGCTGGAACCCAGTGTTCTGCTGTATCTACATCATATTGTATATCTGGATTTTCATAGTCTTTGACAAGATCCCTCATGAGACACTCTTGGCAAAATTAAAAGGTCATGGGATAGGAGACTGTGTACTATTGAGGTGATCAAATCTGCAGATGACACAAAATTATTCAAAGTTATTAAAACACAAGAGGATTGTGAAAAATTGCATGAGGACCTTGATAGATTTGAAGACAGGATGTCCAAATGACAGATGAAATTTAATGTGGACAAGTGCAAAGTTATGCACATAGGGAAGAACAAACCAAACTATGGTTACATGATGCAAAATTTCATTAGGGAACACAACCCAGAAAAAGGATTTAGGTGTCATCATGCATAATACATTGAAACCCTCTGCCCAGTGTGCTAGGAATAATAAGGAAAAGAATGGCAAACACAGCCAAGGATATTATATTGCCTCTGTATCGTTCTATGTTTAGACCTCACCTTGAATATTGCATGCAATTCTGGTTGCCATATCTTCAAAAGGATGTAGCAGAATTAGAAAAGGAACAGAGAAGAGTCATCAAAATGGCAAAGGGAATAGAAAGATGTCCCTATGAGGAGAGGCTTAACAGGTTAGGGCTCTTCAACTTGGAAAAAAAATGACTGAGGGGAGATATGATAGAGGTATATAAATTATGAATGGAGTTGAACGGGTAAACATAGATCTGTTGTTTACTCCTTCAAAAAGGAGAAAGACTAGGAGACACACAATGAAGCTACAATGTAGTCCATTTAGGACTAATAAGAGAAAGCACAGTTACTTACCTGTAACAGGTGATCTCTGGGAACAGCAGGAATAAGTCTTCACATATGGGTATCGTCGGTACTGACGGAGCCTGTGCGGGAACACTCCCCAGCGTCCAATTAGAACGCTTTTGAGAGCATCCCACAGCGCCTGCATGCTGCCTTCCCGCCTTTCCCAACTGCCTCTCTCCAGTTGAGTTTTAGAGCTGAGACAAAGAGAGAAAGCGAGGGAAAGGAAAAGAGAGAGATAGAGAGATACAACTCCTAGGGGAGGTGGATGAGTTGTGAAGACTTATTCCTGCTGTTCCCAGAGATCACCTGTTACAGGTAAGTAACTGTGCTATCTCCAGGAACAAGCAGGAATGAGTCTTCACATATGGGGACTCCCAAGCTAAGATGCCTGGAGGAGACCCCAGCATGTTGCAATCTAAAGATGGGCCATGCTTATCCCTCAAAAACCTCAGGCATCCAAGGGATGGAGGGTAGGAGTTGAACTAGAAAAGAAAAAGAGATGCTGTGGAACAGCTTAACTAAACAAGGTATCCGGAAGGGAGTCCTTGTGTAAATCATAAACATCAGAAAAATGTTGAGTCTTAATTTTCTAATGTGGAACTTACTCAAAAATATTGCAAAAATGTTTGTTGAGGGTAATAAGGTCTGTGGCTGAGAGCCAGATCATTATCCCCAAAGAAATTCCCCCAATGTGAAGTAGAGGGAAAAAAATAATTTTGCAATACAGGAAGAGATAAGAAGTCCTCATGGCCAGAACTAACCCCGAAGAAGTACTGGGGGAGTTCAAAGAGGTTGGACTTTTGAGAGATAGCTGAAGCTTCTCTAAGTCCAAAAAATTGAACTTCTTGTCCTTGGAGCAGAATAAGGTCCTAGGAAGAGTGGAGATAATCTGACTGGTTTGGATGAAAAGGTAGAAATACCCTTTGCAGAAAAAAAGGGGATAGGTCTTTAAGACCCCCTTTATTCCAATGAAAGAGAAAGATATTTGTACTAGGCGTTGAGCCTCCAATTTTTTGAAGATCAGTAAAAGTCTTTTGTAAGTGATGTCACTTATGATGAAGACTTTACATGTAGAGCTTCAGATGTGACGTAACCCAAAAGGTAACGGTAAAAGAAGGTATTTGGTGAAATACCATAGAAATTGATTGGCCACTGAGTTTATGGTATGCTGGGGCAGCATTAATATGGACAGTAGACAAATCTTTCAAAGTCAGATGTTGTATAGAGATTGACGCAACAACAAGAAGGATTAAGACCTACTTGAGAATCTTAATGGAGAATCTCTTTCTGATTAAATATGGAAGAACTATAGAGAAAGTTTCATGGAAACTGGTAATATGTTCTTCACTTACAGGGATAGGATTAGACTTCTTGAAAAGATCTAGCCCCTAAATAACCAGGTCTCAAGACGTATGTGAATGAGTGCAGAGGAGATCCTTAGTCTTAAGACAGCAAGTCTGGATCCTTCTACAATTTCAAATAGTAGCTGGAGAAAAAGACGCAATATAAGGAGATACCATATTTGCCTCTTTATGAGGGCAATATGAGTATCATGCGTTCTCCTGTTCAACATAAGCTACCATGAAGTATAGGAAATTAGAAGGAAAGTAGTGAATAAGGACCAACTGCAGTGAAAAAATGCATCCCTGTTGAGGAAGTTCCAGTGAGATATGGAACAACCAGGGAATTGTGCAATTTTCTACACTTTCATGTGGTCTAAACCCTGGTTACCTTTCTTAAAAGGAATTTTTAAGGAAAAAAACAGTCATGTAGGAACATGACTGACAGAGTCTACCAGCTGAAGCCCTTATTAACTATCTGGCAGCTCCCTATTAGGAGTAGCTCTGAGGCTCTCTGGCAAAGGCCCACAGTTGCAGAGCTTTGTTGTAGAATTGCAGAGAGCATGTTGTAGGTTGCTTAGATCTGGCTGTTGAATTGCCAGTGTGCAACCTAATCTATTCTGTTGGAGCCAAAGAGAACTGAACGTGGCTAAGAATAGCAGACAGGCCTGATGCCTGCAACAATAAATAGTCCAAATGAGTTCTGGATCTCCTTTGGAATTATCTGTTATTAAGGCAGCATAAAAGCTAGGTCCCATAGGTTGGAGAGGACCGACAGACATAATTTGGAGTAGTGATACCCAATTTCTGTCCGAAAAGCTGCCTTAAAAAGATATATGAGAAGGAGATGAACTGCAAAAGGGGAGAAAACTCTGTATGGAAACTAGTTACTAGAGTAGGTATTGAAGAAAATCCTATGGCTTAGAGGATAAGCCCTCCAGTTTATTAGTAGTACTCTTAGAGACTGAATGTCTGGGCTAAGAGGGATAGAAGTTAATACAGAGTTGAGAAGACTTATAATTTAGTAAGTCTTTGAAGGGATAGGGTCCCCTTGCAGTTAAAAATATGAGATATCCTCGTACAGGAAAAACTGACAAGGTGAAAGGTATAGTTCACCCTGTTGTTAGTTGTTAGTTCTCCTTTTTTTTTTTAAAGGAGAAACCTGTTATGTCTGGGATATGATAGTCCTTAATAGCTCTTAGCTAGAAGGATAGATTTCTCTTGTAACAAGAGATTCATGCCCAGAGCCGAGGATTGAGTCAATGTATGACTGATATCTCAGCATGGATGAGATGAACTTTAGATGCTTCTGTTGAAAAGAAGTAGGTTCAAGTTCTAAACCTCACGCAGAAAAAGTGAATAAAATATCAGAAACCCTGCGATTGCTGGGTTTGCTGAGCCTGTTGCGGTTTTGATTTTCTTAGCCTGGTATGGTGTTGCCCATCTTTGGAAACATCTGCAGAATGGGTAGAAGATGGATAAAACTTTTTCCCCTTGGGGGAATAAAGCTTTTTATGAGATCTTTTATTAGCTGGGATAGAGGAAAGTTTGGACAATCCTCTGAAAGTATCAGCATCAGTGCTCAACTGATTAGCTTGAAACAAAGCCTCCTTGTTGAAGATATTTTCACCAGTACAAGGAGTATTTCCCAGCCTTTCCTGAATCCATCTGTCCAAGTCAGAAACTTGGAGCCAGGCTATGCGTCGTGCTCCTATGGCTATAGCAGAAGTTCTGCTTATAGACTCAAAACAGTCGAGGGAAGCACGATTAAGGAACCTAGAGATATTTTGAGCATGATAGACTAATAAGGAATAGTCTGCTCTTTTATGCTCTGGAAGAAAAGGGTTCAAAAACCATAAGTTCTTTGTGACCTCTTCAAGAGATAATCCCATATAGAAAATATCGACGTCCAAAGGCATCTAAAGTCCTAGACTCACGACCTGGCGGATAAGAAGAGTGCTTTTTTGCACTCTTAATATGCCTCATTGCTGATTCTACAACAATAGAATGATGAGGAAGTTGAGTCTTTTGAAAACCTGGAGAAGGTGGCACCTTGTACATAGTGTCAAGTGTCTTGGAATGTGGGGATACCGTTAAAGGAGTTTCCCACATTCTTAACAGTAGATCTTGTAAGATCTGATGCAAAGGAAGCATGATGACCTCCTTTGGAATCCAGGGGAATTGCAGTGTCTCTGAATTCCCCGGTAGGGATTCTTTACCAGGTATAGAAATGGCAAGTAACTTTGCCATATCAAGCAGAAAAGCTTGAAAAGAAATTTCCCCCGAGGAGGACTCTCTAAAATGAGGGGTAAAGGCTAGATTTGTGGAAAGATCAGCCTTGGTACCGATGGATTCATCCCAGTCATCGGGATCGGAAGACTGAAAAGGATGAAGCATCGGATTTTCTTTAAAGCAATGTCTTAGGTACCGCCCGAGGGAAGCGATTCTGTCGAAGCAAGCATGGACGGTACTGACACCAATGCAGATGTCGATACCGGTACCGGTACCGGAGTCGATACCCATACTCAAGGAACGGTCTGCAGCAACTCTAACGGTACTGAAGTAGCCAAGAGAGCTAGATTACGTTCATCGGTGAGGAGTGTTTCGTCCATCACCATAGCCGATGCAGGGGTGTCGGTACCGCTCGAAGTGGCCACAACCACCGAGCATGGCCCAGGTATGTTCATCAAGGTAAGAACCCCGGGAACAACTCGGAGCCCCGTTAATGCTTTTGAGCCCGAAGACTCCCACCGGGGCTTTATTGCCAATATGTCCTCGAGGGCAAGGCCGAAGCCATCTCGATGCTGAGAAGGAGATCTACCACTCGAGGACTGGCTAGTCTTTACAGACTTTTGTTTGGTTACCTGATCCTGTGAAGAAGAAGATAGTCTAGCTGGTAACATGGAGAGTGATGTGGACCGGGTATCAAGTTGTGCTCGATTCTGAAGACTTCTCCTGTTTGAGCTCCAGCAGGACAGACACTCCAGAGGGCAATGGTCAGGACCCAAACATTTTAGACACCAAGTATGAGTATCAGAAAAAATATCTGTACCGCCACACTTTGAGCATTTCTTAAGGATAGTGGCTGGCTTTTCCATAATGGAGGGGTAGAGGCCTAGTGGCCTAGAACCCGTCAGGCACTAAACAGGGAAAAAATTTCTAAGGAAAAAAGAAATTCTTCAGGAAAAAGAAAGAAAAGTACCGGCGGTACCGGTAGCGTCGGGGAAAGGCAGACGCGGCCACAAAAAAGTAAAAATAAAAAGAAGAATTTTCTGCGGTGACAGGAGAACGTCCTGCCGGCTCCGCGGAAAACGGAAAACTGGAGAGAGGCAGTTGGGAAAGGCGGGAAGGCAGCACGCAGGCGCTGTGGGATGCTCCCAAAAGCATTTTAATTGGATGCTGGGGAGCGTTCCCGCGCAGGCTCCGTCGGTACTGACGATACCCATATGTGAAGACTCATTCCTGCTTGTTCCTGGAGATAATATTTTTTTCACTCAATCAAACTCTGGAATTCGTTACCAGAAGATGTAGTAAAAGCTGTTAGTGTAGCTGGGTTTAAAAAAGGTTTGGACACGTTCCTAGAGCAAAAGTCCATAAACCATTATTAAAGAGGATCAGGGAAATCCACTGCTTACCTGGGATAAGCATTGTGGAGTCTGTGTACCTTTTTGGGAACCTGACAGGTACGTCTGACCTGGACTGGTCACAGTTGGAAACAGGATACTGGGCTTGATGGGCCTTAGTCTGACCCAGTATGGCACTTCTTATGTTCTTATGTTATGTTCTTTTGTTCCTTAATCTTTTTCCAACAACATATCATCAAGCACTGTTTTCTAAACCCATAGGCATGGACATCTGCAAATGGGAGAGAGAAGACACATTTAGTAACATCTAATGACACTTTCCAAACATACAGAGGACTTGCACAACATTTTATCCCCTTACGCCCAAAGACACATACTTATTTATTTATTTATAAATATGTATTTATAGACTGCCTTCCTAAACAACCATTCACAGTGGTTTAAAACAATGTAATATACACAGACTACCATGTACACACACTTACACACAGGTGCATCAGGTGACAGGGATGATAGTAGAGACCAATCATCGGAGCAGCCTCCCAGAGCAGAGATGGTGGCGGAGTACATCAGAGGCAGCAATGTATAACACCTGGAGGAAGAAGAGGGAAATATTTGTGAGGAAGCCATGTTACTGCCACTACCCTGAATAATGATCCACCTGCAGAGAATGCTGTGGGGGAGAGGAGCTGTGCCATTTTTCAACAGAACCAGCAAATGTTGTCCTGTGGGGAAAGGCTTCTGAAGAAGTTTCTGGAGTGGAGGAGTGGCCTAGTGGTTGGGGCAAGGTACTTCAGGCTGGAAGGTCAGGGGTTCAAATCCCACTAGAGGACAGCAACCTTGGGCTGGAAGGACTGGGGTTTCTAGTCCCACAGGTGCTCCTTGTGGTCTTGGGCAAGCCACTTAACCCTCCATAGCCCATGTTCCCTGTAAAATAGTTATCTCCAAGTTATAATGCCCTGTTCAATGTAATTTCGGTTTGTTCAATGTAAACTGCACTGATGCAGAATAGCGCGGTATATAAGAGAATGTAAATAAAATACAAAAAATGCATAGCACCTACAGCAACATGCAGAGAACCTGGAGCTCAGTGGCATTCACTCACACTCTGGGAACAACAGTTGGAGGTGCCCTTCATAGCTGAATTCAGGGGCCTGTGGCGGGGCCTGTACAATTCCTTCAGGGAGGGGGGCATGTCTTCCAGCACCATGAAACCTCCAACTAGTGGCCACATCACTACTCCTGTGCTGGCATCCAAGCGGTGGACATCTCCATGTTTATCTTCAGCCACACAACCTGTCCAACCAGTTCCTTCCCCTTCCTAGATATTGGGACTGATAGATCTGCTGCCCCCCTCTGCTACCACCTACAGCTTTTCCAAGAGCAGCAAAGCACCCTCTACCATTCCATCCCATTCCCAGTTATCTATGAAGGGTTAAAGCCCCGAGGAGCAGAGGGAGGGGCCATCAGAACCAATGGGACCGTGTCAATATGGCAGCTGCAGAGGTGTGGGACATGAGCACAGATGACAGGGTAGAGATGTGTGAGGGGGAATGCATATTAGAGATGTTTGTGGGAATGCAATGTGGCCTGTGGGCATGGATAAATGCACTACAGGGTCAGGAAAGGGAATCTGCGGGGCACTGTCAGGTGTTTATGTGAGAGCTATTGATAGGGGACTTTTTGAACAGTTTCACCTATACAGGGTGTGTGTGTGTGTGTGTGTGTGTGGATGAGGTGGTGATGGGAAGGCAAGGGGCACTGTCCTGCATGTTCACAATTGTGAAATAAAACTCATATCTTCATATGAAATGCCTATGTATGAGGTCTTCTTTTGCTTCCAGGCCCTACATGTATAGCTGTTCTGTCTCCTCTGGCCTGGGGCTGGCTCATTCTCTGTATCTATGCCAAGGGGTACCTCCCCAGCAGACAAGGCCTTCACCTCCTCTGTGCCAGGTTGTGCTGGGTTGGCAAACCCTGGTGGGATTTTATAAGAGCTCTCCTCCAAATCTGTCCAGGCACCTGAAGTAGCCCTTCAGCTAGCCAAAGACTCTCTTGATTATGGCTCCGGTGTGCCTATGGGCCATGTTATATTACTTCTCCTACCATGCTGGATGGTGCTACTATGGGTCCATCAGCCATGTCCTTAAGAAATATCTTGTCACTGGCAAGGGATGGTGGTGGAGAGGGCAGAAGGAGGATGAAAAAAAACAATTATTTCATATTTCTCTCTCATATTCCAGGCAAGTTATTGAATTCATAAACCAAAATTTCACATCAGTATTTTTTAATCAGGTTTTACCAATTTAAAATGAAAACCTAACTATATAATATTTCTAACATATCTGGAGAAATTTACAAGTTTTGCATCACAAATCAGATAGCTTGACTTCCATACTGTTAAGTTTAACTGGAGCATACTACCATCTGTACATTAGCTTATATCTATTCTCTTGAGCATTCTTGTTAATGAAATTGCCCTCTTATACCCTTTTAAATATTCCCGATCCATCTTGCTCATTAATCACACAACCATCATCTTTCTTCACAGCTTTCTCGAATGAAAGCATTCTTAGTTAATAAGCTTGGCTGCAGTCGATCATACAGCTTAGAAATGATTACTAGTACATTGTGAATTAGTGATCATGAGGAGTGGACCCCAGAGGTAAATAAAGCTGCCATCCTTTGCAAGGTTGTGCTCCTCCAGGTTGTTGCTTCCAGCATTCAGGAAAAGTTTTGGAACCCAGGCACAAATTGTATTTTTGCCACCGGTAAATACAATCAATAAAGATATTGTATGATGTATTCTCAAAATGGGCTAAGTTGATTAATAAAGTGTTGCCACTGGACAAAGCTGATTAATAAAATGCTGTCACTGGAGAGTTATAGCATTTTCAGCTTTTGCTCACCAGTTAGAATTCAGCAGATGTTGTTAGTGATCAAGAGTCATTATCTTCTGAAATGCCAATTAATTAAATAGTCTCAGGTCATTTTCTAATCATGAACCACACTAAAATCATGAGTCAAACCCTGCTATTTGTCATTCTGAGTGGGCACAGTTGAGAATATTGCTCTTCCTTTGCTCTGTAACCATAGGACTGAAATACACTGGCAGGGGAGAGGCCTTCTCTTCAATTTGATTTGAAGTTCTATTTTAGAATATTTTATTATGGTGCTAAGATGTGGAGGGTAATTGTCAGGCCCCAAGTGATACTACTTCTCCTTAGCTGCCTCCAAATCACCCCAACAGGAATCTCCAATCCCAAATGTCCCTACCACCCTTCCAGGATAAAGGCTCACCATTTCATTGAAACCCACCGCTCTCGGATGGTGAGGGACCTCCTGTTTGCATTGCTTCTGGATTATGAATAAATCTACTGAATGAAACTACCTTCATAAGAGGTGGTCAGGTATGAAAATCACCTTGGGTATAAAGCTAAGACAGCACTTGTCTCAGTCTGTGAGTTTGCAAGCCCAAAAGGGAAGGAGGCACTCAAAGCAATCCTTGCCAGTGTGAAATTTTGTCCAATGACTGTACTCATTGTGGACTGTTCATCATATTATAAAACAGAGGATACATCACTTGTCATTTCCTATTCAAAAGTTTATCTGGATTGTAATTTTTGTTATTATGTATAAATAAAAATAAAAAATATATATTAATCAGCTTACAATTTGGTATAATGCATAAGAAACTTCTTGTTTGCCGCAGTGTCTCAGATACAAATGAACTTCCTTGTTGTAAAACTTTGCAAGGGCTCCTTAGAGTGGAGGGGCTGATTTTTGAAATGGATCTGAGTTCATCTGTCTCTTGCATCTCCAAGGAAACCTAGAGTATTTTTTTTTATTTTTTACTTATAGGGATTTAAATTTTACATACTTACTAATACGTGATAGGAAATACTTTGAAAAATACAATCTAGGGAATTAAAAAAACAACAACTTTCCAAAGCATGATAGACAATCAAAAATCAGGAAAAGAGAGAAAAGGAGCTGGAACATGCTATGGTAGTCCCTACATTAACCTGTATTTCCTCCTTAGCCACAAGAAAGTTAATTAACTGACTGGGATCAAGAAAGGTATGAATATTACCCCCAAAAGATATAACACATTTACAAGGAAATTTCAAAGCAAATCCAGCTCCAAGAGCCAGAACCCTTGGCCGTAGGGTCAAAAGACCCACTGGTGGGTGGGTCTGCATATTATGTGACAAATCTGGAAAAATCCTAACATTTGCACATAGAATTAATATTGTATAAATACAAATGCAAGATAGAGTCCCAGTCTTATAAAAAAGTGAATGCAGCCACCAAGGTTGCCCACTCCGTCACAACCTCCTTGGTTGACTCTAAGGGGTCTGTCTACTAAACCACATTAGCTGCTACCTGAGCATTTTGGCAATGTCTGCACTTTCCATAGTATCTGCTGGCAAAAAAGCAGGATAAGAGCAGAGAGTGGGTGGGCCTGCCTCGTGTGGTAGCTGTTCCGATCCACGGACTTTGTGGATACAGCTACCGCCAATTGAATGGGTGGTGATAGCTGCATCTGCAAAGTGGCCCCACGCGAAGTCAGCTTGTCCTCCATGGGATCTGCAGGGAAAATGCTGATAACACCTCCTTTAGGTTGTTTTGCAGCTAACACGGCATTCTTGCAGCTATCACTCCACGTTAGCTACAAAAGGCTTTCACTTTTTAGTAGACAGACCTCTACGAAGCTGGTTAGGTTCATACAGCTGTCTTCCTGCCCTTCCGAAGAAAATACCTTATGGGCTTGATTCTGGGACACGGGTTGCAGGGCTGCACATCCTGATGGGACATGCAGCTCCGCAAGCTGTCGGGACCCGATTCCTCCTCTGGATCTCCATGTTCATCCTGTGCATCAGGATGGGAAGAGCCGGCAGGGGGCAGGATCGGGGTGGAGCAGGAGCAGGCCAGGTCACAGCCCTGTATGCCCTGCTGGGCCTATGGAGACACACTGCCTATTCCACCTCAAAAGTGGAATAAGCAGGAGTGCTTTGCTTTACCTGTTCATCTACTTTCTGTGTGCAGAGGAGTCGCTGCTCCGTTCCAGTAGTTGCTGTGGGACACGTGAGCTGAGCGGGCTATTTAAATCTAGTCCCCACCGCGAATACCTCGAGTGCTTTGCTTTACCTGTTCATCTACTTCCTGTGTGCAGAGGAGTCGCTGCTCCGTTCCAGTAGTCGCTGTGGGACACGTGAGCTGAGCGGGCTATTTAAATCTAGCCCCCACCGCGAATACCTCGAGTGCTTTGCTTTACCTGTTCATCTACTTCCTGTGTGCAGAGGAGTCGCTGCTCCGTTCCAGTAGTCGCTGTGGGACACGTGAGCTGAGCGGGCTATTTAAATCTAGCCCCCACCGCGAATACCTCGAGTGCTTTGCTTTACCTGTTCATCTACTTCCTGTGTGCAGAGGAGTCGCTGCTCCGTTCCAGTAGTCGCTGTGGGACACGTGAGCTGAGCGGGCTATTTAAATCTAGCCCCCACCGCGAATACCTCGAGTGCTTTGCTTTACCTGTTCATCTACTTCCTGTGTGCAGAGGAGTCGCTGCTCCGTTCCAGTAGTCGCTGTGGGACACGTGAGCTGAGCAGGCTATTTAAATCTAGCCCCCACCGCGAATACCTCGAGTGCTTTGCTTTACCTGTTCATCTATTTCCTGTGTGCAGAGGAGTCGCTGCTCCGTTCCAGTAGTCGCTGTGGGACACGTGAGCTGAGCGGGCTATTTAAATCTAGCCCCCACCGCGAATACCTCGAGTGCTTTGCTTTACCTGTTCATCTACTTCCTGTGTGCAGAGGAGTCGCTGCTCCGTTCCAGTAGTCGCTGTGGGACACGTGAGCTGAGCGGGCTATTTAAATCTAGCCCCCACCGCGAATACCTCGAGTGCTTTGCTTTACCTGTTCATCTACTTCCTGTGTGCAGAGGAGTCACTGCTCCGTTCCAGTAGTCGCTGTGGGACACGTGAGCTGAGCGGGCTATTTAAATCTAGCCCCCACCGCGAATACCTCGAGTGCTTTGCTTTACCTGTTCATCTACTTCCTGTGTGCAGAGGAGTCGCTGCTCCGTTCCAGTAGTCGCTGTGGGACACGTGAGCTGAGCGGGCTATTTAAATCTAGCCCCCACCGCGGGACCCGCACCGCGGGCGCGTGCCCGAGGGTGCGTGCTCCGAAGGGGCGTGTCTAAAGGGGCAGGTCCTGCCCCTTTGGCGCCCCCTCGGAGCACGTAGGAGTACATACCTTGGATTTGGTCTTGTTGGTTCTTGTCAGTGGAATTAGCTTTATGGGGAAACGTAAGAAGAAACCAATGGTACCATCGTCATCTTCTGGTAAGGCTGCTAAAGTGGTTGGTCCCATGGATACTCATTTCAAATCCATGGTGTCCACCCCGGCACTTGGAATCTCTTCTGAGTCTTCCCTTTCAGCGAGTTGTTTCTGTTGGCATGTCTCCAATACCGCATGGGGTTGTAACCCCACCCAGTCAGGAACCTCCTTCCCTGGATTTAGCCGTTCCCCACCTTGGTGGGGATGAGTCTTCATCCAAACTTGTTGAACTTCCTGAGACCTTCTTAAAGGTAAATTCTGTTACTGTTCCGTTACCGTCTTCCTTTGATTTTTCCCTACCTTCTGAAACTCCTGACCCACCAACGGCCGTATCCTTGCAAGATATTTGGCAGATTGTCTCTCGGACTGAACTGTCTCTCAATTTATCCTTGACCAAGTTATCGAAATTTACTTATGAGACGGTGACTGTTCTAACTGATCATCAAGATAGGCTGAGGAATCTAGAGTTTTTTAAAGTTAAAACTGATGGTTTAATTACTTCATTTCAAAGTGTTTTGGCGTCATCTGTCCAGGACTCTCTCTTACTTCATCGTCGTGATGAAATACTTGAAAATGCATTACGTATGAAAAATTTACGTTTGTTAAATTTCCCCCGAACTCACTATCTGTCTCCTAGTATATTATTTACGAAATACTTGAAGGACGTATTAAAAATTCCTGAGCCTGAAACTATATCCTTATCTAAATTGTATTACTTACCAGTTGGGGTTCGGGAAAAACGTCCGTTAGATTTAGAGCCAGATGGTGAGGTTCATGAGGAAATGGATCAGTTGACTGCCCCGAGTTTGGACCTCTCTCAGTTCTTGGAGACATCTATAGAGGAAAGTCCTACTCGGGCCACTCTACTGGTTAGTTTCTTATTAGAAAAAGATAAGGAACTTGTTTTGCGTACTTATTTTAAGTTTCGTCATGAGAAGTTTTTTGGTCAGATGATTCATGTTTTTCCTGACGTGTGTCGTAGCACACAGTTAAAACGAAAGGCTTTTCTTGCTCTGCGTCCTCGTGTCTTGGAGTTGGGAGCTTCGTTTGTTCTGAAATATCCATGTAAATGTGTGATAATTCTTCAAGGTAAAACGTATATTTTTTTTGATTCGATTCAGTTAGAGACCTTTTTGCAGGGATCAGTTGTAAAGTAATTTAGTGTGTTCCTGCTTAGTTTAAAGGGATTTGTTAGTTATTGACTTCCTCTGTTTCAGGAGATTGTGATACTTTTTACTTTTCTAGCACTCCATTTTGTGGGCTGAGGGTTACTTTAATCGTGGAATTTAATTCTGTATTATATTGTGATGTATTATTGCTTGTATTTCTTTGTTTATCTTCTTCAATAAAGAGGTTTAAAACGGGAAAAAAAAAAGTGGAATAAGCAGCAAAAACCCTGCAATCGGGGCCAGATGCGGGAGGGTCCAATGGGGAAAAGGGGGGCCGAGGATACAGGAGTTGTGTGCACACCAGGCCATCCTCAGGCCCGATTCTGGTTACCGCAGGAACATTTTCTTCCTGCGGTGCAGAATCGGGTCCATACGGGCCCGTCTTGCTTGGGGCCATCTGGATGGCCTGGACATACCCCTATCTGAATCAGGCTCCACATCTCCTAGGTAGTATGCTCTGACTATGGGTAGAAGATTATAAGAAGGAAAGTAAAACCATCCTCAGGTATTTCCTAGCCATGTTAATTGACATGTTTAAAGGACACTTCAGAAAATTTAATAGTTTCAAATTATTATTTTTTGATTGATTCCAAAAAAAAAATCAATCCTTCGATGTAAAAATCTGCTTCTCTTTAATCTGAGCCATAACTACTTCCTAGTTTCTCTGTTGCATCCTTCAGTGGCCTCTAACCTAGCCTCCACTTGGCTCAAACATTGATTCTGCATGGGAACCTTAGCAGAAAAAAACCCCTCTAAATCAGTTTTCAAGGTAATGATCAAACCTGCTAAAGATGACCCCAGGGCTTTCAGGGAGTCCCACAGTGAATACATAGTAACTTCATCAGGCTTTTCCACCAATCCAGCAATGCTGTATATCTAGATGTTTCAACCACTCCCGATTGACTATTCAGCTGAGCATCTCTCTAGGATGCAGTGCTCAGATCCAACAGCAAGAAGATTGTTGGAGGCTGTCCCTCTAGCCCATAGTTGACATTTTGCTCTCCAGCATCTTGCGGAACTGGAGTAGCACATTTGACCAATGTACTTCTGGATTGTGGGGGGCTGCTTGTTCCTCTGGACTAAGTGAAACCATACCTATACTCAAAGATGCTCCACCAGCCAAAGCTTCTGCCTCATTCAATTGGATGAAACCTGCAGAATTCTACAGTATCATCTGCCCCTTCATGGAGTTTCCCTTGACTTTGGTATCTCACTTAGGTCTCTCCTTCCTTTTGCCAACTATTCTACAGATAAGCAGATGGAAACCAATGAAATTTTTTTATCACCATACCTGCTGCTCAGTAAGTATCCAGTTTCTGTATTACATCCCAGTGAACCACCTGCCCTATTTCTTCACTTTATATAGCAACTGATCTTAGATCAGGGATGAGAGGTTCAGTTGTGCCTGCTCATAGGCAAATAATGCCTGTTATTTTTTAAATATAATTGTAAACAAGTGGAGAGTAAGCAGAATAGCACAGTACAAGGTCTGTAGATCTGCATTATTCAAAGAAACCTTTTAAAAGTTACAGTATGAGTTTGTCATATCTGTTCTTAGCTCTCTGGTTTCAACAGGAAAATTACCAGACTTAGGGATGATCTACAGTCTGATTAAAAAGAAAACCTTAAAGGGCTGCTGAGTCCAATATCATTAGTATAGAAGCCTCATGAACTCTTGGCCACAGTGCAACAAAATACATCTTTCAATTGTAAAGACATAAACATACAGCACATGAGTTTACTACAGACACTTCTTCGCCAATTTGTACAATGATGTCAAAATGGCAGCAAATTAAAAAGATGCCATCAAATGAATATGGCCAAATAGAATGCAAAGCAATCAACCAATCAAAAAGTGTTCTGTCTAGTTCATTCACAAAAAGGCTTTCCAGTTGATATTGGCATAAGAACATAAGATATGCGATACTGGGTCAGACCAAGGTCCATCAAGCCCAGTATCCTGTTTCCAACAGTGGCCAATCTATGTCATACGTACCTAGCAGTATCCCCAAAAGACACAGGTTCCACAATGCTTGTATTGGGTCAAGCATTGATATCCTGGGTCCCTTTTTAAATAATGGTTTATGGACCTTTCCTCCAGGAACTTGTCCAAACCATTTTTAAACCCAGCTACACTAACAGCTCTTATTACATCCTCAGATAACAAATTCCAGAGTTTGATTACACGTTGAGTGAAAAAATATTTTCACTTATTTGTCTTAAATAGTTTACCCTGTAGCTTTATTACATATCCCCCTAGTCTTTCTATATTCTGATAGCGTAAACAATTGATCTACGTTTACCTGTTCTACTCCAGTCATTAATTTATAGACCTCTATCATATCTCCCCTCAGCCGTCTGTTTTCCAGGTTGAAGAGCCCTAACCTTTGTAGCCTCTCTTCATAGGAGTAGCCTTCCATCCCCTTTAACATTTTGGTGGATCTTCTCTACCTTTTCTAATAACGCTATATCCTTTTTAAGATACGGCGACCAGAATTGCACACAATATTCAAGGTGCGGTCATACCATGGAATGATACAGAGGCATTATAATATCCTTTGTTTTATTTTCCATTCCTTTCCTTTTGATACCTAGCATTCTATTTGCTTTCTTGGCCGCTGCTGCACACTGGGCGGAGGGTTTTAACATGTTATCCACGATGACTCCTAAATCTTTTTCCTGGGAGGTGGTTCCCAATGTGGAACCTTGCATTGTGTAACCATAGTGTGGGTTGTTCTTTCCTAGGTGCATAACTTTGCACTTGTCCACATTAAATTTAATCTGCCATTTGGATGCCCAGTCTCCCAATTTATCCAGATCCTCCTGCAGTTTTCCACAGTCCTCTTGGGTTTTAACAACTTTAAATAGTTTTGTGTTGTCTGCAAATTTGATAACCTCACTAGTTATTCCCTTTTCCAGGTCATTTATGAATATGTCAAAAAGTAGTGGACCCAGCACAGATCCCTGGGGTACTCCACTAATCACCTTTTTCCATTGGGAAAATTGGCCATTTAGCCCTACCCTCTGCTTTTCTATCTTTTAACCAGTTCTCGATCCACAATAGTACACTGCCTCCTATCCCATGACTTTTTAGTTTTGCCAAAAGTCTCTGATGAGGGACCTTGTCAAAGGCTTTCTGAAAGTCCAGATACACTATATCAACCAACTCACCTTTGTCTACCTGTTTATTCACACCTTCAAAAAAACATATCAGATTAGTAAGACAAGATCTTCCTTGTCTAAAGCCACGTTGGCTATCTCCCATTAGGCCATGACTATCTACATGCTGTGTAATTTTGTTCTTTATGATGGTTTCTACCATTTTCCCTGGTACTGACGTCAGGCTCACCGGTCTGTAATTTCCCAGATCACCACTGGAACCCTTTTTAAAAATTGACGTTACATTGGCGATCCTCCAATCTTCAGGTATTACAGATGATTTTAATGAAAGTTCACAGATTACTAATAGCAGGTCTGTAATCTCATATTTCAGTTCTTTCAACACTCTTGGATGTATACCATCCAGTCCAGGTGATTTGCTACTATTCAGTTTAAACAAATAGTTGTAATACATCTTCCTGGTATAGCGATATTTCTCTCAATTCCTCTGCAGTATCACCTTTAAATACCACTTCAGTCTTGGGTAACATCCCTACATCTTCCTCAGTAAAGACCGAAGCAAAGAATTCATTCAGTCTCTCCGCTATAGCCTTGTCTCCTCTTATTGCCCCTTCTACCCCTCTATCATCTAATGGTCCAATTGATTCTCTCACAGGCCTTTTGCTATGAATGTACTTGAAAAAGTCTTTATTTCATGTTTTTGCTTCCATAGCAAGTTCCTTCTCAAATTCTCGCTTTGCCTGCCTTATCAATGCTTTGCATTTAACTTGCCAGTGCTTGTGCTGTTTCCAGTTTTCGTCATTTGGCTCTTTTTTCCATTTCCTGAAAGATGCTTTTTTGGCAGCAACAGCCTCTCTGACCTCACCTTTAAACCATGCTGGCAGTTTTTTGGACTTTCTTCTACTTGTCTTAATGCGTGGAATACAGCTGGTCTGGGCTTCCAGGATAGTATTTTTAAACAACACCCAAGCTTGATGTAAGCATTGGCATTTAAACCAAATGGTTCAAGACTATTAAGTCAAAAAAATCCAACGTTGTTCATGTGGTAAAAGGATTTTACTTTTCTTGTACTGGAGCTGAGATTGGAGTGACCCCCACTCAGTCCTATCTAGGCAGGCACCAGTTCAAAATGGTACTTGTGATCCCCTAGCAGTAGTCTTGGGGTACTACCACTGGCAGTAATACCACAAGACTACCTCTATGGGATTGTGGGTGCCATTTTGAACCCAGTGCTGGCCCAGATAAGAACAAGAAGGGTTACTTCTATCTGGGCACCAGTAGACCACCAGGATTATGTTGAAGAAGGTCTTGGGGACCTTTGCAGAGTGGGGTGGTTTAGATCAGGTGGGTGGATCTTTAAGAGGAGGAGTAAGACTTCAACGAAATCTTTGAGGAGGTGGGAGTGGGGTGGGAGCCATGTGTGGAAAATGGATTATTGGGGTGTGCTTTCCCTTCCTGGTATAGTTGGGGAATAGGGATTCCAAGACCAGATTACACAGATTACAATTTAAATACATGGCTTCTTTAAGATCATGGCCTGCAACGTCAGGCCACATGTCAATGCCTGGATGCTCCAATTGGAAAAATAATGAGCTGGCATTATTTTTCTCTGAATAACACAGCTTTCAGTGCCTTACCGCAGATCATCTTATTCATTTGAATACTAATGAGGTGTTTTGCATGCTTTGCATATTATTAGTATTCAACTCATATTATGGTGGCAATTTGTGCATTACCATAATATAATGCATGTTATTATTATTATGTAATACTTATAAAGCACTACTAGGGGGCATGTTTACTAAACCGTCTTAATGTGCGCTCTGCAACGTTATCACATGATCAGGTACCTTATCGTGCAATAATGGTGCTTTATCAGGTGCACAGGTACCTTAGCACACGACAACGCGCGCAGCTGAGCAAACGAGCGCTGTAGGAGGGGAAAGGCTCCCGGAGGGCGGAGGAAGGCTCCCCAGGGGCGGTGAGAGAGGGTCAATGGGAGGAGAGTGGGAGGAGAGTGGGAGGGGAGAGGCTCCCCGCACACTAACACTGTGAAATCCGAGGCTCAAAACTAACACCAGTGAAACCCTGGCATTAGAGCCGATTTAAAGGGAAAAGAAACCATTTCCGTCAGCAATGTACAGCAAAACCAGGGAAACCTACAAAAAGTGATAAGTGTGATACATGTGCACGGAACAAAAGGGCAAATAAACATTAAAAATGAACAGAAGAAAATGTAAAAAAAAACATAACCAAGTTGGGCAATAGTGATATCAATGGGAAACATCAAAAAACACTCCCAAGAAAGCTCCAAAAAAATATATGAATTTTGGAAGGGTCTATGCTCTGTCCCCATACAAGGTGAATTTATTTATTTATTTATTTATTTAGACAGTTTTGTATACCGCCTTATCCTTCAATCAAAGCGGTCACAACACAATTGGGGGATACATTTAACACATGGGGATATGAGACACATACACTAATACTTACAGGGAACATGGGCAGTGGAGGGTTAAGTGGCTTGCCCAAGACCACAAGGAGCATCTGTGGGACTAGAAACCCCTGTCCTTCCGGCCCAAGGTTGCTGTCCTCTAGTGGGATTTGAACTCCTGACCTTCCGGCCTGAAGTACCTTGCCCCAACCACTAGGCTAGCCCACAGTGTAATTGTGCTGAGCAGGGTTTCCGACTCCATTGGCCAGGTTTCCTATGGTATGCACATGTTCCACAACAGCAGGGTGGGCATGTCGGAATGGGCAACTGGACATATGCTAGAATAGGGGAAACAGAGGGCTGCAGGCGGCACATGCTGTGATGCAGCTGGGCCACAGTGCGGACTAGGGTGATGCCTAGCTGCCCATAGGCATGCTGAAACAATAGAGCAGTCAGACAGCAACTGCTGAGGTCCCAACATAGGCACAAGTGTGCTCCCCACAGTGTCACAGGGGATAGTACCCAGCAGGTACCCCGAAGGGCACGGAACATTGGCATGCGGTGCTGGGGGGAAGCGTGGACAGCTATGCAGGCACCCCTACCCCAGAGTCCGCACCATAGGCAGCCGCCTACCCACACACTAGATGGCCTGAGACTGTGCTCCACCAGCACCAACAGCAGAAGGGAATGTCAGCATGGTGGCAGAGGGATACTGGTGGTGGAGAGGGCAGTGGCAGCTGCCCAGAGCAGACTGTGGCCTAGTCCTGTGTAGGTGGGTGCCATGCACTGCAACAGACAGGCCCTGTCTGATGAACTGTCATGGTATCACCAGGGAATGCACTGTCTCTGTGGCAACACAGTGGTGCAGTGCGCACAGTCAGTATGTTCAGAAGCAGAAAGTCACAGATTCAAGTCCCAGCTGTGGTCCCTGCCAACCCAGTCCCTATATTTTACCCACTACTAAAACATTCTAATACAGACAGAACCTTTATTGCAGATGACGTAAACATGCCCAAAACACCTACATTTTACCCAACAGAACACAGACACCATAAACATGCACATTACCTAGAGCAGAGTCTCCCAAATGCAGTCCTGGAGGGCCAAACACCATTCAGGTTCCATGCTGTCTCTAATAAAGATGCCTGTGCTGCATTTCTATGCGCCACCCCCATGGTATGCAGATGTATCTCATGCATATTCATGAGGGACAGCATGAAAATCCGAACAGTGTCTGGCCCACCAGGACTGGAGTCGGGAACCTCTGCCCTAAAGCAGCTGCCAACAGGGGCAGACACACCCGCACCCACAGGCTCCATTATCCAATGCCTCCTTGAGAGGCAGGATGTTGGGCCCTGTGTGCATCTCCCAATACTAGCACTTGCATACCTTAGCAATGCCACCCTAAACCTCGGAATATGGTACACAGCTATCAAAAGGTTGCTATGATTACTGGCAGATAGCAAGTCCGAAGTTAAGTACAATTTTCTGAGTGAGCTGCATCATATCAACCTTTCTTTTTTTTTAATTTTTTTTTATTTTTTTTTTATTCATTATTTTTACATTTTCCAACACATACACAAAAACACAACAGACAAACTAAAACCATACAAAATACTAATACACTCTTAATCAAGGGATGCCCAAAAACACGACACCCTTGCATATCCATCTTCCCCCCCCTTACCTCCCCCCCCGACACCTTGCAAGCCCATTCTGCCCCTTTCCCCACTCAGCAGCCTCCAACGTTCGAATATCTATCTAGAGCAGACCATTTATCATCACCCCCCTGTTTGCCCCTAGAGGCGTAAAAATGATCATAAGCCTTCTCATATCGGCTATGTAGACAGACTAAATTCCACCAGTATACCCAGCTTAACTTCGCTGGGTCCTTCCATCTCATAAGTATGACTTTTATAGCGATGGCCAACATAAAATTCAGTATAAAGGAATTGTCCTTCTTCAGGTTAGGTATCTCAGCAGCCTCTCTTAGCACAACAATCTTCCAAGATAATGGATAAGTAAAGCGCAGCACCTGTTGAATCCTCTTCCATACAGCCCCCCAATATTCCCGCAAGGTGATACAGTCCAAAGTCATATGTCGCAACGTGCCGGCCTCCTTATGACAATTCCAACAGTAGGGAGACGCACCAGCACTCCACTTAGCCACTCTAATCGGTGTCAAAAAGGCTCTGTGCGCAAAAAAAAACATGGATTGAGTGAGAGAGGCTGAGCGAGAGGGCCGTACTAAAGACCCCCAGTGAGCAAAGCAGAGGTCCGTAGGAAGTTGGTCATCCAGCTCTTCTTCCCATGTTTGACGAAGCCCAGTAAGCTGCAATGGCATCCTACTCCGAAGGAATCCATAGATGCTAGACACCCGGCCCTTCCGCTCAACTAATTCTCCAATGAACTCCTCCAGACCCCATTTATCTGATACCATGGTAGGTTTTTTTATCTTTTGTCCCACGCAGTGTTGCAACTGCAGCCATTGAAAGAAACATGCAGGTGGCAGATTATATTCCTCCTGAAGCATTTGAAAATCCTTCCACTTATCATGCCGAAACAACTGCCCCAATCGCCATATTCCGCAGTGCTGCCAAACTTTCCAAGAGACCACCCGCTTATTTATTCGAAAGTCTGAATTATTCCACAGGGGCATTCTACTAGAAATAGGGTTGTCTCTCCCGAGACTCAACGACAGATCATGAAACGCCTTCTGCGTAGATAAAAAAACTCGGCCTAATTTTGGGGTCTCCGTCATATTCATCCCCATGCATAAGTTCAAAGGCACCGGAGAGGCCAAGCGCTCTTCTACTTCCAACCAAATGGGTCTCTGGGTATCGTCATCTTCCCCTGTCCAAAGGGCCCCTTGACTCAAGATCGCCGCTCGATGATACAGAAGGAAGTCTGGAAATTGTACCCCACCCGCTTCTTTGGGTGCCTTCAGCTTCTTCAACGCGATTCTCGGGGTCTTGCCATTCCACAGAAAGCGGGTCAGGATCCTCTCTAATTCCTTATATAACGACTCTGGGAAAAATATTGGAATCATTCCCAGAATATAGGTTAGCTTCGGTACCAACACCATCTTGAGAGAATCCAATCTTCCCCACCAGCTGAGGTGAAGAGGGGACCATTTCATTGTAAAAAGACGTGCTGTTTCTTTCATACATTCCCCATTTATTTTGAGAATTTCCTCAATGTGACTACCAATTTGCATACCTAAGTATTTGCTCGTCGACGATTCCCACTGAAATCCAAACTGCTGTACCATCGACTGATTCCCGTATTTATTTAGGGGAAACGCTACTGATTTCGTCCAGTTGACTTTATAGCCAGAGAGGGTAGCATATCTTCCTATTTGGTGTAATACCGGTGAAATGGATTCCGGCGTAAGGAACAGCAGCAGATCATCGGCATAAGCTGAAGCCTTCACCTGAAGGTCAGCAATGGCTACTCCTTTTATTTCAATTGCCTGTCGCAATCTAAGCAGCAAGGGTTCCAACACCAGGTTAAAAAGCAGGGGTGACATAGGGCATCCTTGCCTTGTACCTCGGGACAATGATAAAGGTTGAGACAGCACCCCATTAGCCAGAATCCGAGCTGCCGGCTTGGCATACAGAAGCTGTACCATTCGGATGAAGGAGGGAGGAAAATTAAACCATTCCAGCACTAGGAACATAAAGGACCACTCCACCCTGTCAAAAGCCTTCTCTGCATCCAATGATAGGCCGATGTATGGGGAGTCCTGGCCATCTGTAACCTCCAGGATATTACAGAGCAGCCTTGCGTTATCCGAAGTGGATCTTCCTGCTACAAAACCACATTGATCCGGATGTATCAGCACTTCCATAACCTTCTTAAGGCGGGCAGCAAGAATAGATGAGTACAACTTGTAGTCAGCATTAAGGAGAGAGATAGGTCTATAATTTCCCACTTTCCTCAGGTCCCTCCCGGGTTTGGGCAACACAATTATTGTGGCATCCGTGAAGGCCCCAGCTTGGCAATCTATCTCTTGCAGTTGGCGGTAAAAGAATACCAGCTGCGGCCCGAGTTCTGTCACCAGCAGCTTATAAAACTCAACGGGAATACCATCTGGGCCCGCTGCTTTCCCATTTTCCATTGTGGCAAGAGCCATCTTCAGCTCTTCCACTCGAATCGGTGCGCCCAAGGCAGCCTGCTGTTCCGGTAAGAGACAGGGATGAGCGATCGGATCCAGGAAACACCGCGCCTCAGCTTTCTGACACATTCCCTCAGATGCATAAAGTTGGCGGTAAAACTCAGAGAAAGCATCTGAGATTTCTTGATCCTTGTAAAGAGGACCTACGTGCTCATCCTCTATTACCGCAATGCGAGCTTTTTCTTCCCGTGGCTTAAGTTGTGAAGCCAACACTTTCCCTGCTTTATTTGCCTCCACATGATATCGCACTTGCGTGGGATAAACAGCTTTTTCCACTTCAGAGCTGAGAGCCATTTTATAAGCATATCGCAGCTTTTGCAACTGAGTCAGGACCCTAGTACTGAATTGCCTTTGTAAAATCCTCTCTCCAGCCCTTATCTGTTGATCCAGGGCCTTCACCTCAGCTCGAGTAGCCCTACGCTGAGCAATCACATAACTCGTAATCTGAGCTCTCATTGATGCTTTAAAAGCTTCCCACCAAGCCCATACTGGAGTATCACTGACCCGATTATTGTCAAAATATTCGTTCAAGGATTCCCGAAGATATGTTTTAAATGCCTCATTGGTTAACAGGTATCTGGGAAAAAACCACGTCGCCTTCTTACAGGAATCAGCCGCAAGATCAAAATCCACCACTACAGCTGCATGATCCGAAACATTCATGCTGAGGATTCCCGATGTACCCATACTCGGGACCAGCTCTTGAGATACCAAAAAGTAATCTATTCTTGAATGTGAGCCATGCGGAGACGAAAAAAAAGTGTAGTCAGCTTCAGTAGGATGATGCAGCCTCCAGATATCCTCCAGCCCAAAGGAATCCATTATGGAATGCAATACTTCCAAGGCTCTCTCTCTTTTTCTCGGCCGGCAAGGCTTCCGATCAAGTAGAGGATCAAGAGCTAGATTGAAATCTCCCCCTATAATTAGGGGACAACTAGCATATTCCTGAAGAGCTGCTGCTAATCTCTGAAAAAAGGAAGGGTTGTCATTGTTAGGAGCATATACAGTAAAGACACACACCTGTCGACCTTCAATGAGACAATGCACCCCAGCCCATCTGCCTTCCGTGTCAGCCCGTGAAGATAGAACCTGAAACTTAAGCGACTTCCGAATCAGAATTGCCACTCCGTTCTTTTTCAGGCATGCCGGGGCATGGGCTGCAAGACTATATTTACCTAGTGCAAGCTTTTGTGTTTCACCGGTCGACAGATGCGTCTCTTGTAAAAAAATTACATCAGCACTTTGCCTCTGACAATAAAGTAATATCTTCTTACGCTTTATCGGGTGAGATATCCCTTTAACATTCAAGGATAGACATCTAACCACCCCCATGTTGGTCATGTGAAACCATTCTCTGCTCCTTCTGGTCTGCCCCCCTTGTTCCCCCAATTTACAATGGCGGCTGCGCGGAGAGTACTAGAACTAAGCTTGCAAGGTGTCAACTGTGTCCCCAATGAGAGTAAAATACTGGGTGAGCAAACACAAAAACAGGTGGCCCTCGAAAACCAACATCCCCCCCCCCAACCAAAGCCCATTACAACACTTGCTTCTCTCGAGAAACGTTACTTTCTTAAGCATTCAGTACTAACTAGCTATGACAAAAATTACAGCATCCGCTACTATAAATGCTAATCCCTTATCAACTTGTAAGCCAACCCCCCCCCCGCATCCAAACATACAGTCATATCTCCCCTATACAACCCCAGAGAAAGATCATATACAGTATATCATAGTATAGGGATACATTAAAGTATAGCATGCCCCCCCTCCCTCCTACTACTCCACCAAACCATCTCAACCAACACACAATAGCGATAATAGGAGAGGAAACCATTTCCCTTTTTCCAATTAGATACTTAGTTTCCCCATAACACAGTGCATTTACCCTTTTTAAATATCTGGTTACACACACATAGTACAAGCAGCCCCCATCAAGGGGCAGCCCGGTATACTACTGGTTTCACTGGAGAACCTAGAATTAAGTTACAGTCACTTTCTAGGCTCTCTACCCCAAAGAAAGACCTTCAGCCAGAAAAGGATGGCTACCGCATCTGTAAAGCCTCTTGCTCTTCAATATAGCGAGCCGCCACCGCCGGAACATCAAAGGATTTTGTCTGGTTGTTAAGAGTCACTTTTAGACGCGCGGGGTAAAATAACCCATATCTGGCTTGCAGCTGTTGAAGCCGGGGACGGAGGGCAAGAAACTGTTTCCTCTTCTCCACGGTCCCTCTACAGAAGTCTGGGAAGAATAGAACCTTGTGCCCCTCAAAATCAACTGCCCGCAAAGATTTAGAGGCCTCCAGGATCTGCACTGCATGATGATACCTCAGCAGGCAGAAAATAATCAGCCGCGGGCATGTAAATTTGGTTGCGCAGGAATCCTATGTGCCCGTTCAATTTCCATGGGGCCAGACAACTTCAAATGCAGCAGCGAGGGTAAAGTTCTTAATAGAAACGATATCATGTCAGATCCCTCTGCCCCCTCCGGTACTCCTAGCATACGCACATTATTTCTCCGATTTCTGTTCGCAACATCTTCCATGCTCATTTCCAACTTCTCCATCTTTCTTTCCAACCGATCCACACGTGCAAGCTTTTCTTCGTGCGCAGCGACCGACACCCCCATGGAATCCATCCTATTGGTAAGCCGCTCCATTTGTGCTCTAATATCCTGCATTTCACCTTGCACTTTCCCCAATGCCTCTCCATTTGCCATCACCAACTCCTTCACTGAGCGCATCTCTCCCAGTAGCTCTCTCATCAGCTCCTCCGACTCCCGGGTAGCCGCCATCTTGTGCGGAGATAGGGGATCTGCCTTTGCCCGCTTGGAACCCGAATTACTCCCGGGCACGAAATCCAATTTTGCGGGTTTAAGGTTAGCCATTTCTTCCTAAATAAGCCAAATTACTAAGATCCTCCACTTCCCTCCGTTTAATCTCCGTTTCTCTCAGGAATACGTGCCGGGGTCCGGGGAGCTAAGTTCTCAAGCAGCCATCTCGTCCTCACAGCAACCTTTCTGATGTCTGTGGAGTGTGCTACAGGTCTTGTGTCTGACAGTGTTTACCACCCTGGGGAGTGACCCTAACAGTATTGCATACCATAGCCATGCCTGCACTGTGCCCAGGACTGGTGCGGTGGCCAGGGCTGCCAAACACCTCTATAGTTGCACAATGCTGGCATAGGTGTGGGGAGTGTGTGTCTGTCTATCCAGTGTGTGGTGGCTGTAAACACCCTCCACAGCCCACACTGCTAGCACTGTTGCCAGTATTGGCCTGCGAATGTACATAATGAGGAGCAAGGTACTGTGGGAATAGCCAGGATAGGGTGGCCTGGCCTGAATTCATCTGTACATAGCATAGGGCAATGGCCCGGCCACCACCTGCACGGACAGGGTGGCCACAGCATGTCCTGCTGGGAGGTCACTCTCACCCTGACTGAGCAGTGACCACAGCATGGCTAGGTTCCCCCATAGTGCTATATAACATTTTTTTCATGTGATATTTATAGGTTCTCTTTTGGGGCCCAATCACTGACTTATCTGCTTGGAGTATATGCTATTGCTTTATGGATGTGTACAGCTCCGCATTGCCTGCATTGTAAGATGTCTGTTCCCCAGCAGGGCTGGGGTTGATTGTCCCCTCTACTGCCACCATTACAGGGAGGTAAAATGTGGATCTGTTCCCACCCTGAGCCCCATAGGGTGGGTTGTGTGGTGGTACATAATCTGCCTATGGTTCCAAACACCCCCCCTTCATCTACATCATGTAACCATAGCACCAACGCAGGATATGCATTATTCTGAATGCATCATAGCCCATAAGGGCTAGACATGACTGAAAAATACAGAAGAACACAGCTGCATCCTAGGTGTGTCTGCAAGAACTACCTATCACACACAGTAGCACTGATGGAGACTTGCAGCATGACATATTTCAGCCATGAAAGGTGCTGTGGACCTGGTGCTGGGTGCTCCACCTCACCCTCAGGGTGAGCACAGTACCCGCACAATGTGACAGTCTGTAGCTACTCTGTGCCAGTACCACACACGGTCAGTTCCCCCTCCCAGGCCGAGGTGCTGTGGGGGTGCATACCCCATCTTGTGCCCATCTGTAGACTGCTGATTTGCATGTGCAGTGCATCATGGGTACGGGTGGGTTAACCCTATCTTGGTAACCACAGCAGACAGTTTGTGTGGTGACATGCAGTCCTTCTTCAGCCAGCCAAGGCCTTGTTAGCAGCTGTAGCCCACTGGTTACTTCACTGCCTATAGGGCTAGAGGTCATGGGTTCAAACCCATGGTGTGGTTATTTGATAAGGTTGTCTGAGGCATTGTCTATTTTTAATGTACATTAGTGCTGCCAGCAAAAACACCCTCAGTGTACTGTAACCATAAGCCACCTTATAAGGCACCCTATAAAGTGATAATGTGTGCAGCACACGTTATCGCGTGATAATCCCTTTTTGCTACTTTAAGACTAAAACGCCCACTCCTTTTATGGCATCCTGCACACTAACGCCGGGCGCACATTAAGACAGTTTAGTAAACATGCCCCTAGGTGTACGCAGTGCTCTACAAACATAGAAATAGACAGTCCCTGATTAAAAAGCATAACAATACAGCACAAGCAACAGCTAGAGGAAAGGGGGGGGGGGATCAGGAGTTGAAAGCAGCCACAAAAAGGTGAGACTTTAGCATGGATTTGACTTAGGAGAGAGAAGAGGCTGGACGCAAGGGTAAAGGAATTTTGTTCCAGGCATAAGGAGCAGCAAGGTGAAATGAGCAAAGTCTGGAGTTAGCAGAGGAGGAAAAGGATAAAGAGAGAAGGAGATCAGAGGAGGAGCGAAATTCACGAGGAGTGTGTAAAGAGAGAGGAGAGAAGAGAGGTAGCAGGGAGCAAAAGAATCAGTACATTTGTAGGTTAAAAGAATACGTTTATAATGGATATGGAAGCGGAAGGGGAGCCAGTGAAGTAACTTCAGAAGAGGGGTGATATGAGAGTAGCAGGGTTGACAGAGGATTAAACGTGCAGCAGAGTTTTGAATAGATTGAAGAGGAGAAAGATGATACTGAGGGAGACCAGCAAGAAGAAGGTTACAGTAGTCAAGATGAGAAGTAAATAGAGAATGAACCAAAGTTTTAGTAGTACTTTCAGAGAAGAAAGGGCAAATTGTACTAATGTTATAGAGAAAGAAGCGGCAGGTTTTAATAATCTGTTTAATGTGAGGAGAACAGGAGAGAGAGGAATCAAAGACCCCAAGATTGTGGGCTGAGGAAACAGGAAGAAGAGTAATATTGACAGAAATAGAGAAAGGATGAAGGAGGGAGGGTTTGGAGGGAAATATGATAAATTCAGTTTTAGCCATATTCAATTTCAGATGGCAGTTAGACGTCCAGTCAGCAATGTCAGATAAGCAAGCAGAGATGCAAGTTTGAAGTATAGGAGAAATGTTTGGAGAAGAGAGATAGATATGAGTTTCATCAGCATAAAAATGGTACTGGAAACCATGGGAATAGATGAGTGCACCAAGAGACTGGGTATAGAGAGAGAAAAGTTCAGGGTCAAGAACAGACTCCCTAGGGGACCCCAACTAAAAAGGGAGAGAGGTAGAGGAGGAGTCACTAAAACAAACACTAAAGAAACGTTTGGAAAAATAGGAAGAAAACCAAGACAGTACTGAGTTTCTGAAACCATTAACCATTTAACAAGCATTAAGGGCTAAATAATATGCATTATTGTGATGTGCATAAATGCTAATGTATATTAATTTACCATTAATAGCATTATTTAACACAGATCCCATGTTATTCAATGGGATTTAGTTACTAATTAAATGCATTAATGGTGAATTAGTGTGTGCTAACATTAGCTCTACTTAGTAACTAAATATCTTATGATCTTCTTCAAACTAATGGGAGAGATTATACTATTTAATCTGAGTAAATGTGTAAGCATTTACTTACCACTGTGTCATTTAAGTAAAGTATTATTGGTGGGCTACAGCAAGGTATTAAACACTGAAGGGCATGGGATTTGAAATCTAGAATAATCTTCCAAAAATAATAATATTGGAACATGTGAATAATAGCTTCAGGAAAAAACGTAGCACCTTCTTATTTTCCTAGATATTGTAGAAGGTTAGCAATAGATTTCCTGAGAATAAGGGATGCACATTTATTATCATGCATTCAATTAATGTGGGACACCTTAAAAATTTCAGCATAAAAATTCAAATTTATCATGCATTGACCTATGAATTAATCTGCACTTAATCAATTTTCATGTGCTAAACATTTATATTGCGCGTTAAAATTTGTTTTTATTGAAATAAATGTCTGTAACACATCTAAAAAACACCCTAAGGGGGGTAATTTTCTAAGGAGCAGAGCAAAGCTTTGTGCCATTTACACATGTAAGTCACCTGGGGCCCGATTTTTTAAGGCATTTACAAGGATGACTGCCCTAGTTACACATGTAAATGTCTTAACGAAGAATTCTCGAAGGCACCTACATGGGTAGTGCCTTCGAAAACTCCCTGGTTTGTTTCTTACATGCCCTGATGCTATGCAGTTAGCATCTGGGCGTGTCGGGGGTGTTCCGTGGCAGTGCAGAGGCAGCCATGGCGCTATCTGATTTTCGATGCTGAGATTTAATGTTAGCTGAGATTTAGGGGTATGCTTACTAAAGAGCGATAACGTCGCAGCGGCACAGTTAGCGTGTAATACGTAACGTTATCGCACGATACGTAATGTTATCGCGTGATAAAGCAATATTACCACACGATAGCGAGAGGTTTCATGCGATAACGTCACCGATGGCATTAAGGCACGCAGAGGGTGGAGTAAGGCCCCCCAGAGGGCATAGAGAAGTGGTCAATGGGCAGGGAGTGGGCAGGGAGAGGCTCCAGGTACACTAATGCTGTGAAATGAAGGTCTGAAAACTAACCCCAGTGAAAACCTAGCGTTAGAGGCACATTTGCAGGAGAGAGAAACGATTTCAGTTAGCAATGTACAGCAAAGGCAGGGAAACAAAAAAAAGTGATAGTAGTGATACATGTGCAGCAACAGCATAGTGCCCAAGTACGAAAGGGCACTACGGTGAGGCTGCAAATGGGGTACAGGGGCTGCAGGCGGCACCTACAGTGGGGCAGCTGGGGCACAGGGTGGACTAGGCAGATGCCTAGGTGGCACATAGGAACGCAGAAACTGCTAATCAGCAAGCCAGCAACTGACCAAGGTCAAACATGCCCACGAGTGTGTGTCCCACAGTGTCCCAGGGGACAGTATCCAGCAGGTACCCCAAAGGGCACATAACATTGACAGGCAGTGCCGATGGGAAGCGCGGATGATGATGTAGGCACCCCTACCCCAGATCCCACACCATAGGCAGCCGCCTACCGGCACACTGGATGGCCTGGGACTGCGCACCACCAGCACCATGGGCATAAGGGCATGTCAGCAAGGTGGGGGAGGGGTGCTGGTGGTGGAGGGGGCAGCGACATCTGCCCACAGCACACCAAGGCCAAGCCCTGTCCAGGTGTGTGGCGTGCAGTGCAACAGACAAGGTCTGTCTGATGAACAGTAATGGTATCCCAAGGGAATGACCTGCCTCTACGGCAGCAGTTTGATGCAGTGCACACAGTCAATATGGTCAGGGGCAGAAGGTCACGGGTTCAAGTCCCAGCTGTGGCTCCTGCAGACCATGTCCCTATATTTTACCCTACAGCACACAGATACCATAAACATATGCAGTCCCTAGAGCAGAGGTTCCCAACTGCAGTCCTGGAGGGCCAAACACCATTCAGGATTTCATGCTGTCCCTAATAAATATGCATGAGATGCAGTAGTATGCACTGCCCCCATTGCATGCAAATGTATCTCATGCATATTCATTAGGGACAGCCTGAAATCCTGAATCATGTTTGGCCCACCAGGACCAGAGTTGGGAACCTCTGCCCTAGAGCATCAGCCAACAGGGGCACAAACACCCACATCCACAGGCTCCACTATCCAAAGCCTCATGGAGAGTCAGGCTGTTGGGCCCTGCGCGGAGCAACAGCAGCTACCAATACTAACACCTGCATACCTTATCAATGCATGCACTGTGCCCAGGACTGGTGTGGCAGCCAGGGCTGCCAAAAGCCTCTATCTTTGCACAATGTTGGAATAGGTGAGGGTGTGTGTGTATGTCTATCCAGTGTTTTGTGGTTGCCTACACCTTACTGAGAACCAATGCTTACACTGTTTCCAGTGTTAGCCTGCCAATGTGCATAATGAAGAGCAAGGTATTGTGGGTATGGCCCGGACAGACTGCATCTGCACAGGGCAAAGGGCAAAGGCTGGGACATTGTAGTGCCTGACCACCACCTGCACGGACAGGGTGGTCACAGCATGTCATGCTGGGAGGTCACTCTCACCCTGACTGAGCAGTGACCATGGCATGGCTAGGTTCCCACATAGTGCTATGCAATGTTTTTCTCAAGTGATATCTATGAGTTCTCTTTTCTGGGGTCCAATCACTGTTATACTTTTTGGTGTGTGTGCTTATATCCCACTTGTGGGTGTACACAGTTTCTCCAGGAACATGCACTATGTTCTAGTTAGCAGACTGTCTGCAGTTAGCATATGTATGGCTGGAGCAACTTGTAGGGTGCAGTGGGGGTGGTGGGTAGCTGAGCTTTTCCAGGCCTATGGCCTGTCTGCCAGTGTCCTATGTGATATGTACAGATCTGCATCGACTGCCCTGGAGAGTGCCTATTCTCCAGCAAGACTGGGGTTGGATGGTCTCCTCTACTGCCTCCATTTCAGAGATGTAGAATGTGGATCTGTTGGTAGGAGATCCTGTCTCCCACTCTCACCCAGAGAGGGCGGGTTGGGTGGTGCTACATAATCCACTTTTGGGTCCAAACACCACCCTTCTCTTATAACATGTGACCATGGCAACCACACAGGATATGCACTATTCTGGGTGCATCATAGTCCACAAGGGCTAGACATAACTGGGAAATACAGATAGACACAGGTGTACCCTAGGTGTGTTTTCAAGGACTACCTATCACACACTGGCACTGACAGGGGCCTGCAGCACAGCTTATCTCAGCATTACCAGGTGCTGCGGACCTGGTGCTGGTTGCCCCACCTCACCCTCAGGGTGAGCACAGGAGCCGCACAATGTGACGGTCCGTAGCTACTCTGTGCCAGTAACGCACAGGGTCAGTTCCCCTTACCAGGCCGGGGTGCTGTAGAGGCGCATACCCCATCTTGTGATCAGATATAGACTGCTGATCTGCATGTGCAGTTCATCATAGTTATGGGTGGGTTTACCCTATCCTGGTAACCACAGCAGACAGTTTGTGCGGTGACCTGCAGTCTTTCTGTAACAAGCCAGTGCTGTGCTAGAAGCTGTAGAGATGTAGCCCACTGGTTACTGCAATGACTGCAGAGGCAGAGATCATGAGCTCAATCCTACAGTGGTGTTGTTTCATATGGCTGTCTGAGGCATTTCCTTTTCATTTAAATCTGTGCTGCCAGCAAAAACACCCTCACAGTGCCGTAACCTAAGGTGCCTCATAAGGTGCCCTATAGGGCGCCCTATAAAGCACATTATAAGGTGCCTTGGAGGGCCTTATAGGATTTTGTTGATATTATAGAGAAGAAAATAGTAGGTTTTAGCTATCAGTTGGATGTGTCTGGAGAAGAAGAATGAGTAGTCAAAGACAGCCCCAAGGTTGCTTGCTGAGAAAACAGGGTGGAATAGAGAGTTATCCACAGAAACTGAGAAAGTAGGAAGGGGAGAGGAGGGTTTAGGGGGAAAAATAAGAAGCTCAGTTTTGGCCATGTTCAATTTTAAGCAGCAATGAGACGTCCAAACTGCAAGGTCAGAAAGACAGGCAGAGATCCTGGCCTGGATTGCTGGAGAGATTTCAGTTGTAAGGAGGTAGATCTGGGAGTCATCAGCATAAAGATGGTACTGAAAGCAATGGGGAGAGATTAGTGCACCAAGGGTCTGGGTATAGAGAGAGAAAATGAATAAACCCAAGACAGATCCTTGGGGTACCCCTTACTGAGAGCAGGATAGCAGTAGAGGAGGATCCACCAGAACAAACACTAAAGGAACAATGGGAGAGATAAGAAGAGAACAAGTATAGCACAGAGCCCTTAAAACCAAGTGAGGATAAGGCATCGAGGAGAAGGATGTGATCAGCAGTGTCAAAAGTAGCAGAAAGGTGAAGAAGGATGAGGATTGAATAAAGGCCCCTGGGTTTAACCAGGAACAAGTTACTGGAGATTTTAGCAAGAGCCATTTCAGTAGAATGTAGAGGATGAAAGCTAGATTGTAAAGGATCCAGGAGAGCTTGAGAGGAGAGAAAGTCGAGGCAATAGCAGTGAACCACACATTTAAGTAGTTTAGAAATGAAGAGGAGAATGGAGATGGTTCAATAGTTAGAAGGACAGTAGGGTCTAGTGAGGGTTTCTTGAGGAGAGGTGTAACAACAACAACATGCTTTAAGGCTGGTAAATAGATGGCGAGGGTCAGAGGCAAGAGAGTTAGTGAGATGGGCATAATAATCTTGTTTGGCAAGTGCTATGGCTGACTGGAAAGAGACAAGCTGAATTTGAAGTATAGAAAGTCTGCAAGGGTGCAGGATTTGAGCCGTGCGCTCAGCTGAATGGGCACAGGAACGTAGATAGTGGGTAGTGGAAGACAGCCAGGGCTGGGGTACAGTATGCCTCACAGGACAGGACATGGGTGGAGCAAGAGCATGCAGAGCAGATGAGAGTGCAGCATTATAGGAAGCTACTGCCTCATCAACAGACTCAGATGACATAGTGGAGAAAAGAGGTGATGACACAGTAGAGGAGAGAGCCAAAGGGTCAATAGCATGACCATTTCTAAAGAGGTTGGAGGAAACAGGGTGAGGCTGAGGCAGCAGGTGATGAAGAGTGAAACTTTGCAGGTAATGGTCACATAAGGGAAGAATTGAGGTATAGAAGTTTGAGGGTAAGCAATTAGAGAAGAAAACAAGGTCGAAGCAGTGGCCGTGCTGGTGAGTGGGGGCAATAGAGCAAAGCTGGAGGTCAAATAAAGAGGTAAGGGAGAGGAGCTTTAACCCTTTGAAGGCCTACTTTAAATTTTTAATCCACATTCAGCAGCCGAGTTAATTTTTGCATATTTCAGGAAAATTGTACCCGTCTTATTCAATATTTTCTAATAGTGATTTTCCTTCTGCTATGGTCATGTATTATATACCATGTGATGGGAATATTTAGTCAGAATTTTGGATCCCGAGAGTTTTGGACTCAGCCTGGAAAGGGTTAAAGCATAACGGTCAGAGGGGTCATCAACATGAATGTTACAATCCCCAAGAATAAGGGAGGGGCAAGATGAATCCAGAAAGAAGAAAAGCCACAAGTTGAAGTTAGTGAGAAAGGTAGAGGTGGACTTGTTAGGAGTTCACTAAATCACAGCTAACCTGAGAAGTAGTGGAGTAAAAAGGAGGATGGAGTTGACTTCAAAGGAGGGAAAGGAGTGAAACTGAAGCAGTAGGAGGGGTTGAAATTGCCAGAAAGGAGAGAGTAGAAGCCCAACATCACCACCACGACCAGTGGGATAAGATGTATGGGAGACATGACAGAGAACAATGATTGATGCCGAATATTCTGGGAGGGGCCAGATCTCAGTTAGAGCAAGAAGATGGAAAGCATTAGAGATAAAGAGATCATGAGTAAAGGCAAGTTTATTTATTTTATTTATTTATAAGTATTTATATCCCGCTTTATATAAATACTTATAAATAAATAAAATAAATAAACTTGACTTTACTCATGATCTCTTTGGGGTATGTTTACTAAACCGTCCTAATGTGCGCCCGGCGCTAGTGTGCAGGATGCCATATAAAGAGTGGGTGTTTCAGTCTTAACATAGCAAACCGGGATTATCGCGTGCTAATGTGCGCTGCGCGCTGTGCGCCACGCACAGTAGCGCACGAGAAACGTGTGCAGGAAGCATAAGCAGGCGCGCTGATGTACAGAGGAGCAGAGCTGCAGTACAATGGTGAAGACACTGACTGATGATGTAGGGGTCATGGGTTCAAACCCCCACTGTGCTTAATGAATAAGGCTGGCTGAAGCACTACCTGTTATGTGTAATATTGCATTATGAGGCATTTTAATTACTGCTGCTAGCAAACGCACTCTCAAAGCGCTGTAACATAAGGTGCTGCATAAGGCACCCCATAAGGTACCCCAGAGAGCACATTTTAAAGTGCACTGTCCGCCAAGGCACCCTACAATGTTTCTTAAAGGGTGACCTACAGGGCGCCATATAGGGTGCCCTATGAGGCATGGCAAGGTCATAGCACTGTTTTTGATGGCAGCACTGTGCATTTAAATGCATGAAAATCTTAAGTAGGTGCGCTGACACACAAGGAGGAGCAGCAGTGTAGCACAATGGTTAAGGCACTGACTGATGATACCAGGGTCATGAGTTTGATCCCCAGTGTGCCTAATATGTAAGGCTGGCTGAGGCATCAGCTTTGACATGTAAGTATTGTTTCCTGCAGCACTTTATTTGTATTTTATTAATTGCTGCCAGCAAACACACCCTCACGTGCCGTAACCTAAGGTGCCGCATAAGGCACCCTATAAGGCACTCCAAAGGGCACATTATAAAGTGCACTGTCCGCCACGGCACCCTATAATGTCCCCTATAGGGCACCCTATATGTCGCTCCATAGGATACCGTATAGTGCACCTTATATGGACGGTAACCATAAGGTGCCCTATAGGGCGCCCTATAAAGCGCCCTCTGAGGCACCTTATGGGTACAGTACGCTGAGGGTGTTTTTGCTGGCAGCACTAATGTACATTAAAAATAGATAATGTTTTGGACAGCCCTATCAAATAACCCCACTGTGGGTTTGAACCCATGACCTCTGGCTCCACAGACAGTGAAGAAACCAGTGGGCTACAGCTCTATAGCTGCTAGCAAGCTCCTAGCTGGCTGCAGAAGGAGGGCACGTCACCACACAAACAGTCTGCTGTGGTCACCAGGATAGGGTTAGCCCACCCATACCCATGATGCACTGCACATGCAAATCAGCCGTCTACAGATGAACACAAGATGGGATATGCACCCCCCCCCCCCAGCACCTCAGCCTGGTAGGGGGAACTGACCATGTATGTTACTGGCACAGAGTAGCTACACACCATCAGATTGTGCGGGTACTGTGCTCACCCTGAGGGTGCGGTGGGGCGCCCAGCACCAGGTCCACAGCACATTCCATGGCAGAACTAGGCCATGCTGTAGATACCCAGCAGTGCTAGTGTTTGAGATAGGTAGCTCCTGTAGACACACTTTGGATACATCTGTATTTCTCAGTCAGGTTTGACACTTATGGACACATAGGCAGATTGTGTACCACCACCCAACCCACCCGCTGGGGCTGAGGGTGGGAAACAGGGTCTCTCACCAACAGATCTGCATTTTACATCCCTGCAATGGCAGCAGTAGAGGGGACCACCAACCGCAGTCCTGCTGGGGAACAGACACCCTACAGGGCAGTCAATGCAGCTCTGTATACATCTATAAAGCAATAGCAGACAGACAGACAGACATTAGGCCCGGAAATACTCAACTGCACCCCACCACAATCTGATATTCTCCTGCAGCAAGCCTGCAGCCACTGCACCCTGCAAGGTGTTCCAGCAAGACACACACTAGCTGCAGATGGTCTGATAGCTAATCCATAAGGCATGTTCCTGGAGGAGATGCATACACACCAAGCAGATAAGTCAGTGATTGGGCCCCAAAAGAAAACCCAGAAATATCACATGAAAAAGATATTATAGGGCACTATGGGGGAACCTAGCCATGCCGTGGTCACTGCTCAGTCAGGGTGAGAGTGAACTCCCAGCAGGACATACTGTGGCCACCCTGTCTGTGCAGGTGGTGGCCGGGCACTACAATGTCCCAGCCATTGCCCTATGCCCTGTGCAGATGCATCCTGGCCAGGCCACCCTGTCCGGACTATACCCATGGTACCTTGCTCCTCATTATGCACATTGGCAGGCCAATACTGGCAACAGTGCTGGCAGTGTGGGTTGTGGAGGGTGTTTGCAGCCACTCCACACTGGATAGACAGACACACACTCCCACACCTATGCCAGCATTGTGCTACTATAGAGGAGTTTAGCAGCCCTGGCCACCACACCAGTCCTGGGAACAGTGCAGGCATGGATATGGTACGCAAAACTGTTGGGGGTCACTCCCCAGGGTGGTAAACACTGTCAGTGACCAGACCTGAAGCACACTCCACAGACATCAGAAAGGTTTCTATGATGGAGCTCAATCAGCAAACTGTGCTTATCGTAGGAATTGCCATCTGCTAGTAATCATAGCAACCTTTTGATAGCTGTGTACCGTATTCCCAGGTGTAGGGTGGCATTGCTAAGGTATGCAAGTGCTAGTATTGGGAGATGCACGCAGGGCCCAATGTCCTTTATCTTTATCTTTACCTTTATTAAAACACTTGATAGACCACCCAGGCCAGAGCATCAGGGCGTTGTACAATCATAAAAAATGACAGCCGCTGGAAAAGAAGGAAGAAAGGAACGCCAAAAATAACAGGACAGGAAGAGAGACAGTAAAAACAAAGAGAGAACAATGCCCATTAGCCCACAGACTCCATTAACCAATGCCCCCTGCCTCTCCAGGGGGCATTGGCTAATGGAGCCTGTGGGTGTGGGTGTGTCTACCCCTGTTGGCTGCTGCTTTACGGCAGAGGTTCCGAACTCAAGTCCTGTGGTGCAAAACACTGTTCGGGTTTTCATGCTGTCCCTCATGAATATGCATGAGATACATCTGCATACCATGGGGGTGGTGCATAGATATGCAGCACAGGCATCTTTATTAGAGGCAGCATGGAACCTGAATGGTGTTTGGCCCTCCAGGACTGCATTTGGGAGACTCTGCTCTAGGTAATGCGCCTGTTTATGGAGTCTGTGCTCTGTAGGGTAAAATGTAGGTGTTTTGGGCATGTTTACGTCATCTGCAATAAAGGTTCTGTCTGTATTAGCACGTTGTAGTAGTGGGTAAAATATGGGGACTGGGTTGGCAGGCACCTTAGCTGGGACTTGAACCTGTGACCTTTGACCTCCAAACACACTGGTTGTGTGCACTGCACCACCTTGTTGCCACAGAGACAGTGCATTCCCTGGTGATACCATGACTGTTTGTCCGGCAGGCCTGTCTGTTGCAGTGCATGGCACCCACCTACACAGGGCTAGGCCATGGTCTGCTCTGGGCAGCTGCCACTGCCCCCCCTCCACCACCAGTACCCCTCTGCCACCATGCTGACATGCCCTTCTGCTGGTGGTGCTGGTGGTGTGCAGTCTCAAGCCATCGAGTGTGCAGGTAGGCGGCTGCCTATGGTGCATGTTCTGGGGTAGGGGTGCCTGCATAGGCATCCACACTTCCCCCCAACACTGCCTGCCAATGTTCTGTGCCCTTGGGGGTACCTGCTGGGTACTATCCCCTGTGACACTGTGATAGACACTCTCTTGCCCATGTTGGGTCCTCATCAGTTGCTGTCTGGCTGCTGTTCAGTTTCAGCATTCCTATGTGCCACCTAGACATCTGCCTAGTCCGCACTGTGCCCCAGCTGCACCACAGCATGTGCCGCTTGCAGCCCTCTGTATCCCCTTTCCCAGCATCTGTCCAGTTGCCCATTTCGACATGCCCGCCCTGCTGTTGTGGAACATGTGCATGACATAGGTAACCTGTCCAATGGACAGGGAAACCCTGATGAGCGCAATTGCACTGTGGGATCAGTCACCTTGTATGGGGACGGAGCGTAGACCCTTTGAACATTCCTATCTTTTTTTTTGGAGCTTTCTCGGGAGTGCTTTTTGATGTTTCCCATTAATATCACTATTGCCCAGCTTGGTTATGTTTTTTTTTATTTTGTTGGGGTCATTTTCACTGTTTATTTGCACTTTTGTTCCGTGCACATGTATCACACTTATCACTTTTTTGTAGGTTTCCCTGGTTTTGCTGTACATTGCTGACAGAAATGTTTTCTTTTCCCTTTAAATCAGCTGTAACGCGAGGTTTTCACTGGCGTTAGTTTTGGCCTCAGATTTCACATCGTTAGTGTGCGGGGAGCCTCTCCCCTCCCACTCTCCACCCATTGACCCCTTCTCTCCGAACCTGGGGAGCCTTCCTCCGCCTTCCGTGAGCCTTTCCCCGCCTTCAGCGCTCGTTTGCGCCGCAGCGTGCGTTATCGCGCAATATGGTACCTGTGCGCCTTAAAAAGCGCTATCATCGCGTGATAAGGTACCTTATCGCGCGATAACGTCGCAAAGCGCACGTTGTAAACATAAATATAAAGCATGCTAAAAAGAGTTTGCGTACATTAGTGATAATACACTTCAGTGTGTCTGCATTTAAGTGATTATATAACACAGAGGTATCTGTTCTTCACATGGCCGTGGTCATTAGCTTCCGAATTTTAATGATTCAGACAAATGTTAATTCAGGCTATAAGTAATTATCTTGCACGACTTCATCAGTAATAGCTAATAATAGTTATTTCTCAAAGTTCTTATCTTTGTGTGATCTCCGATGGTATGCTTTTGTTTGCAATAAAAGCCGGGATCTCTGCAAAACAGGAAATGATAATGTCATCATTTCCTGGTTCTCTTCAATAGTGTGCACTCGTTTGCAAAAGTGTGCACTATTGAGCAAGACTGCACATTTTTTCATGAGTGCACATTATTGAGCAATAATGCATACTCTTTCATGAGGTTATGCACTATTATGCAATAGCATGCACAGTGAAAGAGTATGCACTGAAAGAAAATGATACAAAGCATAAAAAACATGACAAAACTACAATGAAATGAAACAAAATGAACATTTTTGGGATGCACATCCCTAGTGATCTCGGTATATCACCTCTGCTTTCGTTAGCTGATACATGAAACCTAAAACAGTCTTACAGTCTAGGAACCAGTTGCTTCTAAACTGTCACAGCATTCCTTGTTTCAACCATCTATGTTGCTCTTCAGATTTTCATTAAAAATAGACCGTAAAATGTTCTTCTTTTCATTTATTTTAAGAGGATAAGACAGTAAGCACTAGTACTATGAGATACAATATTAAAAAGAAACCTCTTATGGGGAATGTTTAATATGGACAAATTGAATGCTCTTAGATTTCTATTTCTTTATATTAAATTTTCCTGCATATAATTTTACATTTTTGAAGGTTTATGGAGCATGATGCATATAATAGAACACCATTTCCATTCAGCAAATATTAGTGCTATTGAAACATATTAATAACATGGAAAGAGCCATTTAAAAAGGTAATCATTTACAGAATAAAACAATTGCATACATCATTCAAACACTCCTTTGCCAAGAATAGTAAAATTAATAGATATAACAATGGAGATATCTTGGTTCAACCTTTGTCTCACCTTTTGAAGAGAGAAATTATGTATTCAATGATATACATTTATGTAAAATGTAGTTTATGTAAAATCAAGGGCATTGATTTAGCATCTACTACTACAACTACTTCTACTGACCATTTGTATAGTGCTACAAGAAGTAGTCAGCGCTGCACAGACACATGTAAAAGACGGTCCCTGCTCATCAGAGCTTACAATCTAGTCAAGACAGACAGCACAGTATTTCTAGACATTGGATACATCTAGGGGGAATGATAAGAAAACACAAAGGAAATCAGGTGGGTAAAGATCTGAAAGTGGCAGCAAAGAGGTGAGTTTTCAGCCTGGATTTGAAAAGGGTCAGAGAAGGTGCCTGACATACAGACTCAAGTAGTTTGCCCAGGCATAAGGAGCAGCAAGGTGAAAGGAGCGAAATCTGGAGTTAGCAATAGAAGAGGACACAGATAGAAGTGATTTGCCAGAAGAGTGGAGTTCCCAAGAAGGGGTATAGGGAGAGATAAGAGAGGAAAGGTAGTGAGGAGCTGCAGAGTAAATGCACTAATATGAGCATGATGAGGTTGCCAGAAGATTAGCCATGCAGTAGAGTGTTGAACAGATCAAAGGGGAGAGAGATGATTCAGAAGGAGACCAGCAAGGAGTAGCTTACAATAGTCTAGACGAGAGATGATGAAGGAGTGGCTAAGTGTCTTAGTAGTGTGTTCAGAAATGAATGGGAAATTTTGTTGATGTTATAGAGAAAGAAACGGTAGGTTTTAGCTATCAGTTGGATGTGTGTGGAGAAGGAGAGTGAGTAGTCAAAGACGACCCCAAGGTTGCGAGCTGAGGAAAAGGAAGTGTAGATAGTTATCCACAGTGAATGAGAAAGGAGGAAGGGGAAAGAAGGGTTTAGGGGAAAAATAAGAAACTCAGGTTTGTCCATGTTCAATTTTACGTGGAGGTTGCTCCCATAGCTTTACCTGACAAGACATCGAAGCAGCAATGTCAGAAAGGCAGGCAGAGATCCTGACCTGGATCGCCAGAGAGATTTCAGTCGTAGAGAGGTAGATCTGGGAGTCATCAGCATAAAGATGGTACTAAAATCCAGGGGAAGAGATGAGTATACCAAGGGACTAGGTATATATAGAGAAAAGGTGTGAACCCAAGACAGATCCTTGGGGTGCACCAACTGAGAGCGGGATAGAAGTAAAGGATTACAGATGCACTTTCTCCGCAGAAGCAGATTCATTACCTACTGAGCAGTACAGTGATAGAAAGAATGGTCAATATTATCGAAAAACTATCACAGTGGTAGTACTGCAAGGGGATCGTGGGATCCATTTTAAACCCAGTTCTAGTCCAAATGGGAGTAAGTATGCTTAGAATATGATGGAGGATAAGAAGATAGGGTTTTTGAATACAAGGCAATACCATTTCTGTTAAATAATCAGCATCCAAAAAATTCAATTTTTGTATATTTTGCCCAAGGTGCTCACGTCCTTAAATAAACCTCTGGGACATCTCATTATTTCCTCAAAGTATTCTATATTGGAAAGACTTTCAAGGTATAATAATGAATTTTGAAAACCCTCTGTAACTATAGCTCCTTCTTATGTCAAGGATACAGCACATTTTCCGAATATATTAGTAGGTGTTCCAAAGAAGAATTTCCCTTTATTATGAAAGCATTAGATGTTTCAGCCTTATATACATTTAATCCTCAAAATAAATCACTAGATGTGATGACCGCATATGTAGAACAACGAGTGATACTCCATACCATTCTTAGAGGTCTCCTGATGTCTCTAACATCTTCAGCTTTGAAGGAAAATTATTTTTTTTTCAAATATATTTACAAACGTCAGGTACAGCTATGGGAGCAACATTTGCCCCTTAATTGCAAATTTGTTTGTGGTCATATTTGAAAGGATGTGGATAACAAATACGCCCTTCATGGAGAAATCATTTTTATCACATTGGAACACTGATGATATTTTTGTTCTATGGCAAGGAACTATTACTGAATTGGAACGCTTTTTACGTGGTTGACTACATGTTGTTACTAAGGTGCGCTAACATTAATGCATGTTAATTCACCATTATTGTTATTAGTAATTAAGGGGCTCTTTCACTAAAATGCATTAGGTTTTTGCACTCAATGTGCATTCAGTGCTAAAGCTGACATGCATTAATTGCAGAGTCTCTGTGATAACTGTCAGGGTGTTACCACAGACCTAGCTACAGCTATTGCCATCTATTGAGGGGTAATTAAGTGCACTTCTGTTAATTACAATATTGATAGTATGCATTATATTCATTAATTATTATTAAGCTCACACCTAACAGTAGCTCAAGATGACTTACACACAGGTATGTATCTGTCCCAAAATGCCTTATAATCTAAGCTTGTAGCTGTAGTAATGGAAGATTAAGTGACATGCCTAGTACCACAAGGAGGACCAGTGGGATATGAACACTGGTTTCTCAGGCTGCTGTCCTAACCACTAGACTACTCTTTCACTCCAGTCTCTTTGTGCTAACTTCAATGTGCTCTTCATCCTCTTTTGTCTGACCCTAACCTGTCCATTCCCAGTCCCATCTTGCGATTTGCAGTTACTGCAGGAATTACTATGCGTTAAATGTCGTACCCCATGGTAACAGGTACCATGGGGCATGATTCCAACACCGACATGTCTGCCTTCTGTGTGCCCAGTCAGAACCGGATGCACAGAGGGAGCCACAATTCCGATCCTGTGGGGCACATCTAGCCCCGTGGGATCAGAATCGCAACCAGGCCTGTACATGCAGGCTGGGATCCCGATTCAGTCTGGCCTGCACATATAGGCCTTGCCCAGATAGTTTAGTCAGGGCTGTTCAATGGATCCATGGCGCAATGGCATCCAGTTGCCATGGCACCATGGCTCCATTGAAAAGCCATGACCCCTGGCCGCCGGCTGCAAAGGTGCTTTCCCCACAGCCCAACCCCTGATTTGGCCTCCTAAAGCCAGGGTCGGGCTGTGGAGAAAGCCTCCCTCCCCCTTCCCTTTCTGCACCCCGGGCCCGCCGTCCTCCACTGACTAGGGGAACTTATTCCATCTCGGAGGTGGAATAAGCTGCTGCCCCGGACGTACAGGGCTGACACTGGAATCAGCCCTGTATGTCCGGGGCCGACGACCGCTCACTGCCCGTCCATCCCTGCTATTCGTGCCTCAGAATGACCCCACATGGGTCCAAACGGACAATTCCCACATGCTAAAAATGTGCATTAACTGCTTTGCACACTTTAGTAAAAGGGCCCCTAAGTCTCACTGAATAAAATATCCATGTTAAAATATCATGCATCAATTATTTATTAACACACATTAATGTTAGCATATCTTAGTAATTAGACCCGAAAGTTTGTTATGAATCATAATAAAGATACCATTAATTGTATGGATTTATAGATAATTCAATCCAATTATAAATTTAGTACTACAGTTTTTACAAAAAACATAGACTGAAATATTGTTTTAAGGGATAAAAGTCTGCATCCAACAACTGAAAAATAATTTATCTTATTTTCAGGGAGGGGCATTTTCAAAGCGATTTAGCTGGTTAGCAGACCTGCTAAACCAGAGAAAATGCAATTAGAACATAAGAACATAAGAAATGCCATACTGGGTTTGACTAAGGTGCATCAAGACCAGTACCCTGTTTCCATCAGTGGCCAACCAGGTCACAAGTACTTGGCAGGTTCCAAAAAGGCACACAGGTTCCACAATGTCCCAGGGCAAGCAATGGATTTCTTGGGTCCTAATTGTTTATAAGGACAGTTAGCACAATAGTCAATGGCCCTAACTATATCCCCACAGACAACCAAACAAATCCGCAGTAAAAACCATGGTGGTCTGTGGGCGGAGCAGGGGCAGTGACAGTCCCTATCCAGTTAGCGGCAATATTAAGTTTAATCGGTTAAGTGAGACAGGCTAAAAGGCTGAATATGGCTGCTAATCAGATAGCAACACTGCTCATCAGACATTATGAAACAAAAAATAGAAGAGGAATCAAAGGACTATAAATGTGGGAATTTGTCAGGCTTGTAAAGTTATGATTCAGTTAAAATAATCCATCAACCCTGTCGATCAAAAAGCTTACAAACTGAAATACATAACCGATTGCTCTTCAGAATTTTTAATCTATTGCTTTTTATGCCCCCACAATAACTTATATGGAGGAAAAAAACCCCACAGAATTCTGTTTTAGTTTTTCAGAAATGTCACCTAGTAATCAAAGGGCATGAGTGGACTGAATTACCAGTGCAGGGCTCATTGCCAATGTAGGGAGACGTGTACATCCATCCCTCCGCAGTTAACACAGGCGAGCCACATGATACCACAGAGAATGGGCCACAGGTTCAACTAACACCACCAGCTGAGGTGGAGTTAGTTTCACCCACGTTATCGACATGAAGTACAGTTAGCATAACCCACTAAGGCCCGCACTAGCTGCGATACACCAAGAATGCCCCTGCCTTGCCCAGTCCCTGCTCTGACTTGTGCTACCAAGGTAGTGTGGGATTTTATCATGGGAGCCCCGCACTACTTCTTAGCTAACACTGCATTTCTAATCCCCTGCTACCACGTAAATATGCCCTAAAGTGATGGAAGGCCCTGTACATGAGTTTGATATGTTACATTTTTTGCAATTGATAGGGTATTGAAAATGAGAAGAGAAGGTAATAGAAATAACCTTATAAGTCAATTAGAACACATTATAATGCATTTTTTTAAACTAAGATCAATTGAACCAAAGGAGCTCAATTTGGATATGGATTGGTCTGTTTTCTTTAAGGATCAATCAATATTACATAAATTGCGTTGCTTTTTAGCAACAGTTACAACAAGCAATAAAGAATATAATTATATTGGATGACTGAAAAGAACAGCTTTGCCAATTTGCTGAAAATTAATGAAGGAATTATGAAAGTGGTTTAGAGTACAAATAGATTGGATAAATGAAAAGTTCAGTCATTTAGTTGATAATGATGTCTTTAGATCATAATTAGCTAATTTAAATGTTTTCACAAGTATTAAAGAGCATAATCATATTGGGTGAGTGAGAGGAACAGCCAAGTCAATTAGTTGATAATCAATGAAAGATTAGTGAAAAAAAAACTGCTTAGTTAATTGACAACCAATGAAATGCTTATAGGAGCTGTTTAGAACACAAGTAAATTGGATAAACAAAAAAAAAATTAGTCTAATGAATTATCTGATAAATAGTGATGTTTTAGGTCCTGATTAATCATTTTGAATACTGGAAGCTTGAATATACATGGCAGCCATCGTGGATGCATTCACAGATGTAATATTGTTCAAGAGAAACTTGATAGTGAAGTTTGAAGTGAGAGTTGTGAGTATCTTGGTATTTAGACAATTAGCAGTCAATGGATCATTCATATTATATCTTGTGGCAACCCTCTAGATAGCTGTCCTATCCAAGGGGTCACCATGAGTTGACACCGACTCAGCAGCACTTAACAACAACAACACAACCACAAAAGTAAAGAATAATAAAACTTGGTTAACTTCTTCCAAATCCTTACTACTACCCCTATATAATTTAAAAGAAAAGAAAATTATACTACCATACCTAACAGAAGACCAAGGTTGTCTTGGACTCAGCCAATCGGAATCACTCAGCTCACTCACTTCTCAAGCACTACATTCAACTTTCTTTCACAGAGTAGCTCTGGAAATAGTAAAGGGAAATGGTGGCAGCCAGCTTTGGGTTAATAGTTCACTGTAGCTAATGTAAAGAGCTACATAACTTCTTTACAATTTTAGACCTGATCCTTGCAAAGCCTATGTGCTTTCCCAGGATATTGATTCTAGGCCAACTTCATAGCAATTGTGCCACAGGACTATCAGTAATCAACAGCTTCCCCTTTAGTACCAAATAGGTTTAAAGCCTTTCAACGGGGTCTCCAAACAACCACCTTGAGTAGACTTAAAGCAGCAAAATTTACCGTGGGCTGCTCATATTACCATCACTCCACATATTCGTATTACTCTCAAACAGGGAAAATAAACTTTCTGCGATTTTACTCAAATTTTCTGAGCTCATGTGTTCAGCACTGCAAATATTGGTCTGGTCTCAGTGACATGGTCTCCCAGTATAAACAAGTGTATGACTAGGGAAACAAAATCAGTTCCAGGCTGTTGCCATTGCATTGCTATGGTATTACAATGGAGCCACCAATGGGCTTCCAGCTCTGAGCTTCATTTCTGGCTTGAGATTCCAACATTCTAAAGTTTGAATCTGTGTTAGCTGTTACTGATTTCCCACTCTGGACTGTAAACTGCTATAATGTTGTATATCATCATCAATATAAAACTGCTTGTCTTGAAATTGTGTATTAAAATTGATATTTATTTAAATTAAAATACATCTTAATATATATCTATCCAATAAATTTAAATTTACAAACCTTCTCTCCAGGATAGCTTTCCAAATAGTCCCAAGGTCCCCAGTCACTCCCTGTTAACCCAGCCCTGCCACAACACTGTCAAAGTCCCGCACCAATTTTTAACTTTTAAAAGCCTTATTCCTTATCCAAGCTGATCTGTCTCCATGCTGTTGCTATTACTGCTCCACTCTCATTTTCCACACTGGCCATCTCTCATTTATCACTTTCAGTAATACTGCCAGCATCTTCTTCTTAATAGGGCTCTGTCTCTGTAAATATTTGGCAGCCAAGCTCACTCTCCCAGTCCTTCCAGTATAACTCTACCTGTTTACTCATCCCCAGTCCTCTTCAACTGAGGAAGCTCAGGGTTGCCATTATTCTGTTCCATGGCTCCTGTAAATTAGCAAATGTGACTATGGGGTATGTTTACTAAACCGTCTTAATGTGCGCCCGGTGATGTTATCGCGCGATAAGGTACCTTATCACGCAATAATGGCGCTTTACTGGGCGCAGAGGTATCTTAGCTCGCAATAACACGTGCAGAGGCGCAAATGAGAGCTGAGGGTGGAGAAAAGCTCCCTGAGGGCGGAGGAAGGCTCCCCAGTGGCGAAGAGAGAGGGTCAATGGGTGGAGAGTGGGAGGGGAGAGGCTCCCTGCACACTAAAGCTGTGAAATCCGAGGCTGAAAACTAACGCCAGTGAAACCCTGGCGTTAGAGCTGATTTTAAGGGAAAAGAAACCATTTCCGTCAGCAATGTAAGCAAAACCAGGGAAACCTACAAAAAGTGATAAGTGTGATACATGTGCACGGAACATAAGGGCAAATAAACACTGAAAATGGCCAGAAGAAAATGTAATAAAAACATAACCAAGCTGGCCAATAGTGATATTAATGGGAAACATCAAAAAACACTACTGAAAAAGCTCCAAAAAAATATATAGATTTTGGAAGGGTCTATGCTCTGTCCCCATACAAAGTGAATGATCCCACAGTGAAATAGCGCTGATCAGGGTTTTCCCTTTCCATTGGACAGGTTTCCTATGGCATGCACATGTTCCACAACAGCAGGGTGAGCATGTCAGAACGGGCAACTGGACAGATGCTGGAAGAGGGGACACAGAGGGCTGCAGGTGGCACATGCTGTGGTGCAGCTGGGCCACAGTGCGGACCAGGGAGATGCCTAGGTGGCACATAGGAATGCTGAAACTGTAGAGCATCCAGACAGCAACTGATGAGGGCCCAACATGGGCACGAGTGTGTTTCCCACAGTGTCACAGGGGATATTACCCAGCAGGTACCCCCAAGGGCACAAAACATTGGCAGGAGGTGCTGGGGGGAGGCGTGGACAGCTATGCAGGTACCCCTACCCCAGAACCCGCACCATAGGCAGCCGCCTACCCACACACTGGATGGCCTGAGACAGTTCAACACCAGCACCACCAGCAGAAGGGCATGTCAGCATGGTGGCAGAGGGGTACTGGTGGTGGAGGGGGCAGTGGCAGCTGCCCACAGCAGACCATGACCTAGCCCTGTGTAGGTGGGTGCCATGCACTGCAACAGACAGGCACTGTCTGATGAACAGTCATGCTATCCCCAGGGAATGCACTGTCTCTGCGGCAACACAGTGGTGCAATGCACACAGCCAGTGTGTTCAGGAACAGAAGGTCACAGGTTCAAGTCCCAGCTGTAGCTCCCACCAACCCAGTCCCCATATTTTACTCAGTACTAAATCATGGTAATAAAGAGGGAACCTTTATTGCAGATAACAGAAGCATGCCTGAAATGCCTATATTTTACCTTACAGAGCACAGACCCCATAAACATGTGCAATACCTAGATCAGAGGTTCCCAAATGCAGTCGTGGAGTGCCAAAAATCATTCAGGTTTCATGCTGTCTCTGTTATAAGGACATGTTAGCATGGTGGTGGAGGGGGCAGTGGCAGCTTCCCACAGCAGACCATGGCCTAGCCCTGTGTAGGTGGGTGCCATGCACTGCAACAGACAGGCCCTGTCTAACGAACAGTCATGCTATCCCCAGGGAATGCACTGTCTCTGTGGCACCATGGTGGTGCAGTGCACACAGTCAGTGTGTTCAGAAGCAGAAGGTCACAGGTTCATGTTCCAGCTGTGGTTCCTGCCAACCCAGTCCCCATATTTTACCCACTACTAAAACGTGGTAATATAGACAGAACGTTTATTGCAGATAACGTAAACATGCCCAATACGCCTACATTTTACCCTACAGAGCACAGACACCATAAACATGCACATTACCTAGAGCAGAGTCTCCCAAAAGCAGTCCTGGAGGGCCAAACACCATTCAGGTTCTATGCTGAAGTCAAAAGAGTTCCCAATTATGTCTTAAATTGTAAATAGTTACCCTGTTATCCAAGTTGCATTACCTGTTCAACTGTAAACACAAAGTACCATTGGAAATGTGTATTTTATTGTTCATTGTAAACCGCACTGATACTGAATAGCGCGGTATAAAAACGACTCTAATAATAATAATAATAATGCTGTCTCAAATAAATATGGCTGTGCTTCATTTCCATGCACTGCCCCCATGGCATGCAGATGTATCTCATGCATAATCATTAGGGACAGCATGAAAACCTGAACAGTGTCTGGCCCACCAGGACTGGAATTGGGAACCTCTGCCCTAGAGCAGCGGCCAACAGGGGAAGACACACCCGCACCCACAGGCTCCATTATCCCAAGCATCCTGGAGAGGCAGGATGTTGGGGCCTGTGTGCATCACCCAATACTAGCACTTGCATACCTTAGCAATGCCACCCTAAACCTGGGAATACGGTACACATATATCAAAAGGTTGTTATGATTACTGGCAGATAGCAATTCCTAAGTTAAGCACAATCTGCTCATTGAGCTGTATCATACCAACCTCTCTGATGTCTGTGGAGAGTGTTTCAGGTCTGGTGTCTGACAGTGTTCACCACCCTGGGGAGTGACCCCAACAGTATTGCATAGCATAGCCATGCCTGCACCATTCCCAGGACTTGTGTGGTGGCCAGGGCTGCCAAACACCTCTATAGTTTGCACAATGCTGGCATAGGTGTGGGAGTGTGTGTTTGTTTATCCAGTGTGTGGTGGCTGCCAATGCCTTCCTCAGCCCACACTGCTTGCACGATTGCCAGAGTTAGCCTGCCAATGTGCATAATGAGGAGCAAGGTACTGTGGGTATAGCCCGGACAGGGTGACCTGGTCTGGATGCATCTGCACAGGGCATAGGTCAATGGCCCGGACATTGTAATGCCCGGCCACAACCTGCACCGACAGGGTTGCCAAAGCATGTCCTGCTGGGAGGTCACTCTCACCCTGACTGAGCAGTGATCACGGAATGACTAGGCTCCCCCATAGTACTATATTGTATTTCTCTTAAGTGAAATGTATGGGTTCTTTTTTCTGGGGCCCAATCACTGACTTATTTGCTTGGTGGGTGTGCACATTTTCTCCAGGAACATGTGCTGTGGATTAACTAGCAGACTGTCTGCAGTTATATGCATATGGCTGGAACACCTTGTAGGGTGCTTTGGCTGGTGACTCACTGTGTGTCCTGCTGGTGAATGTCAGATGGTGGTGAGGGGCAGCTGAGCATTTCCAGGCCTACTGTCTGTCTGCCAGCCATTGCATGCTGGATACATACAGCTCTACGTTGGCTGCCCTTTAGGGTGTCTGTTCCCCAGCAGGACTGCCACCATTGCAGGGAGGTAGCATGGGGAATCTGTTGGTGGGAGTTCTTGTTTCCCACCCTGAGCTACTAGAGGGTGGGTTGGGTGGTGATACGTAATCTGCCTATGGGTCCAAACACCACCTATCATGTTACCATGGCACCAATACAGAATATGTACTATTCTGGGTGCATCATAGCTCATAAGGGCTATACTTAATTGACAGATGCTGATGTATCCCAGGTGTGTCTGCAGGAACTACCTATATCACACACTGCCACTGATGGGTACCTGCAACATGGCCTATTTCAGCCATGGAAGGTGCTGCGGACCTGGTGCTGGCCGCCCCACTGCACCCTCAGGGTGAGCACAGTACACACACAATGTGAAGCTCTGTAGCTACTCTGTGCCACTAATACACACAGTCAACACCCCCTACCAGGCTGAGGTGCTGTGGGGGTGCACACGGTTGGTTCCCCCTACCAGGCAGAGGTGCTGTGGGGTGCATACCCCATCCTGTGATCATCTGTAGACTGCTGATTTGCATGTGCACTGCATCATGGGTACGGGTGGGTTGACCCTATCCTGGTAACCTCAGCAGAATGTTTGTGCGGTGACCTGCAGTCCTTCTGTAGCCAGCCTGGGGTGTGTTGGCAGCTTTAGCCCACTGGTTACTTCATTGCCTGTAGTCCAAACCCACAGTGGGGTTATTTGATAGGGCTGTCTAAGGCATCGTCTATTTTTTACTGTACATTAGTGCTGCCAGCAAAAGCACCCTCAGAGGACTGTAATCTTGAGGTGCCTCATAGGGCGTCTTATAAGGTGTCCTATAGGGGACATTATAGGGTGCCTTGGTGGACAGTGCACTTTATAAAGTGCCCTATGGAGTGCCCTATGGAGTGCCCTATGGAGTGCCTTATACGGCACCTTAGATTACGCCACTGTGAGGGTGTGTTTGCTGGCAGCACTAATTAAAATAAAATTAAATGCCTCAAATAGCACTACTTAAATGTAAAGGGTAACACCTCTGCCAGCCTTGTTCATTAAACAAAATAAAACCCCACCTATGATGGAAAATCACAAATGAACTAATATATAACCATCATATAACCTAACCCATAAACTCAGTCACAATTTTCTTATGTCGGAGCCCACCGGGGGAGGGCTAGAACAGTATACCTAACCCCCTCCAGATGGTAGACTACTTTTATTTTATTTTTCACCCCAATGTGTTAAATAACCACTTATCTTTTAAAAAAAGCAACTCTTCTTATTATCGCATTGTCCTCCACGTTGCTAAACACAAGTTGCACGACGTGCACGTTTCGGGTAAAACCCTGTATCAAGTGCTCCAGTTTCTTCAGATGTGCAACAACAAAAACGCCGTCTTTGCGGACATGGGTATTCCTTAATCAATGGCATTATCTAACCCGAGGCTTTAAACAGGGGAAACCCAATCGGAAGCGGGAACCACCTCACTGTCAGAGGTGTCCTCACTACCATTGGTCAAACCTTGGTGATGACTGGAGACTCAAACAGTGGCGTCACAAAATAGTAACCCAATCAATTTCGCGATTTAAACCATAAGGATGAATGGTGTGTAATTCAAAGATCCATCGTTGTTCTAAACGCTGTAGTTTTAATTCACGGTCTCCCCCCCCCTCCCCCCCGTGGATCCAATGGGATATGATCAATGACTGTCCAAGACAGCTCTTCAAAGACATGAGACAATGTTTCACAATGTTCCACCAATGGAGCCGTCAGTACTTTATTTCTGATCCGCAAAGCATGTTCTGCGAGGCGTTTGCGCATTGAGCGAATGGTGCGTCCCACATACAAAAGTCCACACGGACAGCACAATAGATAGACTACAAAAGTAGTAAGACAGGTGGTTTTCCAACGACGTATATATTCACAATGGGTGACTGGATGTTGCCAAACCGAACCCGAACCTGTCATTTGACAGTAACTACACGTGTTACATGAAAAATGGCCACCTTCGTGACCTGAGGGAATAGGTCTAACCAGAGACAAAGTCGTCTTAACCAATTGGTTATTCAAATTAGCACCCCATGAAAACGCCAGTCGTAAAGGTTGTTTAAAGCAATCTTGTAAAGTCAGCATCTGCCAGTGGGACCGTAAAATATTGGCAATATCTGAACTACGTTCCATATATGGGAGCACTCCAACAATCGGATCCATTGCTGATGATCGGGTCGGGGAATAGTGAGGATCCAGCAACCATTCTCGATGGGTATATCTTGCTCGACGATATGCTTGAGAAACAATTTTCAAAGGATATCCCCGATCTTGCAACCGTTGTGTCAATTCACGAGCATGACGCTTAAACTCCCCAGTAGAATGACAGAGACGCCGAAGTCTTAAAAACTGGCCAAAAGGAAGCCCTCGTTTCAAGGGATTAGGATGGTAACTTTGGTAATGGAGCAAGCTGTTTCTCTGAACCGATTTCCGAAAAAGCGAGGAAACCAATCTGTCGCCTTCCACTGAAACTAAAACATCCAAAAATTCAATCTTATCTAGTGCAATGTGCTCCGTAAATGTAATGTTAGTTTTCAATCCATTTAACCAATTAATGAAACTTTGAAGAGTAGTCTGATCAGATTTCCATACAAAAAAGATGTCATCCAGAAATCTCTTCCAAAAGACTACGTGCTGGTATAAAGAAGAAGATTTAATGAGAACCTCCTCCATGAGTCCCATATATAGGGTGGCTATTGACGGAGCCATCGTAGCCCCCATCGCAATTCCAGAAATCTGTTGATAAAAATTACCATCAACCAAAAAATAATTCTGAGTCAGTACCAGACATGCCAAATCCAGTAAAAAGGATCGTGGAAGTCGATTAGGAGCATTAAGGAAAGAATGCTCCAGTAATTCCAACGCTTCTATCTGATCGATGTTGGTATATAATGCGGTGACATCCAAGGTCACCAAATAAGCCCCTTTTGGAATCACAAAGCCAGAAATCACCTGTAAAAAATGCGTTGTATCTCTTAAAAATGATGGTACCACTTTCGCCTCTGTTTTCAAAAATGTATCACAAAAAATAGAGAGTGGTTCTAAAACCGAATTGCGGCAAGAGACAATCGGCCTTCCTGGGGGAGAAACTAAAGATTTATGGATTTTAGGTACAAGATATAACGTAGGAATAGTGGGATGAGTTGTCAGCAAAAAACGCTTCTCTTTTGATGTTATCCAGCCTTGGTGGAGCGCTTCCTCCACTAGAGATTGAATACTGTGTTTTAGAACTACAGTAGGGTCAGTGTCTAATAACTTATATACCGAAGAGTCCTGAATATGATCATATAATTGTTGAAGATAAACCTGGGAATCCATCACCACCAATGCTCCTCCCTTATCCGCACGTCGGAACACCAGTGTAGGGTCCGACGACAATTCCCTTAAGGACTTCCAATCCTCCTTATTCAGGTTTATAAACCGCTTTATCGGGGTTCGTTCTAATCTTTCCACATCTCTTAAAACCAGGGCCTGATATGTGGAAATGATCGGATCATGACCCGCCTCCGTAGGTAACCACCGAGACATAGGTTTCACTATCGATCCATCATCCAGTGCCGGTTGATCTTGAAAAAAATTTTTAATTCGCAATTTCCGGAAGAATCTGTAAAGACTCACCTGCATCATAAAAGGGTCATAATGCGACGTTGGTACAAATGATAGCCCATAATTCAATACATATTCCTGAGAAGGGGAGAGCTGCCGCCCGGTCAAATTCACCACTAGGGAGGAAGCAATTCTTGTCGGGACCGTGAGCGAGTGTGTGGAGGCTCCCACTCTGCTTCCTGGTAAGGGTCTCGAGAGCGACGTCCGCGGCCCCTCCGAAAATCCTGAAAATTCAGACGAGATCTTTGAGCACTTGGATCTCCCCTATTAGATGGTTGTCTCCGCTCTGTCGAAGATGAACTATCGTCAGTGTCTTCAGAGGAAGCCTCGAAAGTTACATGTTTCTGTGTAGACTCTTTCTCATACATCCAATAATAGACATGACCTATCTCATAATCCCCATTATCTCGTGAAAACCTTTTTTAATTTTAGAGACTTTAAATAATCGGAAAAGCTCTTCATTTGCCGGTCAATTTCATCCATCTTAGATTTAAAGGGGTCATCCCCCAAAGATTCCTTCAAAGGAGTACATGCCTCATCCAGTTCTTTCTGAAGTTTTTCCTCCTCCTGAATTGTCCTTTCCAAAATCAGCGCTATCAAATCGAAACTACATTTGTTCGATATCATGTTCCATTTCGAAAAAAACTCAACGTCCCACTTAAATAATTTAGGTGCTCTTGTCATGCGTAATCCCGTTGGAATTATGCGCGTCTTTAGATATTGTGTCATACTAGCTCCATGAAGTTGGGCTCGCACTAACCGTTTTTTGGTTGCCTTAAAAGCCGCAATAGAGATCGAAGCTGAATCTTCAGGTTTATCCTCGTCAAAAAAAGTGCGCCGTTGTCGCAGTCTTTCCAAGTGTTCCTTCGAATATGCAAAGGTATCAGAAGCCATTTCTCAAAAAAGGGGGTGCAAATTTAGAACACTAAACAAAATAAAACCCCACCTATGATGGAAAATCACAAATGAACTAATATATAACCATCATATAACCTAACCCATAAACTCAGTCACAATTTTCTTATGTCGGAGCCCACCGGGGGAGGGCTAGAACAGTATACCTAACCCCCTCCAGACGGTAGACTACTTTTATTTTATTTTTCACCCCAATGTGTTAAATAACCACTTATCTTTTAAAAAAAGCAACTATTCTTATTATCGCATTGTCCTCCACGTTGCTAAACACAAGTTGCACGACGTGCACGTTTCGGGTAAAACCCTGTATCAAGTGCTCCAGTTTCTTCAGATGTGCAACAACAAAAACGCCATCTTTGCGGACATGGGTATTCCTTAATCAATGGCATTATCTAACCCGAGGCTTTAAACAGGGGAAACCCAATCGGAAGCGGGAACCACCTCACTGTCAGAGGTGTCCTCACTACCATTGGTCAAACCTTGGTGATGACTGGAGACTCAAACAGTGGCGTCACAAAATAGTAACCCAATCAATTTCGCGATTTAAACCATAAGGATGAATGGTGTGTAATTCAAAGATCCATCGTTGTTCTAAACACTGTAGTTTTAATTCATGGTCTCCCCCCCGTGGATCCAATGGGATATGATCAATGACTGTCCAAGACAGCTCTTCAAAGACATGAGACAATGTTTCACAATGTTCCACCAACGGAGCTGTCAGTACTTTATTTCTGATCCGCGAAGCATGTTCTGCGAGGCGTTTGCGCATTGAGCGAATGGTGCGTCCCACATACAAAAGTCCACACGGACAGCGCAATAGATAGACTACAAAAGTAGTAAGACAGGTGGTTTTCCAACGACGTATATATTCACAATGGGTGACTGGATGTTGCCAAACTGAACCCGAATCTGTCATTTGACAGTAACTACACGTGTTACATGAAAAATGGCCACCTTCGTGACCTGAGGGAATAGGTCTATCCAGAGACAAAGTCGTCTTAACCAATTGGTTATTCAAATTAGCACCCCGTGAAAACGCCAGTCGTAAAGGTTGCACATCTGAAGAAACTGGAGCACTTGATACAGGGTTTTACCCGAAACGTGCACGTCGTGCAACTTGTGTTTAGCAACGTGGAGGACAATGTGATAATAAGAAGAGTTGCTTTTTTTAAAAGATAAGTGGTTATTTAACACATTGGGGTGAAAAATAAAATAAAAGTAGTCTACCGTCTGGAGGGGGTTAGGTATACTGTTGTAGCCCTCCCCCGGTGGGCTCCGACATAAGAAAATTGTGACTGAGTTTATGGGTTAGGTTATATGATGGTTATATATTAGCCTTGTTCATTAGGCACACTGGGAGATCAAACTCATGACCCCTGTACTATCAGTCAGTGTATTAACCATTGTGCTACACCTCTGTTTCTATGCTTGCATGTCTGCGTGCCTACTTAAGATTACCGCGCGTTAACGTGCTTAGCGGCTTCTCGCACGATAATGTGCGCAGCGCATGTTATCGTGCGATAATCCTGTTTTGCTACATTAAGACCGAAACGCCCACTCCTTTTATGGCAGCCTGCACATTATCACCAGGCGCACGTTAAGACTGCTTAGTAAACATACCCCTATGCCACTGTAACTCAGGCCCCTCATCTTAGCCTAGCTTTGATTGCAACCATCAAAACCGCTGGCTACATCTCTATTTTAAAAATTTAGATAATTGTATAACATCTTTAAACTGGCATGGCATCAGCAGCCCTCACAATCTTGCTCTGACACAGCACAGTGGCCTCATGCACCTCTCTCAAGTGCTGCAATTGTGGCTGTTTGACTCAGCTCCAGGCTCAAGGACCAAATCACCCCAGGGATGCAGCCTTCATGTGTTTCTCCGTCTCCCAGCTCCACAAATGGTACTATTGTGGCACTGAGTGGCCCCTTTAACTCCATGGCCTAGTGATATTTTCAGCCAGGGCTCCTGACAAAATACTACAGTGGCATTCACAGAGATCTCCCAATGGTCTATCAACTTGGTTCTCAATCCCACGGAGTTGACAATGCAACTTCTAATTTGGGCCTCCTTTTCCCTGGCATAGCCATGATTGTGACTGTCAACTCTACCCAAGGCCTTGCCTTAGAGCTTCCTTTCAGCATGGTCCTGTTTCCACCACAATGTTCCTCCCAGGACTCAACAGCAGCATGCCCCACAGGTATCAGATAAATAATTATTTTTAAAATGTTTCTCCCATTTACATTGGGCACCAGTTATGTCACTGTTGCACCAGAAACTGCAGATCTTTCTCTTCTCCTTGTAAAGACATCTCTTTAGCTTCATTTGTAGACTACAGGAGCCCATAATCATATCCTGGGAATGGCCTGTCTCTTCCTGTGCACTAGTGCCATATTTTTTTCATCTTCTCTCTCTTCTTCATTTCTATGACCATATAATTTTCCAAATATCTTTGCCAAGCATTATTATATGCTCACACTGGATTCCTAGCTCTCAAGGGCAGAGCCAGCCTATACTTTAGGGCCCTGTGCCACACAGCAGGCTTATGCAGTCCTAGGATACCATCACCGCAAGTGTGCTGCCTTAAACACCAGGCATAGGCCCTACAGTACCCAATTACCCTGCCTCTCTGCTCATTTTCTTCAACAGACCGGAGAGAGGGAATACATTTGCCCAGCTAATACTCCTATTGTACTGGATTTCCAGCTCTCGGAGGCAGCTTTTAGCACCTTGCACCACCCACCAAGCCTTCTTCAAAGAGTAAAATTGAAGGCCAAAGAGTGAGATTTTTCAAATGGTGCATCTGGATATAAAATATTCACTATTGCTCTGTAAAAGAAAATAACAGCATGGAATATTTGCTTTTCTTTTTGGCATCTAAAAGTAGATAGAGTAGAGGCAATATAACGATTTTCAAAGAAATTTTCCTAGTGGCTAAAGTATGTGCAATGCATATGGGGGGAGAGGGTTTAAGGACTACTGTATAAAAGAACAGGCATCTATTGCTTAACCACTTTGCCCTGAAGAAAGCCACAGTATGGCTAAAACATCGGTTCCAGTTACAAAGATGCAACATGACCCGGAAAACTGCAAAGATCAGCATACTAACTGAGAAAGCCCAAGAGAACATTTTTTCATATCTGTTTCACATATTCAATCTGTAGGTGCATAATGTGTGCCCACTAGAAGTTACTTAAGTGTGAAAATCATTTGTATGCACATTAATTCATAGCTATATATGTCTACAAAAATCTGTGTGCACTTTAAACTTTTAGGCATCCAAACAAACTGAATATGTACATATGTGGCTGAGCCATCTTAGCATGGATCTGCCATGGGCATGGTGCTATATAGGGTTAAGCTATAGTGATATGTGGGCTGTTTCTTTTATGGCAGTCCAGTCACTAGACAGGCTGCTGGTTGTCCATTCTGTTTGTACAAAGTCTCTGTGTTCATGATGGCTATGTGCACATGTGGCGTGTGGTGACTATCAGACTGGGTACAGATGGTATGTTAGTGACTGACCCAGGATGTTGTTGCCCAACATTTGCGGGCTGTCTGGGATTGAGCTGGTTGATTGGAATTCCCAGACAGTGAGGATAGCAACTGTTCTTGGGCTGTTGGTAACCTGCTGGTAACTATGGTCTTGGCAGGCTCTTCTGCTTGGTGTCAGCACCCCCATTCCTGCCTAGACAACACTCACTGCATCTGGATTCCTTGGCAGCAGCTGTCGCAAACTTAGGAACTGATATGAGATGTTATAGGAAAATTCCTGGCCAACATCTTCCTCCATCCATCCTTCAGCCCATCCCTCAGCATATGTCCTTTATGTGCAGCCATGTATTCTTCTGCCAGCTGCTACACCATGGCCCACACAGGAACAGTTTAATCATTTGTATGTATCACTTACACCTCTTCTGTGAATGATCTGCATGTCACCACTCCTGCTTGGTCATTGTTTTATGCACACATCGTGTCAATTCTTGCTCTGCCAGGGGACACTTCTTCACAATCCTATGCCACATACTGACATTATAGCATATTACGTGGGCACCCTTCACTGATACAGTACAGCTGCCACCCACTGTTCACCCACTTACTGACTGATATGTAAGAAGCCCATGGATCTGACAGGTCTATCAGCTCCTACCTTTCCTTCCATCCATCACCTAAAATGTGACTTTCACAAGGGCTCCCTTATCCTGCGTTAAGGTAACTACCATTTTTGAGCATTAAGGTGCATGCTTGACACCTTAATGCCCGATGTTCTGTTAGCACCTGATAAGTAGAGCCAAGCTCCCTTACTGCCGGAACACCTACTGCCCGCCCTGGCCTTTACCTCATGATGACACCTTTACCGCTTCCTGTTACCACTTGATAACCAGTGCACCCTTAACACTCTTTAGTAAACATACCCTTAAAGGGTCATAGCAAGCAATTAATGCTAATAAACTGCTTGCTATGGCCTCTTGTGTGTTGGCATCTGTGTGCTTCTCCACTACCATTTAACAACTGTATTATCACTGTGTAGGTTTCTCCTTCTTTGTGCTATGACTTGCATATTAAATAAAGAACAGACAGAGATAAATTATTACAAATTACTACAACAAGTGCAATGTACTTTAAAATCATATTTTTTAGAAGACTAAAAGATATTAGAGAGTTAAAACGTATGGTGTTAAATAAAAATGTAGACATAACTGGCATCTCTGGGACCTGGTAGAAGGAGGGGGATTAGGCTTTGACTCGTGCATTTTCAATAGCAGTTCAAGGTGAGTTATGTTCAGGTACGCTCATTAAAAAGGACAACCAAAAGGACACTGAAATGTTAGGATATAAATTATATCGAAATGATAGGATGGATAAAAATGTTGACGGTAGTACTATATGTTATGGATAGCATAGAGTTAAACAGGATAAAAGTTCTACAGGAAGCCAAATGCAATGTGGAATATTGATGGATAGAAACTCCATGGGGAAGGATATGCTAGTGGGTGTATTATCACCCATAAGGACAGGATGAAAAAAAAAATGAACTGCTAACAGAAAATGGGATATTCAATAAAACTGGTAGCATAGTAATAATGGGAGATTTCTATTATCTTGTTATTAAATGGACAAATGTTTTATTGGGACATGCTAGGAAGAAAACATTTCTGGATGCCATAAATGACTGTTTCATGGAACAGTTGATACAAGAACCAAAATGAGTGGAAACAACCTTAGATCTAGCCCTTAGTAGAACACAGGACCTGGTCTAAACAATAATCATACTGGTGCCACTTGGCAATAGTGATGACAATGTACAACTTAAAAATCAAGACCCGGCTGCGAATTAACGTGGCCGGGCACAGACACGCAGTGGCGGGCTGAGGGTGGGGGGGGGGGGGAGCGGGAGGGGCGGGGGGACGGCGAGGGCGGGCAATGAGCCGAATATAAAAAGCGCGTCCGGCGCTGGCTCGGCCTCTTTCACCGCTCCTCCCCCCTTTCCTAGAGGAAGACGGACAACGGAGGATTCGCGGAGGAACGCAAACTGAGGCCGCATTTACAAAGAACATCGTGAAGCGCACGGCAAGTACAAAAACCCCCCCAAAAAAACAAGGAGGAATAGGCACGGGGTAGCGGCGCTTCCAGCCGTGGCGGGGGGTCCCGGGCATTGATGCGGCATATAGGATATGGGTCCAGTGGGGGGGGGGGGGTTATAGCAGACGGCAGGAGGAGAAGCCTGAAGGCAACCAAACCCCTACCTTTATCGTCCCCGATGTGGGCAGCACTGCTTGCTAGTCCTGGGACAGAATTGCCAGGGAGCTAGAGGAGGGGTGCTGGGGCTCTGCGGGCCACGTGTGCGATGCAAAATACACCGCGGGTATAAGTGGCCAGGCACGGCAAGACACTGCAACAATCATTAATAGAATAATAATAGCAAGACTAACAACGGATATGGGTTGGGAAGGCACAGCACAGAGGGTTTTCTTTAATAAAACAACAACAACAACAAAAAAACCGGCGGCATAGCCATGTTAAAGTGGATGCAGTAAAAATAATGAGGAAGTAACTAATGGTTTAAGGCTGCCATCTCATGGATAAAAGCGGTATTGCAGACTGTTAGGACGATGTTGTTTTGTTGTGATCTTGAAGATGGCCAGGGATAAATGAAGAGGGATTGCATTAATGTTCAATTGAGAATGAAGGGGTGATGCAGCAAGGAATATCTGTGATCATTGCCAGGGGGATATGTGTATGTAGAGATGTTTAGATAGTGATATATATAGATATGTATAGATATATATTGATATGTAGATATAAATGGATATTGATATCTCTAGATATATAGATGGCTATAGGAAACGAGTGGCGCATGGGATTGAGGCAAGCATCCAGGACGGATAGTAATTTAGACTTTCCATTACCTCCGCGTAGTAATTTCATCCTAGTGTAGAGATGCCGAGAAAGGAGACACCAAAGGCTTCCAGGACTTGAGGCGCCAAGGCTACACCGAATGCAGCACCAGCACCAAAGGCAAGGGCGGCTGCTGGTTCGAGCAGAAGGAGAGCACAGATGGCCAGCCAAGACGCAGCTAGCAGTGTAGCAGCAGTAAAGCCCAGGCGCAGCAATAGGAAGAAGGTGCCACAGCAACAGGAAAGCGCAGCCCCTCCACAGAGGCAAGAGCTGGACGACCTGCTCCAGATGGTTCGGGAGCAGGTTACGCAACACGGCCTGACCTCAGTCAGACAATGACTGGGAATGCCAGGCTTTGCGAGCGAAGAAATGCCGTCCACGAGCAACAGCACATTAACACATAACACGGCACATGGTAAGTCTGGGTGTGAAAAGGGGGTGCCAGAGTTGTTAACCTCATCATCTGACGATTCCTTTTCTGACAGTGACGGTGACATAGCATAGGCAGATGTGATGCAATATGCATTAAAGAAATTTAAAAGGAAGAGAAGCCCAAAACAATCTAATCCCCTCAGGCAGGCCTGGTCGGGGCAGAGTCAGAGGGGCGAGAACCGCGGAAGCACGCCATCTGGGGCGGCCCAAAGAACGCAGCTGGATTGGCGCGATACCAGTCGCGATCCACGCTGTGGGGTGAGCTCGCTGGCTGTGTCTGTACCCAAAAAGTTAAAAAAGAGGATTTGGAGGCGAGAGTATATTGACCTATTCTCTCTCCTGCTCAGGGATCAGGATGAAGAATCAAACAGTGGAAAAGATAAGGATAAAAGAAGTGAGAGAGATAGGAAGCCTAAAATTCCCAAATCCATTAACAATTGGGTGACAGCATTCCACATATTTATGAGCGTGGTGATGGAGAAGGAACCCGAAGCGGGGCCATATCTGACAAGGTACCTGGACACGATCACCAGAGCACATAAACAGTACGGGGGTGGGCATGGCTGAACTATGATGTGAAGTTCAGGAGAAGCATGGCAGAAGATCCCACCCTAGCATGGCATCACAGAAGTGCACGGCAAGCATGGCAGAAGATCCCACGGCAAGAAATAAAATATCTGGGGGTAACGTTCGACAACGACCTAAAGATGGAGAAACACCTCCGCAAAACCAACAGAGCCGTTTTCCACAAACTAAGAGTCCTACAACCTCTAAGGAGCATTATTGAACCTCATGACTTCAGGTCCGTTGCACAGGCACTCATCATGCCACATTTCGACTACTGCAACGCCATCCTACAGGGACTTCCAAAGAAAACCTTAAACATTCTGCAAATGGCGCAAAATGTAGCGGCTAGGATCATCATGAGAAAAAGTTTTGCTGATCACATCACACCTGTATTGATTGAGCTATACTGGCTCCCCATTGCTGCTCGTATAAAATATAAAACACTAACAACCACTTTCAAACTCATGCATAACGTAGCACCGTCCTTCCTCTCCACCCTAATCTGCTCACAACCACCCAACAGAAACAGAACCATCAACTCAAACACCCTCCTCGTTCCAGCAGATATAAGATCTGTTAAAACCAATACTAGTAACAGAGCTTTCTCATACACAGCACTGACACTCTGGAATCATCTGCCGCCAGAGCTACGAGCTAACAAAGACCTAACTGACTTTAGAAAAAAACTCAAGACTCACCTGTTTCAGAGTCAGTTCAATTTGATTTAAACCCCAAGGGGTCTAAGCCTAACCACCCTGGGAGACAGGAATGCATTTATGTGCGCTCTGCTCATTTATGTAAAAATGTATATATGTAAATTATTGCTCCTCTCTACAAATAGACCCCACTACTGTGTGATGTGCTTACCCTCCGAATCAACGTGTATATACCCCAAATTATACTGTACTGATTTGACAGTTTTCAATATGTAATCAAACCCGCTGCTGATCGCTGGAAGTAGCGGTATATAAATGTTTGTTAAATAAAATAAATAAATTCTGGACATTTGGACAGAAGAAATGGCGCCCAATAGGCCTTGGTGTCAGGACGGGCTGCAGCAGCCTCTGCCGAGCACGCAATGACAACAGCCTTTTCAGAACACGCAATGGCGGCAAGCCAACCAGTTGTCAGGGAGACGGGCATGCTGACAGTACAACGCAGGGAGTTGTACATGGCAGCCTTGTAAATTCAAACATTCCTGCTCAATATGCAGAAGTGGACACCCCGCCTTCACCTGCAAGGCATCAAGGGAAGCCAAGCCTTTCAGAGCATTACAGCAACGCTCAACCGAGGGAGTTGGCCCCAACACCCATCAGGTTTGAGAATATGCGTCCACGGCTAAGAGCCTACCCTAAGCGGGATATAGCTATCAGTATTGAAAATGGCTTCTCGCAGGGTTTCCGCATCCCATCCCTAATAACAATTACAAACGCACAAACGCGCTTTATAAATAACCCACCATCTGTCCAAGAACATAACGAGATCGCGCACAGCAAGATAGCAAAAGAAATAGGTATGGGGAGAATAGCGGGTCCTTTCCATTCACCCCCATTCAAGGACATCATAAACTCCCCATTAGGGGTCATACCTAAAAAGGAGCCAGGACAATTCCGGTTAATTCATAACCTATCATACCCGGAGGGAAAGTCGGTTAACGATTACATTGATCCGGCATTATGCTCTGTTAAATATGCAACCATTGATCAGGCAATTATGCTCATACGAAGTAAGGGGCCACGAGCACAGCTGGCGAAGGCGGACATAGAGTCCGCGTTCCGGCTATTGCCGGTGCATCCTGAGTCTTTCCCAATATTGGGTTTCTCATTCAATGGGGAGTTCTTCTATGATAAATGTTTGCCCATGGGATGTGCGGTATCATGCGCTTATTTCGAACAATTTAGTTCGTTCCTACACTGGGTAGTTGAGGACCTGGTGGGCCCCAACACGGTTGTGCACTATCTGGATGATTTCCTATTTGTAGGAAAAGACCATGACGACTGCAAAAGGATATTGGATATCTTTGAGCGGATGGCACAATCGTTTGGAATCCCGTTAGCGAAAGAAAAGACAGATGGCCCGAAAGGGATCATAACTTTCCTGGGCATACAGTTAGATGTGCCGGCACGCAGTTCACGTTTGCCAGCAGATAAGGTGCTGAAGTTGAGAAAAGATATTCAACTACGCCACAGCCAGCGAAAAGCGACACTCCAACAATTTCAGTCAATACTGGGCCTGCTGTGCTTCGCATGCAGGGTGATACCCATGGGGAGGGTTTTCTGACGACGTATGGCATGGGCAACGAGAGGTATCTCAAAAAGATACCATCGCATCCGGGTCACCAGGGAAATATGGGAAGACCTGCAGGTCTGGCTGCATTTCCTTTGCACCTTCAATGGCCTTGCCTTCTGGCAAGCACTCCCGGTATCTAATGCGGAACTCGAATTCTTCATCGATGCCTCGGGGGGATTGGTTTCGGCATCTACTATAAAGGGGCGTGGTGCTCAGAGACATGGCCCATGGAATGGCAAGCGAAAGGGACCACCAGGGACATCATGTTCTTGGAGCTTTTCCCGCTAATGGTAGCCTTATGTATCTGGGCACCAGAGCTCGCCAACAGAGCTATCACTTTCCATATCGATAACCTAGCTGTGCTGTGGGCAGTGAACAGTATGAGAGCTAAGACGCCAAGGGTAGTGGCACTATTAAGACAAATAGTGTTACTATGCCTGGTACATAACATAACCCTTAGAGCGGAGCACATTGAAGGCGAAAATAATAACATTGCCGATGCTCTTTCTCATTGTAAGATCAAGCTTTTTCACCAACTGGCTCCCGAGGCAGACGCGGTCAAGACAGCTGTGCCCGATCATGTCTGGGAGTATGGTCCACCGAGGTATGGGAGCTCCTGTTAGGCTCCTTAGCGGAGAATACTAAGCGTAAATATGTAGCGGCATGGGAACAGTACCAAACATTTTGCAGAGAAGCCATAATACAGCAAGAAGACAGATTTAAAGTAGCAACGATTCTGAGATGGATTTTGCATTGCTAAAGCAATGGCTACACAAAAGCAGCAGTACAAGTCCGTTTAGCAGCGGTATCATTTTTTGCAAAGGCTATGGGTAAGAGGAGTCCCAAAGCGGAGTTTATCATAAAGAAGGTAATGAGAGGCTGGTCCTTGGGGCAGCCCCGGAAAGTAGACCAATGCGGCCCGATCACTCATCAGATGCTCCAACAACTGATGGTAATGACTAGCCAAGTGTGTTACGATGAGTACGAGACAAGGCTGTTTAGATGTGCCTTTTCCTGGGCATTTTACGGAGCATTTCGAGTAGGGGAGCTAGTGGCTTCCTCATCCTCGAAGCACGGGACAGGCTGTGGAGGTATAGAAAAGCGCGATGTGAGCATACTCACAGGGGCCATAGTGCTACACTTGCGCAGATCCAAAACTGACACGGAGGAAAAAGGGGCACAGGTGGTGTTGTCGGCATTGCGCAATGACCCCTCATGCCCACTGAGAAATGCTTTAGCCTACCAACAGTTACGGGCACACTCAAGAAATCAATGGTTCGTGCATGCGAACGGTGCCCCCCTATCACGTTTCCAATTCATTAGAGTACTCAAGCTGGTAATAGAACGAACAGGACGGGATGCAAGCTTATACAGCTCGCACTCCTTTCGCATTGGAGCTGCTTCAACGGCAGCCAGCATTGGGATGTCAAGAGAACAGATCATGAATATAGGACGATGGCGCTCGGATAGATACAAACTGTATATACGTCCAGCGGAATGAGGAATGATGGGTTTATATATAAAAAAAAAACAAAAAACAACTGTAGCATGTAGAGAGAGGAGCTAAGGCAATAGTGGCAATGTGGAAGCATTTTTGTATAAAATCTGTGTTATGATCATTGTTGGATAGTTCTGCTGTAATCATATCTTTCTGATTGTGATCCAATGCAGGAGTAAGTCGCCGCCTCTGGCCTCGTGAAGCGTGGATATGTGGCCATTCATTTGTTCACTGGGCCCAAAGGAGGACACGGTGCAGACCACAGGGGTTGAATTTGGGATTACCAAGTGCTGAGGTTTTTGTGGTGTGGCTGGGACGACGGGGTATGGTGTGGGACCAGCTAGTGCCGTCCCTGCTACAAAAGAAGAGATCGACTGGGAACCCAGTGATGATTGTGATCCACTTGGGGGGCAACGACCTTGCGTCCACACGCAGCGTCGAGCTCACCAAAACGATGCAAAGCGACCTGCTGACACTGGCAAACATCTTTCCCGGGACACTCCTAGCATGATCTCACATCATACTGCGGCGTGTGTGGAAGGGCGAGAACTTGCACAGGGCATTGGAGAGGACAAGACAAAAAGTGAACAAATGGATGGCCTGCTTCATGGGGGCAATAGGGGGTTACAGCATCAAGCATGACCTCATAGAAGAGAGATGCCCGAGATTGTATCACGCAGATGGAGTGCACTTGTCAGACATAGGAATGGACATTTTTCTGTGCGCCATACAAGACACGATCGAACGCTTATGGCAGAAGCAGGTGTTGGCCACAGCGGCGCATTGATCAGTGGGGCCCCGTCAACAAGCGAGGTTTCGCTGTTGTCGGGGTTGGCAGGAAAAACGCACCCGGTGAGAGAGAACACAGCCTAGGCTTTAAGTAAAGGGGGAGAGGGGCAGGAGAGAAACACCGACCTGCCCCTGTAGAGATGGATATGGCGACAAGAACACCGCGCAGAGGGCCCCCTGCCTTGCTTTGATGGCGGGCAAAAGGGAGGGGTTAAAGCAAGAAAGATTGCCAAGTCTGCTTGAATGGCAGGCGTAACAGTTTTTTCGAATGAAGGGTATGGAGAAGACTAAGGACTGAGGAAAAGCTTTCACGTCTAATTTTCCTTCTGCCACTTACAAGGACTGTAGGATATTGGCTGTGCCTCTCGAGGGGGCAGAAAAGGCAGGTGGTGCCAAAAGGAATTGTGTACAGTGTTTTGTTGATTGTTACGTGCATGTTGTGGCCAACAGTTTTTGTACTGTTAATAACCATTGTGTATAAATAAATAGAAATAGTTTGTTGAAAGAAAACCCTTGGCAAAATGTTGTGACTTATTGGAGGGAGGGGTGGGGGGAGGCGACGGGGTAAGAGTAGGCAAAACCCGAGGCTGTCATGCCAGTTGCGCGGCTGAGACCCGGCTGTGAATTAACGTGGCCGGGCACAGACACGCAGTGGCGGGCTGAGGGTTGGGGGGGGGCGGGAGGGGCGGGGGGACGGTGAGGGCGGGCAATGAGCCAAATATAAAAAGCGCGTCCGGAGCTGGCTCAGCCTCTTTCGCCGCTCCCCCACCCCTTTCCTAGAGGAAGACGGACACCCTCCAGACCCACCCAATTAGCAAAGGGGGGGGGGAAGAGTCGCAGCATGTGAGACAGCAGGAAAAACGCACCCGGTGAGAGAGAACACAGCCTAGGCTTTAAGTAAAGGGGGAGAGGGGCAGGAGAGAAACACGGACCTGCCCCCGGAGAGATGGATATGGTGACAAGAACACCGCACAGAGGGCCCCCTGCCTTGCTTTGACGGCGGGCAAAAGGGGGGGTAAAGCAAGAAAGGTTGCCAAGTCTGCTTGAACGGCAGGCGCAACAGCTTTTTCGAATAAAGGATATGGAGAAGACTAAGGACTGAGGAAAAGCTTTCACGGCTAATTTTCCTCCTGCCACTTACAAGGACTGTAGGATATTGGCTGTGTCTCTCGAGGGGGCAGAAAAGGCAGGTGGTGCCAAAAGGAATTGTGTACAGTGTTTTGTTGATTGTTACGTGCATGCTGTGGCCAACAGTTTTTGTACTGTTAATAACCATTGTGTATAAATAAATAGAAATAGTTTGTTGAAAGAAAACACTTGGCAAAATGTTGTGACTTATTGGAAGGAGGGGTGGGGGGGAGGCGACGGGGTAAGGGTAGGCAAAACCCGAGGCTGTCATGCCAGTTGCGCGGCTGTGCTTCACCAGTACATCAGCCAAGGGTTGGTGTTTTTCATGAATCCTAACCACTTTAAAGGGGCATGATCTATTACCAAGGCACAAGTACTGCTCTCCATTTAACTCTACTTCTCTGGGATTTTTCCATATCTTCCTCTATCTCCTGACTGGCCAAAGGGAAGATTTCCCCTATGTTCAATGCATTGGAGATAGGATCAGAATATTGTTGGGTTCTAATGGATACCAATACCCCCTTCAGAGCTGCAGGATTTTCTAACCCTAGTCAATCCCATCCCAAGATAAGAAGACAAGTTGGCTGCTCTACTGTTGCAAATTTCACAAGATGCTTTCCCCCTCCCCCCACATATAACATCCACCTCATAATTGAGGCATCTCCACACCTAATATTCATGGGCCCTTGAATTTCCCTTCTCTTTTAACTACTCCTAAAGACAGGGATAAGGGCTTTGATATAAGGGACTGGTTGCTCCCTGTGTCCATGAGTGCATCAATGGTCCTTCCACAGAGCTTTACTCTCTTTTCACAGCTTTTTTTATCCATTCAGTTTTTGTAGGCTCTCTGACTCCCATACCTGAAAATGAGCAGTCCATATATCGACAATCTTTTTCTAAAATGCTCCTCCTCCCCACAGGTAAAGAAAGAATCTAGCCATCTTGGACCCCCATTAGACATATTCAACTATCTCCCTTGGCACATCCATGACACACAATGAAAAGCACTCCTTCATGATATACTCAGCCTTCTGACACTTTAAGCTATCCCAAATGCCCCTCTCCAATGAAAACAAACACAGACATGAGAAATCAGTGACTACAACAGGCAGCCACCTCACGAATTTAAACAAGTAAGGCACAAATCTGGAATGCATGACCAAATAAATAGATCCTTATCTGAGACTACTCCATGCATTCCATTAAATAGCCACCTGGAGTACTTGATTTCAGAAATTGCTTATTTTCATTGTTCCTTTTCCTACCCGAACCATCTCCATTTCCATCCAAAATCAAATCAATCCATATTCACCCTCTCCCCACAGGCATCCTCACCATGTACATGCTCCCTGCAGCCAATTCCAACTTATCCAGCACCCACACACATTTCATCATCATATCACTGAATCCCTCTACCATGCACCCCCTAATAATTATAATTGGGCCACTCAGAATAATAGAGAGGCATATAATGCAACTTTAGGATCAGGCGTAACATGTGATGCAAAGAGTTCAAATGCAGTGTCTCAGTGCCAAAGCCAAAGTCCAATGGTACCCTATTGCATTTTATGGAGATCAATGTGCAGCTGCAACATACTTGGATGTGTGTACTGTATGTGTTTGTCTAATATGAGTGACCCACATTCAGTCTGGATACATAAAGCCATACTGTGCTCCCATTAGTGAAGGAAAGCAAAATAAAACCCCTTTCTTTCCTTGTGCAGTGGCTTTGGCTAAGTTTGATAGAAACAAAATCTTTTGCTCTTGGAGTAAACTAGATTCCTTTGACTTGGCAGTGTTTAAGATCTCCAAAGCATGAGTACAGCATAGTAATTTGAGAACAATTGGCCACAGGACCTGGGTGAGGGATGGGAGGGGACCCAATGGCCCCTCTCAATTTCAAGAGGTTGAGTAAAGGACAATCCAAGAAATTGTGTGATAGGTTTTCCCGAGTATGGCATTAAATTTATCACCTTGGCATCTTCCAAACCCCCAATATTTTGATATTGTTCCATCAGTTATGTTTAGAGCAAGGATTCTCAACCCATTCCTCAGGACGCATCCAGTCAGTCTGCTTTTCAGGATATCCACAATGAATATGCATGAGTAAGATTTCCATGCAGTGGAGACAGTGCATTCAAATCTATGCCATGCATATTAATTGTGGATATCCTGAAAAGCACACTTACTTGGTGTGTCCCGAAGCCTGGGTTGAGAACCACTGGATTAGAGAGATCTGCAGTATCAAGACTCGAACTGTATTGCAGTGATGTTTCCTACAATAAACTGTATCTGCCATTCAAGATGCACTGTATGCAACGATCTAATTGCTGATGGAAGGTAAGCATTTGAGAGCTTAATCACTCCAGTTCAGCTTGTATATTTTAGTAGCCCAAATTGCATAATTTACTTAAGTGCCTGTAGTTCTTTCACCATCCTCTGCTTTCCAGCTGTTGCTCTTCCAAAGCCTTTGAGACCCCCCTGCTGATCCAAGAAATGGGACATCATTTCCAAGTTTTAACCCAGGGGGCCACCTGTGGCTATTTACTGTGTGTTAATGTTTTTGTGTGTGTGTGTGTGTGTGTGTGTGTGTGTGTGTGTTTTCTAACTGCAGTCTTATTGTCTCTCCTCTGCTTTCCTGTCATTGCTCCTCCAACCCCCCCCCCCCCCCCGGAGCCCAACCCCTGATGATTCAAGAGGTAGAATGTCACTTCTGAGTTTTCAACTTTTAATCCAGGGGGCCGACCATTGTGGCTTCAAAAGCACATGCTGAAGGAGCGCAACCAAGGAGCAGGTCCTACTCCTTGTGTGCTCCTTGGGGCACCTTTGGGGATACCCAAGGGGGCTGATTTGTGTTTTCTTTTTAGATTTATTTTTCTGTTCAGGCTTATTCTTGGTTCCTGCTTTTCTTTTGTGGATATTTGTCTTTCCCTCATGCCTAAGGCATGCCTAATCCCAGTCTTTTGCGGCCCTCACCCGTTGCCCTGCCATCACTTCAGTTAAGTAAATCCTCTCATTGCTTCATCTCCCCCCTCACATGGCCTCCACATTTAACATATCCTCTCCCCGCATGCCAACATTATCTCCCATTGGCTTCAATCTGTTAAACTCTTGCTCCCTTTGCCACACATCTGCCTTTCTTTATGACCTTTTCTCCTCTCATTGACTGTCTTTTCTTGCAGTCACTGAGACCTGGCTTTGCCAGGGTGATCTGGCTCATCTGACCAATGCCTGTCCTCCAGACTTCTCATTTATTCATAGGGACTTATGCCCCAGATGTGGCAGCAGCCTTGCTTTTTTTCCTCCATAACTGTAACCTCCATCTCTCTACCAGATTCCTCCTCCTTTGAGCCTTCTTGGCCCAAATCCCCTTCTCTGTTTTACCATTCTGCATTTTCTTTATCTACAGACCTCCCTTCTCCTCAGGTCTGACTGATTTTATCTCCTTTCTGTCCAACCTCTCTGTTTCTTACTGCTACTTATTCTAGGTATTTTCCACTGACCTCCATCAGCCAATCTACATTCAGATGTCATTCACACTATGAATCCTCTTGGCTTTACCCAAATAGTCTCTTTGCCCACTCACTCAGCTGATCATATATTAGATCTCATCTTTGTTCCCTCTCCTCCCTTTCCATAGGCCCCCCTCCACCATCACTATCCCCTGGTTGGATCACTCTGTATTAACCTTTCCCTTTCCCTTCCTCCAGATTTTCCCTATCCAGTACCAATTCATCTTTCCAAACCTTTCCACCCACTAACAGACTCTATTTCTAATCATCTCACATCTCTGAGAATGCCTCTTTCGTCCTGCCTTCGACCCTTCTCAATGTCCAACTCTCATCTTAGTGCTCTGTTCTTTCCTCTTTCTTGGATGCCACTGCCCCTTTATGCCTTTCTAGACCCCATCAGTTGACATGAAAACCTTGGTTGCACTCTGGCTTATCTTCTCTTTGTTGCCCAATCCACCACCTCGAAAGGCGCTGGCACAAATCACACTCTCCATCTGATCTCATTTATTGGAAGGAAGCCTCCCTCCTTTTACAGAGAGTCTCTGCATTCTGTCTGTGCCACCTTTGTTCATGCACATTTTTCTGCCTCTTCTAACAAGCCTCACCAGATTTTTCATCTTCTCGATTCCTTGTCTCCCTTCTCTGCCCATTCAGTTCTCCCCCCTTCTTCTCCCACCTCATTTGCCTCTTTTCTCTTCAATAAGATCACTTCTTTTCATGCTTCTTTTCAATAGCCTTCCTCTTCCCAGCCCTCTTCTCCCTCTTGTCCACCACTTCTCTACTCAGCCAACCCCCTCCATTTCAACCTGGTCTTCTTTTAACACCCTCTCTCTATCTTTCCTTGATCACATTTTTAAAGCCACCCACCCATCCTCTTCCCCTCTGAACCCTTGGTCAGTGTGCTTAGTCTCCAGACTTGCCCCCATCCTTTCCTATAGCATCATTCCTTTACTTCACACTAGCCTTTCTACAAGATAAGTGCCTCCCCCTTGGAAACATTCATCCCCTCCTCAAACATCCCTCTCTCTCCAATTTACATCCCATCTCAAAGCTGGTATTTCTCTCTAAACTTCTCAAACAAATCGTGCTCTCCTTGCTCCTTCCATTTCTGGAAAAATCTCTTACCCTTCACCCTTGACAGGTTGACTTTCATCCTGGACACTCAACCAAATCTCTTCTCTGCACCCTTATGAATGAAATTTGGTCCTCATTAGATCATGATAACTTAGTTAGTCTCATCATTCTAGATCTTTCTTCTGCATTTGACCTTGTAGATCACTCCCTCTTGCTTCAACGGTTCTATGCTATCGGGATCCATGATTCTGTGCTTAGTTGGTTTTCTTACCTTTTGGACCATTCTTTCCAGATTTCTTCTAACTCCAGACTGTCCACTTCTTTCCAATTAATTTTTAGAGTCCCTCAGGACTCTCTTCTTTGTTCCCATTCTATTTAACATGTTCATAGCCCCTCTCCCCCTCCTGATCCAGTCCTTGGCTGCACACCCTTTCTCTATGCAGATGATATTCAGATTATCTTCACTGTTCCTTCATCTTCTTCAGATATCTCTCCTCTCCAATTGTGCCTCACAGCAGTTCATCAATGACTCCACAGCAACCATTTTACTACTACTACTACTACTACTACTGATCATTTGTATAACGCTACAAGGCACACACAACACTGTACAGACACAGCTAAAAGACCGTCCCTGTTCAACAGAGCTTACAATTTAGTCAAGACAGACAATAAAACAGCTGAGGACAAGGGGCATCTAGGGAAATGGTAAGAAAACACATAGGAAACTAAACAGATCAGGATCCAAAAGCGGCCTTGAAGAAGTGAGTTTTCAGACTGGATTTGAAAAACGCCAGAGATGAATCCATCTTATCCTCAATATTATAATTATTATAGTTATTTCATTTCCTTCTCCATCTGCTTCCTTATTCGCAGACCAAACACTCTGGATATTGTCGTGCCCTCTCTGGCCAAGCGGTAGCTACTGGTATTGCAAGGCTCTGGAGGGTGGTAGTTGTGCCTTCACCGATATAAACCACAAAACACTTCTTTCCAAATTAAAGGGTTTTATTCCCCATCCCTTGAGGGTACTTTATATTCAGGAACATAAATCAAATGCCTTGCTTGGACATATAACATAAAGTAACAAAAACAAACAGAAATTGCTTCCTTCAGCTTCCAAAACAACAAATAAATGAAAAGAACAAAACAGCTTAAATATTTCAATATGGTTCTTTCTCCTGTAGCTGACAGCACAGCTTATATCTGCTTTACTTAGAGAGAGCTGCAGCCTGTTGCTTATAATACTAAAGCTAGGACACAAACTAATTACTTATCTGAGAGAGAACTCAGGTTCAATCAAGGTCAAAGAGCAGTCCATCAATTCTGGCATATCATTTTCTTCTGCGTTCTGATATTCCATTAACTCCGGCTGACTGGAAGGTTCATTCTGGACCTCAGCAGTAACGTGGGAGAATGGCTGGTTAACCTCGTCAGACAGGAAGTTCCTCTCTTCCTTAGAACTAGTGCCTCTCTGGGAATTACCAGGTATTCTAGAGTTGAGCTTTTCAGGGCACTGCCCCTGCTGGTATTTTAGAATATAGCTCAACTCCTCGTTTGCTCTGCTAGTGGGATAATTAAGGGAATTTCTCTGCCGGTTCAGGCTTCCCTTTTGTAACCCAGCTGAGCTAGATTGGAGAGCTCGTGACGGAGTTTCACAGGGAGCTGTGAACTTACAATGACTACAAAACTCTTCAGCTTTATCTGGTAAGTAAAACCTTTTCCTTCTAGGGTTTTTAAAACCAGAAGAAGGGATATTTTCAGCCTCTAGATAGTGGGACCTTGTGTGCTTATTTTCATACCTCCAGGGTTGTCTTCTTTCATATGGCAAATCACTCTTGCATTCACTCTGTGCACTGGAACCTGCAACTGCAGTCCTCTTGCGTCTCTCTGGCTCAAACACACTATCTGGCTGTTGATATCTCTCTGCTTCACTCAGGTCTTCGGTTCCCCTCTGACCTTCACGCTGGCTCTCTAGTTGCTCCAAAGCCTCATTGTCACTCTCTCTTACATTCTCATACCTGCTCCATGCTTCCCAGGGTTTTAGCTGCCTTTGCTGTATTCCCTCAGAGTATGTCCGTGGCTGCTTCAGCTCCTCTCTCTCTCCCTCTCTGATTGTCTGGGAGCCTATTTTATCCCAGTGTTTTCTTGCTCCACCCCCACCCAGCTGAACCCTGTCAGGTAAAGTGCATTCCCTTCCTTTGCTGGCTGGGTGTGTCCTCATTGGGCTTTTGCACGTGTTTCTAGGTTGCTCACGGTAACCATCTGACATTTCCTTGTTTATCCTGTCACTTTTCCTGTGCTCCTTTATACTGAACTGCATTTTCTCGGGCTGTTCGGGGTCTGCACTGTTACAATATGCTGTGCTCTTCCTAGACATATCCACAGCCTTCGACACCATCTCCCACAACACCCTTCTTCACAGACTCCAGGAAATTGGCATCAAGGACATTGTGCTTCAATGAATCTGCTCCTACCTGACCAATAGACAACAGCTGATCTGCACAAGCATGACAACCTCCCCCCCCCCTTTCATCAGCACCAAGGAGTACCCCAAGGCTCCACACTATCTGCCATGCTCTTCAATATCTACCTGCAGCCACTCTGCTCGATAATACACGCTCATAACATCAACTACCACATCTACGCAGATGACATAATGCTATATGGTCCCATTACAACCACCAACCCAACAAATAGTCACCTGTCAAACTGCTTCATTGAGATCTCTAGCTGGCTACAAGAGAACAACCTATGTATCAACATTGAAAAAACAGAAGCCCTCATGGTGTCCAAGGACCCTAACTTCACCCTGCCACCACACCTCATATTAGGAATCACCCAAATACAAATTCAACCCCACATAAAATATCTGGGAATCATCATCGATCAAGCGCTTACATTTATCCAACAGATAAAAAAGACTACCAGAACAATATTCCACAAAACAAAGATGGTACAACGGCTCAGACCACTCATCAACCCAAAGGACTTCAGAACAGTTATGCAGGCTATTACGCTCCCCCACCTGGACTACTGTAATACGATTTATCACGGACTACCTGCCACCCACATCAACCCCCTATGAACAGCTTTAAACACCACAGCAAGAATCATCCAGAAAGCGAAAAAAACATGATCACATCACTCCATTTCTAAGAGAACTTCACATCCTTACCCTCAAAGCAAGGATTAAATACAAATGGCCTAGTGGTTGGGGCAAGGTACTTCAGGCCGGAAGGTCGGTGGTTCAAATCCCACTAGAGGACAGCAACCTTGGGCCGGAAGGACTGGGGTTTCTAGTCTCACAGGTGCTCCTTGTGGTCTTGGGCAAGCCACTTAACCCTCCATAGCCCATGTTCCCTGTAAAATAGTTATCTCCAAGTTATAATGCCCTGTTCAATGTAATTTCAGTTTGTTCAATGTAAACCACACTGATGCAGAATAGTGCGGTATATAAGAGAATGTAAATAAATAAAATAAATAAAAATCTATCCTGCTCATCCATAAAGCCTTCCATCAAACACAGTCTTCTCAACTCTGGACTCTACTACCCCAACCTACCCTCAACAGACCAACCCATCAGAGCACCAGCAACACACTCACTATCCCCCGCGAATGAACTAAGTTCAATCAAGAGACCTGCAACAGGGCATTCAAACTGTATGCACCCTCCCTCTGGAACTATCTCCTGAACCCGATCCGAAGCAACAGAGACCTCTCCACATTCCGGAAACAACTAAAAACCATCCTATTTCAAGAATATCTTGGACCAGAAAAAGACTTTTCTCACTGACTGCACTTCCAGCCCCCCTGACCTACCCTCTCTACCACCAACTAAGAAACTTACGTCTTCTGTCTAATTTGTTACTTTCTGTTCAAATCATTAATGTTGACCCTCTTGGTGATGGCCCCCCCTTTTCTGTCAACTTGATTACTGTCTCCCCCTTTTAGTTAAACTGCTTTGTCCCAGTGAAAAGCGTGATATAAATGTAGCTAAAAAAATTAAATAAATAAATAAATTATTCCCTTCCCAGTCATAGCTTCTTCACCACTCCAGTTTCGTGATTCTGTTAAAACCTTGGGTGTTATCCTTGACTCCGCCCTTTCTTTCAAACCCCATTTAGACTCTTTATCCAAATCCTCCTTTTTTGCCCTTTGTTGCCTTCATTCTGCCCAATTCGCTTTCACTTAGACTCAGTTCACTCAGCTAGCTCTAGCTCTTGTTATTCCACATCTAGATTACAGCAATTCTCTGTTCCTTGGTCTTCCCCAGTATTCTCTTTTTCACCTACAATTGATACAGTCCACTACTGCTTGACTTATTCATAAGGCCCATCAGTTTGATCATGTTTCTCCTTTTCTTTTCCCTTTGCACTAGCTTCCTATCTCTTTTCAGATTTGCTACAAAATCCTTGTTCTGACCCACTGAGCTCTCTTTGTCTCATGCCCTCTTTACCTGACTACTTTTATTTCCTCTTACCTCCCAGGTCACGCCCTTCCTTCATCCAATACTGCTTTCCTCTCCCTCCCCTCCTTCTTGCTCTGTACCTTGCTGTTTCTAGAAACGTTTCCTTTGCCTACACTGACTCATCCCTGTGGAAGTCTATCTCTTCAGTCTGAGTCCTCTTTCCCCACCTTCAAGAAGAAACTCAGGACCCGGCTGTTTCAACAAGCTTTCCCCCAGGCCAATGCCTCCTGACTCCCTTTTTTTCAGCCAGTAACCTGCTTACTTTACCTCCTTACCTCCCCCACCCCCATATTGGAACAAGCTACTCTGTCTTTCATTTTCTTCTTTATTTGTTTGTTTTTCCCCTTTTTATATTTCATTTGTAAACCGCTATGATAGCTCTTTGCCTGTTGACGGTGTATCAAGCACCCAAAATAAATAAAATAAATAAATCAGGTGTGAATATTCACCTTCTCCTTCGGTGTCATCTCTCCCAACATATGTGGCTTGACCTTGTGTCATTTTTGTCTGAAGGCAACAGCAAATTGTGAGTCTGATTTTGCTGGCTTTGACACTAGCATACCTGCAACACAAGTAGGTTTTAAAAAAAATTGTATCATCCAGGCATGAGTATATCTAAAGCATTTCCATAGCTATTAAATGGGACCTTTAGAAAATTGACTCCTCAAATTCAATTTTTTTACATTATGAGAGGCATTTCACACCATGAGGAGGCATGGAGGAGTAGCCTAGTGGTTAGGGAAGCAACCTGGGATCAGAAAGGTCATGATTCAAGTCCCACTTATACTACTTTGCAAGTGACTTAACCTTCCATTGCCTCTGGGGACATGGAAATACCTACAGTACCTGATTGTAGCTTACCTTGATCTACCACTGGAAAGACACGAGCTTAATACTAATAGCAAATAAATCATGAATATTAGCCTCTTCCACATCTTGCATTATGGGCGAAGGATCTCATTGTCTTTGAATTGTTCCCACTATGTTTCCTTGATATCAAAGTTGAGCTATTAGGTACAACAAAAAGTATCCACAATAGAAAAACAATTTGCAACAATATTCTCTAATTGTTTTATAACATCCTATATCATTTCCAATATATTTAGTCAGTCTTACTGGAGGATTACTGGAACTCAAAAGAAGATGCATTGTCCTACATTGGGTTTACTACCAAATTTGCCAGGACCAAGGACTCAGTTATAAATATAAATTGCTCTTGGAAATGTCTGATTATGCCTTCACTTACCTGCTTGATGGAAGTCTCAGGCTGAACTACAGAAAACATTGCATCTTTATTCCCCTCCAGCTTCCTTCCCAAAGGCACCAGCAAATTTCCCTCTGACTTCTGCTCCAGTGAAATACACTCTAGCTCCATCAACTGACCAAGGTGATCAGTCTTCTGCAGAAACTCTAGGGGATATGTTTACTAATCGGCGGTAGCGACCTCCATGCAATATCAGAGCTGCGGCCCCATTGAATTCAATGGGATCACAGCTCCGATATCGTATGGAAGCCGCTACCGCCTATTAGTAAACATACCCCTAGATTGGGAAGAGGCAACAGACCCTGCAGTATCAGTGAAACATTGAAACCTGGCTGGGCCACTCTACCACCAATATCAATATCTCTGGAAGATTTCATATCAGGTGCCCATAGCACAAATTCTTCAGTAGATATCGAGCTGTTAAGAAGGTAAGGATTCAGACAGAACAATCATCATTTTTGCCATCTGTCTCCCCATTCAGAAGAAAAAGAAAAAGAGAAAAAGTTAGCTTTAAATAGCTTTTAGAGAGCCATGAAGCTAACCCTGCTTCTATTTTAATGCATTTACTTGTACCACACTTTGAGAACTTTGTAAAATCAGGTAATAAATTAATTGGTAATTGCTTTGACTAAAGCTTTTATATTCCTAGAGATGGGAAAAAATAACTGAGGCAAAGTAGCCAGATGACAGTTTATCTATATACATAAGGGAGAAAGGCTGTTCTGCTTAATTTTTGTTTTGTTCTGCTGGCAGAACTCCATGAAGCCTAATTAGCAGTTGGGAAAATACCCCTTTTGTCTCTCTTGATGAACTTTGGAAATATGCTTCAGACTGCTATATATGGCATCCTTTTCCATTGCTGCTGTTTTTCATACCTTATGAAGCTGTTCATTTTTACCTGGGCAATAGAACTGATTACAATATTTTGCAAAGGAAACTTGTGCTACTGAAATCAAGTCTGCAATAAGTTTTCTTTTAGTGAAACTTTTCATATCAGTTAGGCCACATATTAAATAAAACAAAAAATCCTGGTGTGACATCTTTTGCACTTCATGCATTAAACTGTGAAGTAACTTTGCAATAGTGCACTCTGCATGAAAAATAGCTCAAAATGCGTAGAAAACACAAAACCAGAAATTTCAGGTGTTTTGTGTTACCTTACCCAGAAACAATGGGAGCAGTAATGAACACACTTGTTTATGCCCCAGTGTCTTCCTCTGGCAAAATATTCTTGTTTTTTATCCCCAGGAGTATGGATCTATCTGCTAAATACTGTAAAGAAGCACTTAGGCTTTGACGAATTAAGGGGTGTGTTCTAGAGGGAATTCTTTTAAAATGTATGACCTAAATGAGGCTGAGGGTGTAAGGGGATTGCTGCCATATCAAGGTTTTTGTTTCCCACTTGGGAGGAATCCAAGGGACTTTTTTTTAGCAATTTATTCCCCAAATCAGAGCTGCTAGATTAGAAGAGCTGCTAGATTACCAATAGTGGCCCTTTTAAATGGCGACATCATTGCACAAAGGGAGAAATTAAACACACACACACACACACACACATATTTTGCTGTGGTCAGTAAAGTGCAAAATTCCTGGTTGTGGCAATGTGAAGATTTTCCAGTAAAATATAGCTACAGTATAGGATGCAAGTGAGCCAGAAGCTCATTTAAATACCATATCAAATTTTGCAAAAATGGGTACTGTAATGGGGAAGAGACATCCTGTGATATGGAAACAGGGGAACCTGAGTGCAGTAGGGCTGTTTCTGGTAGGAAGGATAAGCTCAGGACACCCAGTTGCCAGGAGCAACACAAACAATCCCAGCCACGAGGGCAGAACCCCGCCCAGCTAGCAAACAATCCCCATCTCCTGGTCTTGATAGCTTTCACCTGGGAGGGGGAAGGGCTAGATTAGCTCCCAAGCAAACGTATAAGAAACGTTCATTAGAGTTTAGCAACAGAGAGAGCAAAGGGAACAGCAAGAGAAAGAACAGGGAAGACGGAGGAGAACAGAATCAGCTGGAAAGTTTGTGCAAGCTGAGGTCTGGCTCTTGGAAGCAGCGTCTGTCCCAGTGTGAAAGGAAAACGTATGTAAGTGATTCAGTGGATTCTGATTCTGAATGTGAGAGAGAGAGACAGAAAGCAGCTGACAAGAATAACTGGAGGAGCAGGGCACAAAAACCCTTTGATCAAAACTCCAGGTATTTATCCTATGGTGAAGGCACCGAAAGGGAGAAGTTACCAGTGAGGATAGCTGGGAAGCAGTTACAAGCTCCAAGGAGTGAAAGATATACAGTGCAAGACATTTGTATGTCAGAAGAAGAGGGTGAGCAGCCAGAACACAGAGAAAAACCTCTGAGGTTTAAACCCCATCCTGAGAGAGCTGTGCACGGACTTTCTCCTGCCTCAAAGCCAGAAGGTAGGCTGTATAATCATTGCAAAAGTAGTTATAAGAATTTCTCTCATAAGAACCATAGAGAATATGACTCTCCTCTAAGCTATGCCAAGAGATATAGTAAAGTTGATCCTTATCTCCTAGAGGAAATAATAGGGAAGCCTCTAGAACAGACAGCAGAGAATAATCTGGAAACGTTGTATACAAGGCAGAAGTTGTATTCAGCGGATAGCCAGCCTGAGTCAATGCTAATTGATCCTCCAGATGAAGAGTTATCTGATACCCAGATGGATTGTACGTTAACAGTTACAAATGATAGGATTTCACTGTGCTGAGCCAGATATCTTGAAGAAGCTAGTCAACTGGCAGTTGAGAAGCACAGGACTTTATTTCCTAATACCAAGGGACTGTATGCAATGAATACCGTACCATTTGTGATTTAAGTTGGAAGCTGTTATAAGTTATTTTTCCTACCTTATGCCAGAGTGTATGGCCTTTTGTTCCTATGTTACTTTGTGTTTGAATCTACCCCGGGAGGGGAATTAAAAGCCTGTCTTTGCCTGAACCACTCGATTCATGACTACAACTTATTAGCACAACTACACCCTTAACCTTTCAATAAAAGGTCTCCAGGCTACCTACCCCGTATGCTGAAGCTACGGGCGGACTACTGGTGACAGTACTAACCCAGGGAAAAGCTGACAGTTGTTCAAGGGTGCATGATTCGGAGACAAGAATCTTTGAAAGATAATAATCAAAACAGGGAAGTTAGGACATCCTGATAGAGAGGTTGCAATAAAGGAAGAAGTAGCCCAAGTATCATTAAGTAAAGAACAGAATTGAAAAGCTTCAAATTATTCCTGATAGCCACTAAGCAGGTTGTAAATATAAATGAAACATATACTTAGAAAGGTATGTATACACATTCTAAAATCCTAAAAATAAGATGGAAGAGTTAGAATATATATATACTGAATGAAGAGGTAGATGAAATAGGCATCACAGAAGCCTGGTTGAAGGAGAATGGGACACTGTGATACCTGATTACACATTATATCACAATGATAGAGTGGATCTATTTGATGGAGGGGTGTAGCTACATGTTAACCAGGACATTGAGTCAAATAGAATAAAGTTCTGCAGGAAAAAGAATGCACTGCGGAATCTTTATGGATAAAATATCCATGGGCAAAGTGGAAGAGAAGAAAAGTTGGAGGTATACTATTATCCACCTAGCCAAAATGAATAGACAGACTATGAAATGTTAATAGAAATTAGGGAATCCAACAAATTTGGCAACACAGGAATGGGAGATTTTAATCACCCCAATATAGACTGAAAAAAACAAGTCATGTTAGGGAGATAAAGTTCCTAGATTAATTGAATGAGTGCTTCATAGAGCAGCTGATTCAGGAACCAACAAGAGGGGGAGATACTTTAGACCTAGTCCTTAATGGAATGTAGGATTTGATGCAAGAGATAATGATGTTGAGGCCAGTTAGCAATGGTGATCATAACATAATCCAAATTTGACAGTCACTGGAGTGAGAACATCAAGGAAATCTATTGCACTAGCATTTAATTTTCAAAAGGGAGACCACAATAAAATAAAGAAAATGGTAAAGAAACAACAAAATGGAGCAGCTGCTAAGGTTAATAGTTTACAGTACATCGGGCAAGGACGTTGTTCAAAATTACCATATTGGAAACCAAGACCAGATGTATTCAAAGAAGGCAAAATGAAGCCAAACAATAGCTGGCATGGTTAAAAGGTGAAGTGAAAGAGGCTATTATCTTTGAAAACATGAAAAAGGATCTGAATGAAGTAAACAGGAAACGGCATAAGTGCTGGCAAATTCAATGCAAAACATTGATAAGGAAGGTAAATAAAGTATTTGAAAATAAACTTGCAGTAGAGGCAAAAACCCATAACAAAAACTGGTCCAGATACATTTGAAGCTAGAAGTCTGTGAGGGAGTCAGTAGGACCATTAGATAGTCATGGGATAAAAGGCATAGCAGAGAGACAATGGGAGTTACTTAGAAGCCCTATTCACATTTTAAAAATGGTTGAGGTGCTAGAAAAATATGGAAGCTGCGTCCATGTCTAAAACGCAATTTTAGAAAGGGTGTGTGATGCACGCTTTCATGCTGATCATTGCACATCTCTGTGGGAGGTGTTCTGGGGGTGTTTCTAGGTGCAGTCTGGGTGGCACTGGCACCTGCACATCTGATGTATTTCACATAGGCCAATGATGTGCAGCATGCATTTTTTAAATGTGCCAATTAATACCTGCTATAAATCACGTATAAGGATGGGACTTTATTGTCTGTTGCACTGCTTGTGGCATTGGTGACTGGATGAGCATGGCCTGCAAGCTTTTGATCTGACTGTTGTCTATGTCCCCGTAGGTGTGTTTTGATCTAATGTGTGTTCCCCTGCAATCTAACCTGTGCCTTTTTCAGCCTCTCCTCCTCCCGCTTTCCAAGACCCCTGTAGATTCTCACTTCCTGATCCCATCCAACCACAGATGTTCCACACCTATACTTTCAGTATCCCACTCCCTGGCCCTTGTTGTCCATTTCCTTGGTGTTTACTCTCTGTGTGTGTCCCAGTGCTCCCTGTGACCTCTGCGTGGTTTCCTGCTGCTTCTCTGCATGCACCCCAATGCTTCCTGCAGGTTTTGTATCTTTGTGTGGTTCTCTGCTGCTTGTATATGTGCCCCAGTATGGACACATGGTTTGTGGTGGCAATGCTGTATGAGCCCTACAGTTAGCACAGGAATGCCTCAAAAGGCAGCCTATATCAGAGGGTCAACAGGCCCAGGACCCAATTCCTGGACCTCATGAATAAGCAGTGCCTCACCAGGTTCCACTTTGATAAGGCAGTCATCCACCATCTCTAAAAGGAGCTAGAGCCACTTCTTCATTCCACTTCACAAAGAGGTCAACCCATTCCCATCCATCTCAAGCTCACCACGGCGTGTGCCTTCCTAGCCACTGGCCATTTCCAGCCTGTGTTGGTGATTGCTAAGGGTCTCAGCCAGTCAGCTATATCACAGTAGATAACTTAGATCCTTTCTCATCTGCATTGCAGAATATGTAGTCTTCCCTAAAAACCACATATTCTACTGCAGAAGACATTCACTGCAGCACAGAAGCTGATGACTCTACCAACTGGCACTAGAGATGTCTTCACCCATAGCTTCTCCTGCACTATCCCCAGATGCCTGATCATTATCAAAGGGAGAATGAGGTAGAAACTGCAGATCAACCTCATCAACAACATCCTCCCCTTCTACTTGAGCAGTAGCATGATCATCACCCTTTGTGCCCTGATGTCCCTTGGCTCTGGGCACCTGTTCCTCCACCTCTGCTTTGGTGCCGTCTTTGACCCTGGTGTGATGGCCTGTCATGTAACCCCTCTGAAGGGAACTGACTGCTAAAGACCATACTGCTGTCCTCCTATGAATCTCCACCCTTGACCTCTCCTGTAAGTAAGACATGAAATTCACATTCACCATGTGCAAGCTGTCTGTCTATGCCATGCTATGTTACTGATGCACACCCTTTCTACACATATATCACTTCTGGTGCAGTGTTGCAGTGTGTGACTGCAGATGGCATTCCAAGTGGTGGCCACGGCCCCTATCTCATCACTGCTGCCCATGACTACTCTCACCATACAAATGAGAAGGTCAGGGCTGTGCGCAGACCCATAATGGAAAGGTTCTGAAAGCTGTGACCTCCAATACCACACAGACTGCATGTCCACAGAAAGCCATGTGATCTCCACTGAACATAGCAATGCATATTCAGCACAGCTGAACTGCCTTTATACTCATGGTGACCTCAACCCTATGCAGGTGCTGCATTCTGTAGAGGGACATGCAAGTAGGGGAAGAGCTATAGGCCAAGACAGTGCTAAGTGAAAAGGAACAGGGCACAAATAGGACAGAGGTGAACACTGCTCACTCACTCCCATGACAGAATGGCCAGAGTGGCCTATGTCTCCTTTGGAGCTCCCTTCCAAATCAGTGGTTATACCTTCAGTTATAGGAGGAAACAGTTCTGAAAATGGCATGACCTCTGTAGCAACACTGTGTGGGTCATAACCTCTGCACACAGTATGGAATGTAGGGAACGTTTACAGAACAGCAACGTACTTATCACAGCATTTCAGCTTCAGGGAGTGGACACAACATAATAATGTGCTAATAATATATCATTGTGGACTGTGTCCCAGGTTTTCCCCTGTTACATGCACCCCTGGCAAGGCATGAGGCAAACATTCCCACAATGAATGAAGTCTGTAAGGTGAGGGTTATAGGTGATTTCATGCCTTTACATTGGAGTTAGGTGGATGAGAGGTAGCAAAAAAGAGGTGGCAGAATGCACAGGGAATGAAAGGGAGGGTATATGAATGTGAGATACAGAGGCCTACTGTGTTCCTGGAGTCCAGGTCACCAACTCCCCTCACTGTCTCCTCATCTATCATTTGGGGCACCTGTTGCTCCTGGTCACTGAGGAGCTGAGACTGCCCATCTGATACTATCACCATGGCTTTCTGCTTTGTTTTTCTTTCACCTCTTTCCACTTGTGTTTCAGGTCCTCTGCATCTCTATTGTGGTGGTAAATGGCAGTCATGCAATAAAAGATGCCAAGCCACAATTTGGCATCTTTCTGATAGACACTCATATGGACACCAACAGGGTCCAGGAGCACTCATTTGTGCTTGAGGATCTCCCAGAACATGAGTTTTACCTCATCCTGGCAGAGTTGGGATTTTTTTTTAGAATGCTTCTTATGCAAGAGGAGCACAACTCACAGCATTTCTAAAATGGGCCAGTGCATTATATTATATTAATGTATATAGGGGCATAACCTATAAATAGTTCACAATTTAACTCTGTTATTAGCTTATTAGTTTCCTCTTCCCCGTTCAGTCCAAGTTTATTTTCCTGTTACAATGTAAGCATTGATATCATTGTTCCGATGTAATGCAAATGTTATTGTTATATGTAAACCGCACTGACCTTGAATAGCGCGGTATATAAGAATGGAAAAATACATAAATAAATAAATAACCTGCACATCCCCAATTTGCATGTGCTTTTTTCTGAAATGAAATGCAGGTGGGCATATTTACGGAATATAAATGTGCGAGATGGCCATTTTAGAAATGGTGAACTTATGTCTAGCTAACCCACACATTCCTGATTGCAAAATAGCCAGCACATGGACAGCAACTATGTAAACTGCTTTCAATCTAGCTGTGTGATTTAGGTGAGAAACATTGGATCTTGCAAGGGCTCACATGTATGAAGGGTGCACTCTGTTATGGACTAATTTGTCACCTTAATGTGCTTCTCCTGCATTTATATAAGAACATAAGAAATGCCATACTGGGTCAGACCAAGGTCCATCAAGCCTGAATCCTGTTTCCAGCAGTGGCCAATCCAGGTGATAAGTACCTGGAAGTTTCCCAAAAAGACACAGAGGTTCCATAATGCTTGAATTGGGGCAAGCAGCGGATTAAGGAACTTTCCTCCTGGAACTTGCCAAACCTTTTTTAAACCCAGCAACACTAACAGCTTTTACTACATCCTCCGGTACTGGAGGCTGTCTCCTTCAAAAGGAGTGGCTATGTGTTCTGGGAAGAAGGAGAGGTGTTTCAGACAATTATGTGTTTTGCAATGTTGAAAGCTAAAGGCTAGCTATGGTTTCTCTGTTTCCTCTGCTGCTGGTAAGATATGACAGAGGATATTAGAAATAGGAGGGGTGGGAGGGAAGGATGGGAAAGAGTTGTTATGTATGCATTTGTTATATCTATAAATGCTCAGCAGGGTCCCCACAACCTATTTTACCTTGTACATAGGGGCAGGGGATCTGAGTCTCAGGATGTTTGCCTGAACATTACAATGCCTGAACATTACCATGTACCTCAGGCTCCTTCTCTAGCCCTATTCTAGGCTGCTTTTAGATCCTGATGCTCCTCATTCTTTTGCAGATGACACAAAACTACTTAAAGTTGTTAAAACCCATGAGGATTGTGGAAAATTGTAAGAGGATCTTGATAAATTGGAAGACTGGGTATCAAAATGGCAGATGAAATTTAATGTGGACAAGTACAAAGTTATGCACCTAGGGAAGAACAACCCAAACTATGGTTTCACGATGCAAGGTTCCACATTAGGAACCACCACCCAGGAAATAGATTAAGGCGTCATTGCGGATAACATGTTAAAACCCTCCGCCCAGTGTGCAGCGGCAGCCAAGAGAGCAAATAGAATGCTAGGTATCATAAGGAAAGGAATGGAAAATAAAACAAAGGATATTATAATGCTTCTGTATCATTCCATGGTTCGACTGCACCTTGATTATTGTGTGCAATTCTTGTCACCGTATCTTAAAAGGATATAGCGTTATTAGAAAAGGTTCAGAGAAGAGCCAACAAAATGGTAAAGGGGATGGAAGGATACCGCTATAAAGAAAGGCTAAAAAGGTTAGGGCTCTTTAACCTGGAAAAGAGACAGCAGAGGGGAGATATGATAGAAGTCTATACATTAATGAACGGAGTGGAATGGGTAAACGTAGATCAATTGTTTATGTCATCAGAATATAGAAAGACTAGGGGACATGCAATGGGTAAACTATTCAAGACAAATAAGAGAAAATATTTTTTCACTCAACGTGTAATCAAACTCTGGAATTTGTTACCGGAGGATGTAGTAAAAGCTGTTAGAGTTGCTGGGTTTAAAAACGTTTTGGACAAGTTCCTGGAGGAAAAGTCCATAAACCATTATTAAAAAGGGACCCGGGATATCACTACTTGACACAATACAAGCATTGCGGAACCTGCGTCTTTTGAGGAAACTGCTTGCTACGCATGACCTAGATTGGCCACTGTTGGAAACAGGATACTGGGCTTGATGGACCTTGGTCTGACCCAGTATGGCATATCTTATGTTCTTATGTTATTCTCTTATCATACTTTAGTCTCCAGTTTTGTGATGATTTTTCTTGATTAGCTTGTAAGCTCTGAAGCAGGGACCGTGTCTTACATCGATATGTACAGCACTGAGTATGCCTTGTAGCACTATACAAATGATAAGCAGTAGTAGTAGTAGTAGTAGTAGTATATATGCTGTGCATTTATATCAACCATATTCATGTAAACATGTCTGTCTATGCTGTGATTCCACTATGCACATACCTATAATAAATACATTTCCTGAACTATCAACTGGGATCCAGCCTCACTTCTTCATGTGTGCATGTTGCTGTTGGTGAAGGTAGTTCTCCACCTGACCCATGTCTGCCTATATGTGAAAGTGCCCACATACCTTGGACCATCTACTGGATAATAGCAATCACCTTGTGTACCAGGAGATGCGTGCCTTTGGCAAAGGGCAATGTGCATGGGTTGAACACATGCCAGCATTTCACAGCCAGGTAACTGGGTGTGTATGCAGGCTGTTATGGCGGGGATCTGTACACTTTTTACTGGACATGTGCTTGGCTTTGTATCCCCAGAGTGCTTTGGGGTGGATGGTGGCCCTATCACACACTAGGCTCCTATCATAGGCATATAGGTGCTCCTGTGTTATAGGGCACATCCTATAGCATGTGTTTGGATTCAGGCAGTAGATTGCTGCATAGATAGGGTGGTGAGGTCATGCACATCATCACATAGCTGTGGACACTTATAGTAAAAAAAAAGACTTTTTATTCATGTGCCCAATGGGCCACCAAACCTCAAAATGACATGAGTTGCACATCTGATCCACAAATATTTACAGTAAGATCCCACTAACAATTGCGCCATTTCCTAATCCCCACCCTCTCCCTTCCTGACTCAAGTGGCAAAAGTGGAGATACATGTTGTGAGCTGGTGTAGGGCCCTGTCCATGGCATGTATCTTTCCTTGCAGGCCTTCCAGATACATCACTATGATGTGGTAACCACAACAAAGTCCTCCATGTGCCACAACCTATGCATCCTTGCGCCCTTGACATGTGTCAACATTGTCCAGCTGATCCCTCTCATTAACTGGCTGATTCTAAAATGGCATGGGTGAAAGCAGCAGTGTGTGTCTGTGTATGTGTGTTGGGCAGTGGGGAAGCTGCACTTTGACAGGCTTAATATATGTTCATGACAGTGCCCTCATATCTGAAGCAGCGTGGCTGGATGCCTGGACATACCTACTGCCTCGTGCCCCTTCCCCATGTCTATTTTAGTTTCTGCCCTTAAATTTTGGCTGGTATGTGGCTGCCATTCTGATCTCCTGTGCTGTTCTACATGGGCCAGGAAGCATGTCCACACATTCTGTGCAGGAGGAGAGGTTGCACGTGCTGCACCCATGGCACATTCAGGTCCTGCAGGCATGTGTGTGCTACACATTGGCAACCACATATGTGCAGACCACAAAAATAGCCCTAACCATGTATCTTTATTTTGGTACACAAATTCATGTCACCATGGCTGTAGCTCTGTATGGGGATTATGCATTTTCTGTCGCATGCAAGTCTCTAGCGCATCTATTTTCAAAATGTCTATATTCTGGGCATGTGGGTGTGCCAGTTTTAGAAGGCAAGTACATATGCCACTAATTTGCACATATTTTGCTTTGCCTGTCCTTGTTACCACCTAAATGTATTTTCTAAAATTTGTCTTTAAATGAATTATTTTCCTTGGTCTTTACTGCGGAGTATGTAAGGGAATTACCCATGCCTGAAATCATATTTAATGGTGATGCTTCAAAGGAACTGTAGAAAATCTCCATGAACCTGTGAGGATAGAAGCTATCACCTGGATCAGATAGTATACACCTCAGAGTGCTTAAAGAACTCAAAAATTAAATAGAAAATGTATAATTCATAACCTGTAATCTCTCATTAAAATTGCCTATGGTATCTGAAGAATGGAGGGTGGCCAATGAAATACTCATTTTTAAAAAGGTTTCCAGAGGTTATCCAGGAAACTATAGACCAGTGAGCCTAACATCAATCCTGGAGAAAATGGCATAAATTAATATAAAGAACAAAATTGCTGAACACATAGATAGGCATGGTTTAGCAAAGGGATGTCCTGCCTCACCATTCTGATACATTTTATGAAGGCATGAGTAAGCATAGGGATAAAAGTGAGTCAACTGATATACTGTATCTAGATTTTCTGAAAACCTTTGACAAAGTATCTCATGAAAGACTTCTGAGGAAATTAAAAGTCTTGTCCTTTTGTGGTTTGGTAACTACTTAATAGATGTATAACACAGAGTAGGGTTGTTAAGCTGTTAAGTGCCATCGAGTTGGTGTCGACTCCTGGCGACCCTCTGGATAATTGACCTAAACTTTGTTTGGTCTTCAGCCAAGCAGCTCATTGTTGATAGATTGGTATCCATAGCTGCTGTTATTGTATTGATCCATCTCATTGCTGGTCTTCTTCTTTCATGGTGACAATCTACATTCCCAAGCATTATGTCGTTCTCCAAGATCTCTCTCTTCACATGGTGTGTACGCAGTATGAGAGTAGGGTTAAATGTAAATATGTTCCTAGTTATAATTGCTGTAATGTAAATGTGTTCCTAGTTATACCAATTTGTTGCAAATTGTCATATGTAACCTGTTTGATGCAATCTAGTTATTATGTTATATGTAAACCATGCAATCTAGTTATTCTTTATCGTCTCTCCAATCCAGTCCCGGAATCTCTGGGATATAGGTTCATGCAGCAGCTTGGAGACTGAACAATGACATTCTTTGATGTCACCAGCATAAATATCCAAGGGACCACCTCCTTGCTCCAGTTTACCTATTGACAAAGCAGACTCACCAGAGCAACAATTAAGTAGCCAACATAGCTATCAAACTTTAACGAACTATAATGAACATTAACATATTTCAACTATAAATTAAGACACATAATGTGTCCTTAAAGTAATACTATAAATTTTACTATTCCCTCCGTCTCTATAGAAGAATAATACTCTATAAAGATCCCCAAAAGTATCACCCTCCCTATATAAGCCATAAGGCTTATCATGACCATACCATATCTCTATACTTCAGGCCTGTAGTTCAACTAAACGCAGGGAGGGATGCGGGACTGGACTGGAGTTCCTTAAGGAACAACAATTAGCAGGTAAGTCTAATTTCACCTTCCTTATCATCTCTCCAGTCCAGTCCCGGAATCTCTGGGATATAACAGAGCAGTAAAAACCTTTAACGGGTGGGTCCTGCTAGGCCAGCCTGAAGCACTGCCGAACCAAAACAGGAATCTCTTTCTGCCTCTATATCTAATCTATAATGTTTAACAAAGGAATTTAATGACGACCAAGTAGCTGCTTTACAGATGTCCAAAGGTGGCACCAAACTGTACTCAGCCCAGGATGCAGCTTGTGCCCTCGTTGAATGCGCCTTAAGCCCATCAGGAATTGCTCTACCCTTTAACAAATACGCTGAAGCTATAGCTTCCTTGAGTCATCTAGCAATAGAAGCCTTAGATGTTGCTTGACCTCTCTTTGCACCTCCAAAGAGAACAAACTATCTGTTTTACGGAACTCCTGTGTTCGATTTAAATACATCTTTAACGCCCTACAAACATCCAACAAATGCAACTTCTTGAATTGATTCTCCTTTGTATCTTTTTCAAATACTGGTAATGAAACTTCCTGATTGATATGAAAAGCCAACCCCACCTTGGGTAGAAATGAAGGCACTGGCCTTAAGACCAACTTTTTCTTGAAAAATAATAAAAAAAAGGTTTTCTATAAGACAATGCTTGCAATTCCAAAATTCTTCGGGCCGACAAAATAGCTACAAGAAAAAATACTTTGAGCGAAAGATCCTTTAATGACGCTTGAGACAACAGCTCAAACAGTTCGCGCACTAAAGCCTCTAAAACCAAATGGAGACTCCAAGACAGAACGCGTGGTCTACACGGTGGCCTCAATAACGAAACCGCTCTCAAAAAATGCTTCACATCCGGATGTGCACCCAGCACTTGCCTTTTATTCTCCCTCTATAACAAGAAAGGCCTGCCAACTGCACTTTCAATGACACCGGTGCTAAACCTTTCTCAAATCCTTCCTGCAAAAAAGATAGAATTTCAGAAATAGAAGCTTTAAATGCTTCAAAACATTTGTCTTCACACCACGCCTCAAATATCCTCCATGTACGAATATAAGCCAAAGAGGTAGATCTCTTCCTTGCTTTCAACAAAGTGGAAATCACCGCCGAAGAGTATCCCCTTTAACCTCGCCCTTTCAAGAGCCAAGCCATAAGTGAGAATCGATCCACCTGAGGCATGCATAATGGACCCTGACTCAACAGATCTTCTCTTATCGGTAAGAGCCAAGGCCGATCTACCAACAATCTTATGAGATCCACGTACCATGGACATCTTGGCCAATCTGGAGCTATCAATATTACTAGCCCCTTGTGCCATTCTACTCTTTGTAGAACATGCCCTATCAATACCCATGGAGGGAAGATGTATAGAAGCTGTTGCTCCAGCCAACTTTGAATGAGTGCGTCCAGACCTTCCGACATTCTTTCTCGCCTTCGACTGTAAAACCGATTGACTTTCGCCAACTTGAAGGTTGCCATGAGATCTATTACTGGAACTCCCCAACGATTTGTTATCAATTAAAACACCTGGGGATAGAGAATCCACTCTCCTGGATCCACTTTCACCCGACTCAAAAAATCGGCTTCCACATTGTCCACCCCCGCTACATGACTTGCAGACAAAGCTTTCAAATTCCTCTTGGCCCACACGAACAACTGCTCGGCTTCGGCCTCCAGAGCAACACTGCTTGTGCCCCCTTGACGGTTGATGTAAGCTACTGCGGTTGCGTTGTCTGACAGAACGCGAACAGTCTTCTCCTGAAGATAACATTGAAACGCTTGTAGAGCTACGGTTACCGCCCTCAACTCCAATCTGTTTATTGACCAAACTTTCTCCTGTTTGGTCCATTGACCCTGAATGAATCTTCCTTTGGAGTGAGCTCCTCAGCCCATCAGACTGGTATCCGTCATAAGAGGAATCCAAAAAGGTTATTCTAGCTGCATTCCCACCTCTAGAATCCCCAGTTTTATCCACCAATGTAGAGCCTGCTGCGTCTCCGGAAGGCAGGGTAACCTCCTTGAGAGAGGATCCCTCTGATGCGACCACCTCCTTAATAACACTCTCTGTAATGGTCGCATATGAGCTCTCACCCATGGAACCAAGTCTAAGGTTGCTGCCATGGTTCTGAGCAACTGCAAATAATGCCATGCAGTGGGATTTTCTCTGGTCAAGAAACTTCGCATCAGATGTCTCAACGCCAGGGTTCTCGACTGAGGAAGAAATACTCTTCCTATCTTTGTATCGAATCGAGCACCCAAGTGTTCTAAATTCTGTGACGGAATTAACTTGCTCTTTGTCATATTGACAACCCAACCCAGACTTTGTAAAAATTCCACTACTCTGGCTGTTGCCAACTTGCTTTTCTTCTCGGACTTTGCCCGAATCAACCAATCATCTAAGTATGGGTGTACTAGAATTCCTTCTTTTCTCAATGCTGCCGCAACGACCACCATTACCTTGGTAAACATTCGCAGAGCCATTGCCTAACCAAACGGCAATGCTTGAAACTGGAAATGACCCATTGGGACTGCAAACCTCAAAAATTTCTGATGCTCCTGATGAATGGGAATGTGTAGATACGCCTCTGTCAAATCCAGAGACATAAGAAACTCCCCTTTTCCTACTGCCATTATTACAGACCTCAGTGTTTCCATAGGAAAAGGAGTTACCCGAAGGTAACGATTTACCTTTTGAAGATCCAAAATTGGTCGAAAAGACCCTTCTTTCTTTGGAACCACAAAATATATGGAGTATCGACTGGAGCCGCGTTGGCTTGGTGGTACCAGAACAACAGCTTTGAGATTCAAAGGTCTTTGCAAGGTCTCGCGCAATGCTGCACTCTTGATGCATGCCTTACAAGGAGATTGAATGAACAAATCGATGACCGGGCATTGAAGCTCCAGAGCATAACCTTCTCGAATGATTTCCAACACCTACCGATCGGATGTGATTTGAACCCAGGCTGAATAAAAGTCCTGTAGCTGACCTCCTACAGGAATAAAATCCGCCTGGGTCTTCCTCATATCATTGTGATTTTCTAGAGTTCGAAGAGGAAGAGGAGGTTGCAAATCCTCTGTTTGCGCCTCGAAAACCTTGAAACCCGACTCCTGAAAAATTGGCGGCCTCTTTGAAATTGACCGAAATGTGCGGAACGAAAATGATGAAAATCTCTGTACAGGCCCCTAGACGCCTGAACTGGGCGCCCTAGTTTATGCCTGTCCTCTGGCAGACTGCCACCTCTAGAATCTCCCAAGTCCTTTACTAATTTATCTAAGTCCTCCCCAAAAAGGAGTTTACCCCCAAAAGGAAGATTAGAGAGTCTTGTTTTAGAAGAAGCATCTGCAGCCCAGTTACGCAACCATAAATATCTTCTAGCTGCCACAACAGAGACCATACTCTTTGATAAACCTCTAATAAGGTCATAATGAATGTCAGCTAAATAAGCCGCTCCAGTCTCTAATCTAGGCGCTTCTGTCGCAGAGTCTTCCACATTTTCTCCATGTACCCGCTGAGACCAACGAAGACATGCTCTGGCTACCCATGCTCCACAAATCGAAGCCTGAATAGATAGAGCATTAACATCAAACACTTGTTTTAATAAAGTATCTAACTTCCTATCGTGGCTATCCTTAAGAGCGGCACCACCTTCCACTGGAATTGTAGTCTTTTTAGTAACTGCTGATACCGCTGCATCCACTTTTGGAGATTTAAACAACTCCCGATCCTGATCCAGTAGAGGATATAAATGGGCCATGACCCTGGACCCCTTAAGCCCAGCTTCAGGCCTATCCCACTCTTGTTGAATCATCTCCTTTACCACTCTGTGAACGGGAAAAGCCCTTTGTGTCTTCCTAAATGCCTGCAACAAAGGATCCTCCAAAGCAGAGTCCTTCTCTGGTCCTGACATTGGCATATTAAATGCTTTAAGAGTTTCCATAATCAATGCAGGTAACTCTTCTCGACGAAAAACACAAACTACTCTGGACTGATCCTCCTGATCCGTAAGTTCTCCCTCTTCTAATTCGTCCTCAACATCCAAACCTGGATCCAGAGGATCCGAGTAAATCTCATCAGACGTTATAGAATGCTCCTGTAGATCCTTTCCTGTTTTAACCTTTTTGACAGGAATAGAACCTTCAACAATCTCTAAAGGAATAGCTGACCACTTCTTCCCAAGATCAGCTACCACAGAGGGAAGGGAGCTTTTTTGACCATTTCCAAAGGTCTGCTGAAGCAGAGACCAAAAAATCCTGTGAAAACAATGATGCCAAACCAGATGAAAAAATTGAAGGCTCTTGCGGCTCATCTAGAACAGAAGAAGGCCCTGCAACAGGCTCTGGGAAGAGCTGCGGAAGAGAATTAGCATCCCCTAAAGATAAGGAAGCAAGTCTAGCCCCCTCAGCACTAGATTCCAAACCCTGCTTCACATCTTCAGTTTCCTGAACACAGGATTTACAAACCCCCGAGTCAGATAATGTTCCTCTTCTAGATCCATAAACCAAACACTGTGGCTTAGAAGGCATTACTCTAATCTAGTTTCAAAAGACACTACTGTGAATAATTTCAATTATTAGAATGCTGTCTCTTTTCTCTCTTTCTTTTTTTTAAATAACAGTCAGTAAAAAGCTTAAAATGAAATTAACTAAAAGCAAATAAAAAATTTCTATACCTTTTAAAAACAAAGTTTCCCTCAGAAAGAAACCTAAGAAGAATGAAAAACTCACTGTTCACCGTTTTCACACTCAACTACTATTTTGTGTTTCGTCGTGCAGCGCGGCCTGCAGCAACTGCCACCAGCGAATAACTTTGCAGCAGGAAACAAACAGCGCGGCCTGTAGGAAACCAGCCCCTTGAAACTTATCTCCAATCAACCGGCTCCCCGACGCTAAGCTTTTTTCCAGCGTCGGAGGAGAAACCGGATGCGCCGCATAACCAGGAAGTAAAAAATGGAAAAACTCCGGCGGCTCAACAAAAAGGACACATTTCACAGGAAACAGTGCCTCCCAGAAAAAAAGCACTTACCCAACAACAACAAAGAGCTGTCCTTACTCTGTCAATAAGCACTCCTCACCTATGGTAAGTAGGTTCGGGAGACTTGTTAATAAATAAATTGAGCCAGAACACAAATGCGGCTTTAAAAACCGGCAGAGAAGAACATTTAAAGAAGAGAGGAGGGGGGGGGGCACATCTGAGTCTTTAAAGCCACAATAACTGTACTACTTAACAAAAATAAATTCAAAGAATTCAAAAAATAAATTAAAGAAATGCTTAATTTTCCCTCCAGTGAGTCCAGAATCTCTAGGCTCATCAATCCTCCAGCTGCTTGGAGACTGAACAAACTGGAGCAAGGAGGCGGTCCCTTGGGTATATATGCTGGTGACATCAAAGAATGTCATTGTTCAGTCTCCAAGCTGCTGGAGGAACCTATATCCCAGAGATTCCGGGACTGGACTGGAGTTCCTTAAGGAACAACAATTAGTAGGTAAGTCTAATTTCACCTTATGTTATATGTAAACCATGCTCAAATGTTATTTGTAAAACACGTTCATATGTTTCTTGTAAACCACACTGATCTGTAATAGCGTGGTATATAAAAATGAATAAATAAATAAAATTCCATGAGCACCATGTTAGACTGGGAGATTGGGTATCCAAATAGCAGATGAAAGTTAATGTGAACAAGTGCAAAGTGATGCATGTAGGGAAGAATAAACCAAATTGTAGCTGCACAATGATAGCTTCAATATTAGGAGCCACCAGGGGCAGTGGAACATCTCTTTAGTTGGTGGGGCCAAGCTCCACCCTCAAGTTCTACCCCCAAACTTGAGTGACACAACAGCATGTTTCCCTCACTCACAGGATCAGACAATTGGAGGCTTCATCTGTGTGTGTCATAGGAAATGTTGGAGGGTGAGCACATGTCAGTGGTTGCATGATTATGTATTTCTGTGTGTCATGGAGATTGCCAGAGGCTACATGTACTGTACATGCGTGTGTGTGTATGTGCACAACATGGGTCCTGTCAAATGCTACATACATGCGTGTATGAGTGTTGGTGGAGCCAGGGCCCATGTGGCCACCCCGTTCCAACACCTATGGGAGCCACCACCTAAGAAAAGTAACTAGTCATCATTGTTGTCAAAATATTGAAATCTGCTCAATGTGAGACAGCAGCCAAAGCACAAACAGAATATTAGGAATTATTAGGAAAAAAAGAGAGAATAAAACAAAGAATATCATCATGCTTCTATCACTCCATGATGCAACTACACCTTGAGTAGTGTGTGCAATTATTGTTTCTGCATCTCAAAAAAAGAATTAGAAAACGTATAGAGAAGGATGACCAAGATGATAAAGGAAAATGAAGGAATCTCCTACTGTGTGAATAAGAGGTAAAGAGGTTAGGGTTTTTCAGCTTGGAGAAGAGATGGATAAGGGGAGATATGATAGAGGTTTATAAAATTCTAAATGGGGTAAAATGGGTAAATATGAATCAATGGTTTATTCTTTCAAAAAATATAAAGACTAAGGGACATGCCATGAAGTCTCAAAGTGGTACATTTGTGAGATGAGGTAAAAGTAGTTAATGTAGCTGGGTTTAGAAAAGGTTAAGACAGGTTCCTGGAGAAAAAGTTATTGAGGTAGACCTGGGGAAAGCCACCGTGGCCAGTGTGGAATCTAGCTACTTGTTGGGATCCTACTAGGAACTTGTGACCTGGGTTGATCACTATTAGAAACAAGATACTGGGGTTGTTAGACCATTGACAATTCTTATTTTATTACCTCTCAAATCTATTTACAGGTTAGTTCATAAGGTACTTTATCACTCTGTGAACTCTTTTCCAAAAAAGTCTGGATTTCTACCTATATCTTCCTATCTGGTCATATTTTCTGCAACAGAAGTTAGATGATGTTTGATGCAGTCTGAAAAAGTATTATAGACTCTGTAAAGAAGGTCATGTGAAAACTTTATTTAATACCTTCTCAAATCTGTTCTCAGAACCATCTCCCCAGGTAATCAGATTTACAGAATAGTATTAAAAACGAATGTGCTAAATTTTGCATACATTGGAGACTCACTAAATGTTGATAAATACCTTCTACATACCCTGCAATTACTCTTTTAAAATTGGCATGGCCAAGTCAGGATCTCTATTACTCCATATGGGGGTCATTCTGTTCAGTGAATAGGGGGATGGACTCCAGATTGGATGTCCAAGCCTGCTATTTGCTCCCCTGCCGGCCCTGGCTAATGCCTCCCCATTCGAACAGCGCGTTTGTATGGGGAGGATGAGACGGAGGCCAGAGGGGCATTACTGAGGCAGAACGAGGGTGGGGAATGGGTGGGCTGTAAACCCAGACATACAGGGCCAATTCTGAGGTCAACCCTGTATGTCCAGGGCCGTGAACATGGACAGGGAACTTATTCACCACAGAAGTGGAATAAGTCCCCCTGGACATCAGGGGATCATGCCGCTGGGCCAGGACACAAAGGTAGGGGTGCAGGAAGATTCCCGTAGTCAGACTCTAGCCATGGGAGGCTGGAATGAGGGTCCGGCTGTGAGGAAAGAAGAAAAACTGCAGCAGCCAGCATTTGTGGCTCCTGAATGGATCCGCGGTGCCATACTGTCAGGATGCCATGGTGCTGCAGCTCCATTCAGGAGCCTGACTGAGAAAGCTGGGGATCTGCTGGGTGTGCAGGCCAACCAGAATTGGGGATAGGCCTGCACGTTCAGGTCGTAGACCCGATTCTGATCCCACGGGCACATCTAGCCCCTGCAGGATCAGAATTGGGTCTACTTTTGGGTATCCCGCTTCTGGTCAGCCGCACAAGGAGCTGGACGGCCAAGTCGGAATGGGCTTCCTCATGTTTAATGGATATGTGCGTATCTGTCTAACTGCATTCAGCATGCAATGCAGTTTAGATATGAAGTCTTCATGTTTAGCAGATTTTTGTAAAATATTTTAGGAATAGTTTCTTCTTTTAGCATCCTCTTCTAGTCTTGCCATGCATACCATTGCAATCTACAGTATATTGTAGATTAAAGGGAAGACTTGACAGTATTTATATCTGTAGCTCCTCCATATACATAAAACTTCCTCTCTGGAACAGGTATTGAGAAGTATAGATACCTTCCTACAATTCTTATTACTTAGCCTTGAAAACCAAGTTACAGGTGATATCTTTTCATTGGGTTAACTCAATATATGTTTGACTAGCTTCCAAGAGTTCTCTGCAACAGTTCAGTGAATCTTTATTGATCTAATGGAGAGAAACACAGGTAGTCACAAACGAGAGTCACAAATTTATTAAGTTAGTCCAATAAGATGTTATTGCTTATAGATTGCTTGTTGTTTCTTTGGATTTAGGTAAATGAACATGACAGCTGTACAAACAATTATGGAACTGAATCTAAACTATCATACTGCTTACACTGAAAAAACGTAATGTGTCTTCAGAATAATCTGGTCAAAATTTGAAAGCTCTTATCCAGTTAGCAGCACCCTCTGAAAGTAATATTCAATGTCACTATACAGTTAGAGCCCAATTCCTTCCTGGATGTACAGGACCTCTGTGCTCCTGTTCGGAACCAGATGCACAGAGGGAGTTGCAATTCTGATCCCGCAGGGCACATCTAGCCCCGCAGGACCTGAATCACGAACTGGCCTGTACGTGCAGGCCGAGACCACGATTCAGCCTGGTCTGCATGTACAGGCCTTGCCCGATTAACTCAGTCTGGGCTTTACAATGGAGCCGCCGCGCCATGATATCTGGTTGCCATGGCACCGTGGCTCCATTGTAAAGCCGCTGGATCCTGATCTGCTTTCCCCTCAACCCGACCGCCAATCTAGCCTCCCAAGGCCAGGGTAGGACTGCGGCAAATGTTCTCTGCCCCTTCCTACCACTTTGCAGTCCCGGGCCTGCTGTCCACTGCCTGATTGGTGGAATAAGATCCCCATCTAAGCCATCAGCCCTACAAATACAGGGCCGACTTTGGAATCAACCCTATACATCCAGGGCCAACGACCACCCACTGCCCTTCCTAATCCTGCCTCTGATCCACCCCTTCCCCATCCCATCTAACTTCCTCATACAAAAAGCAGGGAAGTTAGACATGATCAGGTAGGGATATGAACAGCGGAGATGGACATCCCAATGGGACATCCATCCCCGTCATTCGTTGCATGGAATGACCCCCATAGTGTCAGCACTATCTGGATGGTGCCAGGGTAGTCTGGTGGTGGAGCTGCAATTTATCCCTATAATGGCAATTTTCAGAACCACTTTATGGACAGCTAGTCAGCCAGCTTAGGATAGCATAAAGCAGTCATAAATGACTATCCAGACAGCAATCCTTATAACAGCACTGAAAATCGCCACTATATTGATAGTGCTGACACTGACCACAGTGACAGAATATTTAGCGCCGGTCACTGTCTGGATGCCGGCATTGAATATCCAGTTTTTATTTAGCCATGACAGCCAGTGTTTAAAACAAAATCATTGAATGATGCAGATAACTATTGGCCCAAATATTTTCATAATAGACCCGATTCTGCATGGCGACATCCAGCCCCACTAGCCGCCTGAACTGTATGGTGCCTCCGGGTCCCCCTGCACCCACAGAGCCACTGTTCATGCTGCGGGGACAGGGGCATCAGGGAGGCAGAGAGTTGGAGGAATAAGCAGTGGCCGCCCTTCTGGATTAGCCAGCCAGCAACCCCAGCAGCGACGGCAGTGAGCAGACCCTGCTACCCGATCCGGGCCCCAACTACCCCCATCGAGTCAAGCAGCAGGGAAACAGGGGCTCCAAGGCAGCGGGCAGGTTGTGCCATGGGGAGGATGTCCCAGTGGCGATGCAGGGGCAAGATGCCATCTCCCAGGTTCCGATTCTTCACCCGCGGTGCAGAATCAGGTGTTAATGGGTCCGTTCTGTTCGGGGCCATCCAGACAGCCCAGATGTGCCCCTACTGGATTTGGGCTCATTATGTTTAATTTGCTACTTCATACTTCCCTTCTCTATACACAAAATTTCTCTCCAGGTTATATAACAGCATATGAAGACTTGGTAAGAGGAAGAGTCTGGTTCTGGGCAAGAGCACAGCAAATGTTCAAAATCCCTGCAAGTGATTTTGCTTCTATGTTTGAAACAGTCTAACATAATTCAAAAAAATACATTTCTTTCCATTTCTAGAGTGGGATAAAAGTCCACAGAAAATGCTCTGCAAGAAAGCACCTCAGGACTTTTGTATCTTTTCATTTTGACCTTGCAGCTTTCCATTGCTACTCCAAGCTTTCAGCTCATTCATGGCCAGCTAATGGGGAATGCACAGCAATGTGTAGAGACTCCTTGTGAGACCTCATTTGATACACATTTGCATAGTAAAAAGTCCATATTTGCACAAGTAGTGGCATAACTAATCAATTTAGGTTGGAGAAAAGATATTGAGTTCTATGAACCTTTGGTCTAACCCACCATGAAATGTCTTATGTTCTCACATTTGCTACTAGGACACTTCCCTTATAACTAACCATAAAAAAATAATATTCAAATATTGGTATCATTTTAGTTACAGTATGATATGAGAAACTCCTTACTCTGTGAAGTAAGACAAAAGCCTTTGAAAAACACATGCAGCCCCCTAAATGCTGAATGTTCTTCCTACCCTTTTGAGAGAGGACAAAACGTCTGTGCTAAACAAGGAAAGCAATTTGGGTGTATGTGTATATAGATCTATGCTAGCACTTGTGTGCCTGTTCTGGAATGTTATCTGACACATACAGGGTTATTATGAGCCACGAATAGCGGGGATGGACGTCCCATACCCTGCAGGCCTTTCTGTGCCAGTTGCATGATTCCCACTGGCAATTCTAGATTCAGCCCCCATTTAAACACTGATGCTCTCTTCTGGGCCCAGAAAATGAATGTGTGGCCCTATATCCAGCCTAGAAATTCTCACTGTCCTGCATCTGTAGAATAAACTGAAGAAAATACAAGACATCTGGGACCCAGAGACCTTAGATTGCTGCAGATAGAGAGCCGGCACCCTACTCTCTGAATGGCCTGCACTCAAACATCCCGTGCAGTTGCAAACGACTATGTCTCAGTTCTAAAGGAATTTGTTCCAAAGCAATGCAGTAGGATACTTTAGCAGGCATTTAGTGGTTTGCAGGGGATTGGGACACAGAGCAGTTGTGGAAATCTGAATTTTATTTGTTTGTGTATTTATGTTGGGTTATGTTTTATTTTAATTTTGTTCTGTTGTGTGAACCACTTTGGTGCATGTAGCTAAAAGTGGTATAGCAAGTATGGAAATAAAGATAAAGGTTTCACTTCAATATCTTTGCAAAATGATATTTGATAAAGGGATTCCCGCTATTATGACACAACAAAAATAAGCCTCCCTGGGCTTGCACACAGTGTACAAGGCATGTGAGTAATCCAGGTACACCTCAGATTAACCAATGCGCCCTTGCCGAGTTGTTCCTTCTTGCAGCACCTTATTCTCAAACTCACTGCTTACTCATGCATCACCATGTCATTCCATAGCAGGCCTCTGTTCCTTCACAAGGATTTTGATGCTGTGACTAATCTGCTGACTTGCAATGCTGCAAAGAATGCGGATGAGAGTACCATCCAGAACAGTTGCACCTCATAACGGGTAAAGCATACCTCTGGAAGGACTTGGACTTACGCCTACATGTTGCACAAGATGGGCTGCCACAACATTTGTACCACTCTGACTGTCCAATCCCTTTCAAACCCACACAGAAACTTGCTCACCAGAAAGGGTGCCATTGGAACACGCTGACTGTGCACTTTAGAAACAAAGGCAACACTGGTAAGGGATCCCGAAAGGGCATGAAGTGACAGCTTGAGCTCTGCTGCTCATGCTATGAGCTGTAGCACTGCATCCTGTTCAATCAGATCTCCAAGGGATACACTCCCACTGAGCACTGCTTCCAAAAAACACAGCACTATCCTGCTTTGTAAGTCTTCCAGATACACTATGACAGGGGACGCAGAACGCTTCTTGGATTGTGGGGTCCAAACTCCACCTTGACTGCATCCCCAGTTCTTCCCTACCTCTGTCTATTAGCCCCTGCAGCCTTCTCCTTATGTTCTGTCTGAGGGGATCCCATCTTCCGCATGCCGAAGAGAAAGGAATGGCTACGATCATAGCAGACTTCTGCCTGCCTGTGAGAGATCAGCTCCCCTGGATCAGAAGGAGAAGGCCGCTGTGATCACAGCAAAGACTCCTATCTGCCCATGGGGATCTCCCATTGTCAGATAGGAATCTTTGTCATAATCACAGTGGCCTTTTACCCTGCCTGCTGGGATACAATCTTCTGCGGGCAGAGAGAAGGGGCCCGATATTCATATGGGCGGGCTATGCGCCTCATCGGCGTATAGCCCTGCCCGCTGACCTCTAAAATTGGATATATTCAATGCCATGGTGACAGCATTGAATATCCTGGTTTGGCGCCTTTGAATCATCCACAGAAACTAACCGTGTAGTGGTGATATTGGACCACTACCCGGTTAGCATCCATGGCTAGAACTAGGTGAGCCAAAAGCTCGCCTAGTTTTAGGCGCAGATCACTTACCGTATAGCAGTCTAATATTGCCACTACCTGGTTACCTGCAATCCCCACCCCCCCACTCCGCCCCACTCCGTCCCAGAATGCCCCAACACGCCTTGATGCTAACTGGATAGCATCGGGGCACATAGGGGACATAGACGAGGATATTCAATGGTACTAACTGTGTAGATGCTGTTGAAAATTCCCGCTTAAGGTTTACTGGGCTGTAAACCATGAAATGCCTTTCAAATATCAGGCCCAAGGAGTCTGCTGTGATCATAGATGCTCTCTGTGGGCAAAATCTTGGTGAGGTCAGGGCCCATGTGGCCCATCCCTTTCTGATGCCCCTGATCAACAATACTGAGAACCTTAGCAATCTTGCAAGTGGCCAGAACCACAGCCAAGTGGCTTCTTGGCATCTGCGACAGGAACTCATCTGCTCCTGGTGCTTAAGCACAAAAACAGGCTCATGGCAAAGAAGACAAACAGTTTGATATCCAATTGTCCACAGTGGGATATTTAACTGTAAGCTTCGGAACACTAGCAAGCACACCAACTCTATCACTAACTGTGATGATGCTGCCTGCCTATTAATCGCTTGAGCTACTGCCATATTATAAGAATGCATGATCACTCGCCTATGCCCAAGTCGCTCTCCCCATATTATCAAAAGCCACCTGCCACCAGAAACAATTCTAAAAAGTCAATGTTCTCAGACTAGTCCCTTTTCTGCTGACTCTCTGGCCAGACACTTATACACCAAGTCCCATAGAAGTATACCCCAAACCCCAGTCCTGCCAACACAACTGCAAAGAATCCCAAAGTTTCAATGCTGTGAACTTTCATCTGTTTTATAGTTAGAGTTACTAACATGTAACCATATATGCATGTGATAACACCGCTAATGCACATTATAACTAGGTCCCATTACATAAAATGGAACTTTCAGGAAAATAGCATACGTTAATAGTTAGAATTACTGACCTTCACTACCACACTAATCAACACACTTTATGTTACAGCAGGCCATGTGTTTCTGTTTCACTGGGATTTGCTTCCCCCTGGATGCAGCTGGAGTTTTCTGACAGGACTGGGGAAATCCACTCATACACGGCCATATTGCTCAGTGGACCTGTATGACTGTTTTGCTATTATACTTAAGGCTTGATTTATCAAGTGTTTGTCCTATAGAGCAAGAATGATAAATCAGAATTCTGAATGTATTATCTATAAGCACAAAAACTTATTTAGAGAAAGGAAATGAAAGTTGAATTTGTATACCTACGGTCGGGCAGGTCTGAATTGAATGCTCCAATATTTTTAATATCAATACAAATGAATTATTTTTAGTGCATCAGAATTATATTGCAAGTAAAATCATGCTGGTAAACACATCTCAGCATCCCATATGTATTATAAAAAAATAAGATTATTAAAACGATCACTGGGTCCCTGAATCTTTAAAACAACTATACTGACCACTGAAATGGAAAATAAAAATGATTGAAGATCTATTCCAGTGGTGAGCATCTCAAATGTTATACTTTATCACATTATGTGAATGCATTAGGAAAATCTGCAGCAGAGAATGATCGAACAGCCTTGCCTGCCCTCTGCAAGTGATAAGAATGACATACCATTCACATTATAATGAGAATATCAAATGATAATTTGGTAGGCAAATATATTCATCTCCATGGCAGATGGGATAAAGGCTGCTCAAAATCTTTTTTCTAAGAATGTTGAAGCTGTTGGCTAATAAATGTATAGAAGGTGCCATCAGTGATGATTCTATCAGGAAATTACAGGATAATAGGTTCTTCTGAAAACACATTAAAGTCAAAGGTGCATCAGTGTTTTGGTATCTCTTAATAAACGTATGATATTTGGCCTCTCAACATTGAAATAATAAAAGTGCAATTAAATCTGCAAGTTCTGAATGGGTTTTATCTGATCTAGTCATTATAAATGATAGGAGTACATGTTTATTACTCTGATAGCTGAAAATGGGAAGCAACTATAGAGGTGATTTTTACCCAAAAGCAAAGTCTTTAGATCTTTTGAGCCAATGACTCTTGCACCTAATTTTCGAAGGAAAAATATGTTCCTATTTTCCCAGTGCAAATGTCCATGAGTACAAGGACTCAATCTGTTTTTATCTGTGGGCTAGTCATTGTTAGAAAATACAGTTCACATAAGTTGTTTTCCAATCCTGTCCTAAGCACACCCCTGTAAATGCCTCTCCTCAAGCCAGTTGAAAGAATAAACATAGAAACATAGAAATATGACGACAGAAAAAGACCACATGGCCTATCTAGTCTGTCCTTCCATAACAACTATAACAGTCCCCTTTTTACCTTTAGAGATCCTCTGTGTTTGTCCCATGCTTTTTTGAATTCAGTTATAGAAACATAGAAATATGACAACATCATGTAACACCATGCATATTTATAGATATACAAAGTGAGGACTATTTTAATATAGCCAATCACATGATCGGGGAAAAGATGCATCTGAGGTCAACTGATGTCATTATGAAAATGGGACCAGATGGGGAGGCACATGTGGGGATTACCATCCCTCAAGGTCTGATGCGATTGGAGTAGCATAGAGAAAGGTCAGGTGGTATAGCGTGGCTCCCACCGGAGCTTATAATAACAGTTTGAGGGTTAGCATGCCAATTCTCCCAAAGGAAAACTACCTATTTATTTACTTATTTATTTAACAATTTTTCTATACCACCTTATTGTTTAATCAAGGCGGTTTACATTGAAACTTTAACTGTTACAGAGAACTTGTATGTAATAACAATAAAACTTAAACAAGAGCAGGAAATTTTCAGGAGAACAAAAGGAAGAAGATGAACGGGTAGTGCCAAGAGCACAACTTATGTACATTGTGATATGTAAACAGTTGGTTATGAGGTGTGGTAATGAGACCAGAGGTTAACTGGGGTGGTGGGAGTGTTCAAAGAAGCGGAGGGTCTTGAGTTGTTTCCGGAAATCCTTTAAGTCTGTGGTTGACCTTAACTTTTCAGGGAGAGAGTTCCAAATAGTGGGAGCAGCAAGTGAACAAGCTCTCTTAGTGGTGGATTTTTTGGCCTTTGTAAATAAGCTGGGGGTTGGCATGGTGTTTATAGTGCTGCTTCTCTCAGGTCTGTTGCTCGGTTTAGTACACATGAAATCCTGTAAAATTCCTGCTGAAATGTTGTTTTTAATTTTAAAGATGGTAAGGGCAGATTTGTATTTAGCGCGTGAGTTAATTGGTAACCAATGAAGTTCGTACAGAAGGGGAGTTATATAGTCATGTGGTGATGCTCCAATGATGGTTTGGGCAGCTGTGTTTTGGGCTAATTGAAGAGGTCGGATGGTTTGTTTGGGTAATCCTTGGAAAAGGATATTACAGTAGTCCAATGCTGGTGTTATGATGGCCTGACATACTGTATGGAAATGTTCTTGACTGAGGAGAGCTTTTAGTCTTCGTATTGTTGCAAGTTTGTAGAAGGCAGTCTTGGAGGTCTTATTGATGTGCGCTTGAAGAGTGAGATGCTTGTCAAGGATGACTCTGAGGTACTGAACTTCGTTTCTTACCTACACTATTTTCTTAGAAAAATGAGAATTGTGTTGCATGCAAACAATTCATTCATGTACTTAAAGGGGATTTAGATTTAACTGATTCCTTTTCACTAGTAGATCAAGGCAAGATGAATTATGCTCTTAAATTGTCCCCTTTGAAAATTTACTAGTGCCTCTTTGAAGATTTTACTAAACCTCTACAGTTAGGAACATAAAAAGTAGGTGGCAACAGGGGCAGAATTAGGACGCAGAAAAAAGTTAATAGTTTAGCACTTATTTTTAGCACTAGGCTTATAAATCTAGGCAAACAACCGGTAGATCTAAATTTAGGAGCACAATTTTTAAGCTCCTATAGGACATGTTTACTAAAGCTTTTGCATTCACCACATGCTATGTCTAAAAGATAATGCACAGTAAGTGCAAAGCCTCAATGGTAAATGCATGGATGATGCCCATCATCTGCTTTGCATTTATTTATTTATATATCACTGGTGTACGAGTGTAAGCAGTTTACATATAACAACTTGACCTGGGGTGGTTTACATGGAACACTAATAACGTGGAGCCTGATTCCCTTAGGGGCACAGTCGAGCAATCTGGATGCCCCCACACAGGCCAGGCCCATTAGGACCCAAGTCTGAACCGCAAGAGCCAAATGTTCCCACAGATGCAGGATCAGGTCCCGAGACGGCCCAGCATGTCCCTGCATACATGGGGAGAATGTCCCCACATGCCCCTCTGGCCCATGCAGTGCCAAACTCCTGTTACTCCACTGCCCGACCCCATACAGGACAGCCGAGGCCCAGATCGTATGTTGGTCCTACCTGACTCCTGTTCCAGCCCTGTGTACCATTCCCGGGTCCGATCACCATCTTCTTCACTGCTTATTTCACCTCCGTGGTGGAATAAGCAGCATATCCATTCCACCCCCGCAGGATTTACAGGGCCATGACCTGAATCGTCGCTGTACATCCTGCTGCCTCGGCCCGCCCCCCCCCCCCGTCCCCTCTCCATCCCTCCCACTCCCACCGGCTCTGTCCATACTGCAGCTCTGGGCATGTAGGGATAGAGGGATATGGAATCAGGGTAGGATGGCCAGCGGGGCTGAATGTCCCACTGGCATGTGCAGCCCCACTAGGTGTCTTGTATAATCTGGCCCTTAGTGAATTACATAGAACAGTAAATAATAAACGATTGTTGTAACATAATATGAATAAACATAACATAAAACATATAAACCTACACTTGCCATCTTATTGGGCAGACTAGATGGACCATACTGGTCTTTATTTGCCATCATTTACTATGTTACTATGTTATTATGTATTGGAATACTATGATATAGTGGGGGTGAGGGTTGGGTTAGGGTGAGGGTTAGGCAGGGAGAGGGGGAGCTGGGGTGGAAGCTGGAATAGAACAGTTGCACTGGTGTCTCTTAATAAGATGAGTGGCTATGTTTTTTTATCAGTGAAGTGTTCAATAAATAAGTGAGTTTTTAGATTTTTCCTGAAACTTGTGAGATCATTTGTGGAACAGAGACTGTCTGATATTGGATTTCATTTTGTCAGTGTGAAGAGGGAGAAGGCCCTTTTAGATGTGGTAAAGCTGGTTTTCATGTTTAAAGAAGGTATGTAGAGCGTGTTAAGTGAGTTGGATCTATTGTTTCCATTATTAGATGTTTTCTGTATTAATGATTGGAGGTAGAAGAGTTTGAAGATTGTGGAAGAGTTTGAAGATTGTGTGGATGAACTTGTATGTGATTCATTGAGTGATAGGCAGCCAGTGCCATTGTTTGAGTATTGGGGTTATGCGTTCCATTCTTGGAGCATTGCAGAGGATGCTTGCTGCTGTATTTCATGGTTAGTTGAAATGGGTGAATTGCAGATTTAGGTAGGCCTTGTAGAATGAGGTTACAGTCATCAAAGTGAGGGAATGCGAGTGCTTGAAGAATCATATGAAAGTCATTTGGGTCCAGGAGTAGTCTGAGATGTTGTACCATCTTGAGCTTATGGTAGATGCTTTTAGTAACATTGCTTATGTGAGGGGACAGAGTGAGGTGTTGATCAAGAATGATTCCCAGGTAGCGCACTTCCAATTTGACCCATAGTTGGGCTCTGGCAATGGTTATGTGAGTAGGTGGTGTGAAGTTAGTGTCTTTGGAGGTATATAAGACTTCAGTTTTCTTGAAATTTATGTTCATGTTGTGTTCAGCAAGTCAATGCATTATGGAAGTGAAGCATTTCTTTATATGGGTGATGGTTGGTTTCATGGTATTGACATAAATCATGACATCATCTGCATATATGTGGTAAAGTATATTGTGTGCTTGTATGATTGAATAGATTGTTGAAGGAAGAGATTGAATAGCAATGAGAATAGAGCCGAGCCTTGGGGGACTCCCTGTTGCTGTAAGGCTCTAATACTTCATTGCCCAGTTGTTCTCGGAACTGACGATCTGATAGATAGGATATAAAACATTTTAACATGGTGCCTCTTAGTCCTATTGTTTGCAAATGTTGAATGATTAGATTGTGTGGAATGGAATCAAAGACTGCCTTGACATCAAGAAATATTAGGATGAAACCTTTGTTTGGTTTATCAATGCCTTTTATGAGGTTGTCCATTAGAGCGGTAAGGAGGGATTCAACTCCACATTGAGGTCTGAACCAATATTGTTGGGGCTCAGGTGGGAAGTGAGTGTCTGTGTGTTGCTGTAGTTGTGACTGTACTATTTTTTCTATCATTTTTGCTAGGAATGGCAAACTGGCAATTGGTCAGTATGAAGCTGACTGTTTTGGGTCAGATGTGCCTTTTATTGTTCAACATATGGAGGCCAGTTTTAGGTCAGTGGGGATATATACATGCTGCAGTGAAAGTTGTATGATTTTGAGTATTATGGTTAGCAGATCTGTTCAAGTGGCCTTGACACAGCTGACTGGACTTGGGTTGAGTGAGGAAGTAGTAGTGTTAATGTCTATGATCTTTTCCAAGTTTTCAGTGGAAATGGTTGAAAAGAAGTCCCAGGTGATTCCAGTGTTTGTGTAGTTATGATATGGTTGAGCTGAGGTTGTGTATGTCTGGTTCCTTAGGGGATGTGTCAATGTCTAGAAGCAATCTGCCATGACTTGCAGGGTTAATTCTGTAACTTCTTGCTTTTTGCGGGATCTTTTACTAGGTTTTTCATTAAGTTAAAGAGCTCTCTTGGACAGTTTAGTGAGTTTTGAATCATTTTGGTGTAGTACTCTCTTTTTACCTTGTTTGTGGCTATTTGATATTCATATAGTTTGGTCAGGTAGGTGTCAAGGTTGATGGCTGACTTGGAGCATCTCCATTTTCTTTCTAGATCTCTTAGGTTATGTTTAACATTTTTCATTTGGGTGGAGCACCATGTTGCTGTGTTGTGGCACCATTGGTTTGCTGGTGTGTGCTGCTTTATTGCTATACTGCTTATTGTTTTCTTTTCCAGTTTTGAATGAATGAGGCTAAGTTATCAGTGGAGTCTTGAAGATGTGGCAATATTTTCATTAGAAAATCTTTGGTCTCCAGGTGGTGGAATTTGTGAGTAGTGGATTGTGTGTTGAGTCCTTCTTGCGGGAGTGATCTATGCAGGAGGAGGATAGTGTCTCATGGTCTGACCAGGGGGCGGTGGCTAGAATGGGTGTGGGAGGTTGTAATCTCTGTTTATGAGTTAAGGTAGGAATATCAGGTCTAGTGTATTTCCTTTGTTTTGTGTGGGTTGATTGATGTAGGGCATCCATAGCATCCAGGAAGGCTTTCAATGTTTTAGGAGTGGTGGGGTGAAATTAAAGTTGCCTAGAATCAGTAGGTGGTTGGAGTTAAATTTGTGTTTGCAGGCTGTTTCTAGTATGAGGTCCAGGTTATTGGGCTGGCATTAGGGGATCTGTAAACCAGGAAGAAGGTTATGGAGTGGTTCATGATGGTTAAGGTATCTAGGTCTCTGCTTGTGCTGTTGGTGAGGAAGCAGAAGTTGAGGTGTTTCTTCATCATGATGAGAACCCCACCACCTCTACATTCAATTCTAAGACTGCTGAATAGGTTGTAAAATGGTGATATGAGCTGGTTCATAAGGACATTGTCAAAATCTGTGAAACAAGATTCCGTAATGCATAAAATGTCCAGCTGGTTGTCCGTGAGCAAGTCAGAGATCAGTTGAATTTTGTTACATATTGAGCGGGCGTTTAATGAGAGTGCATTTGAGGTGTGAGAAGATAATTGGAGGGTGTTGCAGGTGTGCTGTTGCTGTGTATGGGTGGGGTTTGATTTGGATTAGGTGTTGAAATGTGTTGATTCTGGGCTTGTTTGTGAAGGAAGGTGTTGAAGGGAGGGGTATGAGTGTATAATGGGTATGCGAGCATGGGGGAGGGGATTAGTGAGGTAATGGGTGTGAGGAGAGAGGCCAGGCAGAGTAGTGTGAGCAGGATAGTTGCTGTGGCCATTGGATAGCTAGGGATAGTAGTCTGTTGAGGGGTTGTTTGAGCAGGATGTTGGACTTTTGTGGGAGTTCCTGTGGTGTGAGTATCAGTAGTGGATCTAGTGAGATCAGTTGTAAGTGGAGGGTGTTGTTGGTCAAGTTTGCAGGGCCTTGGCTATTCATGCAGGTTGATAGGACATTCCTAGCCTGTGTTGTTGTGGAGAGGCTATGGCAGTTATTCCGATCATTTAATAGCAGGGTTGGACCTACAGCCTGGATGTCCAACCTGCGCTTAGCCCCTGAACACGATTCTGCCCTCAGTGCTTCCACACATACAGATCATTTGTGTGGGATACTGGACAGGGCCTGGAGGGGGCTGTGCCTGGGAGGGGTGGGGGCAGTGTGGGGGTGGTGCCAGCTACCTGGACATACAGAGGCGATTCCAGTCATGTCTCTGTACATTCCCTGGCTCCCAATTACACACCTGGTCTATTCCACCTCGAGGGAGGAATAAGTGCTAGGCACAGTGTTGATCACAGCCTGCAGCCCAGCCTATCCCATTGCAACACCACTGGGGAGGCCCCTCTGCCTGATCCCAGACTTGGGGGCTCCCGCCGAGGGTCAGGTGGAGAGGTGACAGGGCCAGTATGTGTTTTGCCATTCGGTTGCTCTGGCTGGACGTGCCAGTTCCATGGTGACAGGATGCCTCTGCACCGGCACACCAGCCAGAGCATTCTGCGGCTGGGTGGGCAAGCTAATAGATTTCCCTTGCACTGGAATGGGGTTGCCCGGCCAGATGTCTACATCCCTGATTCTGCCGTTGCGGGTACGTCCAATCTCCATGGTGGCAGAATTGGAGATATCTCTGGCACATCCAGGTTTTGGCCAGGTAAAACAGCCGGACGTCTTGGGATCAGAATGGGCTTCCACATGTCTATGTGGTTTGGGATCTGTTGATAAATTCCAGTTACTCTAGGTCTGCTCTAAGGGCCATCCCTAAGGGCTCTTTGGGATGGCTGTTAGGTGAGGAGCCACCTTAAGGACAATTGATTTATGTAGAAGAAACTGGTGATGATGTCTCTGATAGAGGTGGAGCTTACCAGCGGTAGTGCTTTCTCTGTTGTACCTGGTGCAGGTCTGCTCTGGTGATTGGAGGGGAGCATGTGTCTTTGGCTGCTGTGTTCTCTATGACTGCATGCAGGGCGCGATCCCTGATGGTGTGCAGTGTTGGCTACAGAGGTCCCATGCATTCTGAGGGGGAGGCACTGTCGTCAACTGGTGATGATGCCTCCGATGGAGTCGGAGCTTACTAGCAGTAGTGCTTTCTCTGCTGTGCCTGGTGCAGGTCTGCTCTGGTGATCGGAGGGGAGCAGGAGTCTTTGGCTCCTGTGTCCTCTATGGTTGTGTACAGGGTGCAATCCCCAATGGTGTGCAATATCAGCTACAGAGGTCCCACACAGTCTGAGGGGGAGGCATTACTGCACAAGGCAGACACTTACCTCACAGACTTGTACAAAACACATGGAACAAATGTTTTTAAAAATTCAGCTACCACAGTGGCACAAGGTAACCCCCTTGATCAAGCGTCCTCCCTGACTGATCCCTCTGACAATACCCACCCCCCAAGATGATCCCTTGCATTCAGTAGCACCCCTCCTCCCACTTTATCAAGCTAAGATCCAACTATAATTTACCAGTTAGAAAAAAAGCCCTTGCCATCACCATTGTCAATGCATTCAATCCTCAGTTTGGTGGGAAGCACTGATTAAAAAAATAAGCAAACTGAATGTAAGAAATTATTCAGAAATGAACCGAAGAAAAAACTGTGGATATCATAATGCATTTCTGTAACTCCATGGTGTAACCACAGGGCAGTTGCTAGATAAAATGGCATGTAGATCACGGATTGCTTTCAGTTTCTCATTTTCTTTTTGGTCTTTGATATTTTTAAACTCATGGACTAACTGAAAACCAAAGCATAGAACCACTTTGCCCCCATGGTTTGACACCAAGGACAATTGCTCTGTCTTAACACCCTAACACCGCCATGCTGAACTTCATTTCCGGGCTTGTGCCTCCCTTGAAGAATACACCACTCAGCTGGCTCTACAAGCAAAATGTATTGACCGCATAAAATATTGGCACATAATTAAACATGTCCATTAGTAGCATATCACATTGAACACATAACCTTTGTAACAGAAACTCTTCTACTTAGTGGAACAAATATGTCACAGCTATACCTCACCTTCACCCCAGGGGGCACTCAACACTTTGTTAGTGCCGCCCACATACCCATGCTCCATCAAGACTTACTCCTCTCAACCCACACCGTGGCAAGAGAGTTCTTATTGCCTTGTCCTGACTGCTGCCCTTGCAGTCAGTCCTTCCCTGTACCCCCCCCCCCACCTAAATTTTACCTGGGCCCCCAGTTTTTCTGGACCCAGATATCCCTTATTGGTATGTAGCCTACCATTACAGACCCAGACCCCCCCCCCCCCCATTGCACCAAGGTTCCCCTTTTCCTTTGGACCCAGGTACTCTGTATTGGACCTGGGCTTTATCCTATTAGATGTGCCCTCTGGCCTGTTGGTGAGAATATGCACAGTGACGTGTGTGCCCACTCGCTGCCATCCACCTATGCTCTGGGAGCAGTGGGTGGGTTGCTGCTTAGTCCACAACCTCACCTCACCTAGCCTCATCCTGTCCAGTCCTCATAACCACCTCCCAGCCCTATCTCTTGCTATGACCTACCTACCTATGTCAGCTGCCCTCCCATGGCCCTTCTGCTCCCCTCCCCCACTCTCCTGACTGCCTGGACTGCCACCTCGCCTTCCGCTTTGCCTGCGGCCAGGTTATGCAGCCCTTCACTTTTAGATACAGCAGTTGGGCTGCCTTTAATATTGTGTGCAGTTTTGGTGGCTCCATCTCAAAAGCATATGGTTATGGTTATGGTTTAGGCACTTGATATACCGCCCTTTACGTGAGCATCAGAGCGGTTACTTGCGCATCAGAGCGGTTACTTGTGCATATGGGAGAACTAAATAAGTTGTGTGTGCTCAAAACAATGAATATTAACTCATTTCATTAGTTTCACTTTTTAACTTTATACTTATAAAAGTAAATGACTACCTTTCATGTGATATTACAGTGGGAGGGCTAATCCATGAAATTAACTAATATAGTTAAAACAAACTGATTGATACACAATAAAGCTTTGTTATTTGTTGCCAAAGAATGTGGCTAAGGCCAATAGTTTAGCTGTGTATAAAAAGGATTTGAACAAGCATCTGAAAGATATAGTCATGGAAACTATTATGTATGTGGGCTTGGGGAGTGTATGTTTTTTCTTCGAGGAGCTAGGATTGAGGAAGAATTCATTAGGATCTTTTGGGCATGTCTTCAAAGTGACCAGGACTGGTCACTGCCAGATAAAGAATTATGAGGAAGACATACCATGGGCTTCTCCCACTATAGTGTTTATTAAGTTCTCAGGTTCTTATTAGTCTTTGGAAAGGAAGCTAAAATATTTTCTGTTCAAAATAGGCAATTGTATTCCTTTCATTTCCTCCTAGATTTCAAGAAGTGCAACTGTTTGCATCCCTTCTCCACAGCAGTCTTAATCATTTTAATTGACAATTTGAATAGCAGGTGCATTGGAAGGGAAACAACCAGGTGTTTCTGTGAGGAACCCAAAGAAGTGTTTGAATATGTTTTTTTTTTCTTTTTTACCATAATCATTTGGAGCTCTGCACAGTTAATGGCTAGATGTACAATTCTCACATTCCATATTATATAGTACATAGATTGAAAGAGGTGACTAGGTTGCCCCTGAGACTTATGTTGACATAAACCAATAAGGCTACTTTTGATTAAAAATATATAGCATGTTAAATGGCAGCCCAGTAAAGGAAGCCATGGTCACCAACGGCATACTGTCACTCACTTTCCTCCAGTGAATTAATTTGCCATAAACATTAGGAACAGCATTCTTCATGTCAGAAGCACAATCATTAGATTTTTATCCAGAGGACAGAAGGGAGTTGCTAAGGCATTTTGGAACTCTCCTACTAATTAGATTCCTCAGTAACCGAGTAACTTAGAATTCTAATTCATCTGTTCTTTGAACTGATGGACATCTGCCTATTAAAGCAGTATCCCCAGTGTGAATTTTCAAAATGCCAACAGATGCACTGGAAAAATGTATGAGACTGCTGAAAAGGAACAAGAAAATGGATCTTTTTCTAGCTATATAAATATTGTAATGGAATTTATATTTCACTTACAAGAGGGAAGAGAATAAACCCTGGGGGGCAGGATTAGGGAGGAGGAAATGAAAGGGAATATACTTCCAGAGCAAAAGGAGAATGCAGAATGGGGAAGAAAAGAACTACAACTCCCAGGAGGTAAAGGGGGTCATTTTAAAAGGCTTAGTTCTGATTTAGGACATCAAAACTACAGAGAGGTCTTCAAAGCCATTCCACAAATGATGTTTACAGATGTCTCCAGTGCAGCAATGTTCTAGTAGGCAAGGGGGTGTGGTGGAGGCATGTCTTGGGAGGGGCAATGGACTTACACATCTCAGTTCAATTTTAGGAACTACAGGCATGAATAGGCTTCAGGAAGGTGCTTGTTTTGGCCTTAAAACATCCAAAGACTGTAACGAAGATGGAGAGATAAGTGAATAGTCTGTAAACCCACACTGGGGTTTGAGACCTGGCCACCCTGCTCCCAAACCACTACTATTAACCATCATGCTATTAGACATCCATGTTGTAAAATGCTTTTCTGGGGATGTCTATGAAGACGTCTCTATAGACATCCATATTGGGCGCATCCATGTTTCTGAAATTGTGCCTAAACTTGCAGGTGCCTGCTTTTTCCAGACACTGTGACTTTGACATGCCAGATTGCACTTGGACAACTCATTGTAAAATGTGCCTTTATAGATCTAGAAAAGGAATCTCTAAGAGAAGAGAAGATGAAGATTCTTGAAGCACAAGGGAGGAGGCCTCAGTAGGTGAACAGAACAAGACAGTTGACATCCAGAACAATAACATGGGAGCTGAAAGTCTGCTGTGGGCAGCAGTGGTATTGGTTTCCTATTTGGTATACACTAGATGCTGAGAATAGTGAGAGAAGGGAAAACCCAAGCTGAGGGTGGTGGCAGACAAAGCAGAAGCCTAGTGGGTCTAATTGAAAGGGCAGTTTAAACTTTCAAAAAAAGACTGTTTCTAGAGCTGTCCTGTTGCTGTCTGTGAAAGAAGCCTAATTCAAACATTGCAGAAAGGACTGTTTTTGGAAATGCATTGTGACTCTAAGGGAAAATAGCCAAATTGAGCAATGGCAGGTGAAACCTGCCAGAAAGGACTGTTGAGATTATTCAATGGTGATGAATTAAAGTGAAACAAATAAGAATGTACTGAGTGCAGCAACCAGGCAGTAATGGTGCCTCAAATTTGGTCCTATAAGAAATTCCAGATCTGGGCCTTGGGCTATGCACAACTAAGCAGAGGATGAATGGAAATGAACCTTATTCCCCACCTAAACTTTACAGTCTACACATGGATACTGCAGAGAGGAACAGCAGGAGAAGTCCTAGCAGTGATGGGATCCAGGAAAGCATATACACTTCCTGTAGTTGAGGAATAGTAGAGTGGTTAGAACAGCAGTTTACTAAGCAAAGAAAACCTAAGGTTCAAAGTCTCCCTTGTCTTAGGTACACTTACGGGCTAATGCAGAAAACTAACATGACCTTTAAGCACACTTAATGCTAATGACAAATGCAGAAAAGAGACGGAAGTGCACATAAACAGAAAAGGAAAAACTAGCAGACAAATGAGCAGCATATCTATATCTTTATCTTTACCTTTATCTTGCAGAGAAACTCATAGAGGAATTTGCAACAAGCTTTAGTGCCAATATCTTTGCGCCTAGACTTGAGGTGGCTTAAACATCAAATGTGTGCTCTCAACAGTATTTTGATGGCATCAGGTGCTTTCCCAGATGCCTGGATCATCTGAGCAGAAATGTCAAAGATAATCCAGGCATCAGGGAAAGCCCCTGATGCCAACAAAATACTGTGGGGGCCAGTACACCTTACAGAAAGCAAATCTCTGGTGGCCAAACGGCCCCGATCCCCCCACCTGCACAATTAAAAATAATCCCTGGTGGCCCAACAGCCCCGATCCCCCTACCCACCCAAGTATAAATAATCCCCAGATTATTTCTGCCACATTTTCTTGGTCTCTGACTGCATTCCATGGTAATTGAAGATCTTTTCCTTCTCAACACCTCTATGATCAATGACCTTCTGGTGTTCGTTCCCTTTGCCACTATGTATGGCTTCCTTGCATCTAGCTTTTTATCAATTGGAATGAGAATATCTCAGGTGATCATAACCTCTTCATTCTCTGTAATTCTCTTAAGGTCATAATCCAAGTGCTTTTCAGACACAGTGTTGTAGTGTTTACAGAGTTTCCAATGGATGAGACATGCTACTTTGTTGTGCTTTAATTTATTTATTTATTTATTTATTTAGCTGTATTTATATCCCGCTTTTCACCGGGTCAAAGCGGTCAATTGAGGGATACATTTAACACAAGGGGATATGAGACACATACACTAATACTTACAGGGAACATGGGCAGTGGAGGGTTAGGTGGCTTGCCCAAGACCACAAGGAGTGCCTATAGGACTAGAAATCCCAGTCCCTTCAGCCTGAGATTGCTGTCCCCAGGTGGGACTTGAACCCCCGGCCCTCCGGCCTGAAGTACCTTGTCCTAACCACTCCTCCCTCTATATAGAAATTTTCTGCCATCAGAACTTCACAACCAACTATGAGGTGAGTCACTGTTTCCAGCTCTTTCTTAAGGAATCAACATATGTCTGTATTGCCAGTTGTTTTTAATGCTTGCTACTTCAAGGACATGGAAGAGTTTTCTTGTTTGCAAATTCAGTTTTTCAAGATATTTAAGAGACCAGTATACAATCACAAAGCTGTATGAATATAGAAATTGCCAACTGATTGATAGCTTGTATCTTATTTCATGATGTTAAAGCACTTTTCAATAACAATTTTAATGTCTTGTAGTATTCCTTACTGATCTTTTTCTCTCAGTAATTTCTGATTGAGTCCCGTTCCTTTCTTTACTCCAAAATATTTATATATGCCTTCCTGTTTATTCCTTGATGTCACAGCCCTTATCCAGGGAGATATTTTCTATTTTGCTCAATTTTCCTCTAAAGAAAGTTGTCTTGGCACAGTTTTCAAACATCATCTTGATGTCATCAGAAAACATTTTCACTATTGAGAGTTGTTCTGCTAATTGCAGATCATCTACAAATAATAAATGGGGTGTTACCTCTGGGTTGTCACCTTCTTTAGGATTCAGGCTAAAATCCATATCCCAAAGACTTGATGAGAGTACTCATTGGATTAAACACCATATAAAAAGGAAGTGGCTACAGGGTATCTCCCAGAAATATTCCTTGCAGGATCTTGATGTTAGGAATGATGTACTGACCATCTTCATACCTCAAAAAAGTGTGGTTTGCTACATTGTCATGGTGAAATTAATATATTCTATCAAACCTGGATTTAGTTTATACATTTCAAGGCAATTTATTATCCAAGAGTGTGGTACACTGTCAAAAGCTTTCTTACAATCAGTTTGTGCTATACTGAGCTTTCTGTTCTTCTTAGCACTCAACATTAACTGGTCTTTGGATCCCTATGCTATACTCTTATTGCCCTTTTGCTCCATTGCCATGATGTTATTGGACTCGATATGACCATATATCTTATCGGCATCTATTGCAGTGAACACTTTGTAGATTGTAGGTAGACAAGTAATTGGTCTGTAATTTTTGGGAATGTTACTTGTGCCCCGCTTTGGGAGGAGATATGTTCTTCCTGTTATAAGCCATTGTGGCTTATAAATTGTTTTTTGCAGTCTGTCAGGTCTTGATGGAATGATGTTAACTGTTTGAACCAAAAGTTGGTCACTCCATCTCGACCAGGGCACTTCCAGTTTAGAGTTTATTTTTTTTAATCTGCTTTCCAGCTCTTTTCTTGTTATTACTTCAGGCCATTCCATAGATGTTTGTTTTTTCTAGATGATTTCAGTATCTCGGATGTTGATTAGCACATCCCTGCTGCGGTGTCTTCTATAAGCAAGGGGATCCTAGATTACAAAGAGAACTATTACAGCAACTGGTAACATAACCCACACATGAAGGGGCCATACTAGATTTTGTGCTTACCAATGGGGAACGTGTTTCTGATGTCATAGGTGGAGATCATCTTGCATCCAGTGATCACCAGATGGTGTAGTTCATTATTAAGACTAGGGATAATAAAATCCACTCAAAAGCAAGGGTCTTAGACTTTAGGAAAACTAGCTTTCCCAAGATGGGACAATACCTCAAGGAGTTGTTAGCGGGATGAGAACAGCTGGGGGACGTAGAAAAGTAATGGGCAAAACTGAAAGAGGATATTTTAAGGGCAACAAACCTTTTTGTTAGAAAGGTAAATAAATGTAAAAGAAAAAGGAAGCCACTGTGGTTCAGAAAAAAAGTAGCTGAAAAGGTGAAAGAAAAAAGTGGCCTTCATAAAATACAAGAGATCACAGATAGAGGAAGGCAAGCATCAATATGTGGAATACCTTAGAGAAGTTAACAAAGTAGTCAGGAAAGCAAAGATACAAAACAAGAAATAACCAGTACAATAAAATGGGGGAATAAGACATTTTTCAGATATATTAATGAGAGGAGGAAGGGTAAAAGTGGTATTGTCAGACTCAAGGGTGAAGGTGAGGAATATGTAGAAGTTGACGAGGATAAATCGGAATTGCTTAACAAATATTTCTGTTCTATGTTCACCGATGAGGGGTCCGGAGCAGGACCTCAGAAAACACCCACAAATAGGAACAGAAGTGAAGATGATCTTGAACGATTTTCAGAAGACTGTGTTCGTGAGGAACTAGCTAAGCTAAAAGTAGACAAAGCAATGGGGCCAGATGGGATACATCCAAGAATATTGAAGAAACTTGGGGATGTTTTAGCAGCTCCACTGACTGAATTTTTCAATGCTTCTTTAGATTTAGAAGTGGTCCCAGAGGGACATGTGATCCCTTTACACAAAAGCGGAAATAAGGAAGAGGTTGAAAACTACAGGCCAGTTCAGCAAGGTATTCACTTCAATCCGTTAGCCTCTGTACTAAACATTATTCATATCTCTTTCAGTGATACAATTTTGTATTAAGTTCATATTGATTTTATTGGTCTGGAAGTTGTGATATATTAAATCAGGTATACATGGTCATACTATTTCATTACCGTTTTTTTTTTTAGCAAAGATCAGGACACTTTATTGGGTTCCCTTTTAATTCATAACTGACTATCCTGACGGAATCTGTTATTGACGGTGATTGTATGATATGGTGAGACATGAGATGGTGAAAATGTTTGATTCTTGTTTCTGATGACTATTTTTATGCCATCCTTATAAGCCCCATGGTCCACTCAGCGCGAGGAAGGTTTCTGAAGAAAGGGTTTAGTTTCATTCTCTCATACTCATATATGACAATTGTCGGTATACAAAAGTATAATATGTTTTTTTATAAAGGTTTCCCATATTAAACATGAATTCAGGGTATATTTACTAACCAGCAGGTCCACATTATTCATCTTGTGATTTGATGTCATAGTGACATCACTCCTCAGACTAGTATTAAAGCAGTTTGTATGGGGTTTTCCCCTGTTTGAGTTTTCAAGTCTTGAACGAGGTAAGCCTGTCATGTTTCCTTTTAATTTTTCTGACTGATGCTGTAAGTGCAAACTCAAGTCTTCTCTTTTAATTTTATGTAATTTGATACAAAACTGCTATTGCCATGAACATACAGTTATTTCACCTGAGTTTTAAGTAGTTTAGTATTATCATGGAGTTGCCTCTGGTTTGCAGATATCGCCTCTTACACATTCCCAGTGGTTGAAACATTTATATATGTAGTACAACATTTCTATAGATTTTGCTGGCCCTGATGTACAATTATGCACTCATCAGTTTCCTTCTATGTCATACATTTGTCTGTAGGTTATTAGCCTGCAGTGTATTTAATACTGGCGTTTTAAAGAATCTTCATGGTTGGATCACACTAACGCACTATGTTCAGATGAACAAGTTAATTTGATGTTTCATTATTAGTTTCTTTTTTGAAAATGACTCATGATTTACTTGAATATACCAAGCTGGAACTTTTTTACTGTTCATTTCCCTCCCCCCTCCCCCAGCCTTATGAATAGCAATGCGCTTTTCAAACCAAAGGGGTTACCAGCCATCGCTTTTTTCTAAATACATCTGTTCAGTTCCCTCCTCCTTTCTTGTGATACATGTTAAAATGCTGACTTTTAATTCCTCCGAGGTGGACAATTCTGTGAGGAAATTTGAGTGCATTCTCTTTTCTCTTTCTCTTAGCTACAGCGTTTTTAAACATTAATTTCGAGTGTACATTGTCTTGTTTTCCATTTAAGGTGAGTTACACAATCGCATTGTTCCATATGCTCTGTCAACTGTTCCGATTTAGACACCACTATTTGAGATATACAATCATTTTAAATATATGATCAAATGTACTTTATGTATTTGTAATCTCAACTCTGTCACTCCAGTAGTCCACTCACACTTTGAACATATGAAATGTGAATATGTTTTTCTTCAGAGTTTTATCAATGTGTTTATTTATTTGTAAACATATCAGTTTAGTACCATTATTTCAGCATCTGGACATGATTTTACTAATTCATTTAGAGATTTTGATGCTATTACTCATTATTTATTGGATTGGCTTTTTAATTCAATTGGTTTATATATTATCTGATGATCATTATTTTATGAATTTGCTAATTATGTTTATCTTGTTTTAATATATTTATTATTTAATATGTGTTCTCTTATGTATATGTTTGCATGATTTTAGTGGTCAAAGGCCTCTGAAGAAGGCCTTTTGGCCGAAACACGTGCAGGGCAGATCCACAACAATAAAGTGCCCATTCCTTTCAGTGGACTTCCGTCTTCCTGCTTCTTTTTGTGCCCGGCCTAAATTTTATACTCCTAAATTAGGATGAATTTTCAGCTGAAAATAGGACACTAATTTAGGAGGCTAATTTAGGTGCTTAAATTTAAGCACTCAGAGTTTTTTTAATATTGGGGCCTAAACCTTTACAGATAAAAGGATCTGGATGTTTCATCTTCTCTGTATGTTTACCAGTAAACAAAGGCACCTGGGTGATCCTTGAGATAAATCATCTACTCTGAGAATTTCAGACAATAGCCTTCATGTGCTGGGCAATAATCTCATCAGTCATGATAACTAAGAAGCCTTTTTACTGAAGTATACTAAATAGATACCATGTGAATTAATGCTTACTCTTAGCGCATGCCTGCAGTAACTTAGCCTGCTGGCATGACAGCTAGACCATGCTATTTTGGTGTTAACTGTATGCCCTGGAATGAAGAGGGACATGGGCAGAGAATGGAGGTGCTGACTGGTGACAGCTAGCATGTAGGATAGTGCCACGCGCAAGCTGTCATGACTGCTGATTGCACAGCTACACAAGCAGGTCCTGCTAGTTAGAGCTTACAATCTAATCAAGACTAACAAGACAAAGGAGTAGGGGAGGGAGACAAACAACAAAGGAGACACAAGAAATAGGAATAGGAACCAAAAGCAGCCTTAAAGGGGTGAGCCTTTAGCAGAGATTTGAAGAGGGGGAGTGATGAAGCCTGATTAAAAACTTCAGGAAGAGAGTTCCAAGCATAAGAATCTGCAAGGTGAAAGGACCGGTCTGGAGTTAGTAGAAGAAGAAGAAATGGTCAAAGATAGGAGCAGGCTTGAAGAAGAACGAAGCTCATGAGGAGGAGAGAAGAGGGAGCGGAGAAAAGGGAGATAGAGTGGAACAACAGAATGAATGCATTTAAAACTCAAAAGGAGGAGTCTGAATTGAATGCGGTAAAGGAGGGGAAGCCAATGAAGTGATTTGAGAAGAGGGGTGATATGAACAAAACGAGGCTGGCGAAAGATGAGACATGCAGCAGAGTTTTGAGCTGATTGAAGTGGAGAGAGATGATTTAGATCAGTGCTCCCCAACCTTTTTATCACCGCGGACCGGTAAACGTTTGATAATTTTTCCGTGGCCCGCTTGTTTTAATTTAATAATTTTAATTTAATTGTATTTAAACATGCCTTCAAAATAAAATACAGCTACACCAAAAAATGAATATAAAGTGATTTATTTTATTTAACTCACTAGAATTCCAAATCAATGAGAACCCTGAGCTTGTTTCTTTGTAACTCCTTACTTCATGTGGGTATTACACTTTGTGGACTCCCTCTTCACCTGTGCCCCACACACTCACCCACAAAATGGCCGCATCCCACTTCTTCAGCTGTTGGCTTCAATCACTGTGATTCCCTTCACCCACCACTGTCACCCACTTCCTCTGTGCACTTACCCAGGGGCGGCACAAGGGGGGTGCGGGGCCATGTGCGGAGACTCGGTGCGGGGCCTCATTTGCATAAGTGGCCTTATTTGCATAAATATTTGCATAATGTTACCATACACTAACTTTTAGTAAACATGTCTCTTAATGAGGGTATGGATAAAGAAAGACTAAAAGATTTCTACACTACTATAATCCAGTGCCAACCGCCAGGCACATTAGGAACTACTACAAACGCTGCCCATTTAGAACCCATAGCAAACCCGCCATATCCTGACAGCATTACCAGGACTCACAAAGCACCATACCCTACCTATCAAAAGGCAACACTGCAAATATTAAACCAATACATTTCAGAGAATACTGGGGAAAGAGAACAAGTGGCAATGTCAAATAGGAATTACATAAACAGAATACCTCAGCTCAGTTACACATGCAGAACATAGACCATCATCAAACAAGGAATCACAATTTAGAAACAGGAAGGCAATAATTAAACTGGGAACCCCAAAAGCCAAACTTGGAATGTACAACACCACTGTAGAAATAAAACTATAAATTAATTTCCTCTTGTACCAAACAAAGCGCAGACGTTAATGATGCACATTTCCCAGAGCTTTCATATTCCAGTTAATAAATTCAAAATAAAGAGATATCTTTCTACCTTTTGTGCATTTTTTTCAGTTGCAATTGCTCCAGCCATTTTCTTCTGGTTTCTTCATGTTTTCTGCTAACTCTCCATCGTCTGCTGTCCATTTGTTCTTTCTTCTCTCTTCTAGTTTTTTTTTTTTTCCATTCTCTCTCTCTACATCTGCTTTAACATACTAATCTTTCTCCTTTTGCTCTTTCCTCATTCCTATTTCATCCACACAAATTTTACCCCTCCATCCTCAATCCCCACTCACTCTCCCAATAACCGGCCAATTGTAGATTTTTCATCCCTCCCACACAAAATATTTTTCCGCTCTCCATTTCACTCTCCCAGCCCCATCCCATTCTAATCCTCCCCCAACATCAGCTCCCTTCTAGTTCCAGTCTCACCCAGCATCCATTCCCTTCTAGTCCCTGCATCAGCCCATTTCCAGTCCTACCCCCCATCAACCCAGTTCCGGTCCTAGCTCCCCCATCCATTTTCAGTCTGAGTCCCTTCATCAGCTCATTTCCAATCCTAGCCCCCCATCAGCCCATTTCTAGTCATTTCCTAGCCCCACCATCAGCCCATGTCAAATCCTAGCTCTCCTCCACTCAGCCCAATTCCAGTCCAAGCCCCCCCCCCATGAGCCTACTTCCAGTTCTAGCCCCTCCATGAGTCCATTTCAATTCAAGCCCCCCCAACAGCCCATTTCCAGTACCAGTCCTAGCCCCCCATCAACCCACTTCCAGTCCTAACCCCCCATCACCCCATTTTCAGTTTAAGCCCCCCCCTATAACACATTACCAGTCCTAACCCCCCATCAGCCCACTTCCAATCTTAACCCCATCAGCCCATTTCCAGTCAGCCCCCCATAGCCCACTGCCAGTCCTAACCCCCCCCCATCAGCCCACAGCCCATTACCAGTCCTAACCACATCAGCCCACCTCAAGTCCCAACCCCTCCCCATCAGCCCATATCCTGTCCTAGCCCCCCCATAGCCCATTATCAGTCTAATCCCCCCATAGCCCATTACCAGTCCTAACCCCCCCATCACCCCATTTCCAGACAGCCCCCATCAGCCCACAGCCCATTACCAGTCTTAACCCCCCCATCCATTACCAGTCTTAACCCCCCCCCCGCCCATTACCAGTCTTAACACCCCCCAAGCCCAGCACCAGTCTTAACACCCCCCAGCCCAGCCCAGCCCAGCAACAGTCTTAACACCCCCCCAGCCCAGCCCAGGCCAGCCCAGCACCAGTATTAACACCCCCCCCCAGCCCAGCCCAGCCTTAACAGCCCCCCCCCCCCATATCGGCTTATGGCAAATTTAAAATTAAAACAAAAACCTGGCTCTGGCTGCTGCTGCTGCCGCCGCGGCAGCGGCAGAATGGAGTGTCCCGCGGGGCCCCCTCTCCTCGCTGAGCCTCTCTGCAAGGGCTTTCAGATTCGCGAAGGGAGAGTGTCTCCCTCGCGTCTCTGTTAAGCCCGCAGGGGCTAATGGGAAATTTCCCATCAGCCCCTCGCATCTAAAGGGGCAGATGGGAAATTTCCCAATTAGCCCCTGCGGGCTTAACAGAGACGCGAGGGAGACACTCTCCCTTCGCGAATCTGAAAGCCCTTGCAGAGAGGCTCAGCGAGGAGAGGGGGCCCCGCGGGACACTCCATTTTGCCACGGAGGCCGCGGCAGCAGCCAGAGCCAGCTTTTTTTTTTTTTAAATATAATTTTTTTAAAAAAAGCAGAATGTTCTTTGCGCGGGGCCCCCTGAAACGCGGGGCCCTGTGCAAAGAACATTCTTGCTCAATGGACGGGCCGGCCCTGCACTTACCTCACGGGAACTTCTCTTCAGTCCCCGCGTTTCCGACCTTAAGTCCTCAGTCCTCCCGCGGCGCCTCCTCCTCGACCAATGGCATGGGGTTTGCCTTTCGGCCAATCAGGAGGCGGGAGGACCCACAGTGAAATTATTTAAAGTTCCTCGGGCGGCCCGGTACCGTTTGATCCACGGACCGGTATCGGTCCGCAGCCCGGGGGTTGGGGAACACTGACTTAGATGACGTTAAGTGCAGTTGTGCTGCCAGCAGTCTGGTATTTTAGCTGCTGTCTCATCCCCTGCAGGCCACACACACTAACAGCAGCAGCAAGCACCACTGACAGCAAAGAGGTTTTCCTACTCTCCAGTTCTTCCTAATACCCATTAAATACACCTTTGCACCCTCCCAATCTAACCTCCACAATAGAAATAAGCTCTGACTCCTCACCGGATGCCTCCCCTCGGGAACTTGCAACTGATGCCCCCCCTCCTCTAATCCCCCATTGGATGCCCCCAATCCTCCTCCTAATGTAAGAGATCCGTAATGGGGTGAGTCCTGGTAACTTCCTCCACAATCAAGTATCTCTTCCCACCACAGTGACAGTCCAGCCCTCTCCCCACCCCAAGCCCCTCAAGCACTTACTCCACTAAAATTCCTGGTGCCCAGTGGATGGGTCAAAAGTACTACCCCCTCACTTTAATACTGTGACAGTATTTCCAGGAGTCAGATCTACCATTTTTCACCCAGGCAGCAATGGGGCAGGAGTGAGGGGGGGTTTGCTCCTGCTCCGTCCACTAAGCACCAATGATTTCTACGGGGTAAGTGCTTGAGGTGAGAAGAGATCCTGCCTGCCATTGTGGTGGAGAGGGGGTTTGATCAAGAGGGAAGTTCCTGGTGCCCAGCCTATTACACAACTCTTACTTTGGGAAGGGTATTGGGGGGCATTGGTTTCAGGTTCAGAGGGGAAGCATCTGGTGGCACATAGGGGACAGTTCAATTGGGGGAGGTTAGATTAGGAGAGTGGGATAATCCATTAAAAGAGTATTAGGCAGATTGGGAAGTGTGGAAGGCTTGTTAATTGTCTAGAATGCTTGCTGCTGCTGCTGCTGCGGGAGACACAACATCAAACCCATGTTTTAAGCAGCTGCAAATAGCACAGGTGCCTCTGCACTATCTGCAGTTGCATGTAACATGGGGCCCATGCAGTAAGTGTCTGCTTCGCATATTAAATGGAAGACAGATGCTGGCCACGCCTCTTGCATTAAACATAGAAGCTTTGCACTTAGCACACTTTAAATCTTGCACCTAAAGCACAGTGAGTCAAAACACTTACCACACTTTAGCAAAAGGGCCCATATGGCTCAAATACTGCTGAACTTGGATATAATGATCTGAACATTCCTGAATGTGTTATTTGAGCACCTCACTTGCAGAAAAAGGTGGCCAACAGAGCCAATCCAGCTACCTTTTCACCTTCTCTTCGATCTCAAGAACCAGAAAGAATTAGTCTCCACTTTTCCTGCTATGTATTTGGTTTATTACACAACATGTGACCTCAGGGCACACAGGCTCAGAAGAAAATTATAAAGATTCACCACCATCTCATTCACATTTTCTCTCTGGCTCTTTGCTGGAAAGAGGGCAAGACCTGTTCTCTCTCCTTCCTTTCCCCATCCATTCTGCAAACAAGAGAGTCTTCCTTTGCAAGCAACACAAATCACCATACACTGTCCCTCTGCAAGCAAGACAAAATCATTACAGAACCATCTCCAAGAATGCTAGAGAAATACAGACCACCAGCAACAGAAACAAGAAAGAGGGCATCTTCACCCAGAGTCTGGCCACACTTGGAGTAGAGTAGCCACCAAATGGTTACAGGTGAGGGCTCAAAACCAGGGTAAACCTGGTTTGAATCCCACTGTTACTCCTTAAAACCTTTGGCAAGTTATTTAACCCTCTATTGTCTGAGGTACAAACTTAGATTGTAAGCCCTCTGGGGTCAGCAAACCACCTACTGCACCTGAAGGTTACCTGCCTTGAACTCTGAGAAATATGTGAGACCAATCCAGCCCACAGTGAGTTTGCACTGAACCAGAGTAATTGCTAATTCAGAATTTGAACAGTTGTCTTGATGCATATTCTTCTCACATAAGATCCCAAAAGAATATATATATATATGAGTGTTGTAATCATTGCCTAGCCTCTAATTCTCTGTAAAGAAAAGGTGTTTTGCAACTTAAGAAAGAGAGCATAGTTCTTCCTTAATTTTGTATTTTATTCATAAAACATTTGCAGTGTATATTCATAATGAAGGCTAGTGCATATTCCCCAAAACATATATATTAAATCCCTCTTGAGTAATATTTAATCATAATAGCTTCAAAAACAAATACCACTCTATCACCATGGTAATGCAATCTGTAATTTATTCCGGTATTAGGAATGTACATTTGTTACTGTACATTCAGTTTGTTAACATGCCTTAAAAACTGAAAGCATGCAAAACTGATTTAATATATATTAACCTGAAAATTAATACATGATTAAATTCTAATAAATGTTAAAAATTTTCTTGAACCAAATGTGTGAAATTAATTGAAAACTATATCTGAAAATCAAGAAAATTTCTATAAAGCCCAAAAATAAATTAACATATTGTTGCCATTGCACATTCCTTCTGCATATTTTTGCAATATAACCTATAGCTCATCTGCAGTAGAATCACTCATACCTCTGGAAAACTAATCATAAATATATTTTGGGCTCTTTTAACTAATGCTTACCGCATATTAATGGGCATTAATGTGCACTACCCTCCACGTGGCCCATACAAATAAAACAAGCCATGTTGGCAGATAGCTCCCTTTAATGTCATTTGTGTACACTAAGGGGTCTGTCTACTAAACCATGTTAGATGCTACTGTGCAGTTAACGCAGAACAACCACCCAGTGGTAGCAGCTGATGCAGTTGAAATGTAGATTTCACAGGCACTTGTCTGCAATATTTGCATTTCACGTATTAAAGTCATGGGGAGGCAAGATCAGGGCGGGGAATAGGTATGCCAATCTTCAGGCAGCTACCACACGAAAACATGTCACTGATGGCTGCGAAAATCAGTCCAATCATGGCTATAGATCAGGGGTCTCAAACTCAAATTGCTTTGAGGGCCAAATGAGGACTTCTAAAATAACCCGGGGGCCGCATGAGATGTGGGACCTCATTTGCATAAGGGACCTCATTTGCATAAATATTTGCATAATGTTACCATACCCTAACTTTTAGTAAACATGCCTCTTAATGAGTGCATGAATAAAGAAAGACTAAAAGATTTCTACATTACTATAATCCAGTGCCAACCGCCAGGCACATTAGGAACTACTACTGCTGTCCGATCGCTCTCACCCTGCCGCCGCGGCACCTGAACCCTGCACCCAGAAGAGTCTGCTGGCCCCTTTAAGACTGGCTCCCCCTCCAGAATTCACTAGACCTAGCCGTGCCTAGCATTGCCTGCATTCTCCTGCTCTGGAGCCCCAATGCTGCTCCCCTATCCTGCCACCATCTACTACTGTAAGTCCTGATGCCGTCAGCCAGTCCCATGAGCAACAGCAGATCCAGATGTGTGGTGACCATAATTGTACACAGTACTCAAGGTGCGGTAGCACTATGAAGCAATAGAAGCATTATAATACACTTTAATTTATTCTCCATTTCTTTTCTAATAATTTATAGCATTCTATTTGCATTTTAAGTACCTCTGCACACTATGCTGAGGATTCTGTTTCCTGAATGGTGACTTCTAATGTGGTACCTAGCATTTTATAGCAAATATTTGGATTATTCTTCCCTATATGATTAGTTTTCACTTATCTACATTAAATTTCATCAGCCATCCAGATGCCCGGTCTCATAAGGTCCCACTGCAGTTCCTTACAATCTGCTCGCGATCTAATGGCTCCGAACATTTTTGTGTTACCTGCAGATTTGGTCATCTCATTTGTTTTTTCCAGTTCATTTCTAAATATGCTAACATGCACTGGTCCTAATGCAAATTCTTAGGGCACTCCACTATTTACTACTTTGCGGGCCCCTCTGCCTGCTCTGAGTCCTCTCCTCCCTGCAGCATCAGTTCCAAAAGCGGCGGCTTTTCAGAGCCGCGAAGAGAGAGAGTTTCTCTCGCGCGGTTCTGAAGAGCAGCGAGAGAGTCTTCAGAACCGCGCGAGAGAAACTCTCTCTCTTCGCGGCTCTGAAAGCCGCCGCTTTTGGAGCTGATGCTGCAGGGAGAAGAGGACTCAGAACAGGCAGAGGGGCCCGCGGGACGCTTAATACTGCGGCGGCAAGTTTGGAATTTTTTTTTTTTTTTTTAGACGCCGGTAAGTGCTTCGTGGGCCGCACAAGATGCTCTCGCGGGCCGCATGCGGCCCGCGGGCCGCGTGTTTGAGACCCCTGCTATAGATAATGCCACCTTAAGAGGTGACATTACTTGCAGCATTGGAGCATCATACGTTGCATGAATTTGCCTCATGGTTAAACACCATTAAACCTAACATACACACCAGCAGACTATGGACTTTTTGGACCTTACCATTTATAAGGACTCTGGGGGCTTGGCGACAACTTTGTTCAGAAAACCTGTTCAATGAAACAGTTTATTGTGTTATCACAGTTATCATCCTGGACCACTGCACAGGGGCCTTCCCTTTGGACAATTTTTAAGATTTGTCAGATTTGTTCTACTCTAGTGGACTTTCAGCTGCATGCTATGGACCTTAAAATATGTTTACAAGCTTGGGGTTACCTTATGACAGTGATTGACAGAGCTTATTGAAGAGCACATCATGTTCATCGTGACTGGTTGTTGTTGGACCAGTTTTTTGCAAGCTCAAATGCCGATGACTCTTTGGTGGGGATTCTGCCTTTCATTGAAAATTCTACTTTGGTAGAAATATTATTAAGGTGGCATTGACCTGTTTTGGATTTACATTCGTGTTTTTCCAAACCTCTCATGATAGCTTATTCTCAGGGGTCTAACTTACGGGACATTCTTGTCAAATCAGCTGTCCTTGCTGATCACCCCGCACAGGCCTCAGGAATGGACTTTGGCCATACCCATTGTGGATGCTGTCAGTTTTGCCCTAAGACTTTGTTGGGAACCACTAGGGAAGACCCTGCTTCTGGATGGTGATATCGTTGTTGCTGGTCAACGTCTTGCACATCTACTTTTGTGGTTTATTTATTACGATGCCCGTGTGATCTACTTTATGTCAGCCGCACTATCCGTCCCATTAAGAGTAGACTTGGTGAACATGCCTCTCAGTTACGGATGTGTGTCTGCTCGGCCTCTATAGTGGATCACTGTTTGGCTTATTAACATCAGTTCAATGATCTCAAATGGAGGATCATAGATCATGTTCCATATGATCCCCGTGGGGGCAATAGGATTTCCCATTTGCAGTGGTTGGAACAACGTTGGATTTACACTCTCAGCTCTGTCCATCCTCACGGCTTGAACTGTGAGAATGATTGATTCAGCCTGATTTGATTCCATCCAATGAGATGGGGGATTCTCTGTTGATGGTGGGATATTTTCCTTTCTCATTGGCGGTTCTATTGATGATGGCATTTTGGATCAGCCAATGGTTTAACATTTGGTTCTAAAAAGCCTAACTTTATGGCTGGCGTGGTTGATGGCAGATTGGCTTCAATGAATGGTGGAACGGAGCATTGAGCAGCACTTGAAACAGAATCGTTGGTCGACTTGAAACATGCACGTCGTGCAGTTTTCTGTTTCGGACATACTCGCTGATAAGCGGTTTCACTACCACACCTGGCTTTACAGTAAGTGCTTTTCAAGGGTTTTTAGAACCTTACTGATTAAAATGGACAGGGCCAGATTACGAGAGTGAGATGTCCTCTCTCCTCTTACCGGCTTGTCTGACAAAAATTTAATTTTGAGAGCCTGGATTTGTTTCTTTGGTGATTCCACTTTTTTGATTTTATAGAAATTTTTTGCATTGTACTGAAATATAAGATAATATACTATCCTCATACTTAAACTCGGTGTGTTCTAACTATCCAGAATTGGAAATCTGGTATTTGTGCTTCAAAAATTAGATTAGAGCATAATAGTACATTTCTTAGGATGGAACAGTTAGGTATTTGCTGTGTAAATGTTTATGTTTATTTCAGTATTTTCTTAGCCACCTTTTGCAAACAAACAGCAAACCAGTATACAGTCAGCCCTCGCTACTTCGCGGTTCATTTATCGCGGCCTCAGTACATCGCGGATAGTTCAAAAATTCAAAATTGAGGAATTATGGCGCGAATGTTGCCCGCACGCCAGCAGAAGGCAGGGAGTGCCCACACAATTCAAAAATGTACGTATGTTAAAAATGAGACACTACTTCGCGGTTTTTCACTTATCGCGGCCGGTTCTGGTCCCTATTAACTGAGGGATGACTGTACATTACTAATCATCAAAATAAGCAGGTGTACAGAGCAGGAGAGATAGCATGAAATAGAGAAGCATTAGAGCCAGGCTGCTACCCTCAGACCCCAGAATGCTTTGTGCCATCAAAGGCTTGCATAAAGAAAAGTGTGCTAAGAAGAAGAAAGTTGAGTGGCAAGTAGATTCTAAGCATGAGCAAATCATAGATTGAATGGTCAATAGACCTCCATGCTGAGAAAGGAGTAGGTGGTTGGACATATAGGGAACCAAATGGTTGAATAAGTATTATGGAAAACCAGTAGAGAAGGCTCTATAAGCCAGGATAAGGACCATGTATTTTATCTTATATGATGCTGGGTTGTGCAAGCCAAAATTTTCATTTTGTTTAGTTTCCCATGTTTGTGAGATTTTTGTTTTAGGAGGAAATATCATTAACATTGCATTGGTGCATAGTGCACCTATCATTCAATAGTATGCATACGTACGCATGCCTGTGAATGTGTGCAGTACTAGCCTACATGTACACTATTGCTCAATAGTATATTATCACTTAATAGTGTGTACTATTCACTAATAGTGCACACAGTGGCTCCTTAATATATGGTATTGCCAATAACGTGCACTATTTATGACAGATGAAAAGTGAAAAAAATCCAGGATTTAACTTCCTTTTTGGAAAAAAATGATATGAAATATAATATAGGACATTTTGTATGCTATTTGAAATGAATGCACATCCCTAATATGGCACTGGAAGCATTGGTTTTCTGCAAGTAGGGTGTAACGGTCATATTTACGGGCTTGACATAGTTTAGCTGTGACATTTTGAATGTTCTGCAGTCTTTTGATGGTTAGTATGCAAAAGTCTATTGTATACAGAATTACAATAATCAATGAATGAAGTGGGTAATTTTATAAACTTTTCTCATGCATACAAACCTGTTTTACCCCTCTAAAAGAGTTTTTGTAAAATTATTCCTTAGGATGGAGGAAATACAACTCTATTCCTAATATTCCTTATGCTTAAACAGAAAAGCTAATAAGTTTTATCTTGAATTCTGACAAGATAAGATCTACTATATAACCTCTCATCCTGGCAGATTGGAAAAGAGGGAAGGGGAAGGAGAGGGAAGCATGAAGGAGGTCAGAGGGAAGAGATTCTCCAGAAATTTGCTCATATTGAAAATACACTTACAAACAACAAAATGATTTTGTGCTTTATTACTACACTTTCATATTATACTGCAGAACAGAAGATCGGTATATCAAATTTTCACTAAACTAACCAACTAAGCTAGCTGTACTAAGGGAACAAGACACTGTTTTATAAAAGAGATAAACATCCTCAACATATAGTCCCTTTTTTAATTTACACATTGAAAGAATCCAGTTACCTCACTGCTTATGAAACGGAGCTCTACATGTCCCAAAGAAAAGCACACTCAAATCTAATACAAGAAAAGAAACATTCCATCAGAATACACAATAAGAAATCTATTTCTCATGTTTTCCTTTATGCATATGCTATATTCACCCTTTCTTAAATTCCACAGAATTCTATTTTATGCCGGAAAACCCTCAGACATACTTAATACTCTCTTAGGATAAAGTAACATTTCGGACAGGTCACAGTTTTTCAGGAAAGAAAAGGGTTCAGGATTTGACTACAATCCTGGAACTTACTGCAGGACAGTAACATGTTCCAAGATGAAATAAATGACTGCTTCTTGGAGCAGCTGGTTCATGAACCGACCAGAGGGGAAACCATATTGGACCTAGTCCTTAGTGGAACACCAGATCTGGTGCAAGAGATAAGGGTGTTGGGGCCACTTGGCAATAGTGATCATAGCATAAAGGTGTTTGATTTAATTAGTGGAGGGGGGATAGTAAGGAAATCCACAGTACTACTTTTTAACTTTCGAAAGGGAGACTATGATAAAATCAGCAAAATAGTTAAGAAAAAACTAAAAGGAGCAGTTGCAAAGGTTAAAGACTTACATCAAGCTTGGGTGTTGTTGAAAAATACTATCTTGGAAGCCCAAACCAGCTGGATTCCACGCTTTAAGAAAAGTGGAAGGAAGTCCAAAAAACTACCAGCATGGTTTAAAGGTGAGGTCACAGAGGCTGTTGTTGCCAAAAAAAGCATCTTTCAGGAAATGGAAAAAAGAGCCAAATGACGAAAACTGGAAACAGCACAAGCACTGGCAAGTTAAATGCAAGGCATTGATAAGGCAGGCAAAGGGAGAATTTGAGAAGAAGCTTGCTGCGGAAGCAAAAACACATAATAAAGACGTTTTCAAGTACATTCATAGCAAAACACCTGTGAGAGAGTCAGTTGATCCATTAGATGATAGAGGGGTTAAAGGGGCACTAGGAGGCGACAAGGCGATAGTGGAGAGACTGAATGAATTCTTTGCTTCGGTCTTTACTGAGGAAGATATAGGGATGTTACCTATGTCTAAAGTAGTATTTAAAGGTGCGGAAGAATTAAAGGAAATATCGATACATCGGGAAGATGTATTACAACTATTTGATAAACTGAAGAGTAGCAAATCACCTGGACTGGATGATATACATCCAAAGGTGTTGAAAGAACTGAAATATGAGATTGCAGACCTGCTATTATTAATCTGTGAACAAATCATCTGTAATACCTAGAGACTGGAGGATAGCCAACGTAATGCCAATTTTTAAAAAGGGTTCCAGGGGTGATCCGGGAAACTACAGACCAGTGAGCTTGATGTCAGTACTGGGAAAAATAGTAGAAACCATCAAAAATAACTAAATTACTGAACATGTAGATAGTCATGGCTTAATGGGAGACAGCCAACTTGGCTTTAGACAAGGAAGATCTTCTCTTACTAATCTGTTATGTTTTTTTGAAGGTGTGAATAAACAGGTAGACAAAGGTGAGTCGGTTAATATAGTGTGTTTGGACTTTCAGAAAGCCTTTGACAAGTTCCCTCATCAGAGACTTTTGGCAAAGCTAAAGAGTCATGGGATAGGAGGCAATGTACTACTGTGGATCAGGAACTGGTTAAAAGATAGAAAGCAAAGGGTAGGGGCAAATGGCCAATTTTCCCAATGGAGAAAGGTGAATAGTGGTGTACCCCAGGGATCTGTGCTGGGTCCGCTGCTTTTTGACATATTTATAAATTACCTGGAAAAGAGAATAACGAGTGAGGTTATCAAATTTGCAGATCACACAAACCTATTTAAAGTTGTTAAAACCCATGAGGATTGTGGAAAATTGCAAGAAGATCTTGATAAATTGGAAGACTGGGCATCAAAATGGCAAATGAAATTGAATGTGGACAAGTGCAAAGTTATGCACCTAGGGAAGAACAACCCAAACTATGGTTACACAATGCAAGGTTCCACATTAGGAACCACCACCCAGGAAAAAGATTTAGGCATCATTGCGAACAACATGTTAAAACCCTCTGCCCAGTGTGCAGCGGCAGCCAAGAGAGCAAATAGAATGCTATGTATCATAAGGAAAGGAATGGAAAATAAAACAAAGGATATTATGATGCCTCTGTATCGTTCCATGGTGCGACCGCACCTTGAATACTGTGTGCAATTCTGGTCACCATATTTTAAAAAGGATATATTGTTATTAGAAAAGGTTCAGAGAAGAGCCACCAAAATGGTAAAGGGCATGGAAGGATACCCCTATGAAGAAAGGCTAAAAAGGTTAGGGCTCTTTAACCTGTAAAAGAGACGGCTGAGTGGAGATATGATAGAAGTCTATAAATAGACACACACACACACACAGGGCCGGCCTGTCCATTGTGCGAGAATGCTGTTCGCATAGGGCCCCGCGCAAACTTTATTCTCGTACAAATGGTTGACTTCAGAGGAAGCTGGGAAAGCCTGCGCGTGGCACTGACTCCCTCTGCAAAGCCACCAGTGTGAAGAGTGTTTTCCCTCATGCTGGCAGCTGTTACTGTGAAGCGTGCGAGTGCCAGAAAAAGCCCTTTAACCTTTCCCGGCATTCTGCGCGCTCCACAGTAACAGCCGCCAGTGTGAGGGAAAACACTCTTCATGCTGGCAGCTGTGCATAGGGAGCTGGGGCCTCCTGCAGACTTCCCCTGCTCACCTCTGAAGCCCCTTAGACAGTTGCGGGGCTCTTCGGTGGGTGGGCGGGCAGGGGGTTTATCATGGGGGCTGGGACTGGAAATGGGCTGATGGGGGGGCTAGGACTGGAAATGAGCTGATGGGAGGGTAAGCTGGGACTGGAAATGGGCTGGTGGGGGGCTGGAATAGGACTGGAAATGGGCTGGTGGGGGTCTAGGACTGGAAATGGGCTGACCAGGGGGAGCTTGGACTGGAAATGGACTGATGGGAGCTGGAATAGGACTGGAAATATGCCGATGGAGGGACTAGAATTGGAAATTGGATGATGGGGAGAGCTTGGAATGGAAATAGGCTGATGGGGGGCTGGAATAGGACTGGAAATGAGCTGATGGGGGACTAGGACTGGAAATGAGCTGGTGGGGAGGGCCAAGACTGGAAGTGGGCTGATGTGGAACTGGAATAGGACTGGAAATGACTGATGGGGGGTTAGGACTGGACGTGGGCTGATCTGGGAGAGCTTAGACTGGAAATGGGCTGATAGGGGCTGGAATAGGATTGGAAATGGGCTGATGGGGGGGCTAGGATTGGAAATTGTCTGATGGGGAGCTTGGATTGCAAATGGACTGATGGGAGGCTGGAATAGAACTGGAAATTGGCTGATGGGAGGCTAGGATTGGAAATGGGCTGATGGGGTGAGCTTGGACTGGAAATGGGCTGATGGGGGGCTGGAATAACATATCAACATAGTAAATGATGGCAGATAAAGACCAGTATGGCCCATCTAGTCTGCCCAGTAAGATGGCAAGAGTAGATGCACCTGCCGTTCTGTGCAGGCCATCCCTCCCCATGTCTTTGTTTAGGGGTGAACCCACCGCTCCATGTAGGACACCCCTATTTGTTGAGAAATTAGATAGTTCAGTTTAGTCATATTTTGATTTTATCCTGTTGCTGTAAAGAGATCCACTGTGTCTGTCCCATGCCATTTTGAATTCCGTCACTGTGTTTGCCCCCACCACTTCCATTGGGAGGGCATTCCAAGCATCCACTACCCTCTCAGTGAAAAAATATTTCCTGACATTGCCTTTCAATTTATCATCTTGCAGGTTCATGTTATACCCTCTAGTTTTACAGCTTCCCCGTCTTTGGAAGAGGTTTGTTTGTTCATTATTTCTCTTTAAGTATTTAAAGGTCTGAATCATATCTCCCCTATCCCTCCTCTCCTCCAAAGTGTACTTATTTAGGTCTTCAAGTCTCTTCGCATAAGTCTTCTGACACAGGCTCCAAATCATTTTGGTCGCCTTCCTCTGAACAGTTTCCAGTCTTTTTACATCCTTTGCAAGATGCGGTCTCCAAAACTGAACACAGTATTCCAAGTGAGGCCTCACCAGTGACTTATACAGTGGCATTAGTACCTCTTCCTTTCTACTGGTAATTCCTCTTTGTATGCAGCCCAACATCCTCCTGGCTTTTGCCACCACCTTGTCACACTGTTTTGCCACCTTGAGATGTTCCGTAATAATCGCACCAAGGTCCTTCTCCTGATCCGTGCACACCAACCTCTCGCCCCCTATCGCGTTCATTTCCCTTGGATTTCTGATACCCAAGTGTATGACACTGCACTTCTTTGCATTAAATCTTAATTGCCAAGCATTAGACCATTCTTCCAGCTTTTGTAGAACTTTCCTCATGTTAACCACTCCCTCAGGGGAGTCCACTCTGTTGCAAATTTTCATGTCATCTGCAAAAAGACAGACTTTTCCATTCAGTTCTTCAGCAATATCACTGACAAATACATTGAACAGTGCCGGGCCCAGGACTGAGCCCTGGGGCACCCCGCTAATCACCCTCCTTTCATCTGAGTGAGCTCCATTTACCATCACCTTCTGTCGTCTGTCAGTCAACCAATTTCTGATCCAGTTTACCACCTTGGGACCCATCCCCAGACTTCTGAGTTTATTGACAGCCACCTATGAGGAACAGTATCAAAGGCTTTGCTGAAATCCAGGTAGATGACATCCATCACATGCCCCTGATCTAGTTCTCTGGTCACCCAGTCATAGAACTCAATGTTAACATTATGCAAATATGTATGAATAGGACTGGAAAGGAGCATGTGGGGGGCTAGGACTGGAAATGGGCTGGTGCGGGGGCAAGGGAGAATAGGACTAGAAGGGAGAAGATGCTGGGTGGGTCTAGAACTAGAAGAAAACTGATTTTTGGGGAGGACTAGAAGGGAATGGGGTTTGGGATTGAGGATGGAGCGAAGAAAGTATATTTTGTGTGGGAGGGAAGAAAAATCTATGATTAGCCGGGTACTGGGAGAGTAAGTGGGGATTGAGGATGGAAGGGTGAAATTTGATTGGCTAATAAATGAATAAAGAAAGAAATGGGGGAAAGAGCAAAAGGGGAAAGATCAGTATGTCAAAGCAGATGTAGAGAGAGACTGGAAAAAAAATCTAGAAGAGAGAAGAAAGGACAAATGGACAGCTCACAGAAGACATGAAGAAACCAGAAGAAAGTGACTGGAGCAATTGCAACTGAAAAATAAAATGCCCAAACAAAAGGTAGAAAATACTTTTTATTTTGAATGTATTAACTGGAATATGTTAGGTCTGTAATATGTGTATCGCTAACAAGTTTGTGTTTTTGTTTAGTGCAAGAGGAAATTAATTTATAGTTTTATTTCTCCAGTGTTGCTGTACATTTCATGCATGGCTTTTGGGATTCACAATTTAATTATTATCTTCCTATTTCTAAATTGTGATCCCTTGTTCTTTGTGTGGTGATGGTCTATGTTCTCCATGTGTAACCAAGCTGAGCTATTCTGTTCATGTAGTTTCTATTTAACAGTCCCACTTGTTCTCTTTCCATCAATTTATTTATTTATTTTTATTTATTTATATTCTCTTATATACTGCACTATTCTGCATCAGTGCGGTTTACATTGAGCAAACTGAAATTACATTGAACAGGGTATTATAACTTGGAGATAACTATTTTACAGGGAACATGGGCTATGGAGGGTTAAGTGGCTTGCCCAAGACCACAAGGAGCACCTGTGGGACTAGAAACCCCAGTCCTTCCGGCCCAAGGTTGCTGTCCTCTAGTGGGATTTGAACCCCTGACCTTCCAGCCTGAAGTACCTTGCCCCAACCACTAGGCTACTTCTCCACTCCATGAGATATATTGGTATTCCCTGAGATGTATTGGTTTAATATTTGCAGTGTTGCCTTTTTTGATAGGTAGGGTTTGGTGCTTTGTGAGTCCTGGTAGTGCTGTTATGATATGGTGGATTTGCTATGGGTTCTAAATGGTCAGTGTTGGCACTGGAATATAGTAATGTAGAAATCTAGTAGCCTTTCTTTATCCAGACACTCATTAAGAGGCATGTTTACTAAAAGTTCATGTTAGCATTATGCAAATATTTATGCAAATGATGTCATTTATGCAAATGATGCCCCACAATGAATCTCCACATATGGCCCCGCACCCCCCTTGGGCTACCCCTGCACGCACGCACACACACACACACACACACACACACCAAAAATCTCCTGCTCACCCACCTCATACATCCTTTGACAATCCCTACTGTTTTCCCAGATACTCCCCTACAAACCTCCCCTATGTTCCCCTGCCCTATGAACCATACTATCACCTCTCTCCTGTCTTTTACACCTACATATAGCATCCACCTCAGACATCACTCAATTAATGCACATCACCCTGACTGCCTTCCTGATCTCTGATAGGACCTCTCCCCAATGTCTAGGAAGGGGGAAACATCTTATAAGTCACCTTAGGCAGTATATTACCTTGAGTCATCTTGGTTGGTGCCTCCATAAACTTCAAATTGTAATATTTTTATACCAATCAAAAACAAACAACCTACCTGCAAAAATCCCCTTTTTTAAAAAATTAGAATTAGTGGAACCAGCTATTATAAATAGTCTCCTAAAGAGGGGGGAAAACCTCAGTTGCAGAAACCAAGGAACATTTAATGCATAAAGCACTAAACCTGGCTTAAGAAACAACCACCATCATTGGTCAGAAAAAACACCTCATTCCTCTTTTCTATTTAAAAAAAAATGTTTCATTTCAATGAAAATCAAAAGGAGAGTTGCTAAAAAGAAAATAAAAAAATTTAAATGCTTAAATTACTCCAACATCCAATTGAAGACAGTCCATTTCTTAGATTCAATTAATTAAAAAATAGCAAGCACTTCACAGGAACATATTTATTTAACAGTGCTTATATACTGCTTTTCACCTGGTCAAAGCAGCATACGGTATATATTTCCATGTCCCCAAATGGCTCACAATCTATGTTATGTACCTGAGGCAACGGAGGGTTAAGTGGCTTGCCCAAGGCGCACCTGTGGGAGTAGAAACCCCAGTCCCTCCAGCCTGAGGTTGCTGTTCTCCAATGGGATTCAAACCCCCAGTCCTCTGGCCTGAGGCAACTTGCCCCACCCACTAGGCTATGCCTCCCGTGATATGTACACAGTCTCTTCATTGATTCATTTCTGCACACAATCTAACATTACCAGATTTTTTGCAGGCAAATCTGGAACACTTATCTGAAGTGTGGTGGGGGTGGGGGAGGTCCAGATTTGAGCAATAAGGCATGGAATAGGGAAGAGGAGTCATTACCCTGCCCCATCCAACTGATGCAGTGCCAGCACTATCATTAGGCAAACCAGGCGATTGCCAAGAGCGCTGGCCCTGTGAAGGGGGTACACATTGCCACCGCTGTCACCCCTCACTGGTACCTACAGCAGTGGTAATAGCTTGAAATAGTCCCATGGTGCTAAATGGCACACCACCTGTTCTTCTTCTTTTGTTGTATACTTATTGACATGTCCTTGTGGTCTATGATACGTGGGACACACCACTCGACCTATCAAAAGGCGTTTAACTGAACATAAGTCCAGAATCAACACCAGGACTATCTCTGTCCCATTAGTTCCACACTGAATTAAACACCAGCATTCTTTTGTGGACTTTAAATGGCGAGCCATTGATTTTGTTCCATTAGATCCTTGTTGCGGAGATCGGGAATAAAGACTACAGCTTCTTGAGCAGCGTTGGATTTTTCTTCTGAATACTGTTTCCCCTAACGGTTTAAATTTGGAAATTGACTGGTGGAACATTCTTACCTGATTTTGCATTTTCATCCTTTTAATTTTTTCAGATTTTTTTTTTGGTCACCCCCCTTTTTTCATGTCATTATTCTACTGGCTATAAATTGGCTCCATTTGTTGGTGATGTCAGATGCCATTCTTTTGCAGGAAAAGAAACGTTTTATACCAAGCGGATTAAATCAAGATTTATGTTATATCTTTGGTGACTATTTGGTCATATTTTAAGGCTATTGCTGGCTTGAAACAGGGTCCGTTAAGACCCGAAATGCAGTACTGTGTCGCGCATCATTTTTGCATGTTCATCTTAGCGTGGAGGTGCTATTTTGAAAGCTTTTGCTATTTTTTCAACATCTCAAGATTTTGCCTGTATACCACCTTGAAGCTACGGCAAATTTTCTCAGCTCCAACTGCCAGCTAAGTATCATACTATTTCACGTTTTGTGGCTTGTTTAAAATTTCTTAGCTTAATGGATATTGGATACCACACTTGGTGCAATTTTAAGCACATATATTGAAAAAAAGTTATAAAAAAAGATTAAAAGGAATTGTCTGTTATTCGGAGGGGGTTTCTCTTCCCCCTGCATAACAGTCATTCCAACATTTGATTTAGGTTTTGTTCTAAACACACATATTTAGCTTTAAGATAAGAATTTTTCTTCCCCTTTTCTTTTGGGTTTGATTTTTCCTTTATTGATTCAATTGTTCAAACCTAGCTATTGTGGTTCTACTTTTTGATATAGTGGGCCTGCAGACTTTGGCACCACTGGACTGTCTGCTTCCATCCCCACTGATGGCCGACTTTCTGTTTGTATGGGGGTGGAAGTCAGCCATCAGTTTGCAGGTAAGCACTATGGGGCTGTTTCAAACCATTGCCTCCACTATAGGCACTGGCAATGAGGGACAGGTGGGCAGGCAAGGGGCTGGGGAGGGTGCAAGGGATAAGGTTCACCTCATGACAGCAACAATAATCACTTCTAAGCAGAAAAATCAACAGAGAAATAGAAACATCGATGCATTTCCCCTGTACTGTGCAAACATAAAGACAATGGATGTAAATAGTATAATCAGTACAGCATTTGTCAAACTGATTGACAGGTGAGATAAGGATGATGTCAGCCAATCAGCATTAATTTCCAGGTTAGACCATTCCTACACCATACCCACACCATGCCCCCTCCCAAAGAAATGAATGTGGTTAGCTCCCACCCAAGCCCTACCCACCACTGCCCCCAGGAATGCTCATATCTACCCTCAACAACACCCCCCTAAGAATGACATTAGCCAATCAGCATTCACTTCCAAGTTAGGCCATGCCCACACCCTGTCCCCCATAGAAAAGAATGGGCTTAGCTCTGCCAAAGCCCTTCCCACCACTGCCCCAGAAATTCCCCCTCCCATCTCAACCGCACACCCCTAAGCATGATGTTAGTCAATCAGTGCTCCCTTCCATGTGAGGCCATGCCCCCACTGCCTACATCCGCAGAAATGGTATCTGCCACTTTTTGATAATGTCAGCAGAAACAGGGTGTCTGATCCCAGAAATGCAAGTGACTGCTTCCAGTTTATGCTGAAATCACTGGAAACAGAGTGTGTTATCCTGGAAATACAAGTGACTGTTTCCGGTAATGCCTCTATAACCCAGAAGCAGTATAAAAAAACAGAGCAAAAAGGGTTTTTTCCCTATCTGAGCCTTTTTCTCTAAAAGCAGTGTCTCATTGTTTTTAGTGAAAGGTGTGCATTCCAATCTATTTAGAGCTGATTGTTAAAAATAAACCTTTGGTAGCATTTGTTGTTGTTTTTTTAAATGTGTATTTTTTAGTAGAATACAAGACTGCAGCCTGAAAATAAAACTTTTTAAATGTGGTATTGGCACAAAGCATTCATTAGAATAAATATAAAACAGACTTTCTTGCAGCATGGGGTGGATGTGTGTTTGACTCAATTAGCACCCCATTGTTAGAGAGAATCAAAAAAAAGTGTTGTCCAGTTAAAAGCAGAGACTAGGGGGCTTGTTTACAAAGCCGCGGTAGCGGTTTGCGATCGTAATCGGAGCCGCGGCCCCATTGATTTCAATGGGGCCGCGGCTGCGATCGCGATCGCGAACCACTACCGCGGCTTTGTAAACAAGCCCCTAGGGCTCAAATCCCACTTCAGCAGAGAAAAAATAGGTATTTCTGAACATGCCCATGTGACTGTAGAAAGAATGTACTTTAAAACACATATGATCTGTGGAATAAATCTATTCTGAAGATGTTGTTTTGCCAAGATGTTAGTAAAATAAAATGAATATTCAAAAAGGCAATCATGAAGGAAACCTTATTGAAGAGCATTTACTATGACCCAAAAGCAATAGGGAGCTTTGGGGGCATAAATCCTCTACTTCAAGTTGCTAAAAAGCATGAGAAAACAGCAGAAAAGATATAGCCAGATGGGTTACAGAACAAGATGAATATACTTTACACAGAGTTGCTTGGGTCAATTTTAAAAGAAGCAAGATAATTGTGTTAGATGTGGATGCACAGTGACAAGCTAATTTAGTTGATATGTCTGCCTTGTCCCATTATAACAATAGCTACAAATACATCTAATATTGGTAGATGTCAAAATATGCTTGGGTTGTGAATTTAAAAATGAAAACCGGTCATAAAGTTGCTAAAGCCTTTGAAAAAATATTTAACCTAGGTCATACACCTGAAAAATTACAAACAGACAAGGGTAAAGTATTTTTAAATAGGTCTCTGAGGAATTTCTTTAAAGAAAGAGGGGTTCATTTTGTGACCAATAACCATGTTAAAGCAGTGGGGGTAGAAAGGTTTAACAGAACGTTAAAATCCAGAATATGGCATTATTTTACAGCACACACATCTTTAGGTATCAAAAGGTGCTGCAGGCTTTCCTACACAGCTATAATTAAAGTTTTCGCAGAACAATACAGGCTAGGCCTATAGATGTGATATCCACAAATACTCTGCAGATCTGGAAACAGTCTATGGGGATAGCATCAAATGTGAACACACCAAAGACCTCTTAAAAAAAAGAGATCATGTAAAAATTTCAAAAACTAAAAGAAAATTTGAAACAGGTTCGAGCAAACATGAAGAAAAAGAGTGCTAATGGGTGGGATTTTCCTCCCTTCCCCCCCAAAGAAAATAAAAAAAAATTATGACTGTAAACAATAAAGGTTGTAAACATTGCCAGCCATCCTAAACCTCTATAACTGCAAGTTTACAGAAAGTATCAACAGTATCATACAATTCAAGTATTAATCCCTGCGAAGCATAACCATTCAAAGAACAGCAAGAATCTCGATATATACGGATACCATTTAGATAAGCTTGGGAGTCCTAATCCCCCATACCAATTAGATAGAAAAACCCTTTTTCCCTTTCCCATGTTCCATTACTAGATATACTTCCACCCCTTTTCTGCCCCATGTACCTCAAGTCTCACCCATATATGTAGCAGTTCTGGACTGATAGCTACCACAAGCCTTGGAATAATCTATTGTATCTTGTGAGCTGTCTGGTCCCAAAGTTCTACCTTTATGGCTAGCTCTATCTCTTCTGGGGTTGTGTCTTAAAAACATAGAAACATGATGACAGAGAAAATACGGCCCATCCAGTCTGCCCTTCCATACCATCTACTAAGCTTTCCGGCCTCTTTTTTTCCCTTTAGAGATCCTCCGTGTCTATCCCATGCTTTGTTGAATTCAGATACAGTCCTTGTCTCTACTGCCTCCACTGAGAAACTATTCCATGCATCTATCATTCTTTCTGTAAAGAAATGTTTCTGCAAATTACTCCCATATCTGTCCCTTTTTATCTTCATCCTATGCCCCTTGTTACAAAGCTTTCCTTTAATTGAAAGAGGCTCTCCTCCTGTGCATTCATGCAATGGAGGTATATAAATATCTCTATCACATCTGCCTTCTCCCACTTTTCTTCCAAACTATAAATTTTAATATGTCAGTTTTTAGAATTTGTTGTTACGTGTCATTGAATTGGTGTCGACTCATAGCGACCCTCTGGATAGTTGTCCTAAACTGTGTTCGGTCTTCACTCAGGCGGCTCACTGTTGATAGAGTGGCATCCATAGCTGCTGTTATTGTATCAATTCATCTTATTAATGGGCTTCCTGTTTTGCATTGACCTTCAACCTTGCGATCCCCGCTATTTGTGTCGGCTCCTGCCCCTGTATAACTTCCCTGCCGATTGTGTGGGGAAGAAATACAGGGGCGGGGAAGAGGCGGCACGGGGACAGAGAGTAGGTGGGCAGTGAGTGGTCACTGGCCCTCGACTACAGGGCTGAATCTAATGTCAGCTCTGTACGTCCAGGGCTGGCGAAATGGCCGGGAAAGTTATTCCACCCCCAGGGTGGAATGACTTTTCTGGATGTTTCAATTTTGCTGCTCTGGGGGGTTGAAGGGCCTGGGGGGGGGGGGGGCAGTGTTAATTCCCTGCAGCCTGACCCTGGCCTTAGGAGGCCGGATCAGGGGTCGGACTGTGGGGAATTAACATTTGGAGCAGGCAGCCGACATTGCAGCTTTTAAATGGAGAAGTGGTGCCATGGCATAGCAGCTCCATTTAAAAGCCCTGGCAGAGTTAGCCAGGTTATGGGTGTATGTGCAGGCCAGGACTGAATCACAGTCCCGGCCTGCATGTACAGTCTTGTTCGTGATTCTGATCCTATGGGGCTAGATGTGCCCCATAGGATCAGAATCATGATCTCCTTTATATATCCGGGTCAGCCTGGACATACAAAGGAGATGTACATCTGGATCGGAATCGGGCCCAGTATTCTTTGCCAGCACCATAATTCAAAGGCACAATTTTCTTTCTGTCAGTTTTTTTAGGATTACAGTTAATCCTTTTATATTTTTATGTTGTAGTGGTCATAGTCCCCTGATGAAGGCCTCAGTGGCCGAAAAACGTGTTGGGCTAACCAATCAATAAAGTTTTGTCCTCCGTTTCTTCTTTGCCTGCTTCTTCTGTGTGCTGTTTGACTGTAGGTGGGGTGTTTTTCCGGCTTCCTTCATTACATTCAGCTGTCTCAACCACAAGGACCCCGCCTAAGGGCCACGCCAAAGGGTCCGTTGGCGAGGCCCTTAGGTGCGGGCATGCCTGAGCATGTTTCTGCTTTTTGAAAGTCTGGTGCGGCTCTGATTGTTCCCCTGGCTGCAGGGGGGCAGGAAATCCCTCGTTCTGCTCCCCTGAGGCTGACTGCCAATTGGGGCTGTAGTCCGGTGGTAGAGGGCAGAAAGAGGTTGGAGTTGAGCTCACTTCTGCTTTTTGAAGGTCTGGTGTGGCTCAGATTGTTCCCTCGGCTACAGGGGTCAGGGAATCCCTCGTCCTGCTCCCCTGAGGCTGACTGCCCATCGGGGCTATAGTCCAGTGGTGGAGGGCAGAAAGAGGTTGGAGATGAGCATGCTTCTGCATGTTAAGGTACAGGCCCATTTTAAGACTATGTTCCTTGATCTTGAGAAGCAAACATTTCAGAATGTCTTCACTTTCAGCCAATATTATGGTGGTATCAGCATAGCAAAGGTTGTTGATGAGTCTTCCACCAATTTGTATATCTTAGTTGTTTACATACAGTTCTGCTTCTCTGTTCTGCATATAAATTAAACAGATAGGGGGAAAGTATACAGGCTTGTTGTATACCTTTGCTGATTTTAAGCCATTCTTTTTCTCCTTATTCTGTTATGTCTCTTGTATAACATTTATATTGATTAAGAAGTAACAGTTTGATCTGGTATACCCATGATTTTTAATGTGGCCCAGAGTTTCTCATGGTTTACACAGTCAAAAATCTTGCTGTAGTCTATAAAACATATATAGATATCTTTTTTATATTCTTTGTCTTTTCAAGGATTCATCTCACATCTACGATGATGTCTCTTGTTCCTCGACCTTTCCTGAACCCTGCTTGCTCATTAGGCAGTTCTCGTTGCAGGTATGGTTGTAGTCTCTGCTGAATGATTTTGAGTAGAATCTTGCTGGCATGTGGGATCAGAAAGATTGTATGAAGATGTCCATAGTCAGCTGGATCACCTTTCTTCAGCACTGGTAGAAACACAGATCTTTTCCAATCAGCTGGCCATGATGTTGTCTTCTAAATTTCCTGGCAGAGCCTTATAAGTATGGTAACAGCTGCATCCGATTGCTGTAATACTTCATTGATGATGCCATCAATTCCCAGTGCTTTGATCTTTGATAATGCTTTCAATTCTCCTTTGACTTCTTCTTTCATCACCAATGGTTCCTGACCATAAGGTACAGGTTAAAGCAACTGTTGGTCTACTTGATCTTTTTTGGTATAATGAATGCATATTCTTTCCACCTTTTCTTGATCTTTTCAGCATCCTTCAACATGGATCCTTGAGCATCTTCTAGCATTTCAATTTGAAGCTGGATTTTCTCTTTAACACTTCTTGGGGTGACTCCAGCAGCTCCAACACCTTTTGTCTGCCTGTGTTCTCATCTGTTTTCAGTTGGTTATCATCCTTTGACTGTGGTCTCTCCCTTCTACAAAGTAGGGACTCTCTCGTTATCCCCTTGTTTGCATTGTTCACTGCCATCATGCTTTCTTCCATACCAGTCCACTGGTCCCCTTTCAGATCCCCCTCCAGCATCGACCTGCATGCTTGTTTCTTGCCAGCTCACCTCCAGCCTTCACCACTCTGCATTGCCTTCTTCTGTATCTCACTTATCTGGTTCCCCTGCTTTCCAGGGAGGTCCTCTCAATTGCAGATCAGTCCAGGCCAAGTCTACTTTGATCTCAGATCTAACTATTCATTTGCTGGACACACTCTCCCTCACTGAAACCTGGCTCAGGGATGGGGAGGAAGCCTACCTCTACAACTCTTTACTACCTGGCTATTTGGCACTCTTTAGCTCCTGTAGCTCAAGGGCTGAGAGTGGGGTCATCATCCTCTTCAAGGACTCCCTCAAGGCCACTTCCCATTGAATTATTCAAAATCACTGCTCCTCTATTTTCCCTCATCTTATTCATTTCATACCCTGCTTTTATATCCCCCCCCCCCCCCCACACACACACACACATAGTGGAAGCAATGACTGCCTTCCCAGATCTCCTTATTCTTGGTGACTTTAATATTCACATGGAACAACCTCACAGGAGAAGGCATATGTCTTTTCTTTTTCACATTGCCGATATCTCTCTTATTCAATGTTGCTGGTTATACCCTAGATATGCTACTCACCCTTTCCTCCTCCTCACTTTCTTGTCTCTTACCTCTACACTCTCCCCTGGATAGATAATATAGGTATTCCTTTCAGCATAATTAACTCTATTTTGGCTCCAGTCTCTTCCTCCTCCTCCACTGGCCCCATCTCACTCCAGCGTCATCGTATCAAGGATATACTCCATTCCTTTCCTTTCTCTGATGTTCTCTTTCCTGCAGACTTTGAGTCACTCTATATGGACATCTAAGCTGATCCCTGGAACTCTACCCTCCACTCATCTCTGGATTTGTGTAGCACTTCCCATCACCATTGGTATCACCCTGGATTCTGGATTTGTGTAGCACTTCCCATCACCATTGGTATCACCCTGGATTCACACTTACTAGAAGACAGCTTCTCAAGGCTGAGCACACATGGAGTATAAACCACTCCCCTGACACTCTTGCTATCTTCCAGGCTCTCCATTCTTTCTATCAAAATTCCATTATATCGGCCAAAAAGGACAACTATTTATTTATTTATTTATTTAATACACACTTATATACCGCTGCTTCCAGCGATCAGCAGCGGTTCGATTCTTCTTTTGGGGATGTCAAATCAGGACAGGGGGGGGACAGTAATTATATAGATCTGAGGGTAGGTCACAGCACACAGGGTTAGTGTCATGGGGGAGTTCGTTATACATATTTACATTTATACATACATATTTACACATTTCTTGACTACAATTGTACAATTACCCTTCTTTTTGAATTATACCTTTTCCATAATTTATATATTCGGAATTATACATTTTGGATTACACATCCTTGTATTATACATCTTCACATATTCCTACATAAAGTGGTATCTAACGCATATAATTGTCTGCTTGCTTTGCTACGACTCGTTGGCACTTGAGAGTCATGGCTGATTGTAATAGCATTTGAATAGGTGAGTTTTTAACTCTTTCCTAAAGATTGCAATGTCCGTGATTAAGCGCAGTTCAAAAGGGTGTTGATTCCATATTGTTGGTGCAGAGAATGAGAAGGCTCTTCGAGATATACTTGTTTTTACTGTTCTGATGGTGGTGGGGACCTGTAGGGTGCCCAAGTTGGTATTTCTTCTGTCTCTATTTGCAGGTTGTGTGCTGATTAGGGTGGTCAGGAATGAGGGGGCTATGTTATTGATAAGTTTGAATGCGGTTACTAGCATCTTGTACTGTATCCTTGCTGCAATTGGAAGCCAATGTAGGTTTATTAGTATGGGGGTGATGTGTTCTGCAATGCTTGTTCCCATTATGATCCTGGCAGTTACGTTTTGGGCCAACTGAAGGATATTTATTGATTTCTTGGGCAGACCTTGAAGGATGGCATTACAGTAGTCCAGATGTGGCATAATGAGCGCTTGCGCCACTGATCGGAAGTCACATGGATCTATTATTTTTCTTAGCGGTTGTATCACTCTAAGTTTATGGAAGATGGCTTTGTTTGTTTTACGTAGGTGAGTCTCCATTTTTAGGTTGCAATCGAGTGTGACTCCTAGGTATTTGATTTCATCCTTCGCCTTGTACGTGTTATTGCACAGGGTGATTTTATCAGGGGGCTTGAAGTTCGGTTTGCTGGATATATACATGACCTCCGTTTTTTTGTGGTTAATCGTCATGTTATTTTTCTGTAGCCATTGCAACATTTCATCCAGGCAGTTTTCGAGCTGTGTATAATTGGGGTCCGTGGCGTCCCGTTGTGTGTATAACATGATATCATCTGCATAGATGTGGTAGCTGATGTCATGTCTTTTAAAGATTTTGCATAGGGGTTGCATGTAAATGTTGAACAGTAGAGCCGAGAGGGCTGATCCCTGTGGAATGCCCTGTGTTTGAGAGAACGGTTCAGCTTGTTCGCCATTGAATTGTACTTGAGGCCTTCTATTCGATATGTAGGAGGAGAACCATTTGAGGGGGGTTCCCCCAACTCCTATAACAAGCTTATCTCGCACTCTGATAACAGTTCCAAAATGTTCTATGCCATAGTGTCTCATCTCCTTCATTCTTCACGTTCTGTCTTCTTCCTTGATACCCCTTCTGCTGAACAATTGGCTCAATTTTTCCATGAGAAGGTTCTGTCACTTCAATGTGAATTTTCTGATATTCCTCCTTCATAGCTCTCTGACTGATTCTTCCTCCTCCTCTGTTCCTACTGACCTCCTGCCTGTGAATGCAGCTCTTGCCCACAGTTGGTCTTCTTTCAACCCTATTCTCTTACCAGCCCTCACAAAAACTATATCTTCCTTTACCAAGATTACTTGTCCCTCTAATCCCATTCCCTCTTCCTAGATTCCAGTGACCTCTTTAGCCCTTCTTCATTGTATTCTATTTCTCTTCAACAATAGTCTCTCCTCTGGTACTCTCCCTCACTGTTGGAAATCTGCCCTGGTCCAACCCTTGCTGAAAAGTCCCTCCCTTGACCCTTCACACTATCAACCTGTTTCTAATCTTCCCTTTCTTTCAAAGTCTTAGAAAAACTAGTCTTCTTTCAACGTCTTGAAAAACTATAGTTTTCACCCAACTTGCAAATCATCTGGAGCACACTAATTTCCTTCACCCTAGGCAGTCCAAGTTCCGTGCAGGCCATAACATGGAAACCATACTTTTTTCAGTTGTTTTTTTTTTTTCTTTTTTAATTTTTTATTTATCATTATCAACTATTAATACATCCGAAAAATATAACATTCAAATGAAGAGTAAATGGAAGTAATACAGCAACAAATCCAATTAATACAAGAAAAAACATACCCTCTTAAATTAGACCACAAATCAAGAAATTAGACTGGAATTTCCTGATGCTCCCCTCTAATTTCTTGATTTGTGGTCTTTTTTCAGTTCTTAATGAAACATGGGAGACACTGAATAAGGGTAACATTTCTCTAGCTGTCTCACTCTCTCTTCAGCATTCAATCTGGTTAGTCATCTTCTTCTTCTAGCTCATTTACAAGCTAATGGCCTTCACGGATCTGTTCTTCAGTGGTTTTACTCTTTCCTCTCTGATCGCTCTTATTAAGTGTAATTTTATTATTCTACCTCCTCCATGTTTCCTTTATCTTTTGGTGCCCCCCGAGGCTCAGTCCTAGCTCCCCTACTCTTTAATGTTTTTCTAGTCAGTTAGTGCCAGATTCATAATGCATGCTAACTGCATTACCACAGGTTCAGCTAATGGCACCTCAATATTAATGCAGTTCATATTAGTGGGAAAGTATTCTGTGTTAACTGTTGAAGATACGCTTTTCACATCCCAGACAGTTAACACAGTGGTGTTGCACCTGATATGCTATAGTTCAAGCATTTTTGGCACATTAAGTGCAACACCCTACTGCCCACTAGTAAAAGGGTCCTCAAATAAGGTCCCACCAAAGACTTACACAGAGACACTCTCACCTCCTTCCTGCCAGCCATTCTTCTCCCTTTGCACCCAAGCATCCTTCTGGTTTTTGCTTTTGTCTTTTATTTATTTATTTATTTAGACAGATTTGCATGCCACCTCAATCAATGATATGCCTTGCTTGCGGTTTTGGTGATGTGTGATTTTAGGTTCAGAGTTCTGTCTAGTGTGATGCCCAGATACTTAACTTCTTCTTTGACTACTATGTGTTTGTCTAAGATGCTTATAGTTTGTGGAGGTATGAAGGTGGGGTTCCTGGTGACAAACATTGCCTCAGTTTTGTCGTAGTTGACCGTTAAGTTGTTGGCAATGAGCCAGTCATTCATGTCTTCGAGGCATTTTGTTATTGTTGTAGTGTTTAGTGCTAGTAAGTTGATTGGAGTGTACACCATGATGTCATCAGTGTATATGTGGTAGTGTAGTTTGTGGTATTTGATGATGTTTGTTGATGTTGCATATGGGCTGTATGTAGATGTTGAATAGCATTGAAGATAGGGCTGAGCTTTGAGGTATTCCCTGCATGACGGGGAATTGTAGTGATTTCTTTTGGTCACATTTGACTTGTTACGTTAGTCCTTCCAGGTATGATGTAAACCACTTCAGAGTATTCTTGCATAGTCCTATCTGTTGTAAGCGTTGCAATAGCTTAGCGTGTGACACAGTGTTGAAGGCCGCCGAGATGTACATGAACACTAGCTGGAAGCCGTTTTTTATGTTGTCCATGCCTCTTAGGAGATTGTCAAAGAGGGAGGTGAGTAGTGTTTCCATGCCATGTTGGGGCTTAAATCCATGCTGATGTATGTCCAATGGGGAATTGATATCTATATGGTCCTGCAGTTGCATTTGCACTGCTTTTTCCATGATTTTAGCAAGGAATGGCAGGCTGGAGATGGGATGGTATGATTTTGGTTTGGATGAGCTCAGATTGCTACTTTTAAGTATTGGTCGTATCATCCCGTGCTTTAATGCTTGTGGCATGTATCCTTGTTGGAGTGAATCTTTGACGATTTTTTGAATGTGATGAGAGAGCTGGCTTTTTATGGCTTTGATCCAAGACACTGGGCATGGGTCTGATGGTGAAGTTGTGTTTAGTCCAGATATAATGTCTTCAACTTGCTGTTTTGTTGGTATGTTGAAGCTCTCCCATGTTTGATGTTGCTTTTTTATCATGAGCTCGTTTGTTTGTGGTGAAGCAGAGTATGTTTGGTTGGTGTTTTTTTACTTCATGTAGTCTGCATATTTTTGTGGGTCAAGATGGTGGGTGCTTTGTTGCGTGTCATCCTTGGTGAGCTTTTGGAAAATGCTAAAGAGTTCTCTTGGTCTATTAATAGATTTCATGATTAGGTTGGTATGGTGTTGTTGTCTACGCTCATTTATTAGATTGTTATATTCCAGTTGTTTGTCTCTGTATTGTGTTAGGAGGTTGTGTGATTTGTATCGTCTCAATTTTCTTTCCAGTCTTCTGAGTGTGCGCTTTGCAACTCTGATTTCATGCGAGTACCATGGGGCATTGGATCTCTTGCGTGTTTGTGGTTCTTTGATGGCTGGGGCAGATGCTGCATTGGATATTATTGTGTTCCATTCTTCTATGTTAAGGTCCAGGGTGTCATGTTCCTGTTGAAGTTGTGGGGTGATTTTGTTTATGAATGATTCTCTGTTAAAAGTTTTGAACCATCTAGTTATTCTTTCATCTTCTTTGCGTTGAGCGGGGTTATTCAGGGTCATGGTGAATTCAATTACATGGTGGTCTGACCAAGGGACTGGCGTGATTCTTGGTTTTGTGGTTTTGTTCTGTTCCACTAGTTGTATTGGCATGAAGACCATGTCTGGAGTTGTATCATGTTGGTGTGTTGGGGCATTAATTGTCTAGCAGTATTTTAGTGACTCCATGGCATTTAGGAACGCTGCTGTTTCTCTGGTGGGTACGGATGTTAGGTTGTAGTCCCCTAGTGCAATGAGGGGTTTGTGCCTTCTGCTATGTGCGCATATTGTTTCAATTACTGTGTTTGGTTGTGGTTCCAGGTGGTCTGTATGTGAGGGAGATGGTTAGGTATTTGTTGGCTATAGTGAGTGTTTTAGATTTGATTGTGTTAGTGGTGGTGATTGTTTTGAATCTGTATTCCTTTCTGGAAAGTATTAGTACTCCTCCTCCTCCTCTCTTTCGTGTTCTGATGCAGTTAAATGCTGAGTATCCTTTTGGGGTTACTTGATTTAATATGACCTGGTCTGTGTCGTCTAGCCAGGTCTCGGTGATGTATACTATATCAAGCTTCTTATCGTGGATTAGGTCAAATATAGTATTTGGTTTGCTCCTGATAGATCTGACGTTTAGTAGAGCACACCTGATGTTTGTTGCTTTGATTGGGTTTGTGTGTTTATTATTTGTGTGGTGAGAGGGTGTATTATGTGTGGCATTGTATGGTTTGTGGCCTGTAGTCTTTGCTTGTTGGTGTTCTTTGGATGTGTGTGATCCTGGTGTGCATCTGGGTTGCGTGGTATGTAAGTTGATTAGGGGAACTTGTTCATTGAGTCTTATGCTATGTGTGCAGAGTGCAAACATGTGGAGGAATGTGAGGTAGGCCATGAAGTAGTGGTTAAAGAAGTGCATTTAATGACTTGTATTTTCCTGACTTGGGATTTTATAACTTGTATTTTGCTGACCTTTGTGTTTTACTGACCTGGGCTCAACTTGAGTTGTGTCCTATGGGTGTAGTTTTGCATTAGTAGTGGTATCTTTACTCTGTGTGTTGTGTTACTTGTGGTTAGTTCGCAGACTAGCTATGAGGTGGTAGTTGAATTGATGGAGTTAATAGGCTTATGCAGCATGAGCTGTTCTACAAGGCAAGCAATGCAACAATGGGTAGCAAGTTCTATGCAATTAATCTACAAGCAATGGATTGTCCCAGCAAGGTAGCAGCATTACCTTATACAAGCAGTGAATTGTCCAGGCAAGGTAGTAGCATTACCTTATACAAGCAGTGGATTGTCCAGGCAAGGTAGCAGCATTACCTTATGCAAGCAGTGGATTGCCGTAGCTCAAAATATGGTAAACATTTTCTCTTTGGAAAGGATTTCCCTTACTAGCGATTGCATTCCTACAAAACCCATGCAAAGTAGTTCTAGCTCTTAGGGATTCCAGCTCACAGTGGTTCCAGATCTCTGAGCTCACTGGGTTGCAGCTCAGATTTTCCCATCTTGGAGGAACTCTTTCCTCTTTCAGTCAAATGACAAGAGTCAGATAGGAAGCTAATGAGAGAAAATGTGCAAGCCCTCTTATGTCCTTAAAGGGGAGATATTCAAAGGAATTCACTTGATTTGCAGACCTGCAAACTATGTAAATGCCATTCAGTGAGATATCCATGGGTAAGGCTGTTGCACGCCCCAATGCTAACCAGTTAGCAATAGGGTATGCTTTGGACGTTGCAGGGTGGCATCTATTGATAACTGAGTAGCGGCAATATTGAGTCGCTGCCCAGTTATCAGCACGCAGCAGTAGTCAGGCACAGTAGAGTCTGGCCTAAATTTTGCCACAGAAGCTAACTGAGCAGTGACTGAATATCACTGCTGCCTGGTAAGTTTCACAGCAATCTGGCCAACCCAGATATTCAATAGCAGGACTCGGATATGGCACCGTCATTGACTAAACATGTTTAGAGTTTAGCAGTGGAGTTAGCCATAATAGGTCGGCTAGCCACTGCCGCTGAATATCAGGCCCTTATGTTCTTAGGCGGAGAGGAAAACTTAGAGATGTACAGTCATTTGAAATGACATTTCCAATATCATTTCATGTCGCTTTTGAACAAAAAATGGAAGAAAAACACCTTAAATTTCTTCACTTTTCATCTGTCATTTAGTAGTGCAGACTATTATTCCATAGCATGCTCTATTGCTCAAAGCTTTGACTATTACTGACATATCATCTGAAATGCAATTTAAAACAAAACAAAACCCCCAGAAGACAAACACATTTATGGCCTGCGAATCCCTAGGGAAATTCCCATGTCTAAGTCAGGATGTAGAGAATTTCTATAGGGACCGATATTGTGTTAGGATGGCTAGGTACAAGTACATATGTGGCCCTGGAATTGAATAACCAGGGATGCTGCACATGCCTGGGAACCGCAGAGGCTAACTGGGTAGTGGCAATATTGCACCACTGCCTGGTTAGCTTCTACAGATAAAGATAAGCCAGCTTTTGCAGCACCTATCTTTTACCCATAGAAGCTTACCAGGTAGTGGTGCAATATCGCTGCTACCCCGTTAGCCTCTGTTGGCGACCACGAAATGCCCAAAAATGCCCACGACACACTCCAATATTAAGCGGGTAGCATCGGGGTGTGTAGGAGAGAAGATGGGGATACTCAGCAGCACCAACCATGTTGTTGTTTTTGTTAAGTGCCGTCGAGTCGGAGTTGACTCATGGCGACCCTCTGGATAGCTATCCTAAATTGTGTTTTGTCTTCAGTCAGGCAGCTCATTGTTGACAGACTGGTACCCGCAGCTGCTGTTATTGTATCGATCCATCTCATTGCTGGCCTTCCTCTTTTGTGTTGACCTTCTATCTTGCCAAGCATAATGTCTTTCTCTAATGATCCCTCTCTTCGCATGATGTGTCCAAAGTATGAAAGTCGAAGTCTTGTCATCAAAGCTTCGAAAGAAAGCTTAGGTTTGATCTCCTCTAGTATCGACTGGTTTGTTCTTCGGGCAGTGCATGGTATATACAGTATTCGCCGCCAGCACCATAATTCAAAGACATCAATTTTCTTCCTATCTGTCTTTTTCACTGTCCAGCTTTCACATCCATATGATGTTATTGAAAATACCATGGCTTGAACAAGTCAAATCTTTGTATGGAGAGAGACATCTCTGCTCTTGAGAATCTTATCTAGGTCTTTCATAGCCATTCTGCCAAGAGCAATGCATCGTCTGATTCCTTGACTGCTTGTTGCTTCTTTCTTGATAGTTGATCAAGTAGGTTAAAGTTGTTCACAATTTCAATTTCTTCTCCTTCAACGATGAACCTGTTGATTATGCCAGTTGTCATGATCTTTGTCTTCTTTACATTAAGGTGCAGGCCCATTTTGAGACTATGTTCTTTGATTGTGAGAAGCAAATGTTTCAGATCATCTTCACTTTCAGCCAGTAATGTGCTGATGAATCTTCCACCAATCTTCACACCTCTGTTGTCTTCATAAAATCCTGCTTCTCTGATGATTTGTTCTGCATATAAATTAAACAGGTAGGGGGAAAGTATGCAGCCTTGTCTTACACCTTTGCTTATTTTAAACCATTCTGTTTCTCTTTGTTCCGTTCGAACTGTTGCTTCTTGATCAATGTACAGATTGCGCAAGAGAATGTGGCCCAGAGTTTCTCATGGTTTACACAGTCAAAAGCCTTGCTATAGTCGATAAAGCACAAATAGATATCCTTTTGGTATTCTTTAGTCTTTTCAAGGATCCATCTCACATTTGCAATGATGTCTCTTGTTCCTCGCCCTTTCCTGAACCCTGCTTGCACTTCAGGTAGTACTTGTTCCACGTATGGTTGTAGTCTCTTTTGAATAATCTTCAGTAGAATCTTGCTGGCATGTGGGATCAGAGCGATTGTGTGATAATTTCCACAGTCAGTTGGATCACCTTTCTTTAGTATTGGTATAAACACAGAATTCTATCAGTCTTTCTCCAGCTTCATTTCTGTTGCCAAGTCCATATTTTCCAACTACTTTGCCTTCTTCTTTGTTGCCAACTTTTGCGTTCCAGTCACCCATGACTATCAAGATATCCTGTTTGCATGTTCTGTCAATTTCAGCTTGTACTTGTTCATAGAACTCTTCAATTTCATTCTCTTCTGCAGCTGTTGTTGGGGCATATACTTGAATTATAGTTGTGTTGATAGGCAATCCTCGTAGACGAATAGAGATTAAGCATTCGCTGACTGCATTGTATTTCATTACAGTTCTTGCAAGTTTCTTCTTTATTATAAATGCAACACCATTTCTTCTTTGTCTTTCATTTCCAGCATAGTAGACCATGTGATCATCTGATGCAAAGTGCCCCATGCCAGTCCATTTCAGTTCGCTGACACCCAACAGATCAAGTTGTACATGTTCCATTTCATTCTTGACCACCTCCAACTTCCCTTGGTTCATGCTTCGTATGTTCCATGTTCCAATGTGTAAGACATCTTTACAGCTTCTGACTCTCATTTCATGCGCAGCTACATCAGCAGTCAGACTTCCCGAGGGCTTTGATCCAACCACATCATAAATGCTGGCTTTACTCTGAAAAGTCTTCAGCTCTTCCCCAGTAGCTAGTTGAGTGCCTTCCGACCTGGGGGTCTCATCTTCCAGCACCATAGCACAATTTGTTTTGTTGTAACTATCCATTGGGTTTTCATGGCAAGATGCAGAAGTAGATTGCCGGGCCTTTCTTCCACTCAGTTTAAATTTGGTGTTGCCGTTGTCACAAAAATGTGATCCTCCGCCATCAACACTGTCTCATTCTGCTGCTGCCCAGATGGGTGGTTTGTCTTGGTCTGGCACCTCAGCTGAGATCTGTCCATCTTGGGAGACCCTGCCAGTAGTTAAACTACTGATAGTTTAGCTCTCAGCATCACTGATGCACGCAAGCCCTCACAGCCCAGGGCAGGGCTGTAAACCATGTAAATGTCTTTTGAAAAGTGGGTCCATATTATTTTATAATGGGCTTTGACAAATGGAAAGCCTCTTATGAGATAGATATAGGACTGCACAATGTTCTCTCTCCATGCCCAGTGGGATCAAAAAATGTTCAAATAACCCCCAAATATGGATTGAAGCAGCTTTTTAAAATTGTTGTTCCCAGTGTTTATAAACACCCCAAACCATTGGCACTATCCCCCCTCTCCCCCTTGCTAGGGGTGATTGGCCTCATTTTGGAATCTGGAGCCATGAGAGCAGGAGCAACTGGGACTCACTCCTGCTCTCACTATGTGTCACAGATCCCACTAAAAACAGGATTGGAATAGGGGAGGTAAGACGGTCCCGCTGGAGGGAGCCTTGGAGAGGTCTTAATGCCAGGGGGTTGATGGTAGATTGCTTGGATGCTTCGGGATGATAGGAAGGATCAGATGTGCTAGGGGATCGAATATGTAGGGTGAATGGCTTGGAAGTTATCAGGAGAGGGATCAAGGTCAGGGAAATGATTGGGGGATCAAGGTCAGGAGGGATTGGGGAGGGAGCAGACCTCAACATTGATGGCTGTTCTTTCCAGCAGACTCAGGAGAGTTGTAAATGTCAATGTCTGTAATTTATTATTATTTTTTTGTTGTTGTTGTTAGTATGGATTCCCCTTGTGAAATCGGGGATCCATGTCTAACCCTCTCCCTCTCCACAACCTTCAGCAGGCCTCCAGGAAATTTAAAGATAGTAAGTATCCCCATGTTTAAAAAAGCCCCTGTTCTAAAATGGCATTTACACACGTATGCCAATCTACATAGGTGAATTCTGCGGTGTAGATGTGGAGCTTTTTCCAAAATAACCTCCTCAATCAAATACATCATCTATACCTGTGAGGCAGAACACTTGATATGAAACATTTCTTCTAAACACATTTCAGTAGCTCCCACTGGACAAGTCCTGTCAGTTTAGAGGGCTGCTTTTACATTTTAACCATTTCTCTTTCCCTTCGGCTCTTGTTACCATGTATATGTGTTTTGATTAGACTTAAACTTCACGGAGCAGGAGCTCTCTCTTATGTGTATCTGTACATCACTGTGTGTGTCAAGTAGTAGTATAGGAATGATTAGTAGCAGTAGTATTAGCAATACAATTTGTACGGTTTCCAGTGCGGTAGCTTATTTCCATGTCAGCATGGTGTAAAAATTTGACTGTGGGGAATGTAAAGCTATCATCAGTTCTTGTTCAACTAGCAGAAGTCTGATGACTGTATAATCAGAGTGGCAGTCTTGGAAAATCTTCATTTCTTTTATGTTATTACGTGACTTTCTTAGCTTTGTTCTCCCGCGGAAGCTCTTCTGACAGTGACTATTGTACTAGTTTATCAAAAGAAAAAGGAATTGCACAGCAAAAGAATTTGTAATGGCTTTAATAGAACAGCAGGGAATATTCATTTGGACTAATCTGTCACAAAATATTGAATTATTTAAGAAAAAAAGTGGAATTCATCTTCTAAATTCTTGTTTTATTAAACTCACCAGTGGCATAGTAGTAAAAAGACAAAAGCTGAAGACAGAAAAATAAGAATATTATCAAAATGCCTCAGGCAGCTTTTATGGATCACAAACATATCTGCATATATATATATATATATATCCCCCGTTGAGAAGATTTTCAAACTAGTAAATGTTTCTTAAACATACAGTGCATTGCAAGGTCATTATATAAATTCAGTAATAATTTATAATGAGAATTTGGATAACAATGAGTTTGGTCGTATTTTCTGAAAGAGCAGAAGAGTGATTTTTAATTTACAGGTTTTTTTTTCCATAGATCTCTTTCAGACTCTAAAGTAACTTAATATTTATACAAATTTATACAAATTTTTTCCTGTTTAGTAATTTATTATTTTTTTGAGCCGATATCTAGCTTTTGTGTTCAGTATTTTATTTTAAAATGCCAGCCTTGGTGACCAAAAAAAGATTTAGATATTGAGGGGCCAGTCTACTAAGTATTTTCCCCATAGGCCTCAAAATGGGAAAAATCATGTAGTAGATATACTCCTTAGTCCCAGTATCTGGATTGTGGTTAGCGCTGAATATCCAGATTGTACTGTAAGTTCCACCATTACCTACCTGGATGGCAACAATGCTCAGTAAGCTATCTGGATAACCATCACCATTAACAGGTACTTTAACTACCAACCCCTTCTTGTTCTCGCCACTGACTGCAACAGCACTATCTCAATTGTGCTGAGGAGTTCAGCATGAAATCGCTGGATAACTCCAGGCAGATGCGGCTCTCTGGATAAATGCTTCTGAATATTGACACCATTAGTAGTAGTGTATCACTTATGCTGTTGCGTATATACCTGTCATGGCTGCAACTTGAGTACTGCATGTAGTTCTGGTCGCCTCATCTCAAAAAGAACTAGAAAAGATTCAGAGAAGGGTGACAAAAATGATAAACAGGCTAGAACACCTCCCTTACAAAGAAAGATTAAACAGGTTAGGTTAGTTCTTCAGTTGAAGAAAAAATTAACTGAGGAGATATGATATTATAAAAGCTCAAATGGGGTGGAATGGTTCATTAGAGAATGGTTGTTTTAACATGTCAATCAAAACAAAAATGCAAAAGACCACATCATGAAACTACACTGTTTCCACAATGTAACAACAGAACATTGAAGAAGGAAATGTCTATTCACTCTATTGATACCTTTCACTCCTTCAAAGATATCCGTCAGTATATAAGAAATGCATATCTCCAAACACCTGCACAGCAACACATTCTCATTTGCAAAATGGCAGGCTGGGAAGTGCAAGGGGGAGAGATCCATGGCTACATTCTGTGATGGGGCAGCATGTACGATGTCTATGTCCTCTATTCTATGGATGTGCATATACAACAAATCCAACTTTTGAAAATGCAGACTTCCTGTATGTGACTAGTACATAACTCTATGCATAGCTGATTTTGCTATTATGCTGCTGACACATGGATTTTTCAGGGTAGAGAAAGTGCCTTGTAAAATCGGTCTTCGTCATCATCCCTCCAGTCCAGTCCAGACGCATGGGTTATGCTTGCCTACCAGCAGATGCAGACTGAAAACCACTGGTTTGATAACATAATGGCATAAAGGGTCCTGTGCAGCCGGGCTCTCACCAATATTTCTCAGTCTCCTGCAGATTTAGCTGTATTTATTTAGCTGTATTTATATCCCGCTTTTCACCGGGTCAAAGCGGTCAATTGGGGGATACATTTAACATGAGGGGATATGAGACATATACGCTAATACTTACAGGGAACATGGACAATGGAGGGTTAAGTGGCTTGCCCAAGACCACAAGGAGTGCCTATAGGACTAGAAATCCCAGTCCCTCTGGCCTGAGATTGCTGTCCCCAGGTGGGACTTGAACCCTCGGCCCTCCAGCCTGAAGTACCTTGTCTAAACCTGTGAAGTCTGAAATGGAGTGGAGAAACTTGGGGGTATGTTTACTAAACGTGAATAATGCGCGTAGTATGACGTTAACGACCGTAAGTGCAGTGTAACGCGCGTAAACACGCGCCAATGACCAGTAACGTCGTACTACGCGCGGTAACCGCGCTTAACGATCGTAAAGCCCCGCGGCGCGTTAAAACAGCGCAGAAGGTGGAGAGTGGGCGGAGAGAAGGGTCAATGGGCGGAGAGGGGGCGTGGAGAGGCTCCCCCTCACTAACGCGCTGCAATTCTGAGCTCAATTCCAACGCGAAAGAAAACCTGCCGTTAAAGGCATTTAAAGGGAAGAGAAACCATTTCCGTCAGCAATGTACAGAAAAACCGGGGAAACACACAAAACGTGAGCAGTGTGATACATGTGCACTGAACAAAATAGCACATAAAACGTTAAAAATGACCACAGGAAACATTTTAAAAAGCATAATACAGCTGGGCAACAGTGATAGCAATGGGCAACAAGGAACAACACTGCCTGGAAAGCACCAAATAAAAAAGAAATGATGTGTGGAAGGGTCTACGCTTCACAGACCCTTTTAAATATCATTTCATTGTAATGGATTGTCCTGGGAGTGTTGTGTAATGTTTCCCAATGATATCATTGTTGCCCAGCTTGGTTATGGGTGTGTGCCCCTTTTGTGAGGTATTCTCTGAGGTTTATGTGCACCGTTGTCTGCATACAAGGTAAATGAGGTCACAATAAACCTGTTGCAGAGCAGGGTTTCTGACTCATCAGGCCAGTTTAACTAACTCCAGGGACTGCACTGTCTCTGTAGCTACAGTGTGGTGCAACAGACACAGCCAGTGCCTGTAAGACCAGAGAGTCACAGGTTCAAATCCCAGCTGGGGCTCCTGCCAACCCAGTCCCCATAGCTTTAACCACCACTAAACAGTGATAGTAAAGACACACCTTTATTGCAGAGAACATACGCATGGCCTATAATTTAACACACCAGAAACAGGCACATTACCTTAAAGCAGAGTTCCGCAAATGTAGTCCTGGAGGGCCCCACAACATTCCAGTTTCATGCTGCCTCCAATAAAGATGCCTGTGCTGCATAGCTATGCACCACCCCCATGTTATGCAGATGTAGCTCATGCATATTTATGAGGGACAGCATGAAAACCCGAACAGTGTTTGGAACACCAGGACTGGAGTTGGGGAACTCTGCCGTAAAGCAGCAGCCAACAGGGCCACACACCCACCCACAGGCCCCATTGGCCAATGCCACCTGGAGAGGCAAGAAATTGGGTCCTGCCTGTATCTCCCAATACTAGCAGTTGCATACCTTAGCAATGCCACCCTACACCTGGGTATATGGTACACAGCTATCAAACGTTTGCTATGAGAACTGGCAGATATCAATTCCTCTGTTAAGCACATTTTGCTCATTGAGCTCCACCATAACAATCATTCTGATGTCTGCGGTGTGTGCTGCAGGTCTGGTCTCTGACAGTGTTCACCACCCTGGGGAGTGACCCCCCAACAGTCTTGTGTACCATATCCATGCCTGTACTATGCCCATGACTGGTGTGGTGTGTATGGCTGCTGACCACCTCTATAGTAGCACAATGCTGACATCGGTGTGGGGGTGGTTGTCTGTCTATCCAGTGTGTGGTGGCTGCAAACACCTTCCACAGGCCACACTGCCAGCAATGTTGCCAGTATTGGGCTGCCAATGTGCATAATGAGGAGCAAGGTACCATGGGTATAGGCCGGACAGGGTGGCCTGGCCAGGGCGCATCTGCACAGGGCATAGGGCAGTGACAGGCACATTGTAGTGGCCGACCACCACCTACACAGACAGGGTGACCTCAGTATGTGCTGCTGAGAGATCACTCTCACCCTGACTGTGCAGTGACCACAGCATGGCTAGGCACCCCCATAGTGCTATCTAGTATTTCTCTCATGTGATATATATGGGTTGCCTTTTGGGGCCCTGTCACTGATTTAACTGTGTATGCTGATATCCCAGTTCTGGGTGCAGGCATCTCCACTGGGCACTAGCAGACTATTTGCAGCTGGTATGTGTTGTGATGGAGTGGCTTGCACCAGGGGAATATCAGATAGTGGTGGGGTGCAGCATGCCATATCTAGGCCTAATGTCTGTCTGCTATTGTGTTCTGGATGTGTACAGAGCTGCATTGACTGCTCTGTGGGGTGTTTGTCCCTCAGCAGGACTGGGGTTGATGTTCCCTCTACGTCCACCTTGCAGGGAGGTAGATGTTGTATCTTTTGATGGGAGACCCTGTTTGCTGCCCTGGGGGGGGGGGGGGGGGTTGGTGGTGGTGGTGCATGGGGGGCTACACCTGACTGATACAGACAGAGATGTCCAAGGTGTTTCTGCAGAAACAACCTGTCTCACACTATAACACTGCTGTGGACCTGCACCATGGCCTCTTTCAGCCATGGACGTTGCTGTGGACCTGGTGCTTGGCGCCTCACTGCACCCTCAGGGTGAGCACAGTACCCGCACGCTGTGACGGTGTGTGGCTACCCTGTGCCGGTACAACACATGGTCAGTACCCCCTAACAGGCCGAGGTGCTGTGGGGGTGCACATGGTCGCTTCCCCCCTACCAGGCCGAGGTGCTGTGGGTGTGCATTCCCCATCTTGTGTTTATCTGTGGACAGCTGATTTGCATGTGCAGTGCATCATGGGTGTGACTGGCGCAACCCAACCCTGGGGGAATCCAGCGCCTGCTCACAGGCTTTGATAACCCATAGGCCATCCCACGTACATCTGTTAGCATTGTGCATAGGTGCAGGACACCCTACCGAGTCTGTCATATAAGGTACCCACACAGGTAAAAACACACATACCCACGCACGATTGTACGCGCGTCGCTACGCACGCCCAACGTACATTGTTACGCACACTGCGAGGGTCTGTTTCTGTATGGAGTACTCGACGTAAAGGAAAACATGCCTTTTCACGGCACACTGGGGACTCAAACCCATGCTGCCCGTATCAGCAGTCACTGCAGTAACCATTATGCTACAGCTCTGTATGGGTCAGGTATGTATGCTAGCAAACCTACAACACATACATGACATATACATGCCCCCACACTCACTATATAACGTGTGGGTGTATTTACTTGCACCCTATAGGGAAGGAGAACATAGACATGCCCCCTCACTCACTAGATAATGTGTGGGTGTGTTTGCTTGCACCCCTACAACACAGACGCAACATATACATGCCCCCTCACTCACTCGATAATGTGTGGGTGTGTTTGCTTGCGCCCCTAAAGGTAAATTGACATATACCTGCCCCCTCACTCACTATCTGATGTGTGGGTGTGTTTGCTTGCACCCCTCCAAAAGGAAACAAATAAATGCCCCCTCCCTCACTGTATCATGTACAGGTTACTACATCAGCCAGCCTTCTGCATCTGGCACCCTGGGGACTCAAACCCATGCTGCCCGTATCAGCAGTCACTGCAGTAACCATTGTGCTACAGCTCTGTATGGGTCAAGTATGTCTACGAGGCTTCTTATGCTTAACGCGCGGTGACTCCTCTAACGCACCACGTATCGCTCGTTAGTTCTGTACCGCGCGTTAGATCTTCTGCTGTCCCGCCCATCTCCTTATTTGGGGGTTTGTCTTATTAACGCGAATACTAACGCGAACTGCACTAACGCGATTTAGTAAACATCCCCCTTGGTTTTAAGGACTTAGATTGGGCCAGACAGCATAGATCATCAGTGGCCACCTACAAATCACTGGAGTAAAGAACTCAGTGGTGCTACATACCTCCCACCCATCCTCCCTTGGAGTTTTGCAAAGAGAAGAAAGGAACACCCTGGGTGGAAGCCTTTCCCCTTCCTCCTCCACAATCTTTGGGAAAGGGAAGGGGGTCTCATAGGATAGGGCAGCAATGGAGTCTGCGGCACCCCCTTCCTCCTTCTTGACCCTTAGGAAAGGACGGGGAGAGACACTCTTGGTGCATATAGAGGGGAGAGAGGAAAGAGAAAAGAAACAGGAAAAAGAAAGTCTGCCTAAGTGCCTTCTCAAGAGCTGGCTGCTACTGGGTACTTAAAGAGAGGATCCATTGGCATAAGTGTGTATGGAGAACAGTTGTTGTTGCCTCCCTGCTAGGAATTAGAGCAGCAGTGGGACCATGGGCAGATGTCCCTTGTAAAGGGGAATCCGCAGGGGCCATAGGCACTAAAGTCAGCATTCCTCCTTCATGCACTGTGGCCCATGTGGGCGGTTGCAGTTCGAGGGAGACTGCCAGGGCCATGGGTGCTGGAAGTCCTCTCTGCGTGTTCCATGAACAATGTGGATGGATGTGTCCTTTATGAGGAGACGACTGGGACAGTGGGAGATAAAGTTCCTCTGTGTGCACCTTGGCCGGCTCAGTATGGGTTGTTCTCGCCATGCAATAATGAGAAAGGAGTTTTTCTGGCAATGCCACAGCTTACAGGTTGAGCTGCAGGTACTATAAGGGAGAATACTCTGGTGCCAGCATTCAGTGAGAAACTCAGCCAATTTCTGCCAGTCTTCGGGTTATTTTTTTTAAATCTCGTGCGACGACATTGGAACGATGCTGACATTGGTGGTTGCATCATGGTGCAAGCCATAGCATTTCCCCACTCGAAGGAGGGCCTCCCAGGCAGTGGGTTATCTCAAACCTGGCAATTCACCCAGAGTGGGCAATTGAGTTTTTAAACAGGAACTGCTTCCACTTTCTTTCACGGGCCTTGTGGGATCCGGAAAAAAAAACCCAGAAAAACAAAAAACAAAAGAAAAACAAGAACATGTTGTCAAGTGACTGTGAAGCCCAAGGAGGGTTATAGTCTAGCTAGCACAGTATTTTGTTTTGCTTGAGTTAGGCCCTGACTTACGCTATTTTGGAATGTTTCCTTTCCCTTGAGGGATGAACTTCTGAGTAGACAATTATGAGTTGTTCCTTGAATCAATGATTTGTTTTAGGTGAAGGGAAACTGCCTATTGGCATCATCTCAGGCAAAGTTTGAAGCATCATTTTCCTAGTTTTATATGGCAGTCTCCAGTCTGTCAAGTCTTTATCTAGACAGCATGATCATTTTATATTTATATCCTTGCAGGTAGACCTTCAGAGCAGGTGCAGATATCTAGCATGTACACTTCTGAAGCCGATATTGGGTTAAATGAATAACTAGAGGAGGACAGCGGAAGGAATGACCATGGCCTGCCGGATGATAAAATTCTTTAATGAGGACCCAACTTAACAAGTTTCGGCCGAAGCCTTCGTCAGGGGTCTAAAAAACAAACATACATAAAATAAGCCAAGGATTAAAAACTGAAAACAAAGAAATGTGGACATCATAAAAATGGACATCATAAAAAATGGATACACTATATGATAAAAGATTACCAGGAAACCACATAGATGATGTGAGAAACACGTCTATGCGGTGAAGCAATCACTCTTCCCAATCTGAAAAGCAGTAAAATTGCAAATGTGAATGGTTGAATATAAAAATCTATGTAGCATAACGATAAAAATACATAAATACGTAAAAATCAGCTCAGGCAACAATACACAACTAATTAAATATTGCACATAGTAAAATAAAATGAAAAAATGAGATACAGAAGCAGCAAACCACATATGACGGAAAAATACAGACATAATGGTATATCCATAACATCAGCTGTGAAATGTTGAATAATAGTCTGCAAATATCAAAAGAGCATGTTTACCAAAAAACATTTAAACATAAAATACATAAATATGTAAAAATCAGTACAGGCAACAATACACAACTAATTAAATATTGCAAATAGTAAAATAACATGAAAAAATGAAGTACAGGAGCAGCAAACCACATATGACGGAAAAATACAGACATAATGGTATATCCATAACATCAGCTGTGAAATGTTGAATAATGGTCTGCAAACATTAGAAGAGCATGTTTACCAAAAAAACATAAGGAACGCTGTTAAAAACTGTAAAAAGACTGAAACATACAATAATGCAGCAACCAACTAGTCGCACCACAAAATTTGAGAAAAAGGGGGGGAGAAGAAAAAGAGTAGACCCACATATATCATCAGCAAAGAAAACCTGGAATTTATACACAGCCTAGAAAAATGTGGACATTTCTTTGTTTTTAGTTTTTAATCCTTGGCTTATTTTATGTATGTTTGTTTTTTAGACCCCTGACGAAGGCTTCGGCCGAAACTTGTTAAGTTGGGTCCTCAATAAAGAATTTTATTTATCATCCAGCAGGCCGTGGTCATTCCTTCCACTGTCCTCCTCTGGTTGTCCATCTGCGGAAGAATCTCTTCTTTTTCTTCCCCCTTAAATGAATAACTCCCAGTTTTGGGTCTTGCAAAGAAAGGACCTTTCCTCCAGGAACTAGTGCAAACCTTTTTTAAACCCAGCTACACTAACAGCCTTTACTAAGTCCAGAGTTTGATTACACGTTGAGTGAAAACATATTTTCTTTTATTAGTCTTAAATAGTTTACCCTGTAGCTTCATTGCATGTCCCCTAGTCTTTCTATATTCTGATAACATAAACAATCGATCTACGTTTACCTATTCCACTCTGTTCATTAATTTATAGACTTCTATCATATCTCCCCTAAGCCGTCTCTTTTCCAGGTTAAAGAGCCCTAACCTTTTTAGCCTTTCTTCATAGGAGTATCCTTCCATCCCCTTTACCATTTTGGTGGCTCTTCTCTGAACCTTTTCTAATAATGTTATACCCTTTTTAAGATACGGCGACCAGAACTGCACACAATATTCAAGGTGCAGTCTCACCATGGAACGATACAGAGGCATTATAATATCTTTTGTTTTATTTTCCATTCCTTTCCTTATGATACCTAGCATTCTATTTGCTTTTTTGGCCGCCGCTGCACACTGGGCCGATGGTTTTAACATGTTATCCACAATGATACCTAAATCTTTTTCCTGGGTGGTGGTTCCTAATGTGGAACCTTGCATCATGTAACCATAGTTTGGGTTGTTCTTCCCTAGGTGTATAACTTGGCACTTGTACACATTAAATTTCATCTGCCATTTTGATGCCCAGTCTTCCAATTTATCAAGATCCTCTTGCAATTTTCCACAATCCTCATGGGTTTTAACAACTTTAAATAGTTTAGTGTCATCTGCAAATTTGATAACCTCACTCGTTATTCCCCTTTCCAGGTCATTTATGAATATGTCAAAAAGCAGCGGACCCAGCACAGATCCCTGGGGTACACCACTATTCACCTTTCTCCATTGGGAAAATTGGCCATTTAGCCCTACCCTCTACTTTCTATCTTTTAACCAGTTCCTGATCCACAATAATACATGCCTCCTATCCCATGACTCTTTAGTTTTGCCAAAAGGCTCTCTGATGAGGGACCTTGTCAAAGGCTTTCTGAAAGTCCGGATACACTATAGCAACCGACTCACCTTTGTCCACCTGTTTATTCACACCTTCAAAAAAACATAACAGATTAGTAAGACAAGATCTTCCTTGACTAAAGCCATGCTGAGTAATTTTGTTCTTTATGATGGTTTCTACCATTTTTCCCGGTACTGACGTCAGGCTCACCCGTCTGTAGTTTCCCGGATCTCCCCTGGAACCCTTTTTAAAAATTGGCGTTACATTGGCGATCCTCTAATCTTCAGGTATTACAGATGATTTTAATGAAAATTTACAGATTATTAATAGCAGGTCTGCAATCTCATATTTCAGTTCTTTCAACACCCTTGGATGTATACCATCTGGCCCAGGTGATTTGCTACTCTTCAGTTTATCTAACAGTTGTAATACATCTTCCTGATGTATCGATATTTCCTTCAATTCTTCCGCACCTTTAAATACCACTTCAGTGATGGGTAACATCCCTACATCTTCCTCAGTAAAGACCGAAGCAAAGAATTCATTCAGTCTCTCCGCTATTGCCTTGTCGCCTCTTAGTACCCCTTTAACTCCTCTATCATCTAATGGACCAACTGACTTTGTCACAGGTTTTTTGCTACGAATGTACTTGAAAAAGTCTTTATTTTGCGTTTTTGCTTCCGCAGCAAGCTTCTTCTCAAATTCTCCCTTTGCCTGCCTTATCAATGCCTTGCATTTGACTTGCCCGTGTTTGTGCTGTTTCCAGGTTTCGTCTTTTGTCTCTTATTTTCCATTTCCTGAAAGATTTTTTTTTTGGCAACAACAGCCTCTCTGACCTCACTTTTAAACCATGCTGGCAGTTTTTTGGACTTCCTTCCAGTTTTCTTAAAGCGTGGAATGCAGCTGGTATGGGCTTCCAAGATAGTATTTTTCAACAACATCCAAGCTTGATGTAAGTCTTTAACCTTTGCAACTGCTCCTTTTAGTTTTTTCTTAACTATTTTCCTCTTTTTATCATAGTCTCCCTTTCGAAAGTTAGAAGGTAGTACTGTGGATTACCTTACTATCCCTCCTCCACTAATTAAATCAAACGCGATCATGCCATGATCACTATTGCCAAGTGGCCCCAACTCCCTTATTTCTTGCACTAGATCTAGTGTTCCACTAAGGACTAGGTCCAATATGGCTTCCCCTCTGGTCGGTTCACGAGCCAGCTGCTCCAAGAAGCAGTCATTTATTTCATCTAGGAACTTTATCTCCCTAGCATGTCCTGCCATGACACTGACCCAGTCGATACCGGGGTAATTGAAATCACCCATTATTATTACTGTGCTGTACCTTTTGTTAGCTTCCTTGATTTCTTTGAGCATTTCATCATCCATTTGTTCATTCTGGCCAGGCGGTCGATAGTACACCCCCACTGCCATCGCCTTCCCCTTTTTACATGGAATTTCAATCCATAGAGCTTCTACAGCAAATTTTGTTTCCTGCAAAACTTTAATCCTTTCTGACTCAATGCCCTCTCTAACATAGAGTGCAACCCCTCCACCAATTTGATTAGCTCTATCATTACAATATAGTTTGTACCCAGGTATCACAGTGTCCCACTGGTTGTTCTCCTTCCACCATTTCTCTGATATTGCAGTCATATCTAACCTCTCATTTAGTGCTATATATTCTAACTCTCCCACGCAAATACAGAGGAAAAAAGGAGTTATGCTAATCCTCTCCCTTGATGTGGTTTTGCTATTATGTGATTAATTTGTTCTTGAATTTTTTGTAAGATGCTTATAATTGATTTCTTGATATTCATTATTTGTATTCAGGGAAAACTTAAAATAAAAGACGTAAAAAAAAAAAATGCCACCAGCCTGCTACATAGGCTTTCAAAGTGTTCTCTGCCAATGCAGCCCTCAACAATCTTCCAAGTGATGAGGAAGGACATCCCAACAATTTTTTGGGATCTGGGAAGATACCATATCCGCGTCTGGAACCAAAGTATGAAACCGGGCCCACTGCAAATTAGATAAAGCCTCTACCACTGAATTATCCACACCAGGCACATGTTTCGCTCTCAACTCAGTACCAACTGGTGAAGCAATCCCACCACAAAGAGGGAGCTGGCCGACTGCCGGTTAATCGCCATCGCCACCGCCATATTATCAGAATGCAAGAGCAAGCCCCGATTTCGCAGGTGCTCACTCCATAGCAGCAATGCCACCCAAATGGGGAACGGCTCCAAAAAGGTAATGTTCTGACATGAACCCCTGTCCCTCCATGCATGTGGTCAAGACTCTGCACACTACGCACCTCCAAAATAAATCCCAAAAAATGATCCCCACGGAGGCAACTGTATATAGCTCTAGACTGTGATCGGACACCCTCAGTAATTGCCACACACACACCCCATTGAAGTACTGCAAGAATGCCAACCAAATGCTCAAATCTGCCCTCACATCACTACTCAACCAAATAAAGCGATGCTTCTTTTGCACCACTTAAGTCAGGAATGCAAGCCACCATGTGAATACTCTGCCCATAGTATCACACGACAAGCAAAATTGAAATCGCCCAAAAGTTCTGGCACCTGCCCCATTGTCAACAGGGTGGGACAAAGCCTGCTGAATCAAAACCACCAATTTGGAGACCTTCTCTGTCAGCAACTGGGATTCCATACTTATGGAATCTAATTTGATGCTGAGAACATGAGAGAGGTAGCAGGACCCCTCCGCCTTTCCCTGTGCCAATGGTACACCCAAAACCATCGCCAACTGCTAGAACACCCCCAACCTCTTTCCTTCCTACTGGCACCTGTTCCTTTCCCCCCCACCAAGCGAATTGATGGCAGGCTCAGCCAGGTTACTTGCCCCACTCCCCATTCGCTTGGAGGGGGTAGGATCTGGGGCTCTTTATGCTTTGAATCTATTTTCTAATGTACCTGCTAGTATTTAGCTAGATAGTGCTGAGGCAGTCGGGATGATTTTCAGAGGAATGATCCAGAGAATCCCAGCCTGCAGCCATTATCCAGATAGCAGGTGATGCTATCGGGTTAAGTGCTTCTGAATATTAACCCATACTTTTGTTTCTATTCATGATTTCAGTATTGGAAAAATAGTTTATGGTAACAAAAATAATAAAATAAATTAGTAGTAACTTATTGAGGTATCATCTAGGACATTTTAAATTGGGAATTCTATAACTAATATAGGACCATAGTAAGCATTGTCAGAAAAGGACCATTTTGATCATCCCAATCTTCCCAATTGTACTTGCCCTTCTCTTCCACTGCCAGTTCCAGACTTCATCTTTCTACGTTGCTGCTCCTTATGCCTGGAGTCAGTATGTCACACTCCATCTCTGGCTCTGTTTAAATCCAGGCTAGAACCTCACCTATTTGAGACTACTTTTGGATCTTAATCCCCTCACCCTCCTCTTCACCTCCTATGTGTTTCCTTACCATTCTCCTAGATACAGGACCATACCTAGCCCTGTGCGAGTGGTGTGGTCGCACAGGGTGCAAAGGCTTAAGGGGTGCATTTCAGCTGTCTGCTGTTGCCTGCCACCGCCACTTTTTCTTCTCTTAGTGGTGGCAAGCAATGGCAGACAGCTGAAATGCGCCCCTTAAGCCTTCTCACAGCACTCTAAGCAGGTCTGGTCCCTCCCTCCTCTGATGCAGCATCAGAGCAGGGAGGGACATATCTGTTTAGCGGGCCGGCGACTTGCACATTGCGTGTGCCTCTTCTCTCCCGCTGCCATCCAGAAAGTAGATAGATGGAGGTGGGGGGGATGCGCCCGATGTGCAAGTTGCACAGGGCGCGATTAACGCTCAGTACGGTCCTGCCTAGATATATTCTAGTTTCCAGTTGTTCTGTTTATCTTGACTAGATTGCAAGCGCTGATGAGCAGGGACTGTCTATGTAGATGTGTCTGTACAGTGCTGCATACGCCACGTAGTGTTACACAAGTAAGTAGTAGTAGTAGAAGTAGTAGTACCTGCTTACTGTTTTATCATATCTAACTGTTTTGTTGTCACCATCCTTGCTTGCCACTAACACCATCTGAACAATTTCTAAGGGGTATGTTTACTAAACTGTCTTAATGTGCGCCCGGCGACGTTATCGGACGATAAGGTACCTTAGCGCGCGATAATGGGGCTTTATTGGGCGCAAAGGTACCTTAGCGTGCGATAATGCAAATGAGCGCTGCGGGTGGAGATAGGCTCCCCAGGAGCGGAGAGAAGGGGTCAATGGGTGGAGAGTGGGAGGGGAGAGGCTCCTTGCACACTAACGCTGTGAAATCTGAGGCTGAAAACTAACGCCAGTGAAATCCTGGCATTAGAGCTGATTTAAAGGGAAAATAAACAATTTACGTCAGCAATGTACAGCAAAACCAGGGAAACATACAAAAAGTGATAAGTGTGATACATGTGCATGGAACAAAAGGGCAAATAAACAGTGAAAATGACCAGAAGAAAATGTAATATAAACATAACTAAGCTGGCCAATAGTGATATTAATGGGAAACATCAAAAAACCCTTCTGAGAAAGCTCTAAAAAAAAGATATGAATTTTGGAAGGGTCTATGCTCCGTCCCCATACAAGGTGAATGAGCCCACAGTGAAATTGCGTTGAGCAGGGTTTTCCCTCTCCATTGGACAGGTTTCCTATAGCATGCACATGTTCCGCAACAGCAGGGCGGGCATGTCGGAATGGGCAACTGGACAGATGCTGGAAAAGGGGACACAGAGGGCTGCAGGCGGAACATGCTGTGGTGCAGTTGGGCCACAGTGCAGACTAGGGTGATGCCTAGGTGGCCCATAGGAATGCTGAAACAGTAGAGTAGCCAGACAGCAACCGATGAGGGCCCAACATGCCAAACACCTCTATAGTTGCACAATGCTGGCATAGGTGTGGGGAGTGTGTGTCTGTCTATCCAGTGTGTGGTGGCTCCTAACACCTTCTTCAGCCCACACTGCTAGCACTGTTGCCAGTATTGGCCTGCCAATGTGCATAATGAGGAGCAAGGTACTGTGGGTATAGCCTGGACAGGGTGGCCTGGCCTGGATGCATCAGCACAGGGCATAGGGCAATGGCTCGGACATTGTAGTGCCCGTCCACAACCTGCACCGACAGGGTGGCCACCGAATGTCCTGTTGGGAGGTCACTCTCACCCTGACTGAGCCGTGACCATGGCATGGCTAGGCTCCCCCCATAGTGCTATATTGTATTTCTCTTTAGTGAAATATATAGCTTCTCTTCTTTGGGGCCTAATCACTGACTTATCTGCTTGGTGGGTGTGTTCACATCCCAGCTTTTGGGTGCACACATTTCCAGGATCATGCACTGTGGGCTAGCTAGTAGACTGTCTGCAGTTATATGTGTATGGTTGGAACACCTTGCAGGGTGCAGTGGCTGGTGACTCACTGTGCTTGCTGCTGGAGAATGTCAGATGGTGGTGGGGGGCACCTGAGCATTTCCAGGCCTACTGTCTTCCTGCCATTGCCTTAGAGATGTGTACAGCTCTGCATTGGTTGCCCTGTAGGGTGTCTGTTCACCAGCATGACTGGGGTTGATGGTCCCCCCTCTACTGCCACTGTTGCAGGGAGGTAGAATTTGGATCTGTTGGTGAGGGAATCTTGTCTCCCAGCCTGAGCTACAGAGGGTAGGGTGGTGGTACATAATCCACCTATGGGTCCAAACATCCCCTCCCCTCCCCTCCGTCACTTACATCATGTTACCATGGCACCAAGACAGAATGTGCACTATTCTGGGTGCATCATAGCCCATAAGGGCCAGACCTGATTGACAACATCAGATAGACACTAATGTATCCTAGGTGTGTTTGCAGAAACTACCTATCATACACACACACTGGCACTGATGGATACCTGCAACATGGCCTATTTCAGCCATTGAAGGTGCTGTGGACCTGGTGCTGGCCGCCCCACACAATGTGACGGTCTGTAGCTACTCTGTGCCACTAACACACACCGTCGGCACCCCCTACCAGGCTGAGGTGCTGTGGGCTACATACCCCATCTTGTGATCATCTGTAGACTGCTGATATGTATGTGCTGTGCATCATGGGTATGGGTGGGTTGCCCCTATCCTGGTAGCCACAGCATACTGTTGTGTGGTGACATGAAGTCCTTCTGTAGCCAGCCAGGGGTTTGTTAGCAGCTGTAGCCCACTGGTTACTTCACTGCTTGTTGAGGCAGAGGTCGTGGCTTCTAGCCCCCAGTGGGGTTATTTGATAGGGCTGTCTGAGGCATTGTCTGTTTTTCATGTACAGTAGTGCTGCCAGCAAAAACACCCTCAGAGTACTGTAATCTTAAGGTGCCTCATAAGGCGTCCTGTAGGGTGCCTTGGCGGACAGTGCACTTTATAATGTGCCCTCTGGAGTGCCTTATAGGTGCCTTATGCGGCACCTTAGGTTACGCCACTGTGAGGGTGTGTTTGCTGGCAGCACTAATTAAAATAAAACTACAATGCCTCAAAAAGCACTACTTAAACATAAAGGGAGATGCTTCAGCCAGCCTTGTTCATTAGGTACACTGGGGGATCAAACTCATGTCCCCAGTACCATCAGTCAGCCTATTAACCATTGTGCTACACCTCTGTTTCTGTATTTAGATGTCAGTGTGCCTACTTAAGATTACTGTGGGTTAACGTGCTTAGCGGCATCTCGCCCTATAATGTGCGCAGCGCACGTTATCGCGTGATAATCCCGTTTTGCTACGTTAAGACCGAAATGCCCACTCCTTTTATGGCAGCCTGCACACTAGCGCTGGGCGCACGTTAAGACTGCTTAGTAAACATACCACTAAGTGCACATTTCTTCCAGTAGGAAATAAAAAACTAAAAGACAGATGCAGACAATTACCATATCTGGCCCATTGAAAAACACAGCTAGCAATAATGAATTATAAATAATTATAGAATCATGCATATGTAAGAATAAATAATGCATTAACCCCAACATGCATAATTCCATTTTTTATAGAAAAAATGCCATTTTTGGTATGTAGACCGCAAGAAAGGTTTAGAAAGGACTTTTAGACATTATCCAATATGTTTAGAAATAGAACAAAAATATAATTTTTGGAGGAGTGGAGGAGTGGCCTAGTGGTTGGGGGCAAGGTACTTCAGGCTGGAAGGTCAGAGGTTCAAATCCCACTAGAGGACAGCAACCTTAGGCCAGAAGGACTGGGGTTTCTAGTCCCACAGGTGCTCCTTGTGGTCTTGGGCAAGCCACTTAACCCTCCATAGCCCATGTTCCCTGTAAAATAGTTATCTCCAAGGTATAATGCCCTGTTCAATGTAATTTCAGTTTGTTCAGTGTAAACCACACTGATGCAGAATAGCACAGTATATAAGAGAATGTAAATAAATAATCTTGGCTCCCATGCTTAATTTAATAGCATAAAAATGGGAGAAATGTATGATACATGGTGTAAAGTTTGACACTGATAAAAGCAGTATATAAGCTCAGCTAAATAATAAAGTCCATTAATACCACTAGATACAAATGGTCTTACTGCTAGATAAAAAAATTTCCATTCAGACTTTAAAACATTGAAAAATATATGGATTCAATCTGAATTTTTTATTTATTTTGGGGGTTATTTTAGAAGCCCTGTTTGCATTTTGGATGGCAGAAAACAGGTATGCAAGCATCCAGTTCACAAGGGTGTCTGTGGTGTCGTTTTAGAAACCAGATATATGAATCTCTTTAGTGCAAGGACATCCAAGTAGGATGAGGGCGTGCTGGAGGAGTGGCCTAGACAGAGCAATGAAGATGCACGTTATGGTGAGATTCCAGAATGCCTCAAGCATGTCTAGCCCTGATTTATTGAGGCATCCATGCCTATACCTGCTCTTCATCATAAACAAGGAATAGGAGTGCTCATTTCATAAAGGCAACTTTATAAAATAGACATGCATGTGCTCCATCAATACACACCATCTGGCATCAAGTGTTCACAAATGTCCATGTGTACTTCTGCATCCAAGTCTACCTGTACATGACATGCACACTGATAAGGCAGACATAGGGATATTTCCAAAATGGCATCTAGAGGCAGACAGCCCAATTTCAGGCAGCAGAACACTCCCCTTCTCACCGGGCTCATACTGAAGCAGGACAACCACCTGTACCTAGTAGCCAGAGGAAGACTATGGGCAGAATGTGCCTCACCGGGGAAAGACTAGCCAAGTACAACATGTAAATGATGTATGGCTTTGCCATAGAAAAAAATGGCATTAAGTGAGAATAAAATCTCCTTGGGGCTGATGAAAGAAAATAGAGTACACCTAATATGAGGACACATTTGTAAGTATTTTGCTACACAAACTAAGGAGTAAATTCACCAACCGAATAGTGTCCTCCATGTGGTGGCAACAAATACATGCATAGCTGTGACAGCACATGTATCTTTTAGTGAAGGCTGAGGCAAAATATACCTATTATTCAACTGCTTGGGCCACTTGGCTTTACTTCTCTGAGACTTTCCTGTCAAGAAAAAGTGTTTGGATCAATGCACTGGTTCGGAGGCTCTGAGGAGTAAGAGAAGGTACTGAAAATGTGTGGGTGCGAGAGAGGTCTCCAGTTGGTATGATACATGCCTACTAAGTGACATTTGCCATCTAGGAGGCGGTTGTGCTCTGGAATTGCAAGGAAGAATACACGATGGGATGAACATATAGGGTCCCTGGAAGGCTGCATGTGAAAGGGGCTATATTGGTACTCCATGAAGAGCCCAGCGGTCAATCTATATCCTGCATCGTTGCACACTTTGTCCTTGCAACCATGGAAGACCCACATGAGGCAGAATCACACAGCAGGAGACAGACAAGAAAAATGCTAGTGGTTGACATATAGATAAACATGTTGCTGCTAAACAGGGAAAGAGTCAAAGGGAGAAAGTTCAGGGTACCAGAGCCATCCTGCTGCTTGATACACATTGCATTTCTAGAAGGCATCAATGTGGTATCCAACATATGCACATGATTCAACAATGGGCCCTGCAAGATGGCAGAAGGAACCTCTTTAATTCATCTTCTCTCTTTTTCTCTGTAGAGAATGAGGATCTGAAGAATCAGCCAGATACCAGTGCCAGCATTGTGTGGATTGTCTGAAGGAGATCCCGGCTAACATGTGGCTGGAAGCAGGTAGTTGTCAGTAACAAACACTCACGAAGGCCTTCTGCATTCCTTTGTTTCCATATGTGACTAAAATTTCCCATTTTCTGAAAAGCTTTTAGAAATTTAATCCTTAGTTCCACCTGACTCCAAATCCTGTTCCAGCTATGATGCACAATTCTGGTCTTGCATGACCAGAATTTATGCATTCTATGGCTCCCAAATTAAAAATTATACTGCTATAACAAATAACGTAAAGGAGCACGTTTGCAAAAATCTGGTAGTTTATCACATGTTCAGCCCATAACTTAGTGTCGTAGTGACAATGGATTCATACTAATAAATAGAGGTGTGTACAGCATGTTCCCATGCAGTTAGCATGCACCCAGCGTCACTCCCATGATAAGCTGTTTACACGAATCCCATGGATGCAGTATCCGCTACCCACTGAGGTGACATTAAGGCACAATCTTTGATGTACAGAGTACCCCATTAAGAGTGTAAGTGGAAAGAAATTTTTCACAATAGTTAATTTGGAATTTGTAAGTAAGCTAGCCTGTACAGGGCTGTGTATACTGCCAGGCACTCAACAATATTTTACTAGCCCTAAGAAAGAGTTAATACCAGTCAGAGCTTTTTACTCAGTAACATTCTTGAAAGACTCTGCTAGGATAATTAGGTGAAAGGTTCCTATAATATAAACACTAGTCTATGTTTATATTAGATAAGTAAAAGGGCAAGTTGTCTCCCAGTCTCTCAGTCTCGGGTTAGAGATATCAAACTGTCAGTATTAGAATTAATTAGAAGTAATGCCTACATAGTTATGTCTTGGAATATATGTATGTCTTCTCATGATTGCCTATGACGCAGAGATATAGAGATGTATGTTATGGATACGTGATGTCTGACGTAGAACAATAACGTGAGAATTATGCTGTATAATCAAATCTTTACCTATAAATAAAGTGGCCGAAAGCTATGATGTCAGAGTAAACATAGACAGAGGCCTAGCTTGCTCTCCCAAAGCTTTGGTTTGTTTTTATAATACAAGTGTGTTGTGTATTATTTACTGATTGACCAATTAACCTTCTGATTGCTTTGTGTGTGGATTTCTGTTGTACCCAAGAGCCCTGCCTTGTTGTAGGGGAGGGGAGGTGCAGAGTACTTCTTCAGAATTTAGATAAAGAAGTAAGTCTGACCTAATAAAGGGATTAACTGCAGTCCCCTTGAAAGTCATTGACTGACCAATATCAAATAGAGTAAATACATATGAAAGATTTTACACTAGATTAAACATGCACTTAGGGAAGAACAACCTAAACTACGGTTACATGATGCAAGTTTTCACATTAGGAATCACTACCCAAGAAAACGATTTAGGCACCATCGTGGATAATATGTTGAAACCCTCTGCCTAGTATGCAGTAGTGGCCAAGAAAGCAAATATAATGCTAGCAATTATAATTTAAGAAATGCTGAATAAAACTGAGGATGCTATCATACCTTTATCACTCCATGGTGCGACCGCACCTCGAAAAGGATATGAATATAGCAGAACTTAAAAAGGTAGAGAGAAGAGTGACTGAAATGATAAAGGGCATAGAAGGATACTCCTACAAGGAATGGTGAAAAAGGTTAGGGCTCCTCAACCTGGAAAAAGAAATGTCTGAGGGGAGATATGATAGAGATCTATAATGTAATGAGTGGAGTGGAATGGGTAAACCTAGATCACTTATTTACCAATTCAAAAATTATAAAGATTAGGGGATATGCAATGAAGCTACAATGTAGCACTTTTAAGACTAATCAGAGAAAAACAGGATACTGGGCTTGATGGACCTTGGTCTGACCCAGTATGGCATATCTTATGTTCTTAAATTATTTCTTCATTCAACGCTCAATCAAACTCTGGAATTCATTGCCAGAGGATGTAGCAAAAGCTGTAAAATAGTTTTGGACAAGTTCCTGGAGGAAGCATCCAGAAATCACTATTGAAGTGGGCTGGGCAAATCCACAGCTTAACCCTGGGATAAACAACATTGAATCTGGCTACCTTTTGGGAATCTGACAGGTACTTGTGACAAAGATCAGCCACTTTTGGAAACAGGATACTGAACTCGATGGACCTTTGGTCTGAACCAATATGGCATTTCTTATGTTCTTATGAGGTAATTTTATAAGGAGCTAAGTAAAATTACCCACCATCAGCGCAAGTAAGTCATTAATTTTCAATGACTTTTTTTGCATATTTTAGATGGCTGCTATTTTGTAGGTACACATCAGGAACCTTGTTATGAGTTTTGTGGTCCAAGTAATGTTGCATGGTATTGGAAAGAGTTTATTTTGTTGTTACTGAGATGAAACCAGAATTAAACACTTTTTGATATAGGAAGTTCTATGGGGAAATGTCATATTTCTCTTCATCCCTTATTGGGCGAGGGGACTATTGTGGATGCAGAGTATGTATTTATAATTAACACCCTCATGGTGCAGTGTAATGAGTCAAGTATCCTAAGCTACATAATTTAACTGCTAAATTTTTTGATGATTATCACTAGCAATTGTAAAGGGGTTTTTGTTTATTTTATCACCTGTGAATATAAGTTGCAATCTCTTTTCTTAGAGCAACCACCTGGCCAGTGTTCTGAGGGAAGGGACCCTCATTTTGGGGTGTCTTGGGTAGAGTGCTATCTTATTCCTTGCCTAAAGCAGTAGATTGCCTTCAAGATTGTAAACCCTCCAGGGAAATAACTACTGTACCGGAATGTAACTCACCTTGAATGTCTACTAGAAAGGCATGAACTAAATACTAAAAATAAATGATCCTATTGGGGGGGGGGAGGGAAGAAGAGGAATATACAGTTGAAGGTTCACAGAGGGTGACAGAAACCATTAAGCATACTTTTGCAAAGTCTCTTTGTAATAGTATGATTCACAATAGCAAACATTTGCATGACGTCCACTTTGACAGTTTATATAAGTTTTATATTAATGAGCTGCTGCAATGCAAAATCATGTAAAACAGTTCATTATTACAAAAAAATGTAAAAATAAGCACACAAAAAGGCTTTGTAGGACTATTTTTCCAGAAAAATAACTACAGTTCAAGAACTATAGCTATTTTCCTAGTGTTACCAGAGAAAAAAATGGCCTGTTCACTTGGCAATGGTAGCAGAAAATTAAAAGGACCACTGGCCCAAATTAAATACCCCCTCCAGCAGAGGACCTGAACTCTCTGGTAGCCCAGAAGGGAGAATACCCCCTTCTAGCCCTTCTATGGGGATAAAAGGGTAGAAAGAGCCCCAAAGCTAAGCCCCTTAAACCCTGCCCTTCCCCTTGGATCATGACTCACTCCAAGTGGTCTGAGTGGATGATGGGGGCAGAAGCGATCCCCACATACTCCTGCCTGAAAATGGTGCTGCTGACCCCTAACAGTAGTCTTGCAGTACCACCAGTTGGATCAGATTGCCAAATAAGAGTGTGTACCTTGCAGTGATCCTTCCATTGTTTTCACCTTAAGTTCGAACATTGATTTTCCATTTAAATATTATCTGGATAGACTTAGTCAAGTTGCCCAGAAAGGCACAATTGGTTACATTTTGGAATGTTAAAAAAGAAATTGATATCTTTGGTAGTAAGAATTTTAAATCAAATATATAGTGGTTTGCAGCTGTGAATTATAGCAAAGCAATGCTAGGCTTTTTAAAGTTATATTTCTTAAATAATTAGAATGCTTGACAGTTTCTCCTCATGCAGCAGCAGCCTAAAGCAGAATAATTAATGGAAGTTAGGCCTGGCGCAGTTTCAATATGCAGACAAATAATAGAAGTTTAAGGGATGAGCCAAGCATATGAAGATCTATTGCAAGTTATTACTTTATATGATTAGACAGATCAGCTAGAGCAGAATAGAATCCAGGATGCTAAAAAAGATCAGAATAGATAGAATGAATTAGGAGAGAAGGATCAATAATGCAAAATACTGATGAGCTGTCAAGCATCAGCAAAGAATTGATTGATCATAAATTTGAACTAATTAAAATATCATTGAACACTCACACTATTACAATAGCACCTTGGTGCAGAGTTTTAAAGCCAGACTTGATCTTAAACATATAATTAGAGATTATCATACTCAAAATTAGAAATTAGTCATAAAGCATACCTCACATTTTGTCAATAAAGGAAATATATAAAATACATTATGGTGGCACATAAGAACTGCAAACTCTGTGTAGTCCAACCATTCTCTTTATCTTCACCTTGTAAATCTTTGAGCATTATTCTCTCTTCCTGCTACTAAAGATCCTCTGTGCCAGCCACACGTATTCCCTGAATTTAGCTACTTTTCCCATCACTACTTCCATTAAGAGGCTGCTGCAAATACTTTCTTAGGTTAATCCTGAGACTACGGCATCTAGTTTCATATCATAACCCTTTGTGCTAGGCAGGGGCGGCCCAAGGGGGGTGCGGGGCCATGTGCGGAGACTCGGTGTGGGGCCTCATTTGCATAAGTGGCCTTATTTGCATAAATAATTGCATAATGTTACCATACACTAACTTTTAGTAAACACGTCTCTTAATGAATGTATGGATAAAGAAAGACTAAAAGATTTCTACATTACTATAATCCAGTGCCAACCGCCAGGCACATTAGGAACTACTACAAACACTGTCCATTTAGAACCCATAGCAAACCCGCCGTATCGTAACAGCACTACCAGGACTCACAAAGCACCAGACCCTACCTATCAAAAGGCAACACTGCAAATATTAAACAAATACATTTTAGAGAACAACAATACATGACCTAATGGGGAAAGAGAACAAGTGGCAATGTCAAATAGGAATTACATAAACAGAATACCTCAGCTCAGTTACACATGCAGAACATAGACCATCACCAAACAAGGAATCACAATTTAGAAACAGGAAGGCAATAATTAAACTGGGAACCCCAAAAGCCAAACTTGGAATGTATAACAACACTGTAGAAATAAAACTATAAATTAATTTCCTCTTGTACTAAACAAAGCGCAGACGTTAATGATGCACATTTCCCAGAGCTGACATATTCCAGTTAATAAATTCAAAATAAAGAGATATTTTTCTACCTTTTGTGCATTTTTTTCCATTGCAATTGCTCCAGCCACTTTCTTCTGGTTTCTTCGTGTCTTCTGCTAACTCTCCATCGTCTGCTGTTCATTTGTCCTTTCTTCTCTCTTCTAGTTTTTTTCCATTCTCTCTCTCTACATCTGCTTTAACATACTAATCTTTTTCCTTTTGCTCTTTCCTCATTCCTATTTCATCCACTCAAATTTTACCCCTCCATCCTCAATCCCTACTTACTCTCCCAATACCCGGCCAATTGTAGATTTTTCATCCCTCCCACACAAAATATTTTTCCCCTCTCCATTTCACTCTCCCAGCCCCATCCCATTCTAATCCTCCCCCAACATCAGCTCCCTTCTAGTTCCAGCCTCACCCAGCATCCGCTCCCTTCTAGTCCCTGCATCAGCCCATTTCCAGTCCTAGCCCCCCATCAGCCCATTTCCAGTCCTAGCTTCCCATCCATTTCCAGTCCTATCCGAGTCCCTCCATCAGCTCATTTCCAATCCCAGCCCCCCATCAGCCCATTTCTAGTCCTTTCCTAGTCCCACCATCAGCCCATGTCAAATCCTAGCTCCCTTCCACTCAGCCCAATTCCAATCCAAGCCCCCCATGAGCCTACTTAAAGTTCTAGCCCCTACATGAGTCCATTTCAATCCAAGCCCCCACCACAGCCCATTTCCAATCTTAGCTGCCCCAACAGCCCATTTCCAGTCCTATTCTAGCTGCTCCATTAGCCCATTTCCTCTCCTAGCTCCCTCTCCTCACAGACCATTTCCATTCCAAGCCCCCCTCCCCCTCCCCATCAGCTATTTGCAGTTCAAGCCCCCCTTCCACTCAGACCATTTCCAGTCCTAGCAACCCCCCAACCCATTACAAGTCCTAGCCCCCATCAACCCACTTCCAGTCCTAACCCCCCATCACCCCATTTTCAGTTTAAGCCCCCCATAGCCCATTATCAGTCCTAACCTCCCATCAGCCCACCTCCAGTCCTAACCCCCCCCATCAGCCCATTTCCAGTCCTAGCCCGCCCCCCCCCCCATAGCCCATTTCCAGTCCTAACCCCCCTCCCCCCATCGGCCCAGGGAAAATTTTTTAAAAAAAGCTGGCTGCTGCTGCTGCCGCCGCAGCAGCAGCAGAATCAACTGTCCCGCGGGGCTCCCCCCTGCCTGGTTGAGCTCTCCCTGCCCGGCTGAGCCTCTTCGCAATGGCTTTCAGATCTGCAAAGGGAGAGTGTCTCACTGTCTCCCTTGCAGCTCTGTTAAGCCCGCAGGGGCTGATGGGAAATTTCCCATCAGCCCCTGAAGGCTTAACAGAGCCGCGAGGAGGCACTCTCCCTTCGCGGATCTGAAAGCTGTCGCGGAGAGGCTCAGCTGGGCAGGGGGGGGGGCCCACGGGACAGTCAATTCTGCAGCTGCCGCGGCAGCAGCAGCAGCAGCCAGCTTTTTTAATTTGTAATTTAATTCATTTTTAAAGCAGAATGTTCTTTGCGCGGGGACCCCTGAAACGCGGGACCCTGTGCAAAAAACATTCTTGCTCAATGGACAGGCCGGCCCTGGTGCTAGGATTCCCTTTTCAACAAAATAATAAAACCAGAGTCTAGTTTTAGAGAAATACAAAAACTGTGGTGGTACTTGACCATTAAAATACCATGAAAGAACCTACCTGGAAAGGTGGCAGTAGAGGGGAACATCAACCCCAGTCCTGCTGAGGAACAGACACCCCACAGGGCAGTCAATGCAGCTCTATACACATCCATAACACAATAGCAGACAGACATTAGGCCAGGATACGGTAAGCTGCACCCCACCACTATCTGATATTCTCCTGCAGCAAGCCATCAGCCACTGCACCTTGCAAGCCACACCATCAAGACACATACCAGCTGCAAACAGTCTGCTAGTTAGTCCATAGTGCATGTTCCCAGTGGAGATGCATACACCCAGAACTGGGATGCCAGCATACACAGCAAGCAGATAAATCAGTGACTGGGCCCCAAAAGGAAACCCATATCTATTACATGAGAAAAATACTATATAGCACTATGGTGGTGCCTAGCCATGCTGTGGTCACTGCACAGTCAGGGTGAGAGTGATCTCTCAGCAGGACATACTGAGGTCACCCTGTCTGTGTAGGTGGTGGCCGGGCACTAAAATGTCCCAGTCAGTGCCCTATGCCCTGTGCAGATGCACCCTGGCCAGGCCACCCTGTCCGGCCTATACCCATGGTAACTTGCTCCTCATTATGCACATTGGCAGCCCAATACTGGCAACATTGCTGGCAGTGTGGGATGTGGAAGGTGTTTGCAGCCACCACACACTGGATAGACAGACAGCCACCCCCACACCTATGCCAGCATTGTGCTACTATAGAGGAGTTCAGCAGCCATACCCACCACACCAGTCCTGGGCACAGTACAGGCATGGATATGGTACGCAATAGTGTTGGAGGTCACTCCCCAGGGTGGTAAACACTGTCAGAGACCAGACCTGAAGCACACACCGCAGACATCAGAATGATTTTTGTGATGGAGCTCAATCAGCAAACTCTGCTTAACGTAGGAATTGATATCTGCCAGTTATCATAGGAAACGTTTGCTAGTTGTGTACCGTATACCCAGGTGTAGGGTGACATTGCTAAGGTATGCAACTGCTAGTATTGGGAGATACAGGCAGGGCCCAATGTCCTGCCTCTCCATGAGGCATTGGCCAATGTGGCCTGTGGGGGTGGGGGGGTGGGGGGTGGTGTGGGGGTGTCTGGCCCTGTTAGCTGCTGCTTTACGGCAGAGTTCCCCAGCTCCAGTCCTGCTGTTCCAAACACTGTTCGGGTTTTCATGCTGTCCCTCATAAATATGCATGAGCTACATCTGCATACCATGGGGGTGGTGCATAGATATGCAGTACAGGCATCTTTATTAGAGGCAGCATGGAACCTGAATGGTGTGTGGCCCTCCAGGACTGCATTTGGGAGACTCTGCTCTAGGTAATGCGCCTGTTTATGGTGTCTGTGTTTGGTGTGGTAAAATATAGGCGTATTAACCATGCATATGTTCTCAGCAATAAAGGTTTGTCCTTACTATCACGGTTTAGTTGTGGGAAAAATATGTGGACAGGATTGGCAGTGGCACCAGCTGGCCTTTGAACCTGTGACCTTCTGTTCTTGCACACACTGTCTGTGTGCACTTCACCACCGTGTTGCCACAGATATGCTGCATTCCCTGGGGAGTCTATGACTGTATATCCGACAGAGCCTGTCTGTTGCGGTGGATGGTGCCAGCCTGCACAGGCCTAGACCATTGTGTGCTGTGGCTTGCAGCCACTGGCCCCTCCACCACCTGTACCCTTCCGCCAACATGCAGACATGTCCTTATCTTGGAGAAGCATATGACCTGATTGAGTTGTGGCACTCCAGGACTGCATTTGGGGGACTCGGCTGTAGGTAATGCCCATTGTTATGGTTTGTGTGCAGTGTAGGGTAAAATATGGGTGTTTGAACCATGCTTATGTTCTCTGCAATAAAGGAGTGTCCTTACTATCACTGTTTAGTGGTGGGTAAAACAATGGGGACTGGGTTGGCAGGAGCCCCAACTGGGATTTGAACCTGTGACCCTCTGGTCTTAACAGGCACTGGCTGTGTCCGTTACACCACACTGCGGCCACAGAGACAGTGCAGTCCCTGGTGATAGGAATCCTGGCTGGACGAGTCAGAAACCCTGCTCTGCACAATTTTACTGTGGGCTCATTTACCTTGTACGGAGACAAAAGTGCAAATAAGCCTCAAAAATTACCTCGAAAAAAGGGGCAAAAACCCATGACCAAGCTGGGAAACAGTGATATCACTGGGCAACCATAAAAAACACTCCCAGGAAAGCTCCAATAAAATAAAATGATTTTTGAAAGGGTCTACGGAGCGTAGACCCTTCCAAAAATCATTTCCTTTTTTTGGAGCTTTCCTGGGAGTGTTTTTTATGGTTGCCCATTAATATCACTGTTGCACAGCTGGATTATAATTTTTTAGGAATTTGTTTTGGTCATTTTCAATTTATATTTGCTATTTTGTTCTGTGCACATGTATCACACTGCTCACGTTTTGCAGGTTTCCCCGGTTTTGCTGTACATTGCTGACGGAAATGGTTTCCTTCCCTTTAAATCGGCTCTAACCGCGAGGGTTTCACTCGCGGTATTTTTTTTTGCCGAAATTCAGCCCCGCTCCTGTGCGGGGAGTCTCTCCCCTCCCACTCTCCACCCATTGACCCCGTCCCCCCGCCCCTCGGGAGCCTTCCTCCGCCCTCAAAATGCCTTTCCACGCCTCTATCGCACATCAGCGCGCCGCGCTCTTGTGCCGGCGGCGTGCACTTGTGTGGGCGGCGCACACATGTGCGGAGCACCAAAAACTCACTATTAGAGTGCACTAAGGTACCTTAGCGCACGCTCAAGAGCGCCCCGCACAATTGCGCGGTTTAGTAAACATACCCCTAAATATTCTAGTTTAGATTTTGCAATGAGACATACATATTTCATCCATATTTACTAAGATCATATCCTATAAATATTGCTTTATAAACTTTCAATGGTCTACCCGTAACTATCTCGCATGGTCTCACAGTTTGATAAACTCCTTATTTCTCTAGCACTGGAGATTCATTTGCTGCTATGAAATACTCCATCAAATTCTTTGTTACATTTATAAATTCAGAAGGGGTCCCAATGTCTTTGGCTTGTGCCCTTGACTAATCTTCAAATGTTTAGCCCCCTTTGCACAATTTACAGATCAGACTAGTTGCACACATGTCTTCTGCAATTTTGGCAAGTTTAGGATTATACTAATATTGTGAGAATTTGTGCATCAAATCATCCCCCTTTGCCTTTGCATGCCTGACTAGGACATACAGAGGCAAAATGAGGCAAAAAAAGCATCTGGAAGTACCACATGGCCACTGTGGGTTTTCCAAAGCCCATCAGGGTGCAAAGTGCACCTAGCCTGTCTCCAAGTGTCTATTTGCAATTGCTGAGTATGTGTCGGGACTTAGATGATTTCCTGAATTGAAGGTACTGGAGATGGCATAATCAAAAAAAGTACTCATCATTTTTTTTCTTTTACATATTCATTAGGAGGACACATCACTTCACATCATTAAATTACCTTTATCAGTTTACTGTCCATCAGCGTCCTTTTTTTTTCATTATTAATATCCCACTTCACCCCTCACAACATTTTTTCATCACTTGCATCATTCCACCAAATTACATACATAGGTCTTTTCCATGTTTTTTATGCCATACTAATGTATCCTTATTTGGTAAGGCTGCTAAGAACATCAAACAATTGTTAAAAGCTTAGTATTGTTGTAAACAAATCATAGGTAGAAGATATTAATTTAGATTCTTCTCAATAAGCATAACAGTATGAGTAAACAATGACCCTTTCCCACTAAACTTAATTGGTCTAGTACTAAGTGGACATGTGCTCATTCTAAATAGAAACTGTCTAATCAATATAAGTAAAGTCCTTATAATATAAAACTATTATTTCACAACATTTTATAACATCAATCCCAATAGGAAGAAGTAAAGCTTCTAACAGGATGTCCACATATCTCTCAGATGTGACTAGAGTCTATATAGACTGTTCCCAGTGAGAATGCTGTAGGAAGCTCAAAACATTTGAAGACTGATCTTGTAACTGCAGTGTTTATAAGGATTTGTGTAAGCTACCCATTAATTATGGAGTTAAGAGATCCTTTTGAGGTGAGAGGCCTAAGAGGGCACAAGGCATTTGTGGTTGGGGCTCGTACTAGAGAGATAACATTTCTAGATGAAATAAATGCAAGCTTCATGGAGCAGCTGGTTCAGGAAACAACAAGAGAGAAAACTATTTTAGACCCATGCCTTAGCCAAACACAGGATTTGGTGTGGAATATAATGATGTTGGGGCTACTCAGCAAAAGTGATCATATGATCACATTTGATTTAATATATTGAGAGAGGACAGCTAGGAAATCCATGGCACTAGCATTTAACTTTCAAAAGGGACATTATGATTAAATGAGTAAAATGGTTGAGAAACAATTGAAAGGAGCAGCTGCAAAGGTTGAAGGTTTACAACAAGCCTTGGTGATGTTTAAAAACATTATCCTGGAAGCCCAGATCAGTCCACATTTTAAGAAAGGTGGAAGGAAGGCCAAATGATTGCCGGCATGGTTAAAAGGTCAGGTCAGAAAGGCTGTTTTAGCCAAAAAAGCATCTTTGAGAAAAATGGAAAAAGAAGCCATACGATGAAAACAGGAAAAAAAAACACTGTCAAGTTAGATGCAAGGCATTGATAAGGCAGGCAAAGAGAGAATTTGAAAACAAGCTTAACATGGAAGGAAAAATTCTGAAGTTTTTCAAATATATTCATAGCAAAAAGCCTCTGAGAGAGTCAGTTAGACCATTAGATGATAGAGGAGTTAAAAGGACAATAAGGGGCATGTTTACTAAAAACCGCACAATTGCGCGCCGCACAATAGCACACTAAAAGGAGCACTTAAGTGCTCTTAAGCGCCCCGCACACGTGCGATGAACCCCCGCACAGGTGCGTGACACACTAACGGGCCCCGCACAAGTACGGGCCCGCAAATGTCCGATAGAGGAGTGGAAAGGCTAACGGAGGGCGGAGGAAGGCTCCCGAGGGGCGGAGAGACGGGGTTAATGGGCGGGGAAGGGGAGGGGAGAGGCTCCCCGCACATTATCGGGGCCGAATTTCAAAGCAAAAATACCGCGAGTGAAACACTCGCGGTAGAGGGCATTTAAAGGGAAGAGAAACCATTTCCGTCAGCAATGTACAGCAAAACCGGGGAAACCCACAAAACGTGAGCAGTGTGATACATGTGCACAGAACAAAAGTGCAAATAAAACCCAAAATGACCACCACGAAAATGTTTAAAAATCATAATTCAGCTGGGAAATAGTGCTAGCAATGGGAAAAAATAAAAAACACACCCAGGAAAGCTACAAAAAAAAAGAAATGAATGTTGGAAGGGTCTACAGAGCGGAGACCCTTCCAAAAATCATTTCCTTTCTATGGAGCTTTCCTGGGTGTGTCTTTTTATGTGTGCCCATTAATATCACTGTTGGCCAGCTTGGTTATATTTTTTCCCCATTTTCCGCGGCCATTTGCGGGTTTTATTTGCACTTTTGTCGCCAGACACGGTGAATGAGCCCATAGTAAAAATGTGCAGAGCAGGGCTCCCTACTCTTTTGATCAGGTTTCCTATCTCCAGGGACTGCACTGTCTCTGTGGCCACAGTGTGGTGCAGCAGACAGAGCCAGTACCTATAGGACCAGAGAGTCATAGGTTCAAATCCCAGCTGTGGCACCTACCAGCCCAGTCCCCACATTTTACCCACCACTAAACAGAGATATTAACGACACCCCTATATTGCAGAGTACAGAAGCATGGTGCAAACACCCATATTTTACCCTACACCGCTCACACACCATGACAATGGGCATTACCTACAGCCAAGTCCCCCAAATGCAGTCCGGGAGTGCCACAACTCAATCAGGCCATATGCTTTTACCAAGATAAGGACATGCCAGCATGTTGGCGTAAGGGGACAGGTGGTGGGGGGGCAGTGGCTGCTAGCCACCGAAGACAGTGGCCTATCCATGTGCAGGCTGGCACTGTCCACTGCAACAGACAGGCCCTGTCGGATGTACAGTCATGGACTTCCCACAGAATCTAGTCAAACTGTGGCAACACGGTGGTGCAGTGCACACAGACAGTGTGTACAACAACACATGGTCACAGGTTCAAAGCCCAGCTGGGGCTACTGCCAATTCTGTCCACAAATTTTTTACACAACTAAACCGTGATAGTACGGACAAACCAGGATTGCTGGGGACATACGCATTGGTATTACGCCTATCTTTTCGCACACCGATCACAGACACCATGAACAGGGGCATTACCTAGAGCAGAGTCTCCCAAATGCAGTCCTGGAGGACCACACACCATTCAGGCTCCTTGCTGCCGCTAATACAAATACCTGTTCTGCATATCTATGCACCACCCCCATGGCATGTAGATGCAGCTCATGCATACTCATGAGGGACAGCAGGGAAACCCGAACAGTGGTAGGCACACCAGGACTGGAGTTGGGAAACTCTGCCGTAAAGCAACATCCAACAGAGGCGAACATACCCACACCCCCAGGCCCCATTGGCCAATGCCTCCTGGAGAGGCAGGACATTGGGCCCTGCGTGCATCTCCCAATACTAGCACCTGCATACCTTAGCAATGCCACCCTACACCTGGGTATGCGGTGGACAGCTCTCAAACGTTTGCTATGTGTACTGGCAGGTAGACTGTCCTACTTAAAGCACATTTGGCTCTTTGATCTCCAACATAAAAAGCTGTCTGATGTCTGCGGTGCGTGCTTCAGGTCTGGTCTCTGACAGTGTTTACCACCCTGGGGAGTGACCCCCAACAGTACTGCGTAGCATATCCATGCCTGTACTGTGCCCAGGACTGGTGTGGTGGGCAAGGCTGATAAACCCCTCTATAGTGGCACAATGCTGGCATACGTGTGGGAGTGTGTGTCTGTCTATACAGTGTGTGTTGGCTGCAAACACCTTCCACAGCCCACACTGCCAGCACTGTTGCCAGTATTGGCCTGACATTGTGCATAATGAGCAGCAAAGTACCATGGGTATAGCTCAGACAGGGTGTGCTGGCCAGGATGCATCTGCACAGGGCATAGGGCACTGGCAGGGACATTGTAGTGGCCGGACACCACCTACACAGACAGGGTGACCTCTGTATGTGCTGCTGGGGGCACACTCCACCCTGACTGTGCAGTGATGCCAGCATGGCTAGGCACCCCCATAGTGGTATATAGTATTTCTCTCATGTGATATGTATGGGTTTTCTTGTGGGGCTTGGTCACTGACTTATCTGCTTGTGTGTGCTGTCATCCCAGTTCTGGGTGCATGCATTTCTACCAGGACTAACTAGCAGACTGTTCCCAGCTGGTATATGTCTTGATGGAGTGCCTTGCTTGGTGCAGTGGCTGAAGGCCTGCTGCAGGAGAATATCAGATAGTGGTGGGTTGCAGCTTAGCATATCCTGGCCTAATGTCTGTCTGATATTGTGTTATGGATGTGTATAGGGCTGCTTTGGATGCCCTGTAGGGTGTCTGTTCCCCAGCAGAACAGGGGTTGATGGTCCACTCTACTGCCACCATTGCAGGGTGGTAGAAAGTAGATCTGTTGATAGAGGGCCCTGTTTTTCACCTGCAGATGGGGGGGGGGGGGAATGGTGGTACATAGCCCACCTAGGGGTCCATAAGGGGTTCCACTGACTGATACAGACAGAGTAATCCAGAGTGTTTCTGCAGGAACTACCTATCTCTCAGATTACTACTGCTTTGGAGCTCAGGTATGGTCTCTGTCAGCCATGGCAGGTGTTGTGGACCTGGTCCTGGGCGCATCACCGCACCCTCAGGGTGAGCACTGTACCCGCACGATGTGACGGTGTGTAGCTACTCTGTGCCAGTAACACACCCGGTCAGTACCCCCCTACCAGGCCGAGGTGCTGTGTGGGTGCACACGGACACTTCCCCCTACCAGGTCGGGGAGCTGTTGGGGTGCATTCCCCATCTTGTGTTCATCTGTGGTCAGCTGATTTGCATGTGCAGTGCATCATGGGTACGGGTGGCCTAACCCTATCCTGGTTCCCACAGAAGACTGTCTGTGTGGTGACGTGACGGCTCTCTGCAGCCAGCCAGGGGCTTGTTGGCAGCTATAGAGCTGTAGCCCAATGGTTATGTCACTGCCTGTGAAGCCAGAGGGCATGGGTTCAAACCCACAGTGGGGTTCTTTTAGAGGGTTGTCCAATGTTTTTTTTAACTGTCATGTACATATGTTGTTGCCAGCAACAACACCCTCAGCGTACTGTACCCATAAGGTGCCTCTGAGGGTGCTTTATAGGGTGCCCTCTAGGGCACCTTATGGTTGCCGTCCATATAAGGTGCACTATACATTACCCTGTACCGCAACATATATGGGGCCCTATAGGGGACATTCTAGGGTGCCTTGCCGGACAGTGAACGTTAACATGTGCCTTATGGGCCGCCTTATGTTAACACGCTTTGTGAGTGCGTTTGCTAGTAGTGTTAACTGAGATAAAAAAAATTAACCTGCCCCCTACAGCACTCATCCCCATAATACATAATGCCTCTATGAGCCTTCTTCATTGGGCACCTTGGGGGATTGAACCCATGGCCCCTGCACCATTGGTCAGTGTCATAACCATTGTGCTGTGGCTCTGTTCCTGTACTTACACATCGGCGCGCCGCCTTCTGCTGCACAAAATTAGGCTCCCTCCTAAAACAATCCTCCCCATAATAGGTACTGCCTGAGCCAGCCTTGTTCATTGCGCCCAGTGGGGGTTCAAACCCGTGGCCCCTGCACCATTGCTCAGTGCCTTCACTGTTGTACTACGGCTCTGTTCATTTGTGTGTGCCCAGCAGCGCGACACTTAGCCTTCCCACGCGCTAATACAGACCCCCGCACAGTTGCGCGACGCGCACAAGTACGGTCGCTTTCTCCAGTTTTTTTTTTCTTTTTTCTGCCTGAACCACCCACTCCTTATATGGCACAGGCACACTAACGGGGCCTCGCACAATTTCGGAGTTTAGAAAACATGCCCCTAAGGGAGGACAAGGTCTTAGCAGAGAATGACTTCTTTACTTTGATCTTTAGTGAAGACTGAGGAAAGTTACCCATGCCAAAAATTATATTTAAAGGTGATATATTAGAAGAATTGAATCAAATCACGATAAACCTGGAAGATGTAACACACCAATTTAATAAACTAAAGAGTAGCAAATCACTTGGACCAATGGTATACGAGCATCTCAGATGCTGAATGAATTAAAAAATGAGATTGTAGACCTACTATTTGTAATCTGTGAACTATCATTAAAATCATCTGTAATAGCTGAAGATAGGACAGTGGGCAACACAATACCAATTTTTAAAAAGGTTTCCAGGAAACTACCGAATGGTGAACATTTACTGAATATTTAGATAGTTATATTTTAATGGGGAAAATCCAACATGGATTTAGCCATGGAAAGTCTTGTTTCACTAATCTAATATATTTTGTTGAAAGTGTGAATAAACAGGTATATAAAGGTGAGCGGGCTGATATGGAGGGAGGAGGAGGAGGGAGGAGTAGCCTAGTGGTTGGGGCAAGGTACCTCAGGCCATAAGGCCAGGGGTTCAAATCCCACTAGAGGACAGCAACCTTGGGCCAGAAGGACTGGGGTTTCTAGTCCCACAGATGCTCCTTGTGGTCTTGGGCAAGCCACTTAACCCTCCATTGCCCATGTTCCCTGTAAGTATTAGTGTATGTGTCTCATATCCCTGTGTGTTAAATGTATCCCCCAATTGTGTTGTGACCACTTTGATTGAAGGATAAGGCAGTATACAAAACTGTCTAAATAATAAATAAAAAATAAATAGTGAATCTGGATTTTCAGAAAGCCTTTGGCAGGATCCCTCATGAGAAACTCTTTAGGAATTAAATAGTCATGGGATAGGAGGCAGTGTACTGTTTTGGATTAGAAACTGATTAAAAGACTGAAAGTGGCCAATTTTTTCAAAGGAGAAAGATGAATAGTGGAGTATCCCAGGGATCTATGCTAGGTCCGCTGCTTTTTAACATATTCATAAATTACCTGAAATGAGAATAACAAGTGACATGATCAAATTAGTAGATGCCACAAAATTATTCAAAGTTGTAAAAACACAAGAGGATTATGAAAAATTGAAAAAGGACTTTGATAAATTGGAAGAATGGGCATCCAAATGGGAGATTAAATTTAATGTGTACAAGTGCAAAGTTATGCACTTAGGAAGAACAACCCAAAATACAGTTACACGATGCAAGGTTCCACATTAGGAGCCAACACCCAAGAAAAAGATCTAAGTGTCATCATGGATAATATGTTGAAACCTTCTACCTAGTGTGCAGCAGCAGCCAAGAAAGCAAAGAGAATGCTAGGAATCAAAGGATATTATATTGCCTCTATCAGAATCTAAGGTGTAACGGCACCTCAAATATTGGATGGAATTCTAATCACCGTGTCTTAAAAATGATATAGCGAAATTAGAAAAAGTAGAGAAGAGTGACCAAAATGATAAAGAGAAATGAACAATACCCCTATGAGGAAAGTCTCAAAAGGTTAAGGCTCTTCTGCCTGGAAAAGAGATGGAGGAGGGGAGATATAAAACAATGAATGGAGTGGAATGGGTAATGCAGATAGGTTGCTTACTCCTTCAAGATGTAGAAAAACTAAGGTACATGCAATGAAGCTACAATGTAACACATTTAAGACTAATTGGAGAACGTATTTTTTTTCACTCTACACATAATCAAACTCCAGAATTCATTGCTGGAGGATATAGTAAAAACTGTTGGTGTAGCTTGGTTCCTGTAGGAAAAGTCCATAAACTATTATTAAAGAGGAGCAGGGAAATTCATTGCTTACCCCTGAGATAGCAGCATGGAATCTGAGAACCTTTTTGGGAACCTGACAGGTACTTGTGACATGGATTAGCCACTGTTGGAAACAGGATATCGGGCTTGATGAACCCTTGGTCTAACCCAGTATGGAATATCTTATGTTCTTTTGTTCTTAAGAGTGCGTACACATATTAGCATGCCAAAATATTTCAAAAAGTCCTCATTTGTCCTGAATGAGCCTGCTCTTGCCTTATCTCTGACATTAAGCAGGGTCAGGCCTAGCTAGTACTTGGATGAGTAACCACCTTGGCATACTAGGGGCTGTAAACTCACTGTATGGAAGAAAGGCCTGGCAATCTACTTCAGAATGCACTTTGGCAAGAAAACCCAGGGACTGTATCTCCAAGAGTCAGCATTAACTCAAAGGCACATGATGCATTTTGAAATCAAAGGTCTCTCATTGAATATGTCAGCACACGAGTTTGCAATGTACAAATACTGCTTCTATATAAAAGCAAGACGTTCTAGAACAACTAATTTCGTACACATGAAAAACAAATAGTTTTCAAGAGCATCATAATGATGAAAGGTTTGTGTGTGTGTGTGTGTGCCATTGAGTCAATATGTCTTTATATTTAGATTTCGGTAAAAAAACAGTTTGCAACTTGGAATTTCTGAATCATCTCTTGATTGTGCTACTACCTTGATCTTGCTGTGGCCCTGAGAGACTATATTTTTCTTCAGGCCAGGGAAGATGTGATTGCTACTACATGTTTACTTATAAATAATGTATGAGACAATTTGTTTCAGGAAATTTGTTCCAATCCCATTGGACATTTTTGTAAATGAGATAGTTTGTCACAGTGTGACTTTCCTGCAATAAATTATTCCTAAGCATAATGTATAATTAATTAAGTAAAAATGCTATGAAGAACTTTAAACAATAAAAGCTAATTGGCAATTTGCTCGAGTATTAGGGAAGAGAGAGGTGAATTTTAAGAAATGAGCGGATTATTTGTTTCCGTTGTGCACAATATTATAATATGGCACCATAATTATACAAGTGCAATCATACCTTCTTGGGGAGCTTATGATTAGTAAAGTTGGATTTTTTTGTATCCAAATATAAGAACAGAGTGATTTAGACATTTTAGTAAGTATATTTTAAAAAGAAAATGGGTGTCATGTGAGATGTCAAGGGGCTCAAAATGTCTAAAGGGATAGCTCCCTCTACCTGCTCCCATTTAATCACTTAAAATAGTATTTCAGCATTCAAAAGCAGCAGCAAGATAAATAAACTGCTAAACCATCCTTCAGACTAAAAAGGGTGACTTCATAGATGTGCAGTTTAATTATTATCAACTCTCCTTCATTTTAACACGTTACCTCAAATAGGGCATCATTTTATAAGGATGCATCTCCTTTTATGCATGAAAGTAGGTGCCCAAAAGAACTATTGAACTCATTTGTGTGCATAAATGGAAGCTTATTTGTATAAATGGCCTCTTATAGAATATTGCCTTGCATAAAAGATGCACGTTTATTTCATTGCATGTGCTTTCACTGTGAATGTGTAAGGATGGAGTTTGGCTAAACAGGAAGAACAGGTGACAGAAAAGCCAGAAAGATGTGTGGGTGCATAGGGAGAAGAATGGGGGGAGGGGAGAGGGGAGGGAAGTGGGGTGTATGGACCCATAGCCAGATCATGTACCACCACACAACCCAACCTCTGGGGCTCAGGTTGGGAAACAGGCTCACCCACCAATAGATCCACAATCTACCTCCCTGCAATGGTAGCAATAGAGGGGACCAGCAACCCCTGTCCTGCTAGGGAACAGACAGAGCGGTACACATCCATAACGCAATAGCAGACAGACGGCAGGCCCGGAAATGCTCAGCTGCCCCCCACCATTATCTGACATTCTCCAGCAGCAAGCCTCCAGCCGCTGCACAGTGTTCCAGCAAGACACATACTAGCTGCAGACAGTCTGCCAGCTAGTCCGTAGTGCATGGTCCTGGAGGAGATGCATGTACCCAGAACAGGAATATCAGCATACGCACCAAGCAAATAAGTCAGTGATTGGGCCCCAAAACAAAACCCATAAATATCACAAAAGAGAAATGCTACATAGCACAATGGGGGAACCTAGCCATGCCATGGTCACTGCTCAGTCAGGGTGAGAGTGACCTCCCAGCAGGACATGCTATGGCCACCCTGTCCATGCAGGTGGTGGCCAGACACTACAATGTCCGAGCCATTGCCCTATGCCGTGTGAAGATGCATCCAGGCCAGGCCACCCTATCCAGGCTATTCCCAAGGTACCTTGCTCCTCATTATGCACATTGGCAGGCCAATACTGGCAACAGTGCTAGCAGTGTGGGCTGTGGAGGGTGTTGGCAGCCACCACACACTGGATAGACAGACACACACTCCCCACACCTATGCCAGCATTGTGCAACTATAGAGGTGTTGGGCAGCCCAGGCCACCACACCAGTCCTGGGCACAGTGCAGGCATGGCTATGGTATGCAATACTGTAGGAGTCACTCCCCAGGTTGGTGAACACTGTCAGACACAATACCTGTAGCACACTCCACAGACATCAGGAAATTGTACCTAACCTAGGAATTGCTATCTGCCAGTAATCATAGTAACCTTTTGATAGATGTGTACCATATTCCCAGGTTTAGGGTGGTATTAGTAAGGTATGCAAGTGCTAGTATTGGGAGATGCACGCAGAGCCCAAAGTCCTGCCTCTCCAGGAGGCTTTGGATAATGGGGCCTGTGGGTGCAGGTGTGTCTGTCCCTGTTGGCTGCTGCTTTACGGCAGAGGTTCCCAACTCCAGTCCTGTGGTGCCAAACACTGTTCGGGTTTTCATGCTGTCCCTCATGAATATGCATGAGATACATCTGCATACCATGGGGGTGGCACATAGAAATGCAGCACAGGCATCTTTATCAGAGGCAGCATGGAACCGGAATGGTGTTTGGCCCTCCAGGACTGCATTTGGGTGACTCTGCTCTAGGTAATGTGCATGTTTATGGTGTCTGTGCTCTGTAGGGTAAAATGTAGGTGTCTTCGGCATGTTTACGTCATCTGCAATAAAAGTGCTGTCTGTATTAGCACGTTGTAGTAGTGGGTAAAATATGGGGACTGGGTTGGCAGGAACCACAGCTGGGACTTGAACCTGTGATCCTCTGCTTCTGACTACACTGGTTTTGTGCACTGCACCACCTTGTTGTCACAGAGTCAGTACATTCCTTGGTGATAACATGACTGTTCATCAGACAGGGCCCGTCTGTTGCAGTACACAGCACCCACCTACACAGGGCTAGGCCACGGTCTGCTCTGGGCAGCTGCCACTGCCCCCTCCACCACCAGTATCCCTCAGCCACCATGCTGACATGCCCTTCTGCTGGTGGTGCTGGTGGTGCGCAGTCTCAGGCCATCCAGTGTGCAGGTAGGCGGCTGCCTATGGTGCGGGTTCTGGGGTAGGGGTGCCTGCATAGATGTCCACGCTCCCCCCACCCCCGCCTGCCAATGTTCCGTGCCATTGGGGGTAGCTGTTGGGTACTATCCCCTGTGACACTGTGGGAAATACACTCGTGCCCATGTTGGCCCTTCAGCAGTTGCTGTCTGGCTGCTCTGCTGTTTCAGCATTCGTATGGGCCACCTAGGCATCACCCTAGTCCGCACTGTGGCCCAGCTCCACCACAGCATGTGCCGCCTGCGGCCCTCTGTATCCCCTTCTCCGGCATCTGTCCAGTTGCTGTTCCGACATGCCCGCCCTGATGTTGCGGGACATGTGCACGCCATAGGAACCCTGTCCGATGGTGGGGAAACCCCTGAGCAGCGCTATTTCACCTTTGGCTCATTCACCTTGTATGGGGACAGAGTATAGACCCTTCCACGATTTATATCTTTTCTATGGAGCTTACTCGGGGGGGGGGGGGGTTGATGTTTCTCATTGCTACCACTATTGGCCAGCTTGGTTATGGATTTTTTCCTGTTTGTTGGGGTCATTTTCAGTGTTTATGTGCCCTTTTGTTCTGTGCACATGTATCACACTTATCACTTTTTTTAGGTTTCCCTACCTGGGCTGTACATTGCTGACACTGAAATTATTTCTCTCCCCTGTAATGTGCATTTAACGGCAGGTTTTCAATCGTGTTTGAATTCAGCTCTTCAGATCAGCGCATTAGTGTGAAGGGAGCCTCTCCCCACCCACTTTCCGCCCACTGACCCCTTCTCTCCGCCCTCTGTCCACCTTCTGCGGTGTTTTACCGTGCCGCGGGGCTTTACGATTGTTAATATTGATTAACGCGCGTTATGTAACGTTAACAATCGTAAGCGCATCATAACGCGCGTTATGATGCGCTTACGATCGTTAATGTTACATAACGAGTGTTATGTATGGTTACCGCAGTTTAGTAAACATACCCCTAAGACTTTGATGCCTTAAACTGCATCAAAGTCTAGATGCATGTGGTTCTGATAAAAGTTACATATAAATTGCTCTCTTTATAAATGTTTAACATTATTCCTTTGGATATACAGGAGGCTGAATGCCTACTATTAGACTGTTCAGATGACAACAAAAATGAACGCACTTGTACAGTTCTTTTCTTTTCCTTTTTTTTTAAATTGCATTTTCAAAATACACATCCCATACATGGAAAAGGTAATACAAAGCATTATATAAATCAAGCAATGAAAAACAAATAATAATGTCACATTGGTGAACAATATTGTAACATAAGCACTTGCACCCTTCTCCTTTCTTAATTTAAACTTTAAATCTGAAATTACATAACACAATAAAACACCAGACTCAAAATCAGTTGCAAACCAGGCTGCAGCTTTATTAACCAAACCAATGTAAAATATTACTCATGATCGGCAACCACACCTTGATTAGATGGCAACATCCTAGTCATATGGTTAGTTATGAAACTGCTGAATTTCACTTTAGCCGACAACCTGCAGTGATGCCAGGCTGAAGGGTAGCATTGTACAAATTGAGAATCTCACAATCACCCTCCTGCCCTGAGACACGGCAGTGGCACCCATTTTCTCTGGTAGTCCCAGTAGTAATCATCATTGTTCAATCCTTCCCCTGGAAGCCAATCCTGGTCTAGCAATGTCATAAGTTGAACTTTCAACTAAACTCCGCTCATAACTCTGACAAAATGTATTTATTTATTTAACAGGTTTTATACTGCCTTCTCATTAAGTCAAAGTGGTTTACATTACAACTCAGTTTATTTATTTAAAAGGATTTCTATACCGCCTTCTCCTTCAATCAAGGCGGTCTACACAGCAAACAATCAACAAGTAAGGGTTTATGTGTGTGCATGCAGTGATACAGTGAGTGCGTGTGCGGTGGTGTGCCGTAGATTCGTGTTGAGCTATTTACAGCGTGCGCTATTATACAATCCTATGTACATGGGGAAGGGGAGGGGGGTTGGTCTGTGGTCTTGGTTACATTACAACAAGGGTAACAAACTTGGAGTACTTAACAAGGGTGTCAAACTTGGAATTGAATAATGTCTAGGAGAAACATTGTTAATGGTCCATATGATACATTATGGACTAAGTGGAATATCCGTAATATTTAGTGAATAGATATGTTTTGAGTTTCCTGTGGAAATCTTTTGTATCAGTAGTTTCCTTGAGATCTTTAGGTAAAGAGTTCCATATTGTTGGTGCCATTATGGAAAATGCCCTGATACAGGTTGTCTGCTTACTTTTTAACTTGCCGTTAGGTTGTTTTTGTGGTTGACTCTTTGTGGTCTGACTTTCAGGTCTCTTATTATGAGAGATTGTAGTGTGTCGGTGATATATGGTGTATGATTTTGAATGTCGTGAATATGATCTTGTGTTTGATCTGAACGAGTATTCGGAGTCAGTGCAGTTGTTTTAGGATGGGGGTGATGTGTTTGTGTCTTGAGGTTCCTGTTATGACATGGGCAGCCATGTTCTGGGCCATCTAGATTGAGTGTAAGGGGTGTTTAGGGAGTCTTTGATAAATTAGGTTGCAGTAGTCAAGGAGTGGTGTGATCGTCTCTTGAAAGACAGTCCTGAAGTCATTCTGGTTGAATAGCATTTTGAGTTGTTGCATGGGTTGCATCTTGAAACATGCTGTTTGTGTAGTTTTTCTTATGTGTAGCTGTAAGCTGAGGTATTGGTCCAGTGTGACGCCAAGATACTTTATTTCTTGCTTTACTGTTATGTTGTTGTGTGATATCTTTATGGTTGATAGTGGGGTGAATGTTTTGTTCCTGGTAATGTGAAGAGCCTCAGTAATGTTGTAGTTGATGTTCAGGTTGTGGTGGTTGAGCCATTTTGTCATGGCTTCTAGGCATCCGGTTATTTTTGTGTAGTCTGGTTTATCTGTATTGAATGTAGTGTAAATCATTATGTCAACTAAGTAGATTTTATATAGTATGTCATGCTTGTTTATTACTGTACCTAGAGGTTGTATATAAATATTGAATAACAGTACAGATAATGATTATCCTTGGGGCATCCCTTGTTGATGTCTAAATGGTTTTGAAGTGTGTGGGCCAATTTTTACTTCTTCTCTGTGGTTCAAGTATGATTGAAACCACATCAGTGTGATGCTGGGTTTGAAACCATCTTGGTGGAAGTCTAATGAAGGAGCATGGTTGACGTGATTTTGCAACTGTAGTTGAATGCTTTTTCAATCATCCTGTTTAGGAATGTTAGGCTGGAGATCAGTTGGTATGATGTAGGGTCTAATGAGTCAAGCAGAAAGTTGTTTAGGATCAGTCTGATGCATGCTTGTTTATTGTTAGTTTGTAGGTAACCCTTTGGGAGTGAGAAGTGAGTGATTTTAAGTAGTGTCTTGCCCAGAACATCCTTTGTGAGCGATCCCAGGCATGGGTCAAGTACAGATGCGGCTGTCTTTATGTCAGTTACTTTATGTCAGTTATGATGCTATTTAGTTGTTCTAGGGTTGGAAGGTGAAAGGTGCCCCGGGGTCTTTTGGGATGAATACTTGGTGGGATATTGGTGGTTTGTGGTATGTTGTTAGGTGCTACATTTAGAAATCTTGTTTCCAGGAAGAGTGCCAATTGTTGTGGATCAATGCTGTCCTCTTTTCTTCATGTAGGATCTTTTGTGAGCGCTCTCACAATCTCGAAGAGATCCCTGGGTTTATTAAGGGATTTCATTATCAGATTGTGTAGTATTCCTTCTTGCACTTGCTTATCAGTATGTTATATTCTTGTTGTTTGATGTATTGGGGTTTGTCTTCCTTATTTTTAGTGCATTGCCATTTTCTTTCAATCTTTCTGAGAGCTATTTTTAATGTTCTAATGTCGTTAGAGTGCCATGGTGCAGTGATTCTGCTTGTGCTGTGTGCTATTTGGTATTGCTGCCACATTGGAGATGACCTTGTTCCAGTTATTTATTATGCCATCTAGGTCATTCATATCCTAGATTAGCTGCGGTTTCATTTCTTTTGTGAAGATGGCTTTATCAAATCTTTTAAACCTTTTGTGTTTTTATGTCGGATCTTCTTGATTGTCTATAGTTGTACCTATCATTATATTGAAACTGAGCATGTGATGGTCTGATCAGGGTACTGGTGTGATTAAGGGCTGGGTTCTGGTTTTGTTGGCTGTCATGTTGGTGGGGGTGAAGATGAGATCTAAGGTACTTCCTTGATTGTGTGTAGGTGCAGTTACTATTTGGATGAAGTGCAATGTGCTCATGGCTTGAAGAAATGAGTGGGCTGCTTTGGGGGTGGTGGTTAGCCCCTTAGGAGCAGGAGAGATTTGAGAGGTTCTGAGTATGACATACAGTTCCAGGATAGATGAAAATACTTTGATTGTTATTTTAGGAGCTCTGTATGTGAGACACACGTTAAGGTGCTTGTTTGAGGCTATTATGATATTGTTGTCATCTGTTCCATTTATATTCAGTTTGTTGAGCTTGAGGACATTATGAGCAATGATGAGAACTCCACCGCCTCTTCTATTAGTTCTAGGGTAGTTGTGTACGGTGTGCGTTGTTGGGGTAGGATGGTTTACTATGACCTTGTCTGCTTCGTTTAACCATGACTTTGTGAGAAAATTATCCTTCCATATCCTAAACCTTATCCCCAACATATTTGCCAAAGGCATACGGGAGGGAGGGAAAGTACCCCAACATCCCAAGACTTACACATATCCCTGCTCTCACTCCTACCAGAGACTCAGCTGATATCCCCCAGTTCAAAAAGGCCTTGAAGCATCACCTTTTCATCATATACTTTCCAGAGAACACAATAACACAAGTTCATCTAAACAACTCCAATCCCATCCCTATCTAACATGATACTTTTTCAAGTAATATTACTATCATATGTATATAGTTCAAGTTCTATTATCCTTTGTTACAATTACCCCTGTTTTCCAAGTTTTTCTTCCTGTTCCATGTAAAAACAGATATATGTATCTTATCTTATCTGATGTTTTGTAGTTCTATGTAAACCGCGCTGATAATAAATAGTGCGGTATATAAAAATGTTAAATAAATAAATAAATAAATAAATATAAGCAGCTAATTAACTTCTTGCTCTCTTTTTAACCTCCCCTCCCTCTTAATAGACACTGCAACACTGGAAAACTGAAAATAGAAATGCACTACCTCTTGTACTGAACAAAGTACAAAAACCTCCACGATGTTCATCTCCTAGAGCTAATATATTCCTTTTAATAAATTCAAAATAAAATACTTTTTCCTACCTTTGGGTATTTTATTTTTTCAATCATGTTGGTTCCATTTTCTCTTTTCTGTTTTCTTCATCAGTCTTCTGCCAACTCTTTCCAGTGTTTGTTATCCATTTATCTTTTCTCCTCTCTCCTATCATCCTCCATTCCCTTACTACATATGTTTCTGACATATTGATCATTCCCTTTTCCTTCTTTCTGATTCTCTATCCACTTAAATTTCATCCTGTTTTTCACCTTCTAGTCTTCAATCTCCTCCTTGTTAATTTTCACGTATCTATTAACTTTCCATCTTCTACCCAGCCCATCTCCCTTAGCTCTGCCATTTCCCCATATCACTCACTTCCTGATCTCTTATTCCCTTCTATTTTTCACCCCATCATTAACACATCTTTATCTTTATCTTTATTGAATTGCTTGATTGACCGCCCAGGCCGAAGCATCAGGGTGGTGTACAATAACAAAATGACAACTGCAGAAAATAAAAGTTAGAAAAGAACGCCAAAGCTGATAGGACAGAGAGAGAATAGCAGGCTAAGACAGAAGGCACCTCTACCCTCTGTATTCACCAGCCTCCTCTCACTTGCTTCTCCTTGACAATCCCCCAACAAGTTTCCTCACCACGCCCAGCACCTATGCTCTCCCTCACTTCCCTTGTAGCCCAGCATCTCCCCTACCTCTCTCTCATACCCATCCTTGTAGCCCAGAATCTTCCCTCCCTCTCATTCTCTATCCATCCTCTCCACCACCCACCCATCCACTTCTATCTCTTTCCCACCTACTCTATAGCCTGGCATCACCCCATAATCTGTTTCCCACCCATCCACTTAGCTCGGCATCTCCCCTTTCCACCCATCCACTTATGTAGTCCAATATCTTTCCTATTTCTTTCTCTCTCCCTCCCTCACCCACCCCTTTCATCACCTCCCTCTCTCTGTCTCTTTCCCCCCCATCCACAATCCTATGTAGCTGGGTGTCTTCCTTCTACCTCTCTATTTTCCTCATCCACACTTGTAGTTTGGCATCATCCTTCTTTCCCCTCCCCCCCCCCAAGTAGCACATCTTCCCCTCTATCTTGCCTTTGTAGTCCATCCAGCATTTCCCTATCTTCTCTCCCCCCCTCAAAAAAAAAAAAAACAAAACAAAAACAGTGCAGCATTTTCCCTCTCGACCCTTCTCTCTTTATCAACACCATGGCACCTTTCCTTTTCCCTTACCCACCTCAACAGTGCAGTTTTTCCTTGTGTTGTAGAGCCCACGCAAGCAACAGCAGTAGCCTGAACCACAACCATGCAGTGAGATGACTGCTGTGATCACAGCCAGAGATATAATAAAGGGGGCTGAGCTGTGAGCATCAGGAAGTCACATTTAAATTTAAAGGAGCAGTACCAGCTTCTACAGTATAAAAAAATGGCATTGACAGCCCCACTGTGAGGGAACTGTAGGGATTTTCCCGGGAGGGAGAAAGGCAGAGAGACATCAGAATGGAAAGGAAAGAGAGATATGAGTGTCAGCATCCAATGGTTAAAGGGCCAGGATCCTGTTCATAGGGAGATGCAAAGAGCAAAAATGAATGAAAACAAACAGCTGGGAGTGAGACAAAGTAGTCGCAACAGTGAAACTGGCACAGTTCTGAGACAGAAAAAAATGTTTTAAAGGGTTTTAAACTTTTACAGCACTGCTGCAGTGCTTAGCTGATGAGGAGCCCTGGGACTGTGTTAGGATTATTTTCTTGGGGTTTAGTTTTGGAAGTGTTTGTGTGATTTTGGGGTATGATTGGCAGATTATGTATTAAAGGAGTGAATTCTGATGAAGTAAATAGCCATTTCTGTATGAGGAAATTCTTAGTACAGTATAATTCCAGAATGTGCAATTAAAACTTTTAACAAGCTCAAGCTAAAAAGTGAAGTTCAATGCATGATGCCGAACACTATGCCGAATCACAGTGTAGAAGTGGGAAGTGATACCATTTTCATAGTAACCACGTTTTTAACCAGACGTCTACAAAAGATGCTGGTTTTGATTGCTGAGTGTCTGAAGTTAGAATTCTGAATAAAAAATATAGGAAGGTTACTTAATTTGATTGACAGAGTATGTGAGTGTGATAATAGTTAATCTGAGTGCAACTCCCCCCTCCCCCCTCTTTACTTAGCCACTTTAGGGAGGCTTGAATTGAGTGTCTGAGACTCTCTAGAGCAGGAATTAAATTGGATTTTGAACAGCTCAGAAAGCATATTTATCTTAAGCTTGGCTTTGAATTGGTGCCCTGCAAGGAGGTGTAAGCCCTGTATGAGAGATGCCAGGCCATAATAGAGCTGAAACGGTGCTTAGAAGTTGGCTGCTAAAAATGTTAGTCTGTGCTACCATTCGGTAATTGGTCTTCATTAGCTAGGAGAGAACAATTATAATTTTTGTTTATATTTAGATAGGCACAGTCTAGAATAGAAAAGAAAACCCTGTTACATAGATTCTAAAGAAAATAAATAGAGAAAAGGAGGGCAAAAAATAGTTAAGCAAACCCTGAAATAGAATAGATGGGATTTTCCATGTTTGATTTGGTTAAAGATTGTTTAGTGGGTATCTGTCCTCAAAAGGGGAAGAAAAGATACAGAACTCTGCTACAGAGGAACCCAAACAGGATATTTTATTTAACAGTTTTTTATACCACTTTAAATTGTAACTTAAACTTGTTAATGTATATTAAACAGGAATGTAATTTGGGTTTTTCTGAGACAATGGAGAGTTAAGTGACTTGCCCAAGGCTACAAGGAGTGCTAGTGGAAATCAAACCCTGATTGGTTGGCTCTTAAGCCAGTGCTCTAACCATTAGGCTATTCCCCCACTCCAAAGACATGAAGCAACTGAGGCACCCTCAAAGGACATAGCCTACTGATTTTTAGAATAAAGATACTTGTACAAGTGGTTAGACAATTGGAAATAATTATTTATTTGTGAAAATAAGAACATTTTTTTCTGGCTGTACTCCTGAGTAGTTTTATTTTTCGAACTGTGGATTGAGAAAAGTGAGGAGAATACATATTTCGTAAAACCCTACAGGGAAACACAGTCATACCGAATGCTCAGCTTATTATTTGGTTCTTTGAAGCATTGAATTTCCCTGAGTCCCTAGTTGTCCAATTAGTGATGATCAACCAGGATCTGAATTAGGATCATGGTTTCACAGAATTTCAGCACAAGACCATTGCAAAAGAAAAAGTTTTGGAGTAAATCTCTACAGCAGGAGTCAATAGATTCACAAGGCAAAAAAAATCTTGTTAGCATTTTTCATAGAGCACCAGATCAGACAAATGTTGGGCCAGTCAGGAAATAAGAATGAAGATCACCCACAATACAAGAATTTTATTTTGTTTTTCTAAATTTTCATTTCAGGACAATTTTGTTCATTAGAGAGGTAGCTGTGGTTGCTTCCTAAATGAAAAATATAGCTGAAAGGGTACTAGAGGTTTCAGGCAAATAAAATACCCAATTAGCTTATTTTTTTCACAGTTAGAGGCTGGTCTCAAGCTATCATATCTGCATGAGAGCTGGCTGTAGCCAGTCTACTCTTAACTCTATCTCCAGACATGGTTTTCTTTCTGAAGGCCCTCTCTGAACTTTCTTTCTGAATTCCCTCTCTGAGAAAGGATCAATGAGAAGTTACTGGACTGAGAGCATCTCTCATGCTCTCACTACATGACAGGACATCTACTTGGGAAAAATAGTAATAATGTATATTGTGGCAGATAAAGACCAGTATGGTTCATATAGTCTGCCCAATAAGGTGGCTATAGTGGCTGTAACTGCCGCTCCGTGAAGGTCACTCCCCACCCCCACCTCTATATATTTGCTTTAATTTTATCCTCTTGCTATAAAGAGATCCACTGTGTCTGTCCCATGCCATTTTGAATTTTGTCATTGTATTTTCCCCCACCACCTCTATCAGGAGGGCATTCCATTTCATTGAAAAAGTATTTCCTGATGTTGCTTTTATGTTTACCACCTTACAACTTCATTGTATGCCCTCTAGTTTTACTGCTTCCCCTTCTTTTTTAAAAAGGTTTGTTTGTTCATTAATACCGTTTAAGTATTTAAAGGTCTGTATCATATCACCACTGTCCCTCCTCTCCTCTAGGGTATACATACTTAGGTCTTCAAGTCTCTTCTCATACGTCTTCTGGTGCAGGCTCCAAATCATTTTGGTTGCCTTCCTCTGAACCATTTCAAGTCTTTTTATATCCTTTGTGAGCTATGTTCTTCAAAACTGAACACAATACTCCAAGTGAGGCCTCTCTTGGCCTCACATGCCATGACCAGAGATGCTAAGTTATCCAGTTCCATAAGGGAAACTTACAGCCAGTCCTAGTTTTCAACTTACCTCCTAAAACAGTATGGTATTTGTAGTTCTTGAATCTATCCATTGAAATCAGTGCTGCAGGTCTCATAATACATCAGGATAGGGTTACCTGAAATCCAGAACCATCCTAAAATGTCCATCTTGGAACTCAATCACTTCTCCCTCCACAGCCCCAGTCTCAAATTTACTGCTAATGCTCACCATGGTACTTGCATCATGTTTGCCATTGGTGCTTTCAGTATGGATTATCTCTGCAGCAATGCTATTTTGCTCAACAGAAATCAGGCCCTCTAAACCTCCTCAGTTACCAGAGTGGCAATATTGCATATTCCACTTATTTTTATAATTTCAGAAATGATCCATCTGAATTTTAGGTTTTAAATAACACAGGTACACTAAAAAATTTTTTTTTTAAACTGCCTCTAATGTTTCGATTGATTTTTACGTTTTTTGGTGCGCTGAATCCAAATCTGGTAACCAATTTGCTCCATCACGTACAGATTTTTTGCTACATTGGGTTAGCAGTTTGAGGTGAACGTTTCAGATTGAGTGCGATCGAGATAAAAGTTTCTTGGATGAATTCTTTATACTAATTGTTTAGTAGTTATTCAAATAAGAATAAAGAAAATTGTAACAAGGCAGCACATAAGAATAGAGTAATGTCAACAAAACACACTGTGATGGTAGCAAAATTGTCTGCACTTAAAACAGCTACATACATGTGCACAAACATTGAACATATAAGAGCGAGGTTAGACACAAAGCAAAGCAAAGAAATGTGCAAAAAATGTTGTACAGGTATGTATGTAAGAATAGAAAACGCAAACCGCACCATTGCAATACATGAAGACAAACACCCGATGGTGTGAAAATAAAATTCTAATAAATGAGATCCGACACTGTGGTAATAACTAGCAAATTTTTATTTCAAAGTTTAGTAAAAACACGATATTTGTCAACACAGTTTAGATTTTAAAGTCATTCTTGGGTCAATCAATCTCCTGGTGGGCCCGTTTCTTCTTCCCCCGAATGCTTCTCTTGGTGCGCTGCTTGGCGTATTTTTCATCTGGGGTTTCCCGCAGCAGCAACCAGCAGAAATCAGCCATCATAGTGGTGTTCCATCTTCCTTGGTACCTTCTCTCTGCGTCCTTGATGTCCTGGTGAAACCTTTCACCTTGTTCTTCACTGTACGCCCCCAAGTTTTCGGGAAAGTAGTTCACATGGGAGTGCAAGAAATGGACTTTCAGGCTCATGTTACAGCCTTGTTCTTTGAAGGCATTGAGCATCCTGGTAACAATATCCTTATAGTTCTCATCTCGCCTGTTCCCCAAGAATTTGAGAACAACATCCTTGAAGGAATCCCAGGCTTCTTTTTCCTTCTCAGACATCGTTTCAGCGAATGCTCCATCTGAAATGAGTTTCCTTATATCAGGGCCAACAAACACTCCTTCCTTTAGCTTTGCTTCAGAAAGTCGGGGGAACTTTGAGCAAAGGTACCGAAAGCACTCACCATCTTTTGGAAGGGACTTGATGAATTGCTTAATGAGACCCAACTTAATGTGGAGAGGTGGTAATAGAATTTTATCACGAGGTACCAAGCTCTCATGAAGAACATTTTTCTCACCGGGTCTCAAATACTCCCGAATTGGCCAGTCTTTTTTCCCCCAGTGTAGGTCGCGGGCCCGGCTATCCCACAAGCAAAGGAAGCAGGGATATTTGGTGAAACCGGATTGCTGCCCTAATAGCATGGATAGAATTTTAAAGTCTCCACAAATCATCCACTTATGCTCATCATAACGAATCTTCTGAAGAATCAGGGCCAAATTCTCGTATTTTTCTTGGAGAATAACAGAGTGAGCAATAGGAACTGAAGCGAATGTGTTGCCATTATGAAGAAGAACACCTTTTATGCTGTCTTTTGATGAATCAATGAACAGCCGCCATTCAGCAGGATCATACTTGAGTTTAAACTTTTCCATCACTCCGTATATATCGTTGCAAAATACCAAATCTTCCTGTTTGCTGAAATACTTCAAAAATTGTGTCTCGCGGTTGCGGTACCAATAAAAAGTTGTTCCTGGTGACAATAGATTTTTCTGTTTAAGCCGAGAACCTAGCAGTTGGGCAGCATCTTTTGGGAGTCCTAAATCCCGGATAAATCATTCAATTCAGCTTGAGAGAAAAGTTCAGGTTTCGGATCTGGTTCAGTTTCAAACTCGGAAGTACTGGACTCATCGGGAAAAGCCATCTGATGAGTCTCATCATGATCAGAACCGTCCACACAAATATGATCCAAAGATTTTGGTGGTTCAGGCACAGGTACTTCGTTGCTCTGAGGCATAGGCCTAATTGCTGAGGGAAGGTTGGGGTAACTTATTACGTTCTTATTTTTTAAGTTGTATCCCTTCACAATGCAAGAGCAAAAATAGCAGTCACTGCTGTGGTCTCTTTGTTCACGCCCCATCATAGGTATTCCGAAACGAAATGCTTGTTTTTTACCTCTCATCCATAAGCGTAGATCTTCCTCACATGTCTTGCACACTTTGTGAGGAGCCCACGGTTTGTCTTGATCGCCTAACTTCAAACCGAAATAGGCGAAATATACTTTTTTAATAAATGCAGAAATGTTCCTCTGCCGCTTTTTCGCGGTATATTCCCCACAAATAAAACAAAAACTGTCCGGAGAGTTGATGCAACCTCTGGCTCTGTGAGCCATCACAAATACACAGCACTGCAAACTACAACTGTAGTGAACCACTTCGGAATAAAGCTGGATTACGACTGAGCAAACAAAAGGTAATAATGAACTTGCAAGAAACTGAAATTTGACAGGAACGTTCATGTCGCAACCACCGTGTTTGAGCGAGCGAACGAGGCGAGGCGAACAGGAAAGAACATGCGCCAGCGCGAGTACTGGATTTAGCCCCCCGCCTCCCAATTGTCCTGTTAATGTATAAAATGAATACAAAACACTCTAAAATATCATGAGGGAGTGTTTCTAGTTAGTTAACCATTACAACCTCTATTTTGGGCCAAGAAAATAAACTGCAGTAGGCTAAAAAGAAATTATGTGAACATTCCTTATATGGGTAAGAAATCTAATTTTGCAAGAAAACGTGACGTGATGGAACATTTTGGCTATTTTTCCTGGATTCAGCACCCCAAAATCTATAGGAATCAGTTGCAAAACTGGAGGCAGTTTTTTGGTAGTGTACCTGTGTAATTTGTTTAGCAAGAAAAGGTCGAAAAGAGATGGAGAGTGCTGAACAACTGATGCCCTTGTCATAACTGGTGGGCCTTCTAGTTCCTCCCCCCCCCCCCTCATCCTCTGAATTATCTCTGGAAGTTAAGGGCTGCTGCACAGTAACCATATGAGTCTGCTTCTTCTTGCCCTCCAACCCGCCTTTAATGCTGTCAGGTTTCTTTGTTTTCTCTGTCCAAAAGCAAATACTTTATCTTGATTGGGGGGTCTGGGAATGGCAATGCAGTTGCTATGGCTTGCTCCCAGGCTGCTTATCTCTTGTCCTGCACTTTCCAATGACTGCTACTTCTCAGTGGCATGATGGCATTATAGCAAAGAAATCGCTAAGGAGTGGGCTTTATTCTGTCAGGTCGCCAGCACTGCTAAGAAGGCTTCAGCTTACTGATTGTTACTGTTTATAGCACAATGTACCATTCATAGAACTCAATTTACTAAAGTGTGCTACCACATTGTGCGTGCTAATTTATTTATTTATTTTATTTATTTATTTAACATTTCTTATATACCGCACTATTATCATCAGCGTGGTTTACATGGAACAGAACATATACATACAGGGAAACTGTAGTGTATTTTACAAGTAACAGGGGTTTGAGAACTTGGATGAAACAGGGTAAACTATATAAACTATATACAGTAAACTATATACATGATTCACAGTCGAAATTCTCTAGGTCTGAACATGGTGTGACTATTTCTCTTAGGAAAATTTATACTGGAAAATAGTTTGAGAATAGGTAGTGCTTGAGTTTTTTTCTGAATTGTGTTAGACTGGTTATGGCTCTTAGTTCTGGTGGGAGGGCATTCCATGCTATTGGGGCATGAATGCTAAAGGCTCTTTTAGATGTTTCCTTAGTGAATCTGACTGTTTTTTTCGGGACGGTTAAGGTATTTATTGCTGCTGATCTTCTGGCTCTGTTGGGGGTCTGAGTGTGTAATAGGTCAGTGATGGTTGAGGGTGCTTGATTGTTTAAGGCTTTGAAAGTGGTGATTATGATCTTGTGTTGGATTCTGGCATTGGTTGGTAGCCAGTGGAGTCTTTTTAGGATTGGAGTTATGTGGTCTGTCTTCGATATTCCTTTGAGTACTCTGGCGGCAGTATTCATTGCAAATTGTATAGAGTTAAGAATGTACATAGAATTGTACATAGTTTCCCCCAGTTACTTCCAAGTTGATCTCCCTGTTTATTGTAAATACAACTCAAAGTTCCTTGTGTTGTATAGTTGATGTTAAATGTAAACCGCTCTGATCTAAAATAGAGCGGTATAGAAGAACTGTTAAATAAATAAATAAATAAATAAATTGGAAAGGATTTAAAGTTGATTGAGGGAAACCGTATAGAATTGCATTTGCGAAATCGAGGTGTGGCATCACCAAGGCTTGGTAGATGGTTCTGAAATCTGTGGGTTCCAGTAGAGGTCGTAAGTGGCGTAGTGTACGTATCTTGTGATATATTAGTTTTGTTATATTTTTTATGTGAGTTTTCATATTGAGACGCTGGTCAAGGATGATGCCTAGATATTGTATAGTAGGTTTTACTGTCAATTCCTTGTCCTTTATTTTTAATGTAGCAGGGGGTGTGAAGTTTTGGTTCTTCGTGATAAACATAACATCGGACTTACTGTGATTGATTCGTAAGTTCTGTGTGAGGAGCCAGTCTTCTACTGCTTCGAAGCATTTTACCAGTGGCGTAAAATCAGGATGGTTGATGGAGAATGGCATGTATAGGAGAATGTCGTCTGCATAGGCTAAGCAGGTAACGTTAAAAGAACGGATGAGGTCACAGATAGGTTGCATGTAAATCTTAAACATTAATGCTGAAAGTGAGGAGCCTTGCGGTACGCCCTGATCTTGCAGAAATGGATCTGATGTTCTATCGCCAATCCTAACCTGTTGCCATCGGTTAGACAGGTATGATTTACACCAGTTCAGTGCGTTGTCCTGTATTCCTTTTTCCTTAAGGCGATCGGTAAGTATTTGATGACTTACTGAGTTGAACGCAGCCGAGATGTCCATGAATATAAGGATGAAGCCTTGCCAAATATTATCTATTCCAGTGATTAATGTATTGAAAAGAGTGATGAGGAGGGTTTCTACTCCATGAGATTCCCTAAAGCCATGTTGGGCCGGATCAAGCGGAGCTTCAGTGTCTATGTGTTGCTGTATTTGACGTTGGACCACTTTTTAAATTATTTTAGCTAACAGTGGGATGCTGGATATTGGTCTGTACGATTCTACTCTTAGAGGGTCCAGTTTATTGTTCTTCAGTAATGGTCTAATGGAGGTTTGTTTTAGGCTCTGAGGAAAAATCCCGGATGCAAATGATTGTTCTAGGATTTTATGTATGAAGAAGCTTACTTCACCTCTGATCTCTCTTATCCAGGTTGCTGGGCATGGATCATTTGGTGCAGTGGTAGCGTTGATTGAGGCGATAGTGTTTTCAATATCCTTGGTTGATATCGTGTCAAACTTGGTCAATGTGGATGACTGTGACAGCTTGGATATGCTAGTTGACCCAGAGGTGCAGGGGTTCTTGACTGTGCAACATTTTTGATTTTAGGTAGCTAGCATAGTCTTGAGGGTGTATTGTTTGTGTATGTTGAGGGGTTGGTTCCTTTGCCAGTGTTTTTACAATATTGAAGAGATCATGGTGTTTATTTACCGATTGCTTTAGGAGATTTGTATGGAATTGTTTCCTTCTATCTGCTATTTCTTGGCGATGCTTTCTTAGGTGTGAGTAGTAAGCTGTATAGGCTTCAGTAGAATGGGATTGTCGGCATCGTTTCTCGAGTCTGCGAAGATGGAGGAGAGATGTTCTTAGTTCGTTAGAATACCAAGCTACATGTGTTCGATGATTAGACCTTCTTGACATGTTCGGTAGTTGAGAGCAGGATCTGAGGATGTTGTCCCAGGTGTTGATTAGGTCATCCAGTTCAGGTTTAGAGGTGTGTAGCATTGGGAGAATATTCTTAAGTACATCCTCTTTATCAAAGGAGCGGAATCTCCTAGCTGTTGGCTTGGAGGGGGTGGGGTTGGAGTTAAGAGTATTAAAGGAGTTGGGTATTTGGAATATGATCAGACTATGGTCAGACCATGGTACTGGTGTTATGGAAAGTGCAAAATTGTGGTCTACTTCTATGGATGTTTGTGGTACGAAGATCAGGTCAAGTGTATTTCCCATTGCATGAGTAGGCTCTCTGACTATCTGGTTATATCCAAGGTCATCAAGCGCTTCCAGAAATGCTGGGATTTGCGTGTCATGTAGGGAGGGGAGGTTGAAGTCTCCTAATATCCAACTCAATATTCGTGTTTTTTCTGTGTTGCAGGCCAGGTCGACTATTGTTGACAGATCATCAGCTGATGTTGTTGGAGCTCTGTAGACTAAGTTGATTGAGTGTTCGTTGTTTGATATAGTTAGCGTGTTTAGGTGTGTTGTGCTGATATTGTTGGACATCTGAAATTGTAGCTGGCTTTTTGTGATGGTGAGTACTCCACCTCCTCTTTGGTTGTTCCTGTGGCACATGTAGATTGAGAATCCAGGGGGTAGCATCTGGTTGAGAATGACGTTGTCGCAGTCGGATAGCCAGGTTTCTGTGATCAACAGGATGTCAAGGTCATGTGATGTTATGAGGTCGGTGATCAATGGCCATTTTGTGCGGATGGATCTGATGTTGATGAGGGTGCATCGCAATGGTCGTTGGTGCTGTTGCTTTGGCTGAGGTTTTTTAGTAAGTTGAAGGGTGATGTGGAGTAGATGTGAGTGGGGTGTATGGATAGGGTTTGTTGGGTGTGTTTGGGTCTTGTTTGACCATCTCTTCCAGTTGTTCCTTGGTATAGAGTTTTGGCCGCTGTTGAAGGCGTTTGAGTATTCAGATAGTGCAAGGAGGAGATAGGTGATGGTGAGAGTTATGAATGTGTGCATCTTTAAGGGAGACATTGTGTATAAAGTGAAAGGGAGGAGCACTTGTGGCAAATATGGTAGGGAATGCTAACGGAGAATACTGGCAGCAATAATAGCAATGTACAAATAACAGTATTAGTTGAAGTGGTGGAAATATTGGCAGTACTGATAAGGAGATTACTGTCTGTAATAATGACAGTACTAGTAAATACTGGCGGCACTGGAAAAGAGAATATTGGCAGCAATAATAACAGTGTGCAAATAACAGTATTAGTTGAAGTGGTGGCAGTATTGGCAGTACTGGCAAGGAGATTACTGTCTGTAATAATGCACTGGCAAAGAGAATATTGTCAGCAAAAATAACAATGTACAGATGTCAATATTGGGTTGAGATAGTAATAGGGAGTGTTGGCACTGAGAGAGTATTGGCAACAATAGTAACAATGAGATTGTAACAATAGCAACACTGTAGAGCAATAGTAGCAATTGTTTAACAATGGTGGCTGATACAGGTTAGCAATATTGTTGCTATATGACAACGAGGGGCAGCAAGATTAGTGGAGCTAATAGTAACAAGTTGCTGGCAGGGTTAATTAGAGAATGTCTGCTCTAAGGCTGAGACCAGTGTAAATGGAGGGAGCATGCACTTTTACTATGTATGCTACCTGGCGTTAATCAGCAAATATTGTTACATGCTGAGTGGTTGATCGACTTTGTAAGGCAAAGTGGATACACATGCTAATACATGATAGTAAGAGACTGTATGAATAATTGATTTTATTGTCTGAACATCTTGTTTTACTATGAATTGTCAAACCTTATCAAGAGCTGAGTTGTTGCTTGTGAGATGCTGGTTAGTATCGGCATTCAGGGCTCTGGAGCTTTAAATGTCCTCGTTTTCACTACTTTTTTCAGACATTTGGCAGGGTCCGATTCGCAGAGTTGCTCGTGCGGCTCAGGTTAGATTAAGACTTGTTCCAGATGAGCTGGTTTTTACGAGGGTGACCGTGTCTCGGTGGGTAAATTGTGGATTACGCCAGTTGGCTGCTTATGGTGTCCTATTATCGTGCCCCGCCTAAGGGCCATGCCAAAGGGCCCTCTGGCGAGGCCCTCAGGCGCGGGCCCACCAGCCGCGGGCACGCCCGAACGGCGATGCTTTTGAATACTGGCCTCGTGCCCCGATTGGGCCGCTAAGCAGGGGGAGGACTTTGGAGCGTTGCTCCGACCCGCTCTATCCCTGATGGGAGAGCTCTGGAAGAGGGCCGGAGGATGGCTGAAGAGGCCGGATCGCCCGACCGGCGATGCTTTTGAATCCTGGCCTCGTGCCCCTATTGGGTCGCTGTGCAGGGGGAGGACTTTGGAGCGTTGCTCTGGCTCACTCTATCCCCGATGGGAGAGCTCTGGAAGAGGGCCGGAGGATGGCTGAAGAGGCTAATGCTATTAATATGTATTTTTAGTAAATACATCCCATTGCCCTGTTCTATATAATACATGTTAATACACAGTAGCATGTTTGACTAAATCTAGCCCATAGATTAGCTTTTCTTATGTTTGAATTTGTTTATTCAAATGCATACAACATAGAACAATAAACTAGACCCAAAAGACCCCAACTCTTACAGGCCAATAGCTAGCATACCTCTAATCGCCAAAATAATAGAAAAAACCATACAACTCCAACTACAGGACTACATAGATGAGCACAACCTCCTTGATGCGCATCAATTTGGATTCCGCCCCTTCCATGGAGTTGAAACCCTCCTAATTGCGCTGACAGACCTCCTCATCAGAGGTACTAATGAAAATAGCAAAGGTTTCCTTCTCCTCTTCATAGACCTATCTGCCGCATTCGACAGCATCAATCACAATACACTCATCAACAGACTAGAAAATTTAAAAATAGGAGGGACAGTCCTTGAATGGTTCAAATCATACATCTCACACAGATTAATATGGATACAATTAGGTAAAGAAACATCAGAAACTTTCCCTCAAGGTCAGGGTATCCCTCAAGGATCAGCCCTCTCTGCCCTCCTCTTCAATCTGTACCTCCAGCCTATTACAAACATATTCAAGAAGTATAAAATCGGGGGCGGAGCCTGTTGTCCAGCGGGTTAGACGCTTTGCGCTGAAGCTCCCGAGAGGCCTACTCAGAATCCTGACTTAATACCTACATAAACTTAATCTTTTGCTCCGAACTTACCGGGGTACCTCGGGGGGGATGGCGGCCCATAAACCAGCGCGCTTGGACTTCGGGTCTCCCTCTTCTTTACACGGAAAACGCTCCAAAACAGAGGTGTCTTCCCCACAGAAGATGGTTCCACTTCAGGAAAACCCCGAAATGCACCAGGAGATCTTAGAGGAAATACGCGGCGTGAAGGAACTGGTGCAGTCCAACGGAGAAGCGCTTCGAGCCATGCGAGAAGACTTCGGTGTGCTCCAGGACCGACTTGAAAGTCTTTCATTACGGCAGGACAACATGGCGGGGGTCCTCGACTCGCACGCGGTGCGCTTGGTCAAACTGGACAAGGCTGAGCGCCAGATACAGAGTCTTCAAAAAGAGTTAGAAGATAGCAATAATCGAGCCCGTCGCAACAATGTGAGGCTCATTGGAATACCGGAGGGGGCGGAAGCAGGAGATATAAGAGAATTCCTGCTCAAAACTCTTCCCTCATTGCTGAAGATCACTTTTCACAGAGATCTGGAAATTGACCGAGCACATCGTGTTCCTACCCATATGGCGCCCAATCGGACGACCCCCCGGCCTATTATCTTTCGATTACTAAGATATCAACAAGTGGAACAAATTCTAAATGCTGCCCGGGCGAATCGTCATCTGGAGTTTGAAAGTCATAAAGTCTCCTTCTTCCCTGATTTGGCAAAGCCCACAGTTGACCGTCGGAAGAGACTCCTTGCTTTTCGCCCTCGACTTCAACAGCTACAGGCTCGCTTTGGCCTGTTGTATCCAGCGAAGCTCCGAGTGACTCTCCACAACCAAACTAGGACATTCGAAGATCCGGATCTACTATCAACATTTTTAGACTCCAAAGAAGCAGAGCAGATGCGCTAATCCAACAACTTGGACTTGTTATCTGCCGGCTCTGTCCGCCATTTTGAAGGGCCCGACGCGGTGGTCATAGCCAAGCACAGAGACTATCTGGACTTTTCTTTCTTTCTCTATATGACTTTCTTGGTCTCCTATCCCTCCATGATGTGTGCCTCGGTTGGATTCGGAGCATACACAGTTATACAGGTTATATGTTTTCAATTTTGGCCTTCTCTGGGGTTTCCCCCCGCAGACACATGGTCGCCAGTAATTTCTGGGGTTTTGCTTCTTCTCTACCGCACTGCGGTTCTTTTTTTTTTTTCATGTGAGGCGCTTCATTGTATTACATTAGCTTATTTTCTATCATGTCATGTGTACAGTCAGATACAGTTAATATGAGGGACATTGTGAAATTATGTGCGTTCTCATGCTCTTTTTCCGGCAATCAGAGGAGATTCATGGAGTCCCCTTCTCTCATAGGGAAACCAAAATTTCAGCATATGCTGATGATCTTATGCTCTTTGTCTCTCTAGACTCAGTGCCGGCTGTCCTAGCGCAAATTGGTAAATATTCACAACTCTCGGGTTATAAGATAAATTGGACCAAGTCGGTAGCCTTTCCACTAAATCCTCTGATTCATCAGGCAGATATGCAATCCTTTCCCTTATTATGGCAACCTCGCATGGTCAAATACCTTGGGGTTCACTACTGCTCTCCTTTGGAAGACGCTATCTCCTTTAATGCCAAAGACTTAACTTCTAAAGTCCGGGCGCTTACTCACCGTTGGACTTCTTTAACACTTACCTGGTGGGGTCGCCTAGAAACCATAAAAATGATGATTGTTCCTAAAGTGAATTACATTTTAGAAATGTTGCCCTGTCTCCTACCTCGACGTACATATAAAGATTTAGAGGGCCTTCTGACTAGATACTTATGGCAAAACAAGACACCTAGGATAGCGAAACATCAGTTGCAAGCAGATAAGGAAAATGGGGGTGTCAGGTTCCCTGATTTCCTGAAATACCATCAATCTTTTCTTCTCAAACAAGGCGCTCGTTGGCTGGAAGATCTAGCACCGAGTAGACCTGTGTGGCTAGACATAGAGGAGGACCTTTGCAAGCCGATTCCTCTTACTTATCTCCCTGGTATGACTCTCCCATCAGACTCCCACTATCCACCAATGCTTTTAGACACTTTAGGTGCCTTTAATACTCTTATGCAATCTCTAGACTCCCGATTCTGTCCGTTAGACAGACTCCCGCTTTGGTACAATACTCGATTTCAAATACAAAATAAACCGATGGCGTGGAGCCCCTGGTACACTAGGGGCATTTGGATCCCTAACCAGTTGTTCCATGATGGTCGCTGGAAAACTTTTAGCGAATTGCAAATTGAATTTGGCCTCCCAGCGAAACACTACTTTCAGTTGGTGCAACTTCAGCATTGTCTCCGGAGTGCTAAGGTGCTCCCGCCATCGGAATCCCATACCCAAGGATTGTCGGAGACTATCCGATCTATCGGGAGTTCACCAGGTGTAGCATCTAACTTTTACAAAACCTTATGTAATGCTGTAAATAGAGGTACCCCTATAGCACGGAAAGCATGGGAGCGGGAACTGCATGTAACTTTGACCCCGGAGCAATGGAGCCTTGTCTGGAGTAGAGTGACACGGGTCTCCTGATCCGCCTCACTCACTCAGACACTCTTCTTTCTAGCCCACCGGTGTTTCTATACTCCTGACAGATTAGCCAAATGGAACACCACTCAGGGCAATGGCTGCTGGACATGCCATGCGGCCATTGGTTCACTAACTCATGTTATGTATGAATATCCCGCACTACAGTATTACTGGCGTCGGGTCTGGGGTCGTATCCAATCTATTTTGCACTTTCAAGAGCCCCTTTCTTGGAGGATAGTGGGACTCCGCTCAGCTGCGGGGATCCCCTCTCTTCCAAAATCGGCTTACTTCCTTTTAGACTTTATGCTGGGCATCGCTATTTCCCTAATTACGAAATACTGGAAAATAGCTCCCATCTGAGCCCCAATGAATGGTGGAATCATGTCTGTCTCTACAGTAAATATGAACAAATACCTCGTATGTTTGCTTCTTCCGTTCAGACCCCCCATCATCTGTCTAAATGGAAGATGCTCAATGACTATGTTCACACTGCTAAATGCTTTCATCTGACTGTTTAAATTTGTATAAATCTCTGTCACATGATCATTCTGTATTGCAGATTCTATTTCTGTTCGTTTGGATGTACAATCACTGTTGTTTGGAAGCGCTCACATGCTGCTACTGTTGGCTTAGAGAAGAAGCATGGGGGTGGGGGGTAATAGGGTTTGCTTTTCCTTATTGTATACTTGTTTTGTCTCCTTTGGTGTGTTGTTTCTTTTGTTTGTTGCAAAATGAAAATAAAAGTTAAAAAAAAAAAAAAAAAAAAAAAGAAGTATAAAATCAACCATTTCATATACGCAGATGATATCATGCTTGCTATCCCCATAAACCCCAACAACCCCAAATATGATAACTTACTCCAGTGCATGAATGAGACTACCACATGGCTTGAAGACAATCACCTAAGCATCAATCTCAAAAAAACAGAAGCAATGTTCATAACGAGAAAAGCTGACACTGACTACAACTACCCTACCACAATCACAATAAGTAACACACCAATACCTGTTAAAAAGGAGGTAAAGTACCTTGGAATAATTCTGGACCACTCACTCACCATGCTCCCACACATAAAACATACAGTAAAAACCATATTCTATAAACTCAAGACAATACAACATCTGAGACCCCTACTCAACACACATGATTTTAGATCAGTAGTCAGCCCCCTCATCACCCCCCACTTCGACTACTGTAATAGTCTCCTAAACGGCTTACCACTAAAGAACATATACCTCCTCCAAAGGGCTAAAAACATATGCGCCAAGATGATCACAAAAGCCAAACTAACAGACCATGTGACCCCAATACTATTAGACCTGCACTGGCTCCCCATAAGCAGCCGAATAAAATATAAAATCCTCCTAACTACTTTTAAACTCATTAATAACATCTCTCCCTCACAATTATCTACTCTAATACACCCCCATCAGAAACTAGAATGCGCAGACAGAACGCAACCAATTCCCTCAACATAAAAACAAATTTCAGAAAAACTAAAGCAGCAACAAGTGATAGAGCCTTCTCCTTAGCTGCTGTGAAAGTCAACCCTTCCCCCATACATCTCCTCAAGTGCCGTTGAACTCCACCCCAAAATTCCTCAATATGGGGGCAAGACCAAAACATATGTCCCAACGTGGCAGCTCCTGCCCCGCATCTCAGACACCTATTAGACGTACTAATCCCCGCTTTCCATGCCCTATTTGGGGCGTAATACAACCTTTTGATTAATTTGTACTGCATGTCTCTGTGAGCTACCACCACACTAAGCTCCGAGATATTAGCTATACTTTGCATAATCACCTCTCCTGTGATTTCTTCACCTAACTCACTAGCCCACACTTCCGCTAGTCCAGCCTCATCCTCCCCCACCTCCAATTCCTCCAAAGCTTTGCGCAGAGACGCCACTCTCGCCCCTTGCTCCCCTCCCATTAGCACTTCTTCCAACTTCGAGCTTACGGCACCCTGCAACGACACCTTTGGGATACTTCCTATATAACTACGGAGTTGGGCGTAGGGGAACACATCTACTCCTGCCATTACATAACGAGCACTCAGCCTTGTGAAGGACTCAAGGTTGCCATCTTCCCTAAGCACGTGCTCTAACGTCTTGATGCCCATCCGCTTCCATCATATAAAATCCTTCCCTGTGATCCCCGGTACAAAGTCCTTGTTCCCCTGAATTGGGAGAAAGGGTGAATACAAGGCCGACACACCTACTTTCCCACACAAATATCTCCACCCTTTCTGCACTGGGTCCAGCAACACCTCTTTAGTCACCAAGTCGACATCCACCACCGACTTCGCGTGTAGGATATAGCCAAGGCACAAGGGGTGCACCAACGCCTCCATCATATCTAGCGGTGTATATTCCCCCACCCCCCAAACCCAATCCCGTACATGACGAAGAAGGCAGGCTATGTTATATTGCTGGATATCCGGAGGACCCATCCCCCCCCCCCCAGCCCCAGGCCCTCTGCAGCCTACCTATGCGAACTCTGGGCCTGCGTCCCTTCCAGAGCAACATGTTGAGCACCTTATCAATCTTGCGGATATCCTGACGCTTCAATAATACTGGAATCGTTTGCAGCATATACAGCAGTTTCGGGAATAACGTCATCTTGAACAAAGCGATCCTGCCTCCCAGTGACAAAGGAAGGTCCCTCCATTTCTGCGCCTTATCCGACAATTCACTGATTACTTTCCTCACATTAATGTGATAAAGTTCTTTCAGATCAGCAGGTATATAAATCCCCAAGTACTTGAACTTCCCATCCGCCCATTTTAATGGAAATCCCCGTCTCCATCCAGCGATCAACTCTGGATCCATTGGAAGTGCCTCAGATTTGTCTAAATTTAACCTGAAACCTGATGGTCCCCCATATGCCCTCAATAACTCCAACAGTGCCGGCAACCCTACCCGTGGTTCGTCCAAGTGAATCAACAGATCATCCACAAAGGCGGCTACTCGGAATTCAGATTTCCCAATAGAGATACCCCGAAAAGCAGTTGAGGATCGGATCCTATACAATAAGGGCTCCAATGTCAGCACAAATAGCAGTGGTGACAGAGGGCACCCCTGTCTCGTGCCCTTCCGTATCTGAAATTCTGAGGACATATTTCCATTCACCATGATAGCTCCTATAGGATCCGCATAAAGTACTCTTATCACATCTACAAAGAAGCCCCGCATACCCACAGCCTCCAGTACTTGGTACATAAACTCCCAATCCACTCTATCAAACACTTTCTCAGCGTCGAAACTGATAAGCATAGATGACCTGTGGTCCCTACGGCTCGCACACATTGAAGCCAGGAGTCTGTGCACCCCAAACATGGCGTGCCTCCCCTTCACAAATCCCACCTGGTCCCCATGCACCAAGACCGGTAGATATTCTGCAAGACGATCTGCCATAATTTTCGCCAGTATTTTAATATCTACGTTCAATAGGGAAATTGGCCTATAAGAACCTGGCAAAAGTGGGTCCCTCACGGGCTTAAGCAATATTGTAACTAAAGCCTTGTTCTTTTCATAGGGAAACCTCCCAGCCCATATTAAGCCTGCAAAATAATCCCCCAGCGGGCTCACCACTCTGTCTCCCAGTATCTTATAAAACTCTCCCCTCAAACCATCCATTCCAGGGGCCCGTCCTTTCTTCAAGTATTTAATCCTGTTAAGCACTTCTTGTGGGGGTATAGGTTGGTTCAGGACCCGCGATTGCTCTTCTGTCACCATAGGCAACTTGCAGGTCTGAAGGAATTCATGCCCCCCATCAACACCACCCCTTTCCATACCATATAACTTTTGGTAATAATCACAGAATACTTGTTCAATATCCTCTGTTTTTCTCTTGAGTGTCCCGTCGCTATGCCTTATTGCCCCTATGTGTCTAGGTCCCCCTTCTGCTCGCACTAGTGATGACAATAATTTCCCTGCCTGGTTCCCATGCTGATATAACCGATGACGGTAATATATCATCGACCTCTTAGCTCACTGGTGTAACAGAGCATCCAACTCCGCCTGCACTTCCTGAAAGTGGAGTTTATTGACCCCCCTCCTATCTTGTGAGTATACGCAACGCGCCTTGGCTAATTCTTTTTCCAATTGTAAAATTCTTTGATTCATCCTCTGACGCTTTGAGCTAGTCCCCATATCCACCCCGATACTTATGTTGACCTCTGTCTTAGCACCACACTCCAGAATGCAGGCATTAGGGGCCCCCAAGATACCATCCCAGGAGCCTCAATATGTTACTCATCTTCCAGTGTGCTCACTGAAATTAAAGTCTGCCTGACTCAACTCTAATGAAATATTCCCCATTGTTGCCCCACCTCCCTACCTCCTCCCACTGTACCAGCTATTGCTAGGCCTTAAGTATCCGCTGGGATTTAAGCCAGCTTTGATAATATCCCACTTACTACGATTCCACCCCTGATACCACTGTCCGCATTTCATTTTCATGTTAGGGAACCCCAATAGGGATTTAACACTTTATGCAAAGCGTATCTTAGCCCCCAAAAGGTATCCCCCCACCTTTCATCATATAGGCTTTTTGTTTCTTTTGTTTTTAACAAACAGCACACAATAACAATAAGAGTAACCATAAAATTAACAATAAATTCAGTTACGTACAAACTTCAGGCCTCCACATTGCGCAGAAGCCTTCGTATGCAGTGTCCCACCATACGGCCGCAGCTTAGCAATCTGCAGCTGCAACTTCCATGGGGCTCCCCCTCTCCGCTTCCCACCCTTACCACTGTCCCACATATAAAGTCCAACAGGTTACATAAAGTCGCCATCCCTTATTTGCTGCCAGATTGCAAAAGCTTTCAAAGCACCACAAGACTTCAGAACCATCTTCCAAGCACTGGTAATCCCTCATTTTGATTATGCGAACATAATCCTTCATGGTCTTCCTAAGAGCACCCTTAACCCGCTCCAAATGGCCATGAATGCAGCAGCACGCATCCTAAGCGGCACAGCCAGAAATGATCATATTACGCCCATATTGATGGAACTCCATTGGTTACCGCTGCACAGTAGACTCACTTATAAAGCTCTACTCATAACACAGGTACACTAAAAAAAAATTTTTTTAAACTGCCTCTAATGTTTCGATTGATTTTTACATTTTTTGGTGCGCTGAATCCAAATCTGGTAACCAATTTGCTCCATCACGTACAGATTTTTTGCTACATTGGGTTAGCAGTTTGAGGTGAACGTTTCAGATTGAGTGCGATCGAGATAAAAGTTTCTTGGATGAATTCTTTATACTAATTGTTTAGTAGTTATTCAAATAAGAATAACGAAAATTGTAACAAGGCAGCACATAAGAATAGAGTAATGTCAACAAAACACACTGTGATGGTAGCAAAATTGTCTGCACTTAAAACAGCCACATACATGTGCACAAACATTGAGCATATAAGAGCGAGGTTAGACACAAAGCAAAGCAAAGAAATGTGCAAAAAATGTTGTACAGGTATGTATGTAAGAATAGAAAACGCAAACCACACCATTGCAATACATGAAGACAAACACCCGATGGTGTGAAAATAAAATTCTAATAAATGAGATCCGACACTGTGGTAATAACTAGCAAATTTTTATTTCAAAGTTTAGTAAAAACACGATATTTGTCAACACAGTTTAGATTTTAAAGTCATTCTTGGGTCAATCAATCTCCTGGTGGGCCCGTTTCTTCTTCCCCCGAATGCTTCTCTTGGTGCGCTGCTTGGCATATTTTTCATCTGGGGTTTCCCGCAGCAGCAACCAGCAGAAATCAGCCATCATAGTGGTGTTCCATCTTCCTTGGTACCTTCTCTCTGCGTCCTTGATGTCCTGGTGAAACCTTTCACCTTGTTCTTCACTGTACGACCCCAAGTTTTCAGGAAAGTAGTTCACATGGGAGTGCAAGAAATGGACTTTCAGGCTCATGTTACAGCCTTGTTCTTTGAAGGCATTGAGCATCCTGGCAACAATATCCTTATAGTTCTCATCCCGCCTGTTCCCCAAGAATTTGAGAACAACATCCTTGAAGGAATCCCAGGCTTCTTTTTCCTTTTCAGACATCGTTTCAGCGAATGCTCCATCTGAAATGACTTTCCTTATATCAGGGCCAACAAACACTCCTTCCTTTAACTTTGCTTCAGAAAGTTGGGGGAACTTTGAGCAAAGGTACCGAAAGCACTCACAATCTTTTGGAAGGGACTTGATGAATTGCTTAATGAGACCCAACTTAATGTGGAGAGGTGGTAATAGAATTTTATCACGAGGTATCAAGCTCTCATGAAGAACATTTTTCTCCCCGGGTCTCAAATACTCCCGAATTGGCCCATCTTTTTTCCCCCAGTGTAGGTCGCGGGCCCGGCTATCCCACAAGCAAAGGAAGCAGGGATATTTGGTTAAACCGGATTGCTGCCCTAATAGCATGGATAGAATTTTAAAGTCTCCACAAATCATCCACTTATGCTCATCATAACGAATCTTCTGAAGAATCAGGGCCAAATTCTCATATTTTTCTTGGAGAATAACAGAGTGAGCAATAGGAACTGAAGCGAATGTGTTGCCATTATGAAGAAGAACACCTTTTATGCTGTCTTTTGATGAATCAATGAACAGCCGCCATTCAGCAGGATCATACTTGAGTTTAAACTTTTCCATCACTCCGTATATATCGTTGCAAAATACCAAATCTTCCTCTTTGCTGAAATACTACAAAAATTGTGTCTCGCGGTTGCGGTACCAATAAAAAGTTGTTCCTGGTGACAATAGATTTTTCTGTTTAAGCCGGGAACCTAGCAGTTGGGCAGTATCTTTTGGGAGTCCTAAATCCCGGACTAAATCATTCAATTCAGCTTGAGAGAAAAGTTCAGGTTTCGGATCTGGTTCAGTTTCAAACTCGGAAGTACTGGACTCATCGGGAAAAGCCATCTGATGAGTCTCATCATGATCAGAACCGTCCACACAAATATGATCCAAAGATTTTGGTGGTTCAGGCACAGGTACTTCGTTGCTATGAGGCATAGGCCTAATTGCTGAGGGAAGGTTGGGGTAACTTATTACGTTCTTATTTTTTAAGTTGTATCCCTTCACAATGCAAGAGCAAAAATAGCAGTCACTGCTGTGGTCTCTTTGTTCACGCCCCATCATAGGTATTCCGAAACGAAATGCTTGTTTTTTACCTTTCATCCATAAGCGTAGATCTTCCTCACATGTCTTGCACACTTTGTGAGGAGCCCACGGTTTGTCTTGATCGCCTAACTTCAAACCGAAATAGGCGAAATATACTTTTTTAATAAATGCAGAAATGTTCCTCTGCCGCTTTTTCACGGTATATTCCCCACAAATAAAACAAAAACTGTCCGGAGAGTTGACGCAACCTCTGGCTCTGTGAGCCATCACAAATACACAGCACTGCAAACTACAACTGTAGTGAACCACTTCGGAATAAAGCTGGATTACGACTGAGCAAACAAAAGGTAATAATGAACTTGCAAGAAACTGAAATTTGACAGGAACGTTCATGTCGCAACCACCATGTTTGAGGCGAGCGAACGAGGCGAGGCGAACAGGAAAGAACATGCGCCAGCGCGAGTACTGGATTTAGCCCCCCGCCTCCCAATTGTCCTGTTAATGTATAAAATGAATACAAAACACTCTAAAATATCATGAGGGAGTGTTTCTAGTTAGTTAACCATTACAACCTCTATTTTGGGCCAAGAAAATAAACTGCAGTCGGCTAAAAAGAAATTATGTGAACATTCCTTATATGGGTAAGAAATCTAATTTTGCAAGAAAACGTGACGTGATGGAACATTTTGGCTATTTTTCCTGGATTCAGCACCCCAAAATCTATAGGAATCAGTTGCAAAACTGGAGGCAGTTTTTTGGTAGTGTACCTGTATAACCTTCAAGGCCATTAACCAATTGTCTCCGTCATCCATCTCAGCACTCCTTACAATCAGTCCTAACATCAGACTGAGAAGATCAGCAACCGCCAACTCCCTTACTATCCCCCGCGAATCCATAAAGTGTAATCAACTAACCAGAAACAGAGCCTTTGCATTCTACGCCCCGAGAATCTGGAACAGCCTCCCCCCACACCTCCGAGCAATTAGGGACCTTCCCCAATTCAGAAAAGCTTTAAAGCATCATTTATTCCTCCTTCATTTCTCTCACCTCATTAGCCCCCCTCCACTCTCACAACCTGCCTCATAACCAAGAATATACCCAACTACCACGTCGGGTACATCTCACTGTCTCCACTTTCCTACACTATTTAATTCCAACCTGTAAATATGTAAATAGTTCATATTCACGTTCAATTTTTTAACTCCGCTATTTAACTCTGTTAATAGCTTATTAGTCTCCTCTTCCCGTTCAATCCAAGTTGATTTCCCTGTTACAATGTAAGCATTTATATCACTGTTCTGATGTAATGCAAATGTTATGTTTTATGTAAACTGCACTGACTTTGAATAGCGCGGTATATAAGAATTGATAAATAAATAAATAAATTTATTGCTGGTGAGTCTCTGGTAAGTCTCGAAGCAGTCATTTTCACCATCGTTGCCTACAAAATGTCTTTGTCTCCGCCGGGGTCTCGAATGTATGCTGCACCCCCTTCCCATTCCAATCTCAGCTTTGCAGGATAGGCCAGGGTGAAACGCACTCCATGTGCAACTAAGGTTCCACAAACCTCCTTGTACGCTCTCCTTTTCATGGAGACCCCGGCTGAATAGTCCTGAAATATCAGGATGGGCACTGCCTCACCCTGTCCACCGCTGCACCACTGTTTTCTTGCTGCTCTTAATACACACTCCTTCTGGAACGTGTTCAGGAAGCGAGCTATGACTGCCCGAGGCTTTTTATCTGCCACGCGGAGTGGGACAATGCGATGTATTCTTTCCAAAACCACATTTCCAACTCCGTCCTCCAGATGCAGGTTGGCCCTGATGCACTCTTCTACATAGCTTTTCAGCTCCCGATCCTTCACCGATTCCTTGATGCCAATAAATCTCAAATTTTTGTGTCTACTCCGATTCTCCAGGTCCTCCAATTTCTCCGCTTGTTGCTTTACCGTTAGCTATAAATTTTGCAGCCTGGTTGAGGCCTGAGCATGCCCATCTTCTAGGGAGCTTAAGCGCTGTTCTGCCTGTTCAACCCGGCCTGTGAAGTCTGAAACCGCTTGGGCTACCTCTGACATCTGTGAAGCCAGCCCACACAGTCTGTCCTCCAGCGTCTGCACAACTGCTCTCGACACCTCGGCCACCATTCCGCCCGCCGATCTGATACCCGGGCTCGCCGCCTCCACACCCGCCATTTTGGCCTCAGTTCCTCGCAGCTTCTCACGCCGAGTAGTTTTGGTTGCCATAAACAGTCCCACCGGGGCTACAACGCCAAAGCTTTTCTTTCCGGATCGCACTTGCCACAGCTCCCCCAAATTTCCTCAGATGAGTAGATATTTGTGCCCTGGGAAGGTATTGAGTATCCGGAGCTAAGGAGCTCACGTCAGCCCTAGTCCACCATGCCACTGGAAGTCTCTAGATTAACTTTTCTTAAAAGTCAAATTGTGCTGCTTACTGTTAGAACTGCTGTATCACATAAGTACACAACCAAAATGCAACACAATCGGTAGAACACAGTTTTGCAGACTTACTGTTCTGAGCTGATTTTCAAACATTTTCTTCATTCTAACTTTAAGATCTATGCTTTCTAAAACATGATAGCTAACTAACTAATGCTGTAGCTGAATAATTGCTTATATGAAAATTTCCAAAATGTGTATGATTAAATTTAGGACACCTATTGATGCAGATGGAATTGAATGCTGAATATCACTCTAAAGAGCCTATTTACTAATGAGGTTATTTTGGAAGCCTTATTCGTGCTTTGGCCATCTGAAAATGGGCATAGAGAATAAAGACAAACCGGAAGGATGTATTACAACTGTTTGATAAACTGAAGAGTGAAAATCACCTGGACTGGATGGTATGCATCCAAGGGTGTTGAAAGAGCTGAAATATAAGATTGCAGACCTACTATTAGTAATCTGTGAACTAGCATTAAAATCATCTGTAGTACCTGAGGACTGGAAAGTGGCCAATGTAACTCCAGTTTTTAAAAAGGATTGCAGGGGTGATCCGGGAAACTACAGACCAGTGAGCCTGACATCAGTACTGGGCAAAATGGTAGAAACCATTATAAAGAATAAAATTACTGAACATATAGATAGCCATGGTTAAATGGGAGGAAGCCAACATGGATTTAACAAAGGAAGGTCTTGTCTTACTAATCTATTACATTTTTTGAAGGCGTGAATAAACAGGTAGACAAAGGTGAGCTGGTTGACATAGTGTATCTTGATTTTCAGAAAGCCTTTGACAAGGTCCCTCATGAGAGACTTTTGGCAAAATTAAAAAGTCATGGGATTGGAAACAGTATAGTATTATGGATCAGTAACTGGTTAAAAGATAGGAAGCAGAGAGTAGGGCTAAATGTCCAATTTTCTCAATGGAGAAAGGTGAATAGTGGAGTACACCAGGGATCTGTGCTGGGCTTGCTGCTTTTTAACACATTCATAAATGACCTGGAAATAGGAATAATGAGTGAGGAGATCAAATTTGCAGATGGCACAAAATTTTTCAAAGTTGTTAAAACACAAGAGGATTGTGAAAAATTGCAAGAGGATCCTGAAATATTGGAAGACTGGACATCCAAATGGCAGAGGAACTTTAATGTGGACAAGTGCAATGTTATGCACCCAGGAAAGAACAACCCAAACTATGGTTACACAATGCACGGTACCACCTTAGAAACTACCACCCAGGAAAATGATTTAGGGGTCATTGTAGATAATACATTGAAACCCTCCTCCTACTGTGCAGTGGCAGCCAAGAAAGCAAATAGAATGCTAGGAATCATAAGGAAAGGAATGGAGAATAAAACATGGACTGGTACCTAGGGCCTGTTCTGAACCACTGTGGCTTATTCTGAACCAAGGCCTGAACTCGAGATGGTACAAGTAATTTCTGCTGTGTTCAACCTTTAAACCTGCTGACGTCAAGCAATTGCCTGTCAATTTTATGTGCACATACTGTACAGCAAAGCTATTGTTTCCCACTAGGACTGCAGTATGTGCAAGAGAACTCGCTCCTGAGACTGTCTCATCCAGAGACTGTTCTACTGTTCCTAACATTTGCAACAATGTATGAACCTGCATACCAGCATCTTTCTCTCACCATGGACCTTTATTTGAAGAAGGACTACTTGACAACTGTTGCCTGATTTGCTAAAGATGTCACACAGTATCTGAGACCAGCCAATCCTCATGCTGTGATGAGGAATTCAGGACAAATAATTATACACTGGTGGGCACGTAAGGATGCAGACAGTTTTAGAGACTTTTGGCACTACTTTAGTCTCACTTTGGACTCTCTTTTTGCTTTCTGCCACACTCTGCAATTCTACAGTCTTCAACCCTACTACCTGCCTGTCTCTAGCTGAAAAGTCAGACAGTGTGCAAGACCAAGGACTAACCTCAGGAAGAAGAAAGATTCCTACAGATTTAAGCTCTGTGTTATTATGCAGCTCACCTGGACCGACTGCAGCCTGCATGGGACCACTGACATCCTTCGGACTTTGTGCCATTCCAGAGACAACACCCAGACCCAGTCAAAATTGTCCTTCTGGCAAAGCTAAGGTACTGGTCTTAATCCTCCCGGGGTTGGCCCTAGTTAGACAGTTAATTCTTGGTACGTTTAAGTGCAGAGTGATTCAGTGACTGGTTGCTAAAACAGTAATTTATGATCTTGGTGTAATTGTAATCATAGGGCTCCATAACTTCCTACCTCATAATTCTGATTTATTCTATGTCTGCATTATTTTTCTATCAGCAATAAAGTCTAATTTATATATATAGAGAGAGACACAGAATTAGTTCCCTGTCTCTTTAACATGTGGTTTGTGTTTCACTTGCCAGAGGTCCATAGAATCCAGGCATGAATAAGCATCAGGAAAGTGCTCATTTTGACTGACAATTATCTCAAAGAGGTAGAGAAGAAAGCACCTCATCATCCTCAGTGCTCTTGTATCGAAAGCAGCAGAAGATTTGAATCTTGGTTTCCTTGGTCGTAGCCCACTATTCTAACGATTAGGCTATTCCTAGATACCTGGGTTTTGAAGTACTATTCTGGGAATGTCTATGTAGACATCCCCACAGACATCCATTTCAGACACATCCACATTTGTGAACCATTGACATTCCTGACATTCCTCCCATAACCTGATCCACACACTAAAGATAGGGGGTATCCCCAGCAGGTAATTTCTCAAGCGTACACACGGGTACTGTGTAATAATAGGGAACTTTTGTTGGAGTTTTGTTGGAGTCTTGTAAGAGTAGGAATTTGCAGGAGATAGAGGAGAGTCATGTAAATTTGATTACTGCCTATTCTCCATTGAGTTATGTGATACAGAAAGCACTCAAGAAATCTAGCAATGTTTTGAAGGTAGTGCCTGGTTTAGAAAACAAACATGTGCGCTGTGTATGGCGTAGGAGTAGGAATTTAAAGAAACTGTTAAGCCCAACCGTTTTAAGATCGGTAAGTTTAGAAGGTGGGTTTGCACGATCGAAGGGACATAAAAAATGTGCAATCTGTTCAATCTGTGATATAACTATGGAGATTTCTAGTTTTACCCATAGGGGTGTACAATATAAGTTAAGTCACAGTACTACGTGTGACTCCCTGAATGTTGTTTATGCTGTAAAATGTCCGTGTGAACTGTTGTACATTGGAAAGGCTACCCGCCCGTTTAAGGTTAGGATGGGAGAACATAGGAACAGATTAAAGTGTGGGAGGAAGGAAGCTCCTCTGGTGCAACATTGTATCACTAAAGGGCATGTGTTTGAACAGCTACGTTGCTGGTGTGTGGATCAGGTTATGGGAGGAATGTCAGGGAAGACGTTAGATCAAACATTAACTATTAGAGAACAAAGATGGATATTTAAGCTAGACACCGTAGCGCCAAAGGGTTTAAATTTAACACTTGAGTGGGCGGTTTGTCTTTGATCATGTCTTGGAATACATTTTTTATTTGTTTTTCTATGTATTTTTTGATTGGTGACACAGTTGAGGGTGAAGTTGATCCAATCAGATTTGGGCATTAGGAAGGTTTATAAGGTAGGACCTTAGGTCGTAGTCCGGATGCGTGGCGTTTTTATGCATGGAGGAAAAGTTAGAACTGGTATGCTGATTTGGATCACAGTATTCTTTGCCCTGCAGTACGTTTGTAGCATCATTCCACGGTATGAGTAGCTTTTTCATAGTAGTGCAATAATATGTGGAGAAAGATTTAGGAGGATTAGAGGGTTTTTAACTAGATATTTGTTCTGATTTTATTGTAGAATTTGTGGAAGAAAAACAGATCCCCTGAAGAACCCGACTTCGGTGAAACGCAAGGGCGCTGGGTTATTTGCGTAGGGACATACAGAGAACGTTTGAGGGGGAGATATTTGAAGAGATAGTTTGAAAGGACCTATTATTAAGAAGTTTAATGCTCCTCCCAAATCTCTGTCATTGATATAAATTAATTTTAAGAAGAATGGTTTAAAAAAGAATATTAGAGTTAATCCATCGTAGAGGTCATTGATGTCAACAGGCACAATATAAGAGCAATTGTATTGCCTAAAGATAGTGCCGCATGTTGTCTGAGACCTTTGGATGATGATCATAACAAAAAAGTAAAAAACAAATCCTGATGTTTAGTTGAGTGACATTTTTCATTAATACTTGGCAAAGTGATGACAAGGATCAGTCAGGGGCTACAAATTTACAGGGAACAACAGACAGTGACACCAAAAGTTGTAGTGGCAGAGGTCACACAGTATACAAAGTGGGAGCACATAGTATAGTACCTTTGTGGTTTATGGGAAAAGGTGACAGCAGAACCTCTGAACATTGCAGGATGCATGAGAGCAAAGGTAGTAGAAAGGGCAACACTATCGTATGAAACCTAGAAAGGAGAAGAGCCAAGCTGAGATCCCTTTCTTTCAAAGCACACTATCAACACTCTTATCAAATCCCTAGTTCAGTGTAATTTTCCTAGCAAAAAAAAATGGCCAGTACTCATATGCAGGGTTCTTTCATTATACATGAGGACCATGGGTCAATTTTAGCAGGCAAAGAAAAAGGTTCCAGTGCTCAGTACCCCCTCAAAAAAACCTCTGCCCTAGTCACATCTCAATTAGACTATTGCAACCTGCTTCTCGCTGGTCTCCCCCTGAATCAACTTTCTCCTCTTTAATCCATTCAGAACTCAGCCATGAGACTAATCTTCCACCAGTGCTGCAATGCTCACATAACCCCTCTCCTCAAGTCACTTCATTGGCCCCCTATCTGTTTCCACATCCAGTTCAAATTTTGTCTACTGAGCTACAAGTGCATTCACTCTATTGCTCCTCATTACCTTCCCTCTCTTATCTCTCCTTATATCTCTCGGGAATTCTGCTCATCAGGCAAATTCCTTCTATCTATGACCTTCTTTTCCACTGCCAACCCCAGACTTCATTCATTCCACCTTGCTGCACCATATGCTTGAAAAAGACTACCTGAGTTGGTATGTCAGGCTCTATCTCTGGTCCTATTTAAATCCATGGGCTATAAACATCATTTCAGACTATACGATCAAAATGTTGCACTAGTCACAGGATGACATATGGAGTGACATAAAGGGATGACAGGGGATGCACATCTTGCAGGATGGTTCCACTTAGCATGTTAAGGAGGTCCTTTTCCAACAGGAGATTCAGGATACAACAGGATATAGAGGCACTAAAAACAAGACATGAGGCCATTCATCTCCAGCAGACCCAGTTGCTGAAGTGACTAAGGAGGGAATGGCAAAAGCAGCAAGGTATGTAGGCATAGCTGTAGCATTGGGTGCAGGAGGCCAGTGTGATGGAGGTCTCTGATGAGGGTTGTGCATGGCTCAGACAGGGGACATGAACAGCACAGCAAGGGAAAGAGTGGACAAAAGATTTACAGACATGGCGAGGATAGCACATGCCAGTTCTGAGGATGCAGAGCCAGATAGCTGCCGCACAAATCTGCAGGAAAGGGCATTCAAAGGTCTGACAGACATGAGTGAACAAATGCAGTATTAGGCAAATGGGAGAGATGTTGAATTAGTTGTCCAGAGGGGAATACATTGTGTGTCATTAAACAGCCAGCAACAGGTCAGGAGACTCCACTTTGAGAGCAAGGTCACATACTGTATGTGAGTGGCAGAGAGATGATTGTGTATCACACAGATACCACAATGGAAGGGCAGGCAGAACAGACCTGGCATGTGGAATGGATGTCAGCCAGAGAGAAATGGATGTCACAAGTGTAGGTGAAGGAATGCAGCCATAGGCAACATACACATGCAGCTCATGAGTACTCTTGGAAATGGTGTAGATCATCTGCTGACTAGGACAAAGAATAACAGCTGACAGATGCAGCAATATAGGACCAGGCCAGACCACTTTGCCCTCAGAACATAGGGAGCAGCACAGCACTGATCTTTCTGCCCATTGAGTTCCATTCTGGCTACCATGCCTTGCCTATACAGCTATTCTGTCTCCTCTTGGCTGGGGGCTGGTCCCTCCTCTGTACTGGTTGGTCTTTCAGTTGGCATGCGTTGTTGCCTCCTCAGTGTAAAGTTGTGCAATATGCAGCATGCCATGAATGTCTTGCGCACCTTGGTGGAGCTGCATATTAGCTTGCACTTAGATCTGTCCAGGCATCTGAAACTGGCCTTAAACTGGCTGAATATGTGCTCCATGGTTGATCTGGTGGTTCTTTGGGACCAGGTATATTGCTCCTCTGCCTCACTGCTGGTCCATGTGCCAGCTCCTCAGTAGATGTCTTCTTGCAAGAAATGTTGGTGGAAAGGACCTGGTTGGGGTGGGGGTGTCAGTGGTTTTGGTGATGGACATAGCTGTCTCTTGTCCCTTTACATATTTTAGATGCCCTGCCACACACAGCTTCTAGTCCATGAGTGGCTATGGATGCGGATAGCTATGCATTTAAACCTTACCCATGAATGACTGTGCAGACATTCTTCCATCATCTCTGCCATCACTGCAGCCTCCCTTCTTAACACCAGGCAGCAGACAAAAATGAGAATATAGCTATTCGCTGTTGCACAGTGCATGGGATATTCTGCTGTGGGAGCACCTGTAACTGACTGGGGAAAGCTGTGGTATTGCACTGATCCAGCAGCTGGCAAAATGCAGGTTATCATTTGCTGTGCTGTGGATCCCACCTTCTTGTGCTTCGCACCTCAAAATATATGAGGTAGGTGATTGCCTATGCTCCCATGGTTTATGCCCGGAGCCTGTATTTGTCTATCTTATTCCCTGCAATGATGACATATGGTCCTGTTCTTGCACTTGCTTGCAAAGGAATAGTATAAGGTGGTGTCCTGCCACGTCAATGTGTGGAATAGAAGTGGAATTCAAACTAGCTCCCCAGGTCCATTGTCCATTACTCTCTCCTATGAGCTACACTAGTCCTCCTTCCTGGCAAAACTGCTGCTTGCTCACTAGAGGCACATGATGTGGGTCCATTCTGCTAGGAGTTCCGCTTTTCCCTTTTGACATCCTCCACACACATTTGCCACCTGTAGCATAGGTTCTCTGCTTATGAACCACTCTTATATGCTTGATTGTGTGAGACTATATAAATCATGGCATGACCCTGGGAACCGTAGAAATACATCCATTATTTTCACCTAAGCAGACCATCTGCATGTTCATGAAGTGGCATGCCTTCCTATTGCAGGAGGTTGGTTCTCTCTCTTGTGGGCCTGAGGACCACATGTGCAGTTTATCACACCCAATACTACAGGAAAAATATGTCACATCATGGCACTGCAACATGGTTTGCTTCTTCTGCTGCATAGTGGAGGGGGAAAGCTATGTAGTCCATTGTGCACATTGGAAAGGTCACTGAGAAGTACACTGGGACACTACTGACTGGTTCAGTCCTGCCATGGCAGCCAATGCTTATTGGAAGCTGCTGGTGGCCAGGAATGTTGCAGCTGTGCACTGAAATGGGCTGCCCTCTCTCTGTGGTCTGGTATACCCTCTGGTAGGGTGCTCTCCTCTTTTCCTTCTCTGCTCCCTGTGGGCCTCCTCCTGCTGGACCAGTGTAACCATGCTCACATATCATCTATAGCTTTTACTCAGCAACAAAACCACTTCTATCCCACCAACACCTTTCTATTCTCATCATCTATACCCTTGTGCCACCACCACCACTACTACCCTTACAATACCACCACCTACACCCAATGCCCCATGCTCTAAAAAATGCTGAAACACAGACAGACAGATGACCAGACTGTGACATACACAATGACACTCAGACTCACACCACAAGGCACTCTCATGCCTCCTCTTCTGCATGCAGTCACATCTAAGCACATGCATGTTCACAATATATTGGCACAGGCACAGACTTAAAAACACAGTCTGTAGGTTAGCACAGGAGAACACACAGCTGCTAGGCAAGAGGGACCATGGGGTTTGGGTAGGAAAGGGGAAGGTTGTTGGGTGGGGGTTGGCTAGTGGGCAACAGTGGGGTAAGGTGGGTACTGCTGGGGAAAAGGGATGCTTAGTGGAGACACAATGAGATCATTACAAAGGCTGCTTGGTAGACACAGATGACAAGCATACCAATCTCCAGTACAAATTTGTCTAGTCACAATTGCAAACTGCTCTCAGCATGAAAAGCAAAGCCCCTTATCTATTTGTGATTTATAGCAGGTGTAGAGGGGAACATTTGGATGCCGCACCCTGTACATCCCAAATGCTATAAGAAATATGTCCTGAACATGTGGCCACTTTCTCCACCCTAGCCATGCCCATAAATGCCGCAAGACACACCCACTCTGGGACGTTCAAAGTTAGACATGACTACCACGGAAACATGTAGAACTATCCATTTCTAAAATATTCTTCTGCACTTCTCTGCCTTTATGATGTTCTTGTCAGCTATTTCGGATGTCCATATCATGAATATCTCTTCTAAAAAAACCTTTAGTAAGTAGCCCTAACTAGCTAAATTTGAAAGCTATGACCAGGCCCTCTTTTTGTCTAGCTAAATCTCTGCTCACAACAATTTTTGAGCAGACATATTTCAGCAGGATAGGAGGCTGGAGATGAATTTATATGCAGAGACAGTTAGAATTATGCTGCATAAAAAACAATTGTATCTTCCAAAATCTTTAGAAATTTCCCCCCTCCACCATATATACCATATTTCCTTCATGTATTGCAGTAGAATTCTTTTTGTAACATTAAATTCCTTCTATGTCAATTACAGGATTTTTCTAGTTCTGACTATTTACTGCGCATAAGAAATAATTTGGTTGATACCAAAACTATTCTAGGTTAATAAACTGATTGAGCTTAGTTTTTGTTGTATAGACAAATTAACCCACTCCAGCAAAATTTCTTTAATCTCCTTCAGGAGTTAATTTGATATTGTATGCAATACAAACATGAGCCCTTAGGGATTCAATTCAGTTCCAATTTTTTAAGTTAATGAATTCATAGTATAGTATATGCCATTGTGTTTTGCTGTTATGCGATTCTATAGCATAGTGAGTATGGAAGGAATACAAATTAAATAGAGCAGCCACACAATTATACTGTGAAATCATAATTCTCTTCTGTCTGTCAGTTCAAATTTAGAAGTCAGCATTTAGAAGAGTCTGTGACATAGTATTCTTTTTAATTTAATGAAATGCTTTGCTATTTCATTTATTTGCTATTCCAATGAAAATTCACAAGTTATACATTAGCACAATAATAAGCAGAAATGTAATGCTTTTAAAGTGGTCAATTATGATAGAACTATAGTAGATACAGTTGTAGTCAATATTATTGGCACCCTTGCAGTTCAACCCCTTAATATACAATATCTCCTAAAAAAAAAGGGGGCCAGTGAAATAGCTTTGGACTTTGCACACATATTTGACAAATAAAGAATCAAATTAACCATGACCAATTTAAAAAGGAAATAGTAGAAAACAGTATATAAATTGGGATATTGCCAGGACATGATTATTCATGTCATAAAGATAAACTTCACAAACATAGCAGGTGATTCATTCATTACTTTTTTTGTTGGATGTGCTATTAGGACAGGGACGTGCCACTCTCATATGACCTGAACATTATTTTATTCATTTTAGGTTCCAAAGAAACATTACAAATTTATCTGGTCTTTGTGCCCATATTCTTGTCAAAAACTGGTGTCAGAAAAAAAATTTGTTTGAGAAAGATCCCACACGATGTACATGTTTCGAACTACTGCTCAGCTCTGCTTCAGGTGCAGTGAGACAACAGAGTTCATTCCGAGCCGTTCACCAATAAGACGCCAAAGGGCAAAACCCACGAAATGTCTCTTATTTAAATGCCTGCCCCAGTAATAATTGGCTGACAGCTTTAAAACGTAATTCTTCAGAACCACCAATCAGGTAAGGGAATTGTCCATAGAACCGGGGATGCCCTCATTTCATTGGTTACAAATAAAACAAACTCAACCAATCATTCTCCAAATTCAATCCAAACGGACTCACAGTATTAAGATTGAAAATCCAGCATTGTTCTGCCCATTGATGTTTAAAACTCCTGTCACCAACCCAGGGATCTAAGGGAACATGATAAATTATCCTCCAGCAAAAATTGCTAAACACGTTTCATGGAAAGACAATGTTTCACCACAGGTGCAGATCTTACAGCTGATCTTATCCAAGAGGAATGTTCACCCAAGCGTAATATCATAAGGTGAGTAGTGAGTCCTGTGTATAGGAAGTTGCAAGGACATTGCAATAGATAAAACACATATCTAGATGTGCAATCTGTGTGCCACGCAATACAAAACGTGTGTCCTGAAGCAGGATCCTCCCATACATTGCCTTTCAATGTCGTTTGACAGAAAATGTAGCTGCCACAAGCAAAATGAGCCGGTTCCCCATCATTCATAACCAGTTGATCCACTGGCAGAGCAGATTTGACCAACCGGTCTCTGAAATGAAAACCCCTAGTATGGGTTATAACCATGGGCTTATCAAAACAAGAGTGAAGTTTCAAAATCATCCAATGTTTTTTCAGCACTCGTATAACATGAGATGTATTTTGCATATAAGGGAATATACTGACTATAGAATCAATGTCAGGATTAGTCACTGATGATGTTTCTTCTGACATCAGCCATTCGCAGTATGTGAAATGTGCTCATTTATAGGCTCTCTTGATCACCCGCAATGGGTAACCTCGATCTAGCAGGCGTTCCTGTAGAGCATTTCCATGACACTGAAATTCCTCAGGTGTAGAACAAATACGCCAAAGTCTTAGAAATTGACTAAAAGGAAGGCCCCTATGTTTTCAGAAAACCAGTGCAATGCAATAATCTATTGCAGCACAAGAGTCATCATCCGGGCCCCCTACATTGGAATTTCTCTCTTTGCCTGCCTTATCAATGCCTTGCATTTAACTTGCCAGTACTTGTGCTGCTTCCAGTTTTCATCATTTGGCTCTTTTTTCCATTTCCTGAAAGATGATTTTTTGGCAACAACAGCCTCTCTGACCTCGCCTTTAAACCATGCTGGCATATTTTTGGACTTCCTTCCACTTTTTTTAAAGCATGGAATACAGCTGGTCTGGGCTTCCAAGATGGTATTTTTAAAGAAACCCAAGTTGATGTAAGTCCTTAACCTTTGCAACTGCTCCTTTTAGTTTTTTTCTTAACTATTTTCCTCATTTTATCATAATCTCCCTTCCAAAAGTTAAAAGGTAGTACTGTGGATTTCCCTACCATCCCCCCTCCATTAATTAAATCAAATGGTATCATGCTATGATCACTGTTGCCAAGTGGTCCCAACACCCTTATCTCTTGTACCAGATCTGGTGTTCCACTAAGGACTAGGTCCAAAATGGCTTCCCCTATGGTTGGTTCATGAATGTATGTTATGAATGTATGTTTGCAGATTTGCAGGCTGCCATATGTTTCAATATAAGTCTTTTATATTATTTTTATAGTCTATCAGTCTATAGTGAAAAATGCTTTTGTGTTTGTTTTCAGTGCATATGTACACAATATTTTTCAAGCTGTTAGTGGTTTATTGCTTTGTCCACCAATTATTGATTTTATTTATACACTGTTTTTTGTAAAAAGAAATTTTAAGTTGTTAGTAGTTCATTGCGTTGTCCATCATTTATTGATTCCTTCTTTTGTCCTCTTCTTTTATTAATATCGTTCATATTTATATGCACTGTTTTTTGTAGCTGGTAGTGGTTCATCGTTTTGTCCACTCTTTTTAACTAATATTGTTTACATTTATGTTTTTATGCCCATACTTTTTAGGTTTCTAACTACATATGTACACATTTTTATTACCTTTTAGGTTGGGAAGACTTGTTTCACCACAGACGTATTTCATACACTCTTTGGGGTATGTTTACTAAAATGCGGTAATCGCACATAACGCACGTTATGTAATGTTAACGATTGTTAGCGCACCATAACGCATGTTATGATGCGCTAACAATCGTTAACGTTACATAACGTGCGTTATAATGTGCTAACGATCGTAATGCCCCGCAGCGCGGTAAAACACTGCAGAAGGTGGAGAGAGGGTGGAGAGAAGGGGTCAGTGGGCGGAGAGTGGGTGGGGAGAGGCTCCCCTCACACTAACGCGCTGATTTTCAGAGCTCAACTCCAACGCGAATGAAAAACTGCCGTTAAATGCACATTACAGGGGAGAGAAACCACTTAAGTGTCAGCAATGTACAGCCCAGGCAGGGAAACCAAAAATAAGTGATAAGTGTGATACATGTGCACAGAACAAAAGGGCACAGAAACACTGAAAATGACCCCAACAAACTGGAAAAAAACAATAACTAAGCTGGCCAATAGTGGTATCAATGAGAAACATCAACCCCTCCCCCCCCCCGAGTAAGCTCCACAGAACAGATATAAATCGTGGAAGGGTCTATCCTCTGTCCCCATACAAGGTGAATGAGCCCACAGTGAAATAGCGCTGCTCAGGGTTTTCCCCACCATCGGACAGGGTTCCTATGGCGTGCACATGTCCCACAACATCAGCTGTGCATTTCCAGGCCTTCTGTCTGCTATTGCTTTATGGATGTGTACAGCTCTGCATTGCCTGCCCTGTAGTGTGTTTGATCCCTAGCAGGACTGGGGTGATGGTCCCCTCTACTGCCACCATTGCAGGGGATGTGACGGCACAGGCCAGAAAGAGCATAAGAGAGAGGTGAGAAATCCAGGGATTTTCCCAGTGAAAGACAGAGAAACCAGAAGTTCAGGGGTTAATACTTCTGAATCTGAAAAAAACTCCATACAGAAAGCTGGTAGGCAAGGGACACACCCTAGTTCCCTAGTACCAAGCCCATGCACGAGGGAGTGCAAGGGGTGGAGTCAGCAGGCAGTGAAAAAAACTGCAGGTATAAACACCGGAACTTTGAACAGAGAAAGGAGGAAGCCGGGGAGAAGCAGGAGAGGTCAGGAAGTTCTGAAAGCTCAGGACGTGCAGGAGTTCAGAGAGGAATCCCAAGCAGAAGGGAAGGAGCTTGTGGAAATATCTGGAGAGCCCAGCAGAGAGGTCCTCAAACTGCCCAGCCTAGAAGTGCCCGAGAGGGAGGTGCTCAGAGAGCAGAACGGAGGTACACTGCAGGGAAAGGCAACCTTAAGGGAAGGTGCTTTAGGAGACCAGTTTCCACTGACGCTGAATCCTCTACTGAAAGAGAAAGGAGAGACAGAAGTTCCAGTCCTGAAACCAGCCCTAAGGTAATTGGATCAGAGAATTCCAGGAAGGGAAGAAACTCTGAGAACCCAAGGATATTACCAAAGAGAGGCACTCCAAGGGTGAAAGAAACCTTACCTGAGTTTCCAAGCAGAAAGGCAAAACCAGCCAAGGGTTTTAAAGCTGGCCAGGGAGAGCTCACAGACCATGTGAGTAATCCACAACGTTTCCTAGAAGATTTTACAGAGATTGAGCCAACAGCTGCAAGGACAGCCAGATGCTTATCTCCACAAAATAAGGTGAGCGTGGCTAAGACTTTTAACCATTCTAAGGGGCTTGTTTACAAAGCCGCGGTAGTGGTTCGCGATCGCGATCGCAGCCGCGGCCCCATTGAAATCAATGGGGCCGCGGCTCCGATTACGATCGCAAACCGCTACCGCGGCTTTGTAAACAAGCCCCTAAGAGTAAGGAATTGTATGAGAGAAAAGGCATTACACAGAGGAAGAGAGATACTGCCTTAAAGAAGGTTCTTAGATTGTTAGACCGTTTGCAGCCAGAGATAGCTGGTTTTAAACATGAGGCTGTTCTAACAGAGTCTGAACCTGAGAGCATGGCTTTTGAATGTGCTATAAACCAAGAACTTAGTTCTGAGACAGAAATGGAATGTCTTCCTGTTTCATTATAGTAACTAAAGAGGGTTTTTGAAAGCATTAAACTAGCAGCCGTGTTCAAAGGCTGAGCCGAGGGGCCTATGCAAATTAGGTTGGCTAGAAAGCCTAAGAAGCTTAACCCTTAATGTGAAAGGCTGCACACAAAGTATATTGAGTCTGCTAGAAGGGCAGATAAAGCAACCTGGTTTGAGAAAGGAAAAGACAACCTTGTGCAGAGAAAGTTTAGCACTGCTGTTTTGCTGAAGAGACTGCAAATGTTTTAAAACCATTTTTGGAAAGGAGGTTTTTATTTCCAACCTTATTTCAATGGTATGAAGAAATACTTTGTTTGAGTTCAGTAACAAGCTGCATTTGGAAGCTGTTTATTTTGTTACCTGTTTTTCTGGAAATTACCCGCCTTTGTATTGAATATTTGGGACTGTGTGTAAAGGTTCCTTTTGGCCTTGTGGAGAATAAAATCCTGCATGCCTATATTACTGCTCGGCTGAAGTTATTTTTGCCCATATCACAACTACACCCATAGGCACTCTTATAAATAAAAGACTCTCACCACTTCATATACCTAGGCAACCGCCTAGGGCCCACGAAGTCGTGACAGGGGGTAGAAAGTGGATATGTTGGCAGGAGATCCTGTCCCCCACCCTGAGCCACAGAGGGTGCGTTGGGTGTTGGTATGTAATCTCCCTGTGGGTCCCAACACCCCCATTCACTTACATCATGTGACCATGGCACCCACACAGGGTATGCACTTTTCTGGGTGCATCATAGTCCACAAGGGCTAGATGTGACATACAGATGAACACAAGCATATCCTAGGAGTGTTTGCGAGGACTACCTATCACACATTGGCACTGATGGGGACCTGCAGCATAGCCTATCTCAGCAAAGCCAGGTGCTGTGAGAATGGTGCTGGGCACCATACCTCTCCCTCAGGGTGAGCACAGGACCCGCACACTGTGACGGTCTGTAGCTACTCTGTGCCACTAACACACACCGTCGGCACCCCCTACCAGGCTGAGGTGCTGTGTGGTGCATACCCCATCTTGTGATCATCTATAGACTGCTGATTTACATGTGCTGTGCATCCTGGGTATGGACGGGTTGACCCTATCCTGGTAAGCACAGCAGAATGTGGGTGTGGTGCCGTGCCGTGCAGTTCTCCTGTAGCCAGCCAGGTGTTTGTTAGCAGCTCTAACCCACTGGTTACTTCACTGCCTGTGGGCCCAGAGGTCATGGGTTCAAAACCCACAGTGGGGTTCATCAATAGGGCTGTCTTAGGCGTTGTATATTAGTGCTGTCAGCAGAAACACCCTCAGGGTACTGTCACCTTAGGGTGGCTCATAAGGCGCCTTATATGGTGTCCTATAGGAGACATTATAGGGTGCCTTGGCAGACAGCGCACTTTATAATGTGCCCTATGGAGTGCCTTCTAGGGTGCCTTATGTGGCACCTTAGGTTACGCTACTGTGAGGGTGTGTTTGCTGGCAGCACTATTAAAGTACAACTAAACTTCCTCACAGCCCAATACTTAACCCTTTCCAGGCCAAGCCCAAAACTTTCAGGATCCAAACTTCTGCCTAAATATTCCTATCAAATGGTATATAATACATGACCATGGCAGAGGGATCGTCACTATTGGAACATATTGAATAAGACGGGTACAATTTTCCTAACATATGCAAACATTAACCCGGCAGCAGAATGTTGATTAAAATATTATAGTAGGCCTTCAAAGGGTTACACATGATGCCTCAGCCAGCCTTATTCATTAGGTACACTGGGGAATCAAACCCATGACTCTTGTACCATCAGTCTGTGTAGTAAACATTGCGCTACAGCTCTGTTTCTGTATTTGGGTGTCTGCGCGCCTTCTTAAGCTTAACACGCAGTAACGCACCCTGTAACGATCGTTGCTGCGCAGCGCCTTATAATGCGCGTTATCGGTAACGATGTACCGCCGATGTCCTTTTTTGGCATTTCTTCCACTAACGCGGCTCCTAACGCGAATCACACTAACGCAGTTTAGTAAACATACCCCTTTATGTGGTGATTTGGTAACAATTTATGTTTTTATCTATTTATGTATATAGTGTATATGTATAATTTTTATACATTACATTTGTCTTTTTAGACCCCTGATGAAGGCCTTTGGCCAAAACATTTAAAGTTGGGTCTCCAATAAAATTGTTTTTTATCAATTTTGTTTGGTTGGCCATGGTTTTTTGCCCTCTGCTGGTTCTCTCTTCATGAACCAGCTGCTCCAAGAAGCAGTCATTTATTTAATCTAGAAACATTATCTTCCCAGCATGTCCTGCCATGACACTGACCCAGTCAATACCGGAGTAATTGAAATCACCCATTATTATTACTGTGCTGTAACTTTTGTTAGCTTCCCTGATTTCTTTGAGCATTTCATCATCCATTTGTTCATTCTGGCCAGGCGGTCAATACTATACCCCCATTGCCATTGCCTTCCCCTTTTTACATGGAATTTCAATCCATAGAAATTCTACAGCAAATTTTGTTTCCTGCAAAACTTGAATCCTTTGTGACTCAATGCCCTCTCTAACACAGAGTGCAACCCCTCCACCAATTTGATCTACTCTATCATTACAATATAGTTTGCACCCAGGTATCACAGTGTCCCATGGTTGTCCTCCTTCCACCATGTTCTGCCTGAAATCATGTACCAGTGTAAATACAATGTAAATAGTTTCCCCCAGTTACTTCCAAGTTGATCTCTCTGTTTATTGTAAATACAACTCAAAGTGCCTGTGTTGTATAGTTGATGTTTAAATGTAAACCGCTCTGATCTAAAATAGAGCGGTATAGAAAAACTGTTAAATAAATAAATAAATAAATGTCTCTGAGATACCAATCATATCTAACCTCTCATTTAGTACTATATATTCTAACTCTCCCATCTTATTTTTTAGACTTCTAGCATTTGCATACAAGCATTTTAGAGACTGTATTTTATTCATATTGATCTGGTTTGGGTAATTTGGAATCCTTAAGCACTGTCTGCTGCATACTCAAGGGCATTTGGGCTACTTTTGTCTTTATTGGAACCTCTCTGCTGATATGCCCTAACTTCATTCTTTTGGTAGTATCCTTCAAGGATACATTGTTCCAAGCCATGTTCTCTTGGGCGACTGTCAGCTCTTCCCTATTATCTAGTTTAAAAGCTGTTCTCTCTCTTTTTTAAAGGTTAATGCCAGCAGCCTGGTTCCAAGGTACTTCAGGCCGGAGGGTCGGGGGTTCAAGCCCCACCTGGGGACAGCAATCTCAAGCCAGAGGGACTGGGATTTCTAGTCCTATAGGCACTCCTTGTGGTCTTGGGCAAACCACTTAACCCTCCATTGCCCATGTTCCCAGTATGTATTAGTGTGTGTGTGTCTCATATCCCCTCGTGTTAAATGTATCCCCCAATTGACCGCTTTGATCCGGTGAAAAGCGGGATATAAATACAGCTAAATAAATAAATAAATAAAAAATAAATCCCAGTTAAGGTGAATTCCATCCCTTCGGAAGAGCACCTCCTTTCCCCAGAATGTTCCCCAGTTACTAACAAATCCAAAACCCTTATTAAATGCTGGCTGCTATACAGTACCCTGTCCTGTGCTTTTAAGGTAATCTGTGACAAATTTCTAGGGGGAGTCCCACAGCCCTTGCTTGGATAGAGGGAGTCTTGGGTTCTAAATTTAACCAGAAGCTCTTTTCTGTGTTTTAAATTTAAACTGAAGGTTCTTTGCTACTACTAGGCCCTGACTGATTTAACAAATATACTGGGTTCACAGATTAATCAGCTTTAATCTAAAGAATTCCTTTTTCCCCAATATTTAGAAAAATTCCCAGAAGTAAATACTTACAATTGCAGATCTCTCTCCCTTTTAAAATGGCTGTGGTAACCCTGCATGCTTACTGGGCCAAATCCCTGCTGTGACCCTGCTCATTCTATTACCCTGCTGACCCCACATCCACAGATCAATGTCCTTCCTGTCTCAGCTCAGCCCCTTGTTGCCCATGTTCTGACAAAACTGCTCATCATACTCCAGCCAGGCATTGGCCCTGTACACCTGGCAGGCCTCACAAATACTATCGTACTACTTGAAGAGCTCATGGCACTGCTCTGGGTGTTTTTCGCTGGCTAGTACCCGAAAGACTGTGCACCGATTCGCAATTGTCCAAGGGATTATGTCAGCCTTCTTGAGACCAGCTTGCACTTGGTGCGACAGCCTGAGCATTCGTAATTTTCATCGCTCCTCTGGATGAGCAGCGAGAAAATATCCACTTACTCGCCCTTCCAGATTTTTTCTTTCTGGGCTGCAGGCACGTGACTCCCAAGGTGCTCGTAATGTGCATGTATTCCACTGGCTTAAGCTTGGATACCAATTCCCCATCCCTGATTTGAGTCTCAGCCATAGGACCCCGGTGCTCTTGGGAACGATACCCCAGATGGTGGGGCTGGGGGGATGCGGAGCTGAGGGTCCATGCACAGAGCCTTGCATGCCTTGTCCTGTCTGCTGTCATGCTGTTACTGGCTATGATCTGCACTAGGGTCTGTAGCAGCCCTGCAATGCCCTGCTTATCACCCTCGGCTGTCCTCCTAGTCCCCCACACTTGGGCTGCCACCATAATCACCTCACTTTCCCCATTGCTGATTACCCCAGCCAATGCCCCCTGCTCCAGGCCCTCTTTCTGTCACTTATACACCCTGTACCATCTGTCCACTGTTGTTCCATTCTTCACCCCCCCCCCACCCCCACAAGCCCCATCTCCCCACCTACCTCCTCTGGGGTTGACCTGCCCATAGCTGGAGCTCTTTCAAGTGAACTCAGGAGAGCCTGAATGCATCACACTCCATGGACTGTGGCCATGGCCCTGACCTGATTCATGAGGTCACGCATAATTGGGGTCTCCTGCCAATCACCACTACACGGCAAGAGCAGGTCATTGGCTGCTGGTCCCATCATCATCTTTCCGGACCCTGACACAGGCTCCATACACTGTTGAGTACCACAGCATCCTGCCTGCGTCTCACTCCCACCTTTTCCATTTGCTATCCTTGTGCTGGTTCTCCTTTCCTTTCCCAGCTGGCCTTGCCAGTCTGTCGCTAGTCCATTGTCCCTGCTGCTGGAGCACTGCTGCTGGGCCATGGTATGCCTTTCTCGCTGCAGCTCCCCTTCGCCAACCATCTACGCCACTTCTGTACCTCTGTGCCTCCAAATGGTCCTGAAGCAGGTGGTTAAGTCTGAGTGTGTTGCTCAGGCACCAGCCCTCCTATCGCCTTCCCTTGCTCTCTGTCTCCTCTCAGTTCATTGGAAGAGACCTTTCACAGTTTTCAGCCTGATGCTGTAACCACTAGTTGGTGCATCTGCCCTGCTGCTACATGTGACGTTGCCTTGTCCCTTCCTTCAGCCGTGGGTTCAGGTTCACCGCATGGCCTGTGCTGGCACCCCTACTCCTGCTGCCATACATGTAGAGCTCCTCCGCCTCACTTCTCATGGCTTCTCCTGCATAGGCCCCCACAGGGCCCCCCTCCCCCCGCTGCAAAGAACTGCTGCCAGTCTTGGGAGGCTGGTAGGCTTTTCACATCATCCGTGCCATGCAGGTCTCTAGTAAGCCAGCTACACCGATAACTAAGGTGGAGCAGCCTCCACCGCTGCACTGTGCCGCGTCTCTGATGCTTGTTCCTGCTGTGGGAGTACCTGGGAGATACCAAGATCAGTGCTGGTGAGAGGGGTGGTAGCTGTGAGGTCTGCTGTGAGAAAAGGGGATCAGGGACAACAAGCCCCCTTCACTTTAAACCCGGCAAGGCTCCCTCTCCCCTTCCCTCGACTTATCTCAGCTGCCCCTTGGAAGCCCTCCTCCCTCTGTCAGTCCTGTTATGGGGCCCACACCCAATTGGTGTTGGCCCACCACTATCCAGTTAGTGCCACTGAAGATCCCTCTCAGCAGGTTTTATCCAGTTAATATTTCCTGCTAACCGAATAAACCCTTCTGAAAACCAGCCCAAGTGTCATTTTATCTAAGCTTCATGGTTACAAAGACCCCATTAAGCATCTTGGAAAAAAAATTACTTTGGGGTTTTGTGTGAATAATCAACAGTCTTATCAAATCAGTTTGGTTATTACTTTTGTGATATTTCCATTTTGTTTCCAAGCTTTACCTTGACTTGGTTCTTTTAGTTATGAGGTTGAGCTTTTTTGTGCTGCATTTTCATTTGTCATTGTGCTATTCCTCATCGTAGTGATTTAGTCCCTCTAGTTAAAAATGCTTTACAGCACATGAGATTGTTGCAGGGTGATCTTATCTTATGGTTGGTGATAGAACTGTTTACCTACATATTAAGTGCTCTGTGAATGCTCAGTTGGGAAAAATCATGGGTTGACGCTGCATGAAAAAATAATTCATCAACATCTTTATTGTCTTGTGCCATGTCATATTGGACTAATGGATATCTGACTTCTAAGTTTCAGCTATCACATCTAGGTATATTCCCCTTTTACAAACCTTTAGCTCATAGCTGTCTTATAGACTATTTTGTAAGCAGGGGATTCAGTTCAGCATAGTTTGATACTTATTTTTATCTGGTGGCCTTTTTTGTGGCTTTGCAGATTAATTGTTGGGGTAAAAATAGGTGTTTGGGGTGCTGGCATGTTATGGGAGTTAAAGGTTAAAGGCTATGTTTACTAAATGTTAGCACATATGTTATTCCTATAGGCACAGTGGCAGATAGCGTGTGCTAACATTTAGTAAATATAGTTGGTATTTATATTTTTCTTAGGGGTTCTTTTACTAAAATGTGCTGTGGTTTTGCCCCTAATATGCCAATAGCATGCAAATGGTAGTGCGTTAGGTATAAAGGCACTGTTTTACCTGTCAGGGGCATGGGGAACATTTCCCCAATAGGTAACGTATGGTGCCAGTGTATAACTCAAATCAAATTCTAATTTCATCTATTGGGGTGGAGGTAATTGAAGCCATGCTAACTTCAACACCCACTGTTAACACAATGTATACCCACATGCTGATGGCACAGCACTCAGCATGCCCACTTTCCATCCCTAACCCACTTGTTTCCCACTTGAATGAGTGAGGCATATTTTAGTACTGGAATCAGCATGTGCTTACTGTCATGACTGTGTGCTAACAGTTATCACGGGTAACACTGCATGGTTAGCATGAGCCAAAACGTGCACCAACGGCATAGCGCACTTTAGTAATTAAGCCCCTTCGTTTTCTCTCAGCTCAAGAGATAAATCTATGGATTGAAAATCAGTGCTGAGGGCTGAATATCCACGAGGGTCACTGCTGAATGCCCTGAGGCTAGCCGGTTAGCATTGGAGTATTCTGGGGGTAGAGCAGAGTTGGCACCCAACGATCACCGGGCAGTGGTAATATTGAACCACTGCTGGTTATTGCTAAGCAGTGAAAGTTAGGGGACTTGAAAGGCTGGCCTAACTTTCACCGAAGATGCTAACCGGGCAGCAGCTGAATATCGCTGCTGCCAATTTTTGCGATCTGGCTGACCTCGATATTCAAGCCAGATATAACCCCGGCATTGAAAATCTAGGTCTTTAGTTCAGTGGCAATGGCTAGCCGATTTAGCAGTGCTAGCCATTGCCACTGAATATCAGGTCCTTAGTGATCTCTTAGGAATTTCTCATTGGTGGCATTCCTAGTTTCTGCCACTCTGAGGCAATATAATTTTAGGCGTTCTGTTAAAAATAGCTGGAATTAGTTGTGGCTAATTCTAGGACTGCAGACATGGGCATTGAGCAAGAACAAGCAAGTCACTGCCCTCACATTTGGTGGGACGTAGGGTGTTAAGACCTTCAGATATCAGGAAAATCAGGACTTCATGCATAATGGAGACCAGTGTTCAATTCCTATTAGCACTCCTTGCAACCTTGGGCAAGTCACTTAACCCTCCATTGCCTCAGAAGAATCCAAGTTATCAATGTCCCTGTTTAATGTACATTGCTAAGTTTAAGTTACAATATAAACTACTCTGACTAAACAATAAAGAAGTATAAAAAACTGTTAAATAAATAATACAATTATGGAATCTTCTGAATGGTTTGTTGGTTTGGCAGAAACCTTAGTATTGTCACAAAATGATTACACCATGGGATCTGGGATGTACATTGGATCTGCAGGGAGTAACCACTTCATTGAGATCAGATCATTAGTCACTTATCCAGGTTTGGCAGTAAACCATTGCTTTCAGCATATAGTCAAGGATATAAATATGTTTTCAAATCATTATGGATATTCTTAAATAATCTAGGGGGTTGGTGTAGAAGTTTGCATTGAGTTGTAAGACATTGTATTTTGTTGAATAAACCGTGTAGTTTTATATCAGAAAGTTGTTAAAGATGATGTAGCCATTTTAGACACTATTTTTGGTGTAATGTTGATTTATGGGCCTGATGTGAGAGTGTAAGTGCTTATGCTAAATTAAGCCCTGGTTAAACAGAGGACCAACAACATGGTCAGACCATTCTGCTGAAAACCCCATCCTAATGCGCTGGATATTTTTTTCTTCCTAATTAGGCGGAATGTAGGCTGGAGGGAGGAGTTGGGTAGAGAATAGTTGTTTGAGTCCCCCTCTAAGACCTCCAACCACACTAGACCCCAATGTACAACACAGCTCCCCAAAGACTCCCTCCCCCTCTCACTCGCTAGGCCAACCAAGACCTACTTAGTGTCCCTGGTGGTCTAGGGGGACTCTGACATGAGTGATCTCCACTTGCTCTTCTCCGAGACAGTGCTGCATTCAAAATGACATCAATGCCCTCTAGAAGTCTCATGGACCACCACTAAGGACCAAAGCAGCCATATTAGGGTAAAAGGCCCTTAAGATTCCAAGTAGTCTTGTAGGTTAAGAACATAAGAACATAAGATATGCCATACTGGGTCAGACAAAGGTCCATCAAGCCCAGTATCCTGTTTCCAACAGTGGCCAATGTAGGTCATACGTACCTAGCAGTATCCCCAAAAGACACAGGTTCCACAGTGCTTGTATTGGGTCAAGCAGTGATATTCCGGGTCCCTTTTAATAATGGTTTATGGACCTTTCCTCCAGGAACTTGTCCAAACCTTTTTTAAACCCAGCTACACTAACAGCTCTTACTACATCCTCTGGTAACAAATTCCAGAGTTTGATTACATGTTGAGTGAAAAAATATTTTCTCTTATTTGTCTTAAATAGTTTACCCTGTAGCTTCATTACATGTCCCCTAGTCTTTCTATATTCTGATAGCGTAAACAATTGATCTATGTTTACCCGTTCTACTCCATTCATTAATTTATAGATCTCTATCATATCTCCCCTCAGCTGTCTCTTTTCCATGTTGAAGAGTCCTAACCTTTGTAGCCTCTCTTCATAGGAGTAGCCTTCCATCCCCTTTACCATTTTGGTGGCTCTTCTCTGTACCTTTTCTAATAACTCTATATGATTTTTAAGATACAGTGACCAGAATTGCACACAATATTCAAGGTGTAGTTGTACCATTTATTTACATTCTCTTATACACTGTGCTAATCTGCATCATTGTGGTTTACATTGAACAGGGCATTATAACTTGGAGATAGCTATTTTACAGAGAACATGGGCTATGTAGGGTTAAGCAGCTTGCCCAAGACCACAAGGAGCACCTGTGGGACTAGAAACCCCAGTCCTTCTGGCCCAAGGTTGCTATTCTCTAGTGGGATTTGAACCCCCTGACCTTCTGGCCTGAAGCACCTTGCCCTAACCACTAGGCCACTCCTCCACTCCACTCTAACATGTTAAGTATGCAGGAAAAGGCACTTCATGAAACTAACAATCAGCAAACTAAAAACAAATTGAAGAAAGTATTTTTTTCATGCAACACATAATTAAGCCATAGAATCTATTGATGGATAGCATGATCAAAGTGACTAATAAAGTGAAAGAAGTTTGAAGAAATCCCTGGAGGAAAAGTCCATAAAAAAGTATTAACCAGATAGACATGAAAAGCCAAAGCTTGTTCCTGAAAATAAGCTATGAGATTCTGATTACTTTGTTTTTTAATCTGCTTGGTATTTGTGATCTAGACTCACAGGACTTTGATATGAGCCAGTATAGCTTATATTTTTTTCATATGTATCTATGTTGATATTTGAGGGACTTAATACCCTAACGCTCATGAAGCTGGGACATGTAATTACCCTAACCCCTTGTTCAAAACACAAAAATCTAAAACAATAGAAAAGAAGAGTTGAATAGCCTGCTAGCTGTCAACTACTTCAGAGTGCTAATTGGCAATTGCATACCTCTATAGCCCATGTGACTGCTTGGAAGCCGAAGGGATTTTTGCCCTAATATGGAAGTTCAACCCCTCTAGTTGTAGTATCAGAGACTAGGATGCAGAGATGTCATTTTGAACCCAGCAAAGGCCCAGACATGAGTGAGTGGGGATTGCTACATCACCGGGGGGGGGGGAGGGGGGGTATGGCACTTATCTCATTAGCACTGCACAGCCAGGAGCTTCAGCAGCAGCTCCTAACCAGATACTGCTGTTGAAAATCTCATCAAGATTTAAGTGCCACAGCTAACTTCCATGGCATTTAAATATCAGCCTTTCTGAATATTGACCCCTACGTTTTCAGCTAAGAATTAATCTTAATATAAACCCTTAGACGTTGCAGGGGCATTTTCAGTAGAGGCAGTCAGCACTGTTAAAGAAGTTGGCCATTTGAGTTTTAAAATAAAAACGGATATTCAGTGCTGGGCCGTATCTGGCGATCAGCACTGAATATCTAGTTTGCCCAGATTGCACTTTTGCATTCAATTAGTGGCAAATTGTAAAACCACAGCAATGGGGCATTTAACCATGCTAGTGCCACTGAATAACCCAGTAAGAGTGATTTATGTGGTTTCCAGGTATGCAAACCACATAAATCCCTTTGAATATACCCCAGATGCTTATAAATTAAGGCCTGTCAATCATTTGCCTAGATTTATAAGCCTAATTTATGAGTCTCACGCAAGACAGGAAATGCCCCATTTAACCTCCCAACACTCAGTGTGCCGACAGGCTCAACTTTAACAGAGCCACAGGAAAGAAGGAAAATGCCGTTCTGTCTTGTGGCTCTCCAGAAGTGAACCAGGGCGCTGGGCTTCAGGCCTCCTCGGCTCTTTCTGAAGTCAGTCAGGTAGGCGCAGGTCTCGTCCGGGAGGGGGTTGGGAGAGCTAAGACTGGAAATGGGCTAATCGGGGGGCAGGGGGGCTAGGATGGAAAATGGGCTTATCAGGGGGGCTAGGACTGCAAATGGGCTGATTAGGGGGGCTAGGATTGATAATGGGCTGATCATGGTGAGTTAGACTGGTAATGGGCTGATGGGGGAGCTAGGACTGGAAATGGGCTGATGGAGGGAGGAGTGAGCTGCTGGCCCTGGAAGAAAACTGGGGGCTAGGACTAAAAATGGGCTGATGAGGGGGGATGGGAGAATGGGACTGGAAGGGAGCGGATGCTGGAAGGGGCTGGAACTAGAAGGGAGCTGAAGTTGGGGGAGGACTAGAAGGGGAGGGGCTGGTAACAGAAAAAAAAAGAAGGTAGGGAAGTGAGGATGGAGAGGGGAAAAGATATTTTGTGTGGGAGGAAGGCAAAATCTACGACTGGCCTGGTACCTGGAGAGTAAGTGGGGAATGAGAAGGAGGGGTGAAATTTGAGTGGATGAAACAGGAATAAAGAAATAAATGGAGGAAGGAGCAAAAGGGGAAAGATTTGTATGTTAGATCAGATGTAGAGAGAGAATTGGAAAATTAGAAGAGAGAAGAAAGGACAAATGGAGAACAGACAATAGAAAGTTAGCAGAAATACGAAGGAACCAGAAAAAAGAGACTGGAGCAATTGAAACTGAAAAATAAAATGCCCAAACAACAAAAGGTAGAATAATACTTTTTCATTTTGAATTTATTAAATAGAATATGTCAGCTCTGGAAAATGTGCTTCGCTAACGTCTTTGTGTTTTTTTAGTACAAGAGGAAATTAATTTATAGTTTTATCTCTCCAATGTTGTACATTCCAAGTTTGGCGTTTGGGGTTCCCAATTTAATTATTGCCTTCATATTTCTAAATTACGATCCCTTGTTCTATATTTGGTGACGGTCTATGTTTTGCATGCGTAATCGAGCTGCAGTATTCTGTTCATGTAGTTTCTATGTGACAGTGCCACTTGTTCTCTTTAAAATAAAATAAATTAAATGTATGCAAATGAGATCCAGTGAATATGCAAATTAGCCATGCAATGAGTCTCCGCACATGGCCCCGCATCACCCTTGGGCCACCCCTAGATGGGATCAGAAATGGGTAGTATTGCTGCAGGGAGAAGGTATTGGGAGCAGAGTTCTGTTGGCTTTTGCATCTGCCCCTTCAAGCTGGTACTTCTGCATGTTGTAGGGCAGGTGTAAAAGCCAACAGGGACATTTTTAGGTCTACATGTTTATTCTCTTTGTAAAATGAGGACTACGCATCTAGATTATGGTTTGCTCAAACCATGTCCTGTCCATGCCCCTTTGATATCTGTTATGTGGCATAGATCTCCATATGTAAATATCAACTTTCCAAGATCACTTTATTTCCATGTGTGGCCCATCTACATGTATAAATGCCACTATTTATATGTGGAGATAATTTAGAAGTAACTCCATAACATAATAACATATGCCACAATCATACTGTAAAAGAGTTTATTTCTGCTGGAGAGAAAAACAGCTCTAAAAAGCAAGCATCCAGATTGTAGTTAACTACTAAATGTCAACATTGATTTATATCTGATTTGGTATATTTTCTTAAAAGAAAAAACTTAGGAATGAACACATGAAATGGTTCTACTTTTAATGTGGTTTTCAATTTATTTTTATCACGTCTCTATTATGCTGATCTGGCAAGCTGATAATGTTAGTCAGTACCTTACCTTTTGTAGAAAAATTAGTTTTCCCTCCATTGCTTGTCAATATCTGCAGCCTTTCTTCTCTGAAGGTCATGAAGATCTCTTCAGATCACATCAAATAAACACACGTACAATGACTTCAGCTATAACCAGTAACCATTTATGAACCACTACTATGATCACAGCAGGATGGCACTTAACTGGGCTAGAACATGCTTATGTAGGCAACAGAGGGAGGAGTGACTCAGTGGTTGTGACAGGTTACCTCAGGCCAGAGGGATTGGGGTCTCTAGTCCCATGGCCACGCCTTGTGGCCTTGGGCAAGCCACTTAACCTTCCATTTCCTCAGGTAAACTTAGATTGTGAGCCCTTTGGGGACAAGGGAATAAAAAGTACCTGTTAGTATACATGTAAACTGCACTGATTCTAAAGAGTGCGGTATAAAAAAGAAATACATAAACAGAGAAGACTGACAAACATTGCACTAATCACATGTAATATCAGCATACCATAATATTTTACACACAGAAAAGCTCATTGTACAAACGTAGCAAGGTGGCCATCACAAAAGATGTCACATTTGAAACAACAATATGATAATTGCTTAATTTACTTACTAAACAGTTTTCTCCCTTCAGTGTCTAATTAATGAGAGATAGATGAAAAAGTTCATTTTGGTGCAATGGCTCCTTTGAATTTCATATTCGTTTATCTAATGAACCCAGTATTACATTAGGATATGGTTCTTCTCACAGGCTAAACCTACACGTCAATATGATGATGATCAAACCAATACATTGATTCTTCAAAGGTTCAGGTCAGTAGGGTTACCTACAATGGACATCCTTGGTGCTACCACAAGCAAGACTATATTTTCTAAATTAAAGCTACATCAAGGGGGCTATTTTAGAAACCTTATTCATTTACATGTGTAAAATATTGGTGTTTGCATATGTAAACGGCATCTATGTGTAAGGCAGTTTTAGAAAGGAATGAATTTACAGGGTCAGATTGCAAGGGGTATATTGCAGCATGGTTAGGGCAAGACCAGGACGGGTCAAAAATATACAGGCCTGATATTCAAAGGGAGTAACACGGTTAGAAAATCTGCTAACCATGTTACTCCCTTTATCTGGGATATTCAATGGCACTAACATTGTTAGTGCTACTGAATATGCACGGGTGCAGACACTGCATGCCCCGATGGTCACTAGTTAGCATGGAGGTGGTCAAGGGGCAGCACCCAGCCATAACTGGGCAGCGGCAATATTGAGCTGCTGCCCAATTATGGCTGCATGGTGAAAGTAAGGTGCACATGGATAACTGGGCAGGGGCTGAATATCACTGCTGCTCAGTTCAATGCGGGCAACCCAGATATCCAGTGTCGGGGCTGACTATGATCCTGGCATTGAATATCTGGGTTTAAGTTCAGTGATGGCAGCTGCCCACATTAGATCAGTTACCGCTGTTACTGAATATCAGACTCTATATGTGCATTCCTCATTTTATATGTGGAACATGTGTATGACCTAAAATCTCCCCTTGGCGATTTACACCTGCTCCCTGGAAGGTTTAGGTTTTTAAAAAGTGTTGGTTTTGGGCAGTCCTTTACAGGGAGAATTAAAGAGGTTATGCTCCTTAATATCCTGTATTTCCCCTCCATATTGAAATTAGAAAAATACAGTGGCATTTCACATAAAGCATGCAGAATGGCTCACATGCAGGTGTACACCATGTAAGTCACAAAATATTGCTGCCACTTACACATATATGTAGCCATGTTTCCCCTCTTTGTTTTTTCCCATGTGTAGGCCTATAAAATGGCTCCTCCTGCTGTACACGGATGCATATCTATGTGCACTTCCATTTTGGTGTTTTAGACATGGATCCGCATTCAACAGAGCCCTTTCTAAAATACCATTGGAACTGTAAACATAGCAACACCGATGTCTCAATTCCGATCATCACATCTTGAAAATAGACATCTTTGTATGCACTGCTTTATAAAAATAAGTAGGTGTTTACTTGTACTATCCCAAAGGGCAGACATTAAGAGGCATTTTATTATGGTTGTCCAGGTGCAATCAGGGATGTCCAGGGCAAAATATCTTGGAAAACGCTGGGAATATTGATGTTTCAGCCTGATTTTAGAAACTTGGATGTCCCTGACATGGATGGCCGCGGTAACAGCCACATAGACATCCCCGCTACAAAATCATCATGCAAGGACATCCATCCAATATGGCATGAATATCCATGCCTGCTATTTTACATGATGAACATGCATCAGTATATACTGACCTGAAAACCTGTGCCCTTGTTCTCCATCAGTTTTCTCTAACTGAAAAAAAACAGAATACGTGATATCAGTTTGCCTCCTTCTCTATGCACTCCATGTGCCCTAATAGTGGAATTGAGAGTTTTTCTGATTTCTAATCATGCTCTGGAGCATGATTAGACATGGAAACTTTGGCTGGTGGGAGCTGACATCATCACCATTTTTAAAAACATCTGTGCACGTCCATCTTGTCCAAAATGCCCCTGACAAGCCTCCACCACACCTCCTTCATGGCTTGAATGTCCTTGTGCTAGTGTCATCTATGGAGCTGGCTTCTAAAATGTCTGAGACGTTTCTGTGACTTGGACTTGCATGCTCATTTGCAGACATCCAAAGCACAAATAATGCTTTTAAAATAGCCCCCAAAATGTCTTAAGCTGAGCTGTGAACATTTACATCTGCTGTAGAACTGGGGTAAATGTCTGCTCCTATATCGTGCAAGTATGCATGCAAATTATAGTATTCTATAATCCGTAGAGCTGCTATTCAGTTGTGGCGGCCAGCATACTTAAAACGACTGACTGTCACCACTTAATTTAATTGAATATCCGGTATGCCCAGTTAACATTTTAGCTAACTAGGCAGTGGCAATATTCAGCTGCTGCCTGGTTAAAGCTAGGTCAGCCTTTTTTGTGCCTACCTTTAGCCGGTTTATGTTAACCAGTCAGTGACTGCATATTGTCACTGACTGGTTAATGTGAGCACCGCCCCAGTGCTGCATGGTTAGTATTGGGGAATACAGTGGCATTATACATTAATTGTTTTGCATATAGCCTCCTATGCAACTACTTGCATGCTCTGCTGAAACTCCACCCATGTGCGTGCACACCAGCAAAGTATGAGCCATCAAATCAACCCGTTTACTTTTACACTGGGTGCTATTTTATACGATGCCTTTTACATGTGTATCTGGCCACATACATGCAGAAAAGACTTAACCAAGAGGGGGATTTTAGAAAGTACATCCCAGTGCAATCTGGGACATATAAGTCAGAATGTCAGAAAAAAAGCAGGCACATCCAGATGAACACATGATTTCACAAACCTTGACATGCCCATTATGGACCTCTGCAGTGACATCTACATAGACTTCCCCACAATAGGATTTCAGATATTGGATATCTAGGAATAGATGAATGGTTAAAGTAGTGGGTTAAGAACAGGGAAGCCAGAGGTCCAATCCCACTGCTACTATCATTGAAATTTTGATGAGCACTGGGGATGATGGAGTGCTTTCTCTTTTACAACCTCTGGATGTTTTTCAGCCAAAATGAGAACGTTTCAGATACTTGTTCATGTCTGGAGCAAGTCTAAACTTAGATGTGATGGTAGACCTCCTGGATGTTTCTGAAATCAGACGGAGACATGCAGATTCCTGGGAACACCCCAGCCACACCTCCACCATGCTCTCTTTCAGATATGAACATCCTCACTCTGGGGACATACACAGACCAGGCTTCTAAAATGGTACTAGAGATGATCATTTTCAGACATCCAAAGCACAAATAGGACTTTCAAAATGACCTACATAGCCTCACTTAGGAACTTATTTTAATGCTTAACCCTGGAATTACCGAGATTTTTTGCACACACTGAATACCGTTAGGGTCATAAATGACCCCACGACGAATTTTAATTGTTAACCATGAACATTTTAAACTAAACAGACAAAATATTATTCAAAATTAATTATTTATTATATGAAGGTTAAATGTTTTGAAATTTAATGCTTCATCATAAAATTACATGTAGAAGAGTTTCCATGAAAGCAGTTTTTGCATGCACTTGATGAACACAGTAAAGTACTACAGTCATTTGCATGAGACACAGACAATTTGAATGTTCTTTGCAAACATTGCGCTTGCAGGATGTGCAAACTATGTTGCTTTTCTTGTCTTTTTCTCTGGAACAGAAGTGACACCTTGCCCTTTTCTTTGGGATCCCGACATTGCAAACAGCATCAGTGGCTTCTTCAATGCTGGAAGAAGTCTTGCTGCAATTACTCTGAAGCAGCTGCTTTCCTAATTCAAAGAGGAATAGACAACATCTGTTCTTTGACTTGGACTGCCATTCTGGATTTAGTGACATCCAAACAATGAAGGCATTCAAAGCACTGATGTCCAACATGTTGTAGAAGGTTGTCACTGGCCAGCGTCTCGTCATTCGTTTTGTGGTATACGTGCACAACATTTGATCTGCCGTATCTACTCCACCTTTACTAGAATCATAGTCCAAGATCATGCATGTTTTTTTTGTCTGGACGTGTGTGTTTTCTACTTCTTCTTGATCATGCAAACTGCTCAGAAGAACAACCACTTTTCCTTTCTTCGGGCAATAGGAAACCAGAGTGGCGTCATCGCGAAAGGCAAACAGTAAAGTGAATACCTCTCGGCCCTTTGCTTTTACAAATTCTGGAGGTAATTCTTTTCTGTTCTTTCGAATTGTCCCCAAAAGTGTCATTTATTTTTCAAGCAATTTCCATGACAGGGATAAACTGCAGAAAAAATTGCCAACAGTAACATTTCTGCCAGATCGTGTCAATCCTTCAGTGAGTTGCAGCACAACCCTTTCACCCTGATTCTGTTCCCTGTTTTGTCCGAGTTCCCTTCCTGTATATACTTGAAGACGCAGAACATATGAGGTTGCACTGTCACACAACATCCATAGCTTTATGCCATATTTCCCATGTTTGCTGGGAATATATTGTCTGAACGGAACACGGCCATGAAATGTAAGCAGTTGCTCATCCACGGTAACATTTTCACCAGGAACAAAGGCGTCACTTAGAGTTGCTTCCCAGGTATCAAAAAGGTGTCTGATTGGAGCAAGCTTATCCAAGCCTCGTTGTTCATGTCTGTTGGTTGCATCATCAAATCTGAGAGCATAAGAAATTTTCTGAAAACGGTTACGGGCCATATTTTTGCTGAAAACAGAACGACCATCTTCAAGGTTCCACAACTGAACTATGGATTCATTTCGTTACTTGTACACGCCTGAGAGGATCAGAAGTTCAAGAAAACGTTGAAATTCTCTGTCTGTCAAATCTTTCCAGGTGTCGTTATAAATGTGTCTTCCTTGTTTGCTCGTCCACATCATGATTTTATTCAATAAGTTCTTCCTCATGAACAAGTAGAATGCTGCGAGAGGGCCATCAACACTTCGTACAGCATACCTTGTAGGACCTTGTTGTACAGGCATGACATTAGCTCTGGCGTATCTTCCAGCAGCTTGCTATTCCATGATGTAGCATCCTTAGATACATAGGCTTCAATGGCAACATTTGTGCTTATAGTTGATGACCTCTTAGCTCCTCTACGACCACAACTAAGATTCCTCACAGATGATACTGACACCGAGGACTCCTGCCTTCTTCCCCGTCCAGCACAGCCTCGACCTGTAACTTGACTCTTTGCTGCAGGCAATGTTACCGGCTCAACATCAGTCTCACATTCACTTGGTGATCAACTGCTGTCGCCATCTGAATCATGACTGTCATCATCAGATTTATCGCCCGAACTTGGCTGATATGCTTCTTCGCTTGCTGAATATGCTGCATCATCAGACGACTCAGAGCCGTCACTGTCAGCATCTCGTTGCAATATTTCTCTTACTTGGGCAGCTGAATACTTTCGTTTTGACATCATAAACATTAACCTAAAATAAACAAAGATAAAGTTGAACAAAACGCAAAGCAGTTTTACTATAGGTGTACAATAATCGTGATGAACATAGAAACATAGAAACATGATGACAGAAAAAGACCACATGGCCAATCTAGTCTGTCCTTCCATAATAACTACAACAGTCCACTTTTTACCTTTAGAGATCCTCTGTGTTGGTCCCATACTTTTTTGAATTCAGATACTGTCCTCATCTCTACCACCTCCACTGGGAGACCATTCCATGGATCCACTACTCTTTCCGTAAAGAAATATTTCCGCATATCACTCCTGAATCTATCTCCCTTCACCCTCATCCAATGTCCCCTCATAACAGAACTTGCTTTCAATTGAAAGAGGCTCTCTCCCTGAACATTTATGCCACGGAGGTATTTAAACATCTCAATCATATCACCTCTATCCCGCCTTTCCTCTAAGGTGTACATATTAAGATCCTTAAGTCTGTCCTCATATGCTTTATAACAAAGCCCATTAATCATTTTAGTAGCAACCCTCTGCACCGACTCCATCCTGTTCACATCCTTTTGAAGGTGCGGTCTCCAGAATTGCACACCATACTCCAAATGAGGTCGCACCAAAGACTTATACAGAGGCATTATCACCTCCTTTTTTCTGCTAGCCATTCCTCTCCGTATGCACCCAAGCATCCTTCTAGCTTTTGCTGTCGCCTTTTCTACCTGTTTAGCTACTTTAAGATCATCAGACACAACCACGCCTAGGTCCCGCTCTTCTTTAGTGGACAAAAGTACTTCACCTCCTATACTGTATTGTTCCCTTGGATTGCTGCAGCCCAAATGCATAACCTTACATTTTTTAACATTAAATCCCAGCTGCCAAATTCTAGACCATTCTTCAAGCCTAGCTAGATCCCTCCTCATGTTATCTACCCCTTCCTGGGTGTCTACTCTATTGCAGATTTTGGTATCATCCGCAAAGAGGCAAACCTTACCCAACAGCCCTTCCGCTATATCACTAACAAAGATGTTAAAAAGAATCGGACCAAGGACAGATCCCTGGGGCACCACTGGTAACATCCTTCTCCTCAGAGTGAGCTCCATTTACTTGTACTCTTTGTCGCCTCCCACCCAACCAATTTCTAACCCAAGCAGTAACTTTAGGGTCCATCCCTAGGGTGCTCAGTTTGTTTATAAGTCGCCTGTGAGGAACAGTGTCAAAGGCTTTACGGAAATCTAAATACACCACATCTAGAGCTCTCCCTCGGTCCAACTCCCTGGTCACCCAGTCAAAGAAATCGATCAGATTTGTCTGACAAGACCTGCCTCTGGTGAATCCATGCTACCTCAGATCCTGTAATCCGCTGGACTCCAGAAACCTCACTATTTTCTCTTTCAGCAGCGTTTCCAATAATTTACTCACCACCGAAGTTAAACTAACCGGCCTGTAGTTTTCAACCACATCCTTACTTCCGCTTTTGTGTAAAGGCACCACATGAGCCTCTCTCCAGTCCTTTGGCACCACTCCAGACTCCAATGAGGCATTGAAAAGGTTAGTCAGTGGAGTTGCTAGAATGTCCCCAAGTTCCCTCAGTATTCTAGGGTGTATCCCATCCGGTCCCATCGCTTTGTCTACTTTAAGTTGAGCTAGTTTCTCACGAACACAGTCTTCTGAAAATAGTTCAAGATGTCCCTCGCTTCTGTTCTTATTTGTGGGTGTTTTCTGAGGTCCTGCTCCTGGTTCTTCATCTGTGAACACAGAACAAAAATATTTGTTAAGCAATTCCGCTTTATCCTTATCAGCTTCTATATATTCCCCCCCTGCACCCTTGAGTCTGACAATACCACTTTTGCCCTTCCTCTTCTCACTAATATATCTGAAAAATGTCTTATCCCCCCATTTTATTGCATTGGCTATTTCCTCCTCCTTTTGAATCTTTGCCTTCTTGACTACTTTGCTAGCTTCTCTAAGTTTTTCCAAATACAGATGCCTGTCTTCCTCTCTCTGTGATCTCTTGTATTTCATGAAGGCCTCCCTCTTTTTCTTCACTTGTTCAGCTACTTCCTTCGAAAACCATAGCAGTCTCCTGTTCCTTTTGCCTTTATTTACCATTTTAACAAAAAGGTTGGTTGCCTTTAAAATACCCCCTTTCAGTTTTGCCCACTGTTTTTCTACATCTCCCAGCTGTTCGCATCCCACTAATGACTCCCTGAGGTATTGGCCCATCTTCGCAAAGTTAGTCTTCCTAAAGTCTAAGATCCTCACCTTGGAATGGATTCTAACAGCCCTAGTCCTAATACTGAACCACACCATCTGGTGATCACTGGATGCAAAATGATCTCCCACTACAACATCAGAAACACTTTCACCATTGGTAAGCACCAAGTCCAGTATGGCCCCTTCACGTGTGGGGTCTGTTACCAATTGCCTGAATAGTTCTCCCTGTAGAGAATCCAGGATCTCCTTACTTCTAGATGATACTGCAGCAGGAATGTGCCAATCAACATCTGGCATATTGAAATCTCCTATCAGTAGCACTTCCCCTTTCCTAGCAATGCTGCGTATGTCTTCAATTAACTCTGTCCACCTCTTCCTCTTGTGAGGGAGGTCTGTATATCACTCCAATGCAAATAGATTTCTCTTTCCCTCTTTCTAGTTTAACCCACAATGCCTTTTAAGCTCTGTAATTCCAAAGCTTTAATAGTAGTTTTTACATATAGTGCCACTCCTCCTCCCCTTCTTCCTACCCTGTCCTTTCTGAATAAAGTATAGCCAGGTATAGTTACATCCCAGTCATGGTTTTCTGTGAACCACGTTTCTGTAACTGCCACTAAATCCAAGTCAGCCACTCCCACCAAAGCTTCAACGAGCTGAAAGTCTTTAGATTTCATTAGAAATAATGAGAGAACGTATGATATCAATTACAGAAAATGTGTAATTTTCATAAAATAAGAGTACAAAAAATAAATGATACATAATTAATGATAAATACCTTTGTCAGATCAAGAATTCACAAAACTGCAAATTGTATCACGATCCAAACTGGACATAAGCAACTGGGGTCAAAAATGTCCCCACTGGTATTCTGTGCTGCAATTCATCACTAGCGTCACCTAGCGGATGAAAATTATTCCTCTCATGGCGCAATATAAAGAGAATATTGACATGTTAAAAGTCATAAAAAGATTGCATTCTTGAACAACTAGTTTCCGAGATACGTGGTGTGAAACTTGCAATGGGGTCACTTTTGACCCCATCGGTTCTCCCAAGGTTAAAGTAGGATATCCCATCAGCAGGCATAATTTTAGAAGGAGCTTCCTAGTTTAAGGTGCTAAAACATGAATAAATGCTGGAACTTTAGTTGTTTAACTGCATGTGGACACTTAGGGCCCGATTCTGAAAGGCAAATAGCAGCACATCCCAGCACAACATCCAGCCCCGCTATCTGCCGGAACCGAATGCCGCCTCAAGCACCCCCTGCATGCACAGAGCCGCTGTGCGGGGAGCGCTGGATGGGGGCAGCATGAGGGTGGATAGAGGGTGGAGCGGGGGTGGGTCAGGCATCTGGACTTACAGGGCCAATTCAGGTCATGGCCCTGTATGTCCGGTGGGTAGATGATGGCTGTGCACCTTGGAGATGGAATAAGGAGCAGCAATGGCAGCAGTCTGACCCAGCAGCACAGCAGCTGAAGAAGGTGAGGCCCCCCACCTGATCCAGGCCCTGGCCGAGGGTGGAGCAGCAGGGAAGCTGTGTTTTCACCATGGCAGGTTGTCGGCACTCCTGCTGGGCATCCCAGTGCCATGGCAACTGGACATCATGGCAGCGGCACACCAGCAGGAGCAAAGGGAGGGATGGACGGGGTGTTGTGAGTACATACCATGCCATAGGATAGGGGCATCACCAGGCCGTTTGGGAGCCCAATTTTACACCGTGGACTGTCTAACTCCCATAGTTGCAGAATCCAGTATATCTGGAGCTGTCCAGATGGTCCGGACGTGCCCCTTACTGAATCGGGCTCCACGGCATGTAAGTGATGTCTTATAAAATGCTGACTAGTGTAAATGTAGACATGTAAGTTTCATGGCATGTACTTTTGCTGTGTGCATGCACAGACACAGAGTCTGGGTGGAGCATGGTTGGAGCCCACATTTATGATGTAGGGCCCAATATTCAGCATTGCCACTAAACTTTAAAACTGGATATTTGGGAGGGGGGGATAAGATGATAGCAGAGTAAACTCTGGTATTACAAGCTCTTGCTACTATAACTCCTTTCCTACATTTTTCACTCCCTGTCTGGGTGATAATGGGATGGAGGAAACGTAAACAAGCATACTTACACTTATGTATGGCCGGGACTACTCCTGCAGATCAGAAGACATTGGAGACTTGTTGTTTGTTTCACCAGGAAATGGAGTAGCATCTTCGGCAGGCCGCCTGAGAGATTCGGCAGCTGTGCTTCGGGGTTTGGTTGTCCCCCAATTTGTGGATGTAAGATGTGGTCAAGTTACTCTCCTGTAGGTCCTGGGTTCATTTCACTTCACAGAGGCAGTAGGGCTTGTAATAAGACAACCAAACAGGTGTGGCTTGGAGAAAGTTTTTTTTATGTAGAAATAGGCTTATTACATAGGTATTGAACAGAGGCATATAGTGATTGTTATAGAGCTGTTTCAGTGTGCCTCAATGAATCTGTGTGTGCATGTGCATGTGTGAAGTGCGAGAGAGAGAGAGGCCAGACCATGTGGATCAGAGCCTCATGGCAAGAGAGAGAGAGAGGGGGAGGGGTAGAGAGAATTGATTATCAGAGCCTCCTGTCCTTCATTTCCGATGAATAGTGGAAGAGAGAGAGCAAGAGGAAGTGTTTCTGTCCTTTATAGTGAATTGAATCCTCTCCAGCACTTCCCCTTGAGGTCTGCTATTGTTTTTAGCCACTCCCTTTGAGGTCTGCCATTCTTGATTTAGTAAGGAGGGGCTGCAGACAGGCCTTGGAGACTGAAATCACCAGGGGGTCAGAGTTAATCTCATCTTGTAAACTGTCCTATTACCTTTGGAGACTGAAATCACCAGAGTACAAAGCTGCATGAAATGTATGCTGACAGTGGACTTCCCCGCCATGACCTGAAAGTATAGCTTGGACCAGTGGTGTGCTTCCTTCTGGCTAGGTGTCGAGTACGATGTTGCAGGTAAGTGAAGAGGGCTCACTGGTCAATCACTCACCCTTTTCTGAAGCTGCCTATGGGATTGGAGGATCGGTGACAGACCATAACCTGGTGGTTTGGAGTTGCTGATGGCAGTTTCTGGAAGTGTGGGGACCCCGGGAGCAGGGGTTTTAGGGAAACCCACAACAATAACTTTGGATGCATTTTGGGACACCGTTGCAACAATGAACAATTCTCTTTTATCAGTTGTTGGAACTGTGAGTACAGAACTTCTTTCCCTTAAAAAACAACTTCAAGAAGTTTCCTAAGCACAAGAGGAACAAGAGGGAAAGTTGACCCATTTTGCAGAAGAACTTCAGCAGTTCCGTGGGATTCCGTAGGCCAGGATTAAGGATGGGACTTTGGCCTCCAAGAAGACTGAATATCTAGAGAATCAAACTTGATCTGAAAGTAAGGCATTCTTATGTTCTTAGCTGCCATTCAATATCGGCCCCAAAGTATATATACTTCTTGTAGATTTAGGATTTTAAATTAGCTTCTTTTAAAATGTACTTGGGCTAAATTTATTCTCAAAATTTTGCTAAACCTCTAAAAAGTGGGTGGCAACAGGGTCTGACTTTAGGTCAGGGAAAAAAGTTAGGTGCTTAACACTGATTTACAGCACTAGGCATCTAAATTAGAAATATAAATCTAGATAAATGAATAGCAGGCCTAAATTTAGGGGCATAACATTTACATTCTTAACTTTGGTTGCATTTTCAGCATAAAATATAAGAACCCGTTTTCTAAAGCTTAGCATTTTATAGTGTATGTTAGTACACTATAAAATAATGAGTGTGGTGTAACATAGTGACATAGTAGATAACGGCAGGTACAAACCAGTATGGTCCATCTAGTCTGCCCTGTAAGTTGTCCAGAGTGGATGTACCTGCCTCTCTGTGCACGTCCCCCCTTTATGCCTTTGTTTAGAGGCCGCACAGGTCACCCCTCTATTTGCTGAAGTCTAAATGATATTTAAGTTTGTTTTGATTCAAGTAAACATGAATCAGTTGTTTATTCTTTCAAAAAGTACAGACTAGGGGATATGAAATGAAGCTGCTAGTACTAAGCAATGTATATAAGATTAATTGGAGAAAATATTTTTTCACTTAATGTATAATGAAGCTCTGGAATTGGTAGCCAGAAGATGGTAATAAAAGCTGTTAATGTAGCTGGGTTTAAGAAAGATTTGGACAAGTTCCTAGAGGAAAAGTCCATAAACCATTATTAAAATGGATTTGGGGGAAATCCACTGCTTATCACAGGGATAAGCCACATGGAATCTGTCTTTTGTGATCCTGCCAGGTACTTGTGACCTGAATTGTCTGTTATTAGAAAGAATACTGGACTTAATGGGCCTTTGGTCTGACCCAGTATGCCAAATCTTATGTTTTTATGCTTTTATCTTATTATTATTATTATTATTATTTACGAGGCTTGATATACCGCCCAAACCGGGGCATCAGAGCGGTGTACAGTAAAAGCAGGCTGCTAGAAAATTAAAGAAGGAAAGGAACGCCATTCAATTGATAGGAAAGCACTAGAGAGACAGATAGAAAAATAGAAGAGGACAGAATAACATGGCTAGAGAGTCTGACGCTGAAGGAAGGGCGGAGGGAGGGGGGGGGGGGAAGTGGTGTATGATATGGAGGCCAGCATGACTGTCATGGGGGTGCCGGGAGATCAAAAGCCTGGGAAAAAAGATGGGTCTTAAGGAGAGCTTTGAAATGCGGGAACAAAGGCTCAGTGTGGAGTGGGTGGGGAAGGGAATTCCATAGAGCAGGACCCAAGAAAAAGAAAGCGGAGTGACGGGTGAGTTCGAGATGAGTTTGGGACGGGGATGGAAGAAAAAGGCGATTGCTATGGGAAGAGCGGAGGAGACGAGGGACGGGTTGATGATAGATAAGATCAGATAGATACTGAGGAATACATGTGTGAAGAACTTTGTGGGTAGTGATGAGGTATTTATAAACAAACCTAAATGTAACGGGAAGCCAGTGAAGAGAGAGAAGGCAAGGAGTGATGTGATCAAAAGGGGAAGAGAAAGTAATTAAACGGGCGGCAGTATTTTGGATGAGCTGAAGGCGACGGAGTTGATAAGAAGGAAGACCAGCGAAGATGGAGTTACAGTGATCCACTACCTAAAATCCCCTAGAAATTCCCCTCGTGAACCATTAGCATATCTTTTTGTCGAACCCCAATGAGGGAGGTTCAGATGGACTTCAAAACCACACCCGTCAAAACACAGTTCTTTAGTGAATATTGTTGAAAACTTATCTTAAAATGTAAGAGAAGAAGCGCAAATCGTTGTGTAAAATATCCCAAATTCATAGAACACGACGTGCACGTTTCGGGACAAGCAGTCCCTGTATCAAGTGCTCACACACTGGTCACATCAGTTTGATTCTTCTCTTGTCATGTGAAAAATAGAAGAACTGTGTTTGTGATTAAAATGGACCTCAATTGATGGATGTGGTTTTGAAGTCCATCTGAACCTCCCTCATTGGGGTCCGACAAAAAGATATGCTAATGGTTCATGAGGGGAATTTCTAGGGGATTTTAGGTAGGGTATTTCATATATCTCTGGTAGCGGGATTTTTTCTGAGTGAGTTACAGTAATCCAAACAGGAAATCACAAGGGAGAGAACTAGAATGGTGAGGGAATTAGCAGAGAGGTAGGGCTGGAGAGAACGGATACGACGGAGATGAAAGAAACAGCTACGGACAAGGGAGGCGATATGAGGGTGAAAGGACAGGGAGGAATCAAGGGTGACACCAAGGTAGCAGAGAGAGGGAACAACAGGGATGGGAAGGGAGGACATGGGGGGGGGGGGGCTAGAGTGGGAGGAGGAGTAGTGAAGGAGAACCAAATAGCCGAGGATTTAGAAGGATTGACACAAAGAAAGTTATTGGAGAACCAGGAGGCAATAAGGTCGAGGCAGGTGTTGAGAGCAGAGAGATCCAGGGATACAGAGTTGGTGTGATGGATAAGAAGAATATCATCGGCATAGAAGTAGGAGGAAATACCGGACTGTTGAATGAGGAGGGCGAGTGGGGCGAGGAAAATATTAAAAAGCAGAGGGGCAAGGATAGAGCCTTGTGGAACACCACAGTGCAGAGGGAAAGGGGCTGAGGCGGTGGAGCTGGAGTGAACAGTGAAGGTGCGAAATGAGAGAAACGACTGGAACCAGCGTAACACAGTGCCTCGGATACCAAAATCAGACAGACGAGTGAGGAGGGTATGGTGATCTATGACATCAAAGGCGGAAGAAAGGTCTAGAGAAACAGCGATAGATAAATCACCCCGGTCGTGAGAGCGGTGGAGTTCACTGAGAAGGGCAAGAAGTATAGTTTCGGTGCGGTGCCCAGTCCTAAAACCAGATTGACGGGGGTGAAGAGAGAGGGTGGTGTTGAGATGTGCTGAAAGCTGGGTGAAGACCAATTTTTAAAGAATTTTGGAAAGAAAGGGAAGGTTTGAGACGGGACGCCAGTTGGCGGGAAGACTAGGATCAAGGGTAGGCTTCTTCAGGAGAGGGCGGACCATGGCGTGTTTCCAACAAGTGGGGAAGATGCCGGAGGTAAGACTGGAGTTGACTATGGCCAGGATGTATGGCGGAGGTTGGAGGGAGGGATCGAGAAGCCAAGTGGAGGGAAGGGGGTCAAGTGAACAGGTCGTTTTGTGGGATGAGGAGAGTACCTTAAGGAGCTCAGCAGAGGTAACAGGGTGGAAGGAGTGCCATGTGTGGGGAAAGGCACTGGAAGGAGGGGGGGAAGGAATGACAGGGGGAGCAGAGGGAGAGGGAGGGGGAGAGAGGAGGGGGTAGTGGGGGAAGGAAGAGCGGAGAGACTGGATCTTGTTGACAAAAAAGGATGCGAGACTCAGACTGGGAGCAGTGGAAGGGAGTGCAGATGAAGGGGGATGGACTGAGGAAGAGGATAATGAGTGAAGTACCTGATACAGGCAACGGGAGGAGTTAGAGGAGATGGTAATGAGGTCAGAGAAATAGGTCCTTTTGGCCTCAGTGATCATGGCACGATAGCAGCGGTGCTCGTAGCGAAAGGAGGTTAGAGAGGTGTCAGAGGGGTGTTTGCGCCAACAGTGCTCGGCACGGCAGAGATAGGTGCGCTGGAAATGGAGACCCAGGTGATACCAAGGATGATGAGATGTAGGACGGCAGGGAGTGGGACGGAGGGGAGCTAGAGTGTCAAGGGTGCCAGTGAGAGTAGAGGACCAGGAATCGACCTGCTGGTCCACAGGGAGGGAGAAAAATTCGGGGGGAAAGAGAGAGTCAGCTGGGGGAAAGGCTTGTAAGGTGAGAGGCGTGAGACGCCGTTTAAGAATCGCAGGAGCGGTGACAGCAACAGGTGAGATAGAGGCCTTTACGGGAGGAAGGGAAAAAGAAAACAGACAACGATGATCAGACCAGGGAAGAGGGAGGGACGAGAGATCAGATGGAACATAAGGGGACGAGGAAAAAGTACGAATAAGGTCAAGCGTATGGCCGGAAGAATGGGTTGGGCAATCTACGTGCTGGGTCAAATCGAGGTCGGTGAAGAGTGACCAGAGGGCCTTGTCACGGGGACGAGTTTGAGAGGACAGATGGGCATTGAAATCGCCAAGAATGACCAAATGCGAAGTGAGAAGGGATGTCTCCGAAAGGGTGAGGAGAAGAGACTCCCAGAGATCAGAGCGCATCAAGGGTGGGGCGTAGAGGAGAAGGAAGAATACAGTAGTAGAGGTCCCTGAGCGCAGTAGTATGGCTTCAGGATAATGGGGCTGAGGGGAGACAAGTGAGAGAGGGAGAGAGGATTGGTAAATAATTGCCACACCACTACCGGTCCGGTGGAGACAAGGAACATGTAAAGCAGAGTAGCCAGGGGGGAGGCAACGATGGAGAACACCATCCTCACCCTCGCGGAGCCAGGTCTCGGTAAGAAAAAAAGTGTCGAGGGAGTATTGGAGCAGTAGATCATGAACCAAAGGAGTTTTAGCACGGAGGGACCTGCAGTTCAAGAGGGCAAAAGAGAAAGTCAGCAGAGAGGAGACAGGCTGAGGTGATAGCGCAGAGGGAAGTTGGCCTGTGTAACAGACAGAAAGATTACATAAGAACATAAGATATGCCATACTGGGTCAGACCAAGGTCCATCTAGCCCAGTATTCTGTTTCCAACAGTGGCCAATCTAGGTCATATGTACCTAGCAGTTTCCCCAAGAGACACAAGTTCCACAATGCTTGTACTGGGTCAAGCATTGATATCTTCGGTCACTTCTTAATAATGGTTTATGGACCTTTCCTCCAGGAACTTGTCCAAACCTTTTTTAAACCCAGCTACACTAACAGCCTTTACTACATCCTCCGGTAACAAATTCCAGAGTTTGATTACACGTTGAGTGAAAAAATATTTTTTTTTTTAGTCTTAAATAGTTTACCCTGTAGCTTCATTGCATGTCCCCTAGTCTTTCTATATTCTGATAACGTAAACAATCGATCTACGTTTACCCATTCCACTCCGTTCATTAATTTTTAGACTTCTATCATATCTCCCCTCAGCCGTCTCTTTTCCAGGTTAAAGAGCCCTAACCTTTTTAGACTTTCCTCATAGGAGTATCCTTCCATCCCCTTTACCATTTTGGTGGCTCTTCTCTGAACCTTTTCTAAAATCGCTATATCCTTTTTAAGATACGGCGACCAGAATTGCACACAATATTCAAGGTGCGGTCTCACCATGGAACGATATAGAGGCATTATAATATCTTTTGTTTTATTTTCCATTCCTTTCCTTATCATACCTAGCATTCTATTTGCTCTCTTGGCTGCCGCTGCACACTGGGCCGAGGGTTTTAACATGGTATCCACAATGACGCCTAAATCTTTTTCCTGGGTGGTGGTTCCTAATGTGGAACCTTGCATCGTGTTCTTCCCTAGGTGCATAACCTTGCACTTGTCCACATTAAATTTCATCTGCCATTTTGATGCCCAGTCTTACAATTTAACAAGATCCTCTTGCAATTTTTCACAATCCTCTTGGGTTTTAACAACTTTAAATAGTTTTGTGTCATCTGCAAATTTGATAACCTCACTCGTTATTCCACTTTCCAGGTCATTTATGAATATGTCAAAAAGCAGCGGACCCAGCACAGATCCCTGGGGTACACCACTATTCACCTTTCTCCATTGGGAAAATTGGCCATTTAGCCCTACCCTATGCATTCTATCTTTTAACCAGTTCCTGATCCACAATAGTACACTGCCTCCTATCCCATGACTCTTTAGTTTTGCCAAAAGTCTCTGATGAGGGACCTTGACAAAGGCTTTCTGAAAGTCCAGATACACAATATCAACCGACTCACCTTTGTCCACCTGTTTATTCACTCCTTCAAAAAAAACATAACAGATTAGTAAGACAAGATCTTCCTTGTCTAAAGCCATGTTGGCTGTCTCCCATTAGGTCGTGACTATCTACATGCTGAGTAATTTTATTCTTTATGATGGTTTCTACCATTTTTCCCAGTACTGACGTCAGGCTCACCGGTCTGTAGTTTCCCGGATCACCCCTGGAACCCTTTTTAAAAATTGGTGTTACATTGGCGATCCTCCAATCTTCAGGTATTAGAGATGATTTTAATGATAGTTCACAGATTACTAATAGCAGGTCTGCAATCTCATATTTCAGTTCTTTCAACACCCTTGGATGTATACCATCCGGCCCAGGTGATTTGCTACTCTTCAGTTTATCTAATAGTTGTAAGACATCTTCCCGATGTATCGATATTTCCTTCAATTCTTCCGCACCTTTAAATACCACTTCAGTCATGGGTAACATCCCTATATCTTCCTCATTAAAGACCGAAGCATAGAATTCATTCAGTCTCTCCGCTATTGCCTTGTCGCCTCTTAGTGCTCCTTTAACCCCTTTATCATCTAATGGACCAACTGACTGTCTCACAGGTTTTTTGCTACGAATGTACTTGAAAAGGTCTTTATTTCGTGTTTTTGCTTCCGCAGCAAGCTTCTTCTCAAATTCTCTCTTTGCCTGCCTTATCAATGCCTTGCATTTGACTTGCCAGTGCTTGTGCTGTTTCCAGGTTTCGTCATTACTCATATTCCGGGTGCAAGCCCCCGACAGGAGTGAGAAAGTATTCAGAGGACGGTGTCCCCAGAAAACAGGGATGGAAGCCATAAGATGAGTCCAAGCGAAGGGTAAGGAGGGAAGTAAGAGTACAGGGGCGGCTCTGGGGGAACATGACAGACAAGACGCAGAGGGGATAGATAGGAAGAGAAATGCAATGAGGCTCAAGCAGGCCCACCCACAAGGAGGAGACTGACCTGATGAGAGATGGGAGGCGCCCCAATCGTCGCCCCAAGGAGCTCGCCAATGAGCAGGACCTGCTCCTTGTGCGTGCTCCTTTGGCGCGCGCCCGCAGAACGGCGCCCCAATGTCCCCTAAATGCATCAGAGTACCTGGAGTTTGGCGCGGACGTGTTACACACGTCTGCATCACTTCCAGGAGGCGGAGCAGGTGACTGGCAACCGAAGAGGAGGAGGCAGCACAACCAATGGGAGGAGGCAGCACAGCAGGATCTACGGAGAGGGTAGAGGGTCAGCAAGCATCAAAATACACAACAAAAGCGTAATAGCAGACAGCAGGAGACAGCAGCAAGTTTACCAGATTTTTTGCATATAAATCTGAGACACTTATCCGCAGTGGGGGTGGGGGATGGGGGGAGGGAAGGGGAGGAAGGAACACCTTAGTTCCAGGTTTGAGCAACAAAGCCTGAAGGACGGAAGAGGAGCCATTATATTATCCTCCCATTCATCCCATGACAGCAACAATAGACTTCCAAGCAGATTTAATCGACAAAGAAATAGAAATAGCAATGCATTTCCCCCGTACTGTGCAAAATATAAAGATAATGGATGTAAATTCTAAAAACTGACATATCCAAATCACTAAATTGAAAATAAAAAAATGTTTTTCTACCCCCTCTGTCCCTATTGCTGGAATTGAGGAAGGAGGCTGCCAAACAAATGGGAGTTGGGGCACAGCTCTAAAATCGGGGACAATCCCCAAAAATTGGGGGCATCTGATAATGCTATCTTATCTTCAAAAATGTACAAAAAGGTGCCTCTTGTGTTTCTTTTTTATAGGCCCTAATGTGCTTTTATAAAATAGGCCTGTACGATGTCCCCCCTGTAGGGCACAAATGTTTTTGCATAAATTTACACCTGCTGTAAAGAAAGTGCAAATGTGTCTGTGTAGTCTGTACATGTACAAGCACATTTTATAAAATAAATGCATATGTCTCGACTTTACTCCTGCTGTACCCAAGCTAGGGCCAGTGGAATATCTCCCCATGGTGCAGACTGTAAGTACGCATGCATACTTATTTATGGATTCAACTACTCCGTTTTTTTGAGACTTTTTCTATCTGTTAAACATTCTTTACACACTGAAAATGATTTATAAAATGTATTTATTTTATTTAAGAGTTTTCAATGCCACCTTTCACATAATCAAAGCGGTTTACGTTGAACAGTGAAGCATTACAACATTAGTAACTATTACAGTATAACATGGTAGTGAAACAAGGATAATCAAAACAATTACAAATGATTACAGTTCAGAACGGGAACTTTTATACAACATAATGATGACTGTCAGGACATGAACTTATATGCAACGTAAGTATGATAGTCAGTATGTAAGCTTTTACATTGTGGTGATGATGTATATGTAATGTGGTGTTAATGTAGGTGCCTCGACTGTCCTGATCTGAAATGTTTTAACATGCAGTTATTAGTGCAAAATAACTCTTATACATAACCTCAGTGATGCAAAAATTTATTTACCATATGTTCTATTAAATATAGTGTCTATTTAGAGTACTATCATAAAAATACACACTCAAATGCCAATATATTGTTAATACCAGCTACAGGCATTTTTTAAATATCTATCTCTATCAATAGAGAGATATATAAGAAAGGGTCTGACAATATTATAATCATAGCTCTGCAAAAAAATGCATCAGACCCAAAATGCATTATTGATTCAAAGCATTTCCACAATCTTGATGAAGGCAAACCCTACTGTAGGCTTTAATTGGCTGTCAGTAAAAATGAAATGACCATAGATGCCATTTAAACAGTGAGATAATTTTGAATAGCAATGGTGTAATTACTTATATAAGGCAGTCATTAGTACTGCTTTTCAAAAACACCTGAGCAGCAGGAAATTGGCACCATCCCAAACCTTTTAACAAAAGAGTCACTAGATGATTGAGGTGACGCATATTTTATTCCGCAATGCATATTTGATTGCTGGGAATTATTTTGGATTTGCCCACTTTATCGGTGACAGTCATCCTGATAGGTTTGTGTGTTGGTCAACTTGCTCGGTGTCTCTGGGAAGACAAACAATTCATCTCCAATAATGACATGCTGAGATTTGTTTGGCTCACAAAGTGGTTACCATACAAAAGATTGTGTAACATTTATGCTCTAGGCATGGTTATACTTGAGGCTGCTATGATGAATAGAACGCTTTATCCTTGTTATCTTTTGCAGTACTTATGACAAAAGATCAAAAATGCTTTTTGCATTGAGACTGTTTTAGTCTTCTCAAAGAAATCGATCTCATGAATGCAAAAAGCAATTCATTTTGGTGCTATTAAACCAGGAACCCTTTTCTTCCAGTAGCCATGCTTTCAATTTTTCACCATTTCAATCAATTTTCAAAGTTATTACAAAGATTAACCATTGTTTCCTTTCATTAATTTATTGCAATCCTTAGTTTCTATTAGAGTTTTCTGAACATATGCCTTATTAATCTGTTAGAATTCTTTGAAACTGTAAGCAAACATAGATAAAGGAGAACTGATTGATATAATGTATTCAGATTTTCTATAGGTGTTGGATGCAGTTTTTCATGAGAGGCTCCTTAGGAAATTAAAAAGTCAAGAGACAGAGGGGATGTCTTACTGTGTTTAAAAGATAGGAATCAACAAGTTGCACTAAATGTTCAGTTTCCCGGTGGAATGGGGTAAACAGTGGAATGCCTCAGGGATGTGGGTTAAGACCAAAGTTATTTAAAATAGTCATCTGGAAAAGGCATCAATGGTGAATTGATCAAATTTTCAGATCACACAAAAATATTCAAAAGTTGTTAAAATACAAGCAGACTGTGAGGAACTGCAGAAGAACTTTAAGAGACTAGAGAAGAGGGTGTCAAAATGGCAGATACAATTTAACATGGACATGTGCAAAGTGTTGTACATTAGGAAAAACAATCCTAACTAATAAATTGCTAGGTCCCGCTGCTTAAGAAAAGGATCTAGGAGTCATGGTGGATAACACTTTTAAATATTTAGCTCAGTGTGTGACTGCGATGCAAAAAACAAATGGAGTAATAGGAATTATTTGGAAAGAAATGGATAATAAAACAATGGATATTATAATGTCTTTATACACTTGTGAGGCAACTGCACCTTGAATATTGTGATATGTTCTGGTCATCTATCTCAAAAAAGATATTGTAGAACTTGAAAAGTTTATAGAAAATGGCAACAAAAATAATAAAGGGAATGGAACAACTTTCTTACAAAGAAAAGCTGAATAGATAAGGGTTGTTCATCTTGGAAACAAGCCAATTGAGAGGGGATACGCAGTAACTCTGGTAACCCGGAAGCCCTCCTCGCCTCCTTCCCCATCATTAACACAGCCCCCCCCAGTCCTTCGCCCCCCCCACCCCCCCCCAACAAAGTTCACAAACAACAGTATTTGGTACAAACATTTTGGTCGCAGCTTTATTTACAACCTGTAAACCGACCCAAAGGGCCTGAATAACAATTGAACATAACCCAGCCCCGCACCCCTTTACCGGAGGATGCCCCCCCACCCGCCATCTTAGTAGCAAGGCGGAGCATCCTCCTCCCCCCCAAACCCCGCCGCCTGCCTCGCCATCCTAGTAGCAAAGGCCGGCTCCCACCCCCCCCCCGCTACCGGGTCGAGACCCCCAACCGGGCTGTCTCGCCCCACCCCAAGGAGCACTTCGCCCCCACTGCTCATAACCAGGTCAAGCCCGCGCCGCTCCTGCGAGCGCTGGCTCAGTACCCCCACCCCCACCAGCTGCGACAACCGCAAAACCACCATCAAAGGGGGCGGGCGGGCGGGAACGCGACCGTTCCTGAGGAGCCGCGGCCAGAAAGAGACGGCCACGCGGCTCCTCGCTGCCACAGCACCGCCCCCCCCCGCCGACCGCCGGCCAATGAAATCGCTCCGACGGTGTGACGGAGCGATTTCAAAAGCCGCGCACGGCCGTCTTACGCCCCACCCCCCCCCCCCCCCCCCCCAGCCAACCGCAAGGTGGAGGCCGAGGCCGGGCCCGGGCCCAGGTTACTGACGGCCGCGGGACCCGGCCCGCGGCCTCGAGCACTAATAGAGGTTTACAAATCCATCAGTGGGATGGAACAGATAAATAGGGAATGGTTAATTATTCCTTCCGACTATACCAAGACCATAAGGCATTCCATGAAACTAACAAGTAGCAGATTTAAAACAAATTAGAGAGACTGTATTTCTTCACTCAACAAACAACCTGTGGAATATAGTGCCAGAAGATATGGCCTAGGCATTTCACATAGCTGAATTTAAAAGGGATTTGGAGAAATTCCTAGAGAAGTCCATAAACAATTATTAGCCACGTAGACCTCAGCATGTTACTGCTCACACTTAGGAGGGAACTGCAAGAAGCAGGCTTTTCCTTTGGGATCTACCAGTACATCCTTGTGACCTGGATTGATCACTCATGGAGACAGGGTTCTAGGCTTTATAGACTTTTGGTCTACCCAACATGCCATATCTTAAATTCTTAATCTTTGCTATATTTGAATCTAAGTAAATCGAGGGCTTTTGTACTGAGTATTAACAAAAGTATAGTGTATATTTAAGAACATAACATAAGATTTGTCATACTGGGTCAGACCAAAGGTTCATCAAGCCCCAACAGTGGCCTATCCAGGTCACAAGTACCTGTCAGGTTCCTAAAAAGGTAGACATATTCCATGCTGCTTATCTCAGGGTTAAGCAGAGGAATTCCCCAGTTCTCTTTAATACTGATTTATGGACTTTTCCTCCAGGAACTTGTCCAACCCTCTAGATCCAACGGGTACAGAAATGCATAAATTTAGAGCAACATAACTAGCAATTTATTTTAATTTATTTAAACTGACCACCTTTCAATCAAATTATCAAAACAGTTTACATAAAATTTCAAGAATTGCTAAAAAAATAGCTAAACGTTGAATTGTAAGAGATAGTACAACAGTACAGAAATATCTTCTTAGGGTTTTAAAGAAAAGATATTCATATAAAATGTGTCATCAACAGAAACAGAGAACATGGTAGCAGAAAAGGAACAATGTATTGAGGACACTTGTATAACAAATAACTCTGTATATAGTTAAATTCTGTTCATTTGTACATAGTTCACTAACTGTTAATTGTTACCTGTAATTTCCAAGTTTCAAATTGTTATATGTAAAAACAGCTCGCTCTGTTTATTGTTGTTCTATGGGAACCGCATCTGATCAATCGAAGGAGCGGTATATAAAAAATCTGTTAATTAAATTAAATTAACATATAACCTATCAATTCTGCCCGTCCTCACCAACAACTCAGCTCTACAACCCCTTTCTCTCCATCAGAAATCCTTTGCGCTTGTCCCATACTTCAACTTCTGACACTCTTCTTGTCTCCACCACTTCCATTGGGAGACTATTGCATGCATCTACCACCCTTACTATAAAAAAATATAGATATTTTCTTAGATTTCTCTTTAGTCTAATCCTTTTCATTGTCATCCTTTGATACCTGATTGCAGAGCTTCCTTTCCCTTAATGCAGAACTGCCTCTTGGAGCTATTTAATATATCTGTCATATCTCTTAAGATTCCTTTCATTCAGGGTATATATACATGTTTAGCTCCTTCATTCTCTCCCCACATGTTTTGTCATGAAGATCACTGACCAGTTTAGTAGCCACCCTCTAGATCCAACTCCATTCAGTTTATATCTTTTTGAAGGTGCGGTCTCCAAAACTGTATGCAGTAATCCAAATACGGAAGCAATATCATCTTCTTTTTTGGCTGGATATACCTAATGTTCCCAAATGTAGCTTATGCTGAGATACTACTGAAAAGGCATGATCTAAATCCAAAATTCCTTCCCTTCCTGTTCCTTATGCACCCGAATAACTTCCTGGTTTTTGGCATTACCTTACCTACTAGTTTGATCACCCTGCTCTTGATTTGTGCAGAGAAGAACATCAGCCCTTATAATGCACCACTTGCCTGGGTTTTTGCAATGTGATCCTTTATTTTGTAACAATAAATCTTAGTTGCCATGCGCTTGACTATTTCTCAAGCTTCATTGAATTCCTCCTCACATTTTATGCACCTTAAAGGTGTCTATCCAATTTCATGTTGAAATATCATATCATGTTGAAAGGAACCAGGGCATGGACTGATCCTTGGGGCACAGCTTTTATTCCAAAATATAAAGAAAGATAACGAAGAACAAATCATTTTTAAATGACAATAAAAATAGAGAGATATGTGGATGGAATGGCCTAGTGGTAAGAGCAGTGGCCTAAAGCCAGAAAGACTAGCGTTCAAATCCCACTGGCACACCTTATGTCCTTGGGCAAGCCACTTAACCCTCCATTGCCTCAGGTACCAACTTAGATTGTGAGCCCTTTGGGGACAAGGATATGCAAACTGTGCCTGAATTTAACCTGCCTTGATCTCCACCTGAAAAGTTGTGAGCTAAATACTAAAATAAATATATGTCACTTATCATGCTAAAAGAGTTAAGAAATGGGCAAGTTAGTTTGTTTGAATGGAGAATATTGCAGTTGTAAAAGAAAGAGCAAAGCTGGTGCTACAATTAGGCACACTAGGCAGCCACCTAGAGTGACAATGTTCAGAGGAAACCTATTGCTGCTGCTGTTGTCCTTCTCTGGGACTTACAGTGGCACTAATTTCTTCAAACAGCCCCACAGTGCTTACCAAAACCTCTGGCGCTGCAGGGCTGTTTGTGCTTCTGTACCTTCTGATGAATGTTGCCAACTTCCTGTTCACATGGGGGCAGAAGAAGGTAAAGCTGCTTCTGCCTCCTTACAAACAGTAAGTCGGCAACATTTATCAGAGAGTGTGGGAGCACAAACAACCCTGCAGTGCCGGAGGTTTTGTTAAGTATTGAGGGACCATTTGAAGTAATGGCTTCTGCTGCAGGTGTCGGAGAAGGGCAGCAGAGATGGCAATAGGGACAGAAGTGGGAGCAGGATAGCATGAGGAATGTGGTTCATCTAAGGCATCTCATTTCCTTGCACCAGACCCGAGAAACAGAGCCATATTAGAAATATGGTCCATGTAACTCTGAAGGTAATTTTGGAAACTGACATACGATATATAAAACATCCCTTTCAGCTCTCAGTTTTAATGTTGTAGGAGCTAATGTGAATCCTCATGGGGGACCCTGATCTCCTGGATCAATATGAAACCCTTCTGAACCATAATAGCCCTCAACTAAATATGAAAGCAGTAGGGCAGTTGAGATAAGGGCCATCCCATCCACTAGGCAAACTAGGAGGTCACCTAGGGTGGCAGATCCTGGTGGGCGGCATCACTACTCCAACTCCCCGGGAAATGGCAGATGAACTACTATTTCAACACAATGGCAGGCTTTAAAATGCCAACACACGTGTGTGCAGTTCCAACCTGCTGCTCCTACCTGCCATCCGAAAAAGTTGCATCGGTGGGTGGGAGGGGGCAGAAGCGGTAAGCCATGAGTGCACATGTGTACGGGCACTGTAAGGCCTGATGCAGCACTGAAGCAATAATTCAACCGCTGTGGCTTCAGTGCAAGGGGGGTTGGCATGGCAGGTGGGACGGAGGTGCAGTCTTTTGGGGGTGGGGCAGAAGAATGGAGGGTCTGCCTAGGGTGGCAGAAACCCTCATGCCACAATTGGTTGAGCTCCTCCCACCCCTGACTCCTCCTGCCTTAGTTCAAATGTAAAGATAGTGTGGGCCAAAGGGGCACATGAGGTCACTGGACACAATTTCAGAGCATGGCAGCAGACACCGAGAGGGAGGAGCACGCCATCCTGACTTCAGCTTGACTTTAGAATGTAGGGGTACGGAGGAAGCAAGAAAAGATTGTGGGTGTTAAAATTATTTTTACTTTTATACCCAAATGGGAAGAGAGGAATGTGCCGTTCTACTTTTATTTTTTTATCTAGATGGGTGAGGGATGGTGCCATGCTACTTTACTTATGTATTCAAAGGAACAGAGGCTTGAGTGCTACATCATTTCTGTACTTGTAGAGAACACTATGAGGGTCATTTTGGAAGTCCTATTCATGCTTTGAGCATCCTAAAATGGGCATAGAGACATCCAAAACACAGCACTGTCTCCAGAGTCATTTTAGAAACCAGGTCTGTGGACATCCCCAGTGTGAGGACATCCAAGTCTGGATCTGGGCACGGTGGAGGCATGGCTGGGGTGTCCCTGCCTGATCTCAAAAATCTCCCATGTCTAATTTTGGACCTGCACCAGGTGCCTGAAAAGTGCTTCTTTTGTCTGAAAAACATCCAGAGGGTGTAGAAGAGAAAGCACTTCATCATCCCGAGTACTCAGCACAATGTCAATGATAACAGAAGTGGGATTTGAACCCTAATGTCTCCGTTTCTAGCCTACTACTCTAACTAGGTTATTCCTAGATGTCTAGGTTCTGAAATACTACTCTGGGGATGTCTATGGATGCTTGTAGGGGCATCTACATATCGGGCACATCCACATTTGTGAAATCATATGCATGGGCATGTCTGTTTTTATTTCAGACATTCTGGCTTAGATGTCCTAGATTGCACGTGGACGTACTTTCTAAAATACCCTCCATGGGGCTGATATTCAGAAACCCTTATTGAGGTAGCCCTGGAGTATGTAACTATAGTGGTGGTCAACCACAGCTTTTAAATATAATCCAGTTATTCAGCCTCAGCATCCAGATAGTGGCAGGTGCCAAATATGCAGATAGAGCAATCTCTACCAGCATCCATCCAGATAGCAACCCTTATATGATAGCTTGACCACAAGCAGTAGAAGCATGAGACTACCGCTAGGATTCAAATAGTTCTATTTTTAACCCAGTGCTCCTGTCCCAAAAACAGTGGACCATCAATGATTTTAACAGGTACACCTTGAGGAGCCTAGGAGAAGATAGGGGTCTGTAGTCCTTTTGGGGGGAGGGAGTCCTTCTGGGAGGGTGATTTCTAGGTGGGCCATTCTATTTGAGACAAACTTCTTAGGAGGTTAAGGGGGTCATCATTTGGCATTACTAACCCTTTTTGAAATGGTGGCCTGATGCTCCAGGCCTGGAAAAATAATACCAACTATGATCACTGTTAATCTCACTATTGTATTTGAATGCTAATGAGATTTTTGCATATTTTGCATGCTTTACATCTAATTAGTATTCCATGTTGTCCTGATAGACGAGTCCAGACAAGTGTGTTCTCCTACCAGCAATGAAAATCTCAGGTTTCAATGGCATCTCTTCTATGCCTTTATCCGCCAGCAACCAGAGGTCTCTTCAGTATTTCTTTCTCTCCAGCAGATGGTGGATATATTTTCCCCTCTCTGAAAAAAATCTAAATAATTGAGAGGAATAGATTGATTTAAACCTTCATGAACGGCCACCTTGAGGGTGACTCTCTCACTTGAGCATGACGTGGGAGGTTCCACAAGACTGCACTCTTTTCAATAGCCATAGGAGAAGGGAAATTTGGTTTAGCTCCACACTCTTATCCTGTTAAGGGCCTATTGAGCAGCCAGAAAATTGGAAGGATCTGGAAGAGTTCAGCAGCCTCACACAACCTCAATGCCTCCTCCCTCCTCCTCTGTCCCCCCTCAAAGATTGCAGAAGGCTCACAGAGGAATCTGCCTGGCCAGCCACCTTAAAAGCAGTCCCTGCCATGCAGAGACACAGTGCCAGGGAAATAGAGCTGAGCATGGTACAGGTTTATGCCCAGGGCTCTTAGGGGATGAATATCAAGGCTTGAGCTGGTCATTGCCCTTGTTGGGGGCTCCCTATTCCATGTCTGGGGCACAATTTGGGGTGGACTGCTGGTGATCTTTGGCACGTTCTCCTGCCATTTTCTGCATATGTTAGTGGCATCTTTTAGTATTGTGCCCCTGGTGGTCATGCGGTCCTTGAGCATGTTCTCCGAAATGGCTCTAACACGCGTTGCTACCCAAGTGCGTGCAATGTGTATTGCTGTGTAAGCACTGTTAATGCATGCCTTCCAGGCCACCATGACCTTAGCACGTGCTATTACCTTAACGCTCTTTATCTTCTTACAGGAAACATTGTTTGGCCTGTGGCAAGCAAGGCACCTCATCTCTGACTTCTGGACTCTATTCTTCTTGCATGGCAGCTTCTGAGTTGTCCCTAGAGGGATTGTTCCCCCTCTCTACACCAAGCACAATCTTGTGAAGGACAAGCTGAGTGTTGGAGCCCTATTCAATTACCTATTGCTAAGCATCCCCATCAAAAGGCATCCCCCTTTAGATGGGGATCAGCTGGTATCTGTCCAAGACTTGGACTGTGGCTTGGATTTAGATGTCTGATGTGGATGAAAAAGTACTGTCGCCTTCAGAGATTGTGAGGAGGCCCACGTTATCTGCCTGTTCCAGGAGGAGGAACTGGAGGTGTTGATTCCCAAGGTCTTATGAATTTTGAGCTTGGCGGATGCTCCAGGAATGGAGCAGGAACCGAAGATGTATCCACCCATGAAAGGGGTGCGGAAATCCACTACTGTCTACCCTGATATGATCCAATCAGAATGGGATTCTCCTGACTCCCTGTTTAAAGGGTTAAGGGTATGTAAGAAGATCTCCATTCTCTCAGAGAAGAGTAGTGCATTGAGTGGTTTCACATTTCCAAGGTGGATGCTCAAGTTACGGCATTTACTAGAGGGACCACCATCCCTGTGGAAGGCAGATCAGCCTTAAAGGATACTCTGGACTGAAAGGTGGGCTTGTATTAAGGAACAAGTTCACTGCAGCAGCTGCAATTTTTCAGTAGGCAATATGTATAGGCCTGACATCTTGAGCCCTGCTCCGGTGGATTCAGTATCTTCCGCCAGATGTTTCTACTTCTCTTTTAGAGTCAACTATGGCTTTCCTTTCTGATGCCATGTATGACCTGGTGCATCTAGTGGCCAAGGTTTTTGTGTCCTGTCAATGGTGACATGGCATTAGCTTGGCTCTTTCATGGGGCAGTGGACTCATCTTCCAAAGCTCGATTGTCCATCTGGCCTTAGAGGGATGCTTTTGTTGGGTCCAATTCTGAGAAGTTGATGTAGGACCTGGGCAAAATGAAATCTTACCACCTTCCAGAGGACAAGTCCAAGGGGGCCAGTGAACAGGCAGGAGCCCCTTTTCCATCAGCCTCTGCCTGCTCCTCACAGGCATTCTAGTCTGATTCCAGGGGGTCTCAGGACTCCTGTCACTACTGGCTTGGAAAGCATTTCTTCCCCTCTGCTTATGGAATTTGGGCTCGTTCTCAGTCCTTTCATGGAGAACTTGGGCCCAGGAACCAGGTTCCATCCAGAGGAGGACCCTCCCAGACTGCACAATGAAGGTTTTGGGAGCACATTCCCTGGTTCCTCCAGTTGGGGCAGGCTTTGCCTCTTCTTTCAGGAATGAGCACGGGTTACCAAGGATCGCTGGGTGCTAGTACCTATTCAGTACAGCTATGTCCCAGCTACTTTTGTCTTCTCCCCTGTGAGTCTGCAAACAGAAGGACTGCTGTGTGAATTCACATTTGACAAGATGCCTCTCCTGAAGGCATTGGTACTCTTCCCCTGGACCTCAGGGAAAGAACAGATATTACATCTGTTTCATGGTGTCAACACAGATGAAACATTCCATCTGATTCTGGACCTTATGTGTGTGATAAAGTGCTGGTGCATCATGTGCTTCTGGATGGAACCTTTACGATCCATGATTCAAGTGGTGCATTGAGGGAAGTTCCAAGTATCTCTGGATTTGGACGAGGCATATTTTCATAACCCAATCTAGAGGATCAGCAAAGTATTTGTGGTTTGCTATGCTTAGCTGTCACCTTTAGCTCACCGCCCTTCCATTCAGACTCTCACTACCCCAAGGATATTCTCCAAGGTCATGGTGGTGGTGGCTGTGGTGCTACTGCACCAGGGATTTGTTTACACCCATATCTGGACTACTGGCTCATCTGTGCCCATTCTCTTTCAGAGGTGTCCTAGATAGTTCTCTGAGTGTGGTCTTTTCTCAGCTAGCACTCGCTGATTCTAGGAGAGTGGGAGTTGAGTCAGGAGGTATTTCAGTTTTTTTCTGAATTGCTGGGTTGCCCCAAGAGGAATCTGATGGCAACCCACTCCAATGCCAAAGTGTGCTGCTTCTTCAGTCACCACATGGAGAAGGGATCCAAAGGCATAGGTGCCTTGGCTCAACCTTGACCAAGTAAACACCTGATGTATGTGTTTTCTCCATGGTTCTTGGTGGGGCATGTGATTTGGCATATGGAGCACCACTGGGGAAGGATTATTCAGGTGGTGCTGGGTTGACTGAGGTGAACTGCCCAGGTGAACGTGATTCGGCGATCTGATGCGGCTCCTCTGAGTACCTTTGTCTCGGGGTCTATTATATTGGGGCCACTTGTCCTGGAGGACCTAGCCCCCTTCTCACTTTTGGCTTGGCTCCTGAAAGGAGGCAGTTAGTGCATATGGGCTACTCTCTGATGGCAGTTTTCCACTCTTCTAGTGCTTAGAGGAGATATACCAACCTGACATATGTGCAGGTCTGGTGCCTTGAGTGCTGTTGCAGAGCAAGGCAGCTGAGTCCTGAGATGACCAAGGTTGGCTTTTTCTGCAGGATGATCTGGAAAAGGGCCTTTAGTTTAGCTCCCTGAAAGTTCAGGTGACAGTTTGGGTCTGTTTCAGAGGTCCATTGGCTGGTAAATCTCTAGCCTTATACCCGGATGTTTCACACTTTTTTCAGGAGGTTCAGTGTCTACATCCTCCCTTCCAATCTGTGATCCCTTCCTAGGATCTGTGTCTGGTGCTTGTGGCTCTGATCAGAGCCCTTTGAACTGTTGAAGTGTGCTACTCTAAAGGATTGATGCTCAAGACAGTCTTCTTGGTTGCGATTTGTTCTGAAAGGATTCTGAGCTGCCGGCTCTGTCTTACCAAGAACCTTATCTATCTTTTTCTGAGGAGGCCATTTCCATTTGACCTGTGCCTTCCTTCTTCCTTGAGGTGATGTCTCCCTTTCATGTGAAGCAGGTTTTTTACCTGCCCTCCTTTTCTAAGGAGCAATGTCGGGGGAATAGTAAGGATCTTTGCCTTGTGGATGTCTGGAGGGTGCTTCTCTGGTTCTTGGAGGTTACACATTCTTTTTGTAAGTCAGACCATCTTTTTGTGCTGTTGTTGGCCAGTTCTGGAGGGTTTGCACACCCATTTTACCCAAGCACAAGCATCCTCGTGGGAGGAGCATAGCTCGGTAGCCCCTGCATACATTTGTCGGGCGGCAACATGGGCATCATGTTCCATTTTTGTCAAGCATTTCTGCTTGGATACCCTTGCTTAGGTTGACATGGCCTTCAGCTCTAAGGTTTTATGAGCTGATGTATCTTCTTCCTGCCCATGTAGGAGTAGCTTTCATATGTCACACTAGTCTGGAATTGTCTAGCAGGACGATATGGAAGGGGACATTTTACTTACCAGATAATGTCCTTTCCTTGAGTCCTGCTAGACTAGTCCAAGGCATGCCCCCTGGAACTGTGTTTATTCTGTTGTTCTGCGGCAGTGCCCTTGGATCCACTATGATATATACTTCTCTCTGCAGGTCCATCTTCTATGGACAGCCTTCTGTTTATGCTTTTTTGTACATAGTTCTCTACTGTTGGATTGCTCTTTGTTGCCCACATCGAGGTTGTGTGAGACTTGCTATGTTATCCCATATGCTTTTGGACAAATACTGAAGAGACCTCTGGTGGTAGAGGAGGAGAGAGGCATGGGAGTGATATCACTGAAACCTGGGCTTTTCATTGATTATTTGGGGTATGTTTACTAAACCGCACACACGTGCGCGGCGCACAGTAGCGTACGCTAATGGTGCACTTAAGTGCCCCGTATGCGTGCGCATCACACTAACGGGCCCGCGCACGTGTGCGGGGCGCTGATGTGCGATAGAGGCGGGGAAAGGCGTACGGAGGGCGGAGGAAGGCCCCCGAGGGGCGGAGGGACGGGGTCAATGGGTGGAGAGTGGGAGGGGAGAGGCTCCCCGCACAGGAGCGTGGCTGAATTTCAGCAAAAAAATACCGCGAGTGAAAACCTTGCGTTAGAGCCGATTTAAAGGGAAGAGAAACCATATCCGTCAGCAATGTACAGCAAAACCGGGGAAACATGCAAAACGTGAGCAGTGTGATACATGTGCACAGAACAAAATAGCAAATATAAATTGCAAACGACCACAACAAATTCCAAATAAATTATAATCTATCTGGGCAACAGTGATATTAATGGGAAACCATAAAAAACACTCCCAGGAAAGCTCCAAAAAAAAGAAATGATTTTTGGAAGGGTCTACGCTCCGTAGACTCATTCAAAAGAACTGCATTTTAATGGAGCTTTCCTGGGAGTGTTTTCCAGGTTGCCCATTGATATCACTGTTGCGCAGCTTGGTTTTGGTTTTCTACCCCTTTTTTGGAGGGCATTTGTGAGGTTTATTTGCACCTTTCTCCCCATACAAGGTAAACGAGCCCACAGTAAAATTGTGCAGAGCAGGGTGTCTGACTCGTGCGGCCAGGTTTCCTATCTCCAGAGACTGCACTGTCTCTGTGGCCACAGTGTGGTGCAGCGGACAGAGCCAGTGCCTGTAAGACCAGAGGGTCACAGATTCAAATCCCAGCTGGGACTCCTGCCAACCCAGTCCCCATAGCTTTACCCACCACTAAACAGTGATAGTACAGACACTCCTTTATTGCAGAGAACATAAGCATGGTTCCAACACCTATATTTTACCCTACACCGCACAAAAACCATAACAATGGGCATTACCTACAGCCGAGTCCCCCAAATGCAGTCCTGGAGTGCTACAACTCAATCAGGTCATATGCTTTTTCCCAGATAGGGACATGTCTGCATGTTGGCGGAAGGGTACAGGTGGTGGAGGGAGCAGTGGCTGCAAACCACAGCAGACAGTGGCCTAGGCCTGTGCAGGCTGGCACCATCCACCGCAACAGACAGGCTCTGTCGGATGTACAGTCATGGACTCCCCAGGGAACACAGCATATCTGTGGCAACACAGTGGTGCAGTGCACACAGACAGTGTGTGCAAGAACAGAAGGTCACAGGTTCAAAGCCAAGCTGGGGCTACTGCCAATCCAGTCCACATATTTTTCCTACAACTAAACCGTGATAGTACGGACAAACTTTTATTGCTGAGAACATACGCATGGTTCATACGCCTATATTTTACCACACCAAACATAGACACCATAAACAGCCGCATTACCTAGAGCAGAGTCTCCCAAATGCAGTCCTGGAGGGCCCCACACCATTCAGGATCCATGCTGCCTCTAATAAAGATGCCTGTGCTGCATATCTATGCACCACCCCCATGGTATGCTGATGTAGCTCATGCATATCTATGAGGGACAGCATGAAAACCCGAACAGTGGTTGGAACACCAGGACTGGAGTTGGGACACTCTGCCGTAAAGCAGCAGCCAACAGGGCCAGACACACCCCCACAGGCCACATTGGCCAATGCCTCATGGAGAGGCAGGACATTGGGCCCTGCCTGTATCTCCCAATACTAGCAGTTGCATACCTTAGCACTGCCACCCTACACCTGGGTATATGGTACACAGCTATCAAACGTTGCCCATGATAACTGGCAGATATCAATTCCTACGTTAAGCACATTTTGCTCATTGATCTCCACCATAACAATCATTGTGATGTCTGTGGTGTGCGCTGAAGGTCTGGTCTCTGACAGTGTTTACCACCCTGGGGAGTGACCCCCAACAGTATTGCGTACCATATCCATGCCTGTACTGTGCCCAGGACTGGTGTGGTGGGTATGGCTGCTGGACTCCTCTATAGTAGCACAATGCTGGCATAGGTGTGGGGGTGGCTGTCTGCCTATCCAGTGTGTGGTGGCTGCAAACACCTTCCACAGCCCACACTGCCAGCAATGTTGCCAGTATTGGGCTGCCAATGTGCATAATGAGGAGCAAGGTACCATGGGTATAGGCCGGACAGGGTGGCCTGGCCAGGGTGCATCTGCACAGGGCATAGGGCACTGACTGGGACATTTTAGTGCCCGGCCACCACCTACACAGGCAGGGTGACCTCAGTATGTCCTGCTGAGAGATCACTCTCACCCTGACTGTGCAGTGACCACAGCATGGCTAGCCACCCCCGTACTGCTATATAGTATTTCTCTCATGTGATAGATATGGGTTTCCTTTTGGGGCCCAGTCACTGATTTATCTGCTTGCTGTGTATGCTGACATCCAAGTTCTGGGTGCATGCACTGTGGACTAACTAGCACACTGTTTGTAGCTGGTATGTGTTGTGATGGAGCAGGGTGCAGTGGCTGATGACTTGTTGTAGGAGAATATCAGATGGTGGTGGGGTGCAGCTCACCATATCCAGGCCTAATATCTGTCTGCTATGGTGTTGTGGATATGTATAGAGCTGCATTGACTGCCCTGTGGGGTGTCTGCTCCTCTGCAGGACCAGGGATTGATGGACCCCTCTACTGCCACCTTTGCAGGGAGGTAGAATGTGGATCTTTTGATGGGAGATCCTGTTTGCCACCACTTGGCCCTGGGGGAGGGGGGTGGTGGTGCATGGCCCACCTGGGGGTCCATGGGGGCTACACCTGACTGAGTCAGACAGAGATGTTCATGGGTGTTTGTGCAGGAACTACCTATCTCACACATTAACACTGCTGTGGACCTCCGGCATGGCCTCTTTCAGCCATGGAAGGTGTTGTGGACCTGGTCCTGGGTGCCTCATTGCACCCTCAGGGTGAGCACAGTACCCGCACAATGTGACAGTGTGTAGCTACTCTGTGCCACTAAAACACACGGTCAGTACCCCCTACCAGGCTGAGGTGGTGTGTGGGTGCACATGGTCACTTCCCTCTACCGGGCCGAGGTGCTGTGGGGGTGCATTGCCCATCTTGTGTTAATCTGTGGACAGCTGATTTGCATGTGCAGTGCATCATGGGTATGGGTGGGCTAACCCTATCCTGGTGACCACAGCAGACTGTCTGTGTGGTGACGTGCATGCTCTCTGCAGCCAGCCAGGGGCTTGTTAGCAGTTGTAGAGCTGTAGCCCAATGGTTACTTCACTGCCTCTGAAGCCAGAGGTCATGGGTTCAAACCCACAGTGGGGTTATTTGATGGGGTTGTCAAATGCATTTTATTTAATGTACATATTTTGATGCCAGCAAAAACACCCTCAGCGTACTGTACCCATAAGGTGCCTCTGAGGGTGCTTTATAGGGCGCCCTATAGGGCACCTTATGGTTCCCATCCATATAAGGTGCACTATACAATATCCTGTGATGCAACCTATAGGGTGCCCTATAGGGGACATTTTAGGGTGCGGTGGCGGACAGTGCAATTTCTTATGTGCCCTATGGAGTGCCTTATACGGCACCTTCAATTACGGCACGTGAGGGCGTGTTTGCTGGCAGCAATTAATAACATAAAATTAAAGTGCTGCAGGACAAAATATGTACAATGCAAAGCTGATGCCACAGCCAGCCTTACGTATTAGGCACACTGGGGAGCAAACTCATGACCCCTGTATCAGCAGTCAGTGCCTTAACCATTGTGCTCCACTGCTGCTCCTCCTTGCCTGTCAGCGCACCTACTTATGCTTTTCATTCCTTAAACTGCACAGTGCTGCCATAAAAAACAGTACACTGACCTTGCGGTACCTCATACGGTACCCTCTAAAGCGCCCTATAAGCAACATTCTAGGGTGCCTTGGCTGACAGTGCACTTTAAAATGTGCCTTATGGGCACCTTATGTTAACACGCTTTGGGAGTGCATTTGCTAGTAGTGATAATTAAAATATGAATAAAATGCCTCCTAAAGCAATCTTCTCCTTAATATGTTATGCCTCAGCAAGCCTTGTTCATTGGGCACTTTAGGGGATTGAACACCTGATTCCTGCACCATTGGTCAGTGTCTTAACCATTGTGCTGTGGCTCTGTTCCTGTGATTGCACATCACCTTATGCCATTCAGTATTAGAAAGCCTCCTAAAATAGCATGCAGCCTTATACCGCCCATCATTTAAATGCCTCCTAAAATAATGCCTCAGCCAGCTGTCTCCATTGGGCATTGTGGGGGATTGAACCCCTGATCCCTGCACCATTGGTAAGTGCCTTAACCATTGTGCTTTGGCTCTGCTTTTTTTCCTGCACATCAGCGCGCCACTTATACCGCCCAGTATTATAATGCCTCCATAAACATCAGCGCGCCACCTTATGCCGCCCAGTATTAATATGCCGCCAAAAACATTAGCCTGCCGCCTTATGACCCCCAGTATTTCTGTGCCTCATAAATTAACACTTCAGCCAGCTGTCTTCATTGGGCACTGTGGGGGATTGAACCCCAGCTCCCTGCATTGTTGGTCAGTGCCTTAACTATTGTGCTGTGGCTCTGCTCTTTTTCTTGCACTTCAGCATGCTGCTTATGCCTCCCACCCAGCTATCTCATGCGCTAAGGTGCGGGGCGCACATGGGCGCCGCGCACCTTAGCGCATATGTAAATTCCGGCTTTTCTTTTTCAAGACGGAATGCCCACTCCTTATATGGCACACGCACACTACCGCGGCACGCACTTTACCGGGGTTTTAGTAAACATACCCCTTTGTCTCCACCAATCTGCTGGCAGGGGAACACAAGCCACTGGTCTGGATTGGTCTAGCAGGACTCAAGGAAAGGAAATTATCTGGCAAGTAAAATGTCACCCTTAACTCGTAAAATGCATGTAGAAGTGTGCAGTGTAGTAAAATAATGCACACTATTAACCTTGAATGTGTCTTATGGACCAAATATCGTGAGTTATTCCTGTAATGCACTTTAGTAACTACCCCTGAATGTACATTAATCAATTCACATTCCTAATGTGTATTTTAAATGTGCATTGTAAATTGATTTCTTAATAATTATAAAATAGCTTTTCATCTTTTTCCTTCACATAGATGACAAAATAATTTTTTTGCTCATTTACTTTTGACCATGGTATTATAAATCAATTGAAATAATATGATGAAGGTGCATTCTCTTACACTTGCATTTATACACTGTCACATGCTATTAATCTCAAAACTTAATCCTGATAGCAGTGGACAAGATCTGATGATACATGGTATAGAAGTAGAAAATCAATTATCAATGTATGGAAAAGGCTTTTAAAGCTGTATTGCCAGCACTTTTCATGGGCCACACATAAACAGCATAAAACAAAGGTTACTTGCTCCACCGAAATCTGCCTAGGAAATTCACACTATCAAAATCATTTATAAGGTATTATTTGAAACAAATGCTACTTATGCCATAATGGTTCATAAATCTTAAGCCCTTGACTAATTAAAGTGGATGTTTAATAACATGCTAGGCAGATAACAGAATTTAATACATGCTTACTGTTAGTGTGGATCTGCACCAATGGTGCCATGCACTAAAACTAGCTAGTGCAGTAAGGATGTTATGCTAACTGCTTAGCGTGGTTTGGGGTGGGAATGAGGCAGTCTGTAGGCAGAGGTAGGGTGTGGACAGTGTTGGGTGTTAGCATGCGGTACAGCTGTGGTCAACATTATTGGCACCCTTGCATTTTAGGTATGTTGGGCCCGATTTTGATTTAGGCAGGCAATGCGTCATGTCAGTGCATAGCCTGCACGCCAACCCCTTTAAACTGGATTTTCACTTTTGCGGCAACAGGAGTTAATAATAATAATAATAATACATAGGAATATATATATACCAAATCATTCTATAGCAAGAAATATCAATAGTCCTCAAATTAGAAGGGGAGCAGCATTAACAAAACACACTGAGGGCAGGAGACCCCCCAATGTGATACCAGGAAAAGGTAACATTATTCACAAAATCAAGTGCAGGTGGAGGTCCAAGAACATACATATATGAATGAGGAACCACTCAAGAGGGTGAAGATGTAACAACATGAGTGCTAATGAAAGAAGAAAGATCCTCAGATTGAAAGAAAACATATTTCTGCAATTGATATATAATAATACATTTACAGGAAAACCGTAACACAAAGGAGGCTCCCAACTGAATCACTCCAGGCCTTAACAAAAGAAAAGATTTACGTCTTTTCTGCATTTCCCTGGCTACATCTGGAAAAATCAATATTTTTTTACCCATAAACAAGTTAGCTCTTTTTTTATGATATAGCTTGAGGAGCCACTCTCTATCAGAAGACAAAGCCAATGTTACAAGCAAAGTGGAAACAGGCACCTCATCATCCTTGGGAGTTTGAAGAAGAGCAGAGACATTGAGGAAGTCCATTTCTAAAATCCCAACAGACACTTTATGATCTTTTTTAGCCAAAGGCAAATAATAAACTTTTGCCAATGGAGGTATCAGATCCGAAGTTACAGATAGTGACTCTTGGAGGTATTTCTTAAAAAGATCTATAGAAAGCACCCCAGTAACAACCGGAAAATTCAAAAGATGAATATTTGAAGACCGAGCAGCATTTTCCAATGTCTCTAATTTTGCCCTTAGGGCCTTGTTATCTTTAACCAAGGAAAGAGTCAAGTCAGAAACCGGAGTTAGCTTCTGGTCAGAAACTTCTAATTTAACTTTTGTTTCCACCATATCCTTATCCAGTTTAGAGACAGTCTCCTCAAGTTTAGTAATTTTTTAAGTAGAAAGAGCCAACTGCTGATCTACTACCTGAGAAAGCTGTACTATCGCCTCCCAGATGTTGTTGAAGAATTTGTCGGCGGTGGTAACCACTGAACCTTCATTTTCCTTTGGTATTTCTTGTCCTGAAATACAAGAAATACCAAAGGAAAATGAAGGTTCAGTGGTTACCACCGCCGACAAATTCTTCAACTCATCAGCACTGCTCACCCCTTGAGTATAAGCACCAACCACAGTGATCTTAACCTCTCCTGGGTCAGCAGCTGAGAACTCAAATGACTGACCTCCGGATCTTCCCACCGGCGAATCCCGCTCCAGATTGACAGTCGCTCCTACCACTTGTAGGTCGTCAGATCCACTCAAAGGGGAAACCACCGAGAGACCCGGAAGAGCAGGAGGTGCATGCCTATTTGGGGAGAGAGACACATCCAGGGCGGAAGATGCCAAAGTCTCCTCTGCCGGCACTACCAAGCCCGCTCGAATCTCCCCTATCTGGTTCTCGGTAAGCCTAACCAAATGATCCATAAGCCCCACAGTGACAGGCGAAGGTGAAGGCTCAGCGGGAAAAGCTCTAGGCTTGCCTTTGCACTTAGGCATCGTGGCTCAAACCCTCACAGCCGCCATCCTGCAGTTAACCACTCCCTTTCAAACCTTGTCTATCTTTAAGGTGCAGAGACTAAGTGGGTAGCATCAAAAATCGCTGCTACCCGCTTAGCCCTTTCCTCCGTCCGCAACACGCCCCGATGCTAACCGCATACAATAGCATCTGGGCGCATTAGGGAATTATCTGGGATTTTCGAAAGGCACTACCCTTGTAGATGCCTTTCGAAAATCCCGGATAAGCATTTACACGGGTAACTAAAGCAATTACCTATGTAAATGCCTTCAAAAATACCACCCATTGTATCTTGAGAAATAATTGGAAATATTCCAACTGCATATCATCATAATATTGTAATAGTATATTCAAAGGTATACAACAAAGAAAATATGTCTGCAAATTAAGCATAGTAATTTCTGAGAAAAAAGCAAAATATGATTTGGACAGGATTAATGAGGAACACAAGGAGGAGCTACCTCCTGCAGAAAGTCCAAGCAGACACAAAGAGCAGGAGATGTTGAAGAAAAGGGTCTTTATTATGCACAGGACACCCCAACGCGTTTCGGCAACGCCTTCCTCAGGGGGAGAAAACTAATAAATACAAACATCATATATTTATTAATAAATACAATCGAAAAATTTTTTTAACACTATTAAAAACATTAATAAAATAGCACCGGCAAGATATGAAGCAAAAGATATGATTCAACATAAAAATACACATAATAAAAAAGCAGGGCTGAGGAACCAAACAACATATATTTTGAGCAGTGGGAAGAAGAAAATTTGAACTAAAAATATAAAAGGTGGTACGAACACATAGGGGTCTGTTTACTAAAGGCCGGTGTTGTGCGGTCCGCGGTACCGAGCGGGTGCCGTATAAGGAGTGGGCGTTCCGTCGTGAAGAACAGAAGCTGTGATTGACAGATGCGCTAAGGTGCGCGGCGCCCGTGTGGTTAGTGCCCTGTGACATTACGGCGTTTGATCTGTGCACATAGATCACACTGCTCACGGTTTTTGGGCTTCCACTATTGTGCTGCACATTGCTGACGGAAACGGTTTCTTTTCCCTGCACAGCACCTCTAACGCGAGTGTTTCACTGGCGGTAAATTTCTTTGCATATTCGGGCACGCTCCTGTGCGGCGAGTCTCTCCCCTCCCACATTCCGCCCACTGACCCCGTCTCTCCGCCCCTAGGGGGCCTTCCTCCGCCCTCATTTCGCCTTGGCACGCCTCTTTCGCACATTACCGCCCCGCAAATGTGCGCGTTGTCGGCGCACGTGTGCGGGGCCCGTTAATGTGACCCGCACGTGTACGGGGCGTTTAAGAGCACTTAAATGCATCATTTTAGGGCGCTCAGGTGCGCCCCGCACAGGTGCGCCGTTTAGTAAACATGCCCCATACTGTATATGCCATATAAAGATGAAATATAATAATAAAATAAAATAAACATGAGACCGTAGGGCTCAAATACATGATAAAAATACATGATAAAAATAAAAATAATAATAATAATAAATATAAAATGATAAAATATAACAATATAGACATTAAATAAAATAAATAAAATTAGATAAAAATATATAAATAATAAATAATAAAATTAATAATATAAAAAGGTAAAAATGTATAATAGTAATAATAATAATACTAATCATAATGTAAAAAATAAATAAAATAAATAATGGTAGACGACTAGCACAGATCTAAAATAAGCTGTAATAGTGAGACCAAATTATAATAATAATAATAATAATAATGAACATCAATAAATATGGCATAAAATATAACAGAAATGTACATCAAAAAAAGGGGGAGGATGTGTGATTACCTATAGAATGCACACAAGTATTGAAGATCAAAAGTTAAACTTAAACATTAGAACAGCAGATGAAATCTGAAAATAAAGTCTTAAAATACCATAATAAAGGGGGGAAAAACTGAAGGAGTAATAACATATGTGCCAGCCAATAACTGTAGGCATGCATCTTATAGTAAATGTAGGGAAGGGAACTATGGTGTACCATCAGAACCTAAATATAAACCCATTTAATAAAAAACGGATAATCTAAAAAGGACAAAAATACAATAAATAAATAAATAATAAAACTGATTAAATAATAAATAAAATAAAAAGATAAAAATATGAATATATATAAAATATATATGTATAAAATTGAATAATGAGTATAAATAATTAAATCGTGAGTAAATTATGTATCAATAAAAAACATATTATGCATCCAATAATGGAATTATGTAAGGTGGTGATAAAATATATGCACCAATCAACCAATCACAAAGAGATAAAATTGCGCTCACGAGACAACAGCTAAAACAAAGAAGATGTAACGCTGTATATGAAACAAGAACGCTATTAAAAGTGCATGGCAGAGAGAATAACTGAAGCATAGGAAGTGCAGCACTGTGTGTAAGACAAACTCACTATTAAAAGTGCATGGCAGAAAAAATGCATGGCAAAAAAAATTCATGGCAAAAAAAATATACAAAAGTGGAGATAACCCAAGAGGAAATCATAGTTGTGCTACTGGAGAAACCATACCGTATGACTAACGGACGAATTGAAAGACATAACTGGACAAGAAATTATATAGCCTAAAAGGAAGTGCATACAACCTCGTAGGTACAATCCTGGGGTGCGAGTCGCAAGGTAATAATCATGACGGCAAATGATGTAAGATGCTAACATGCGACAAAATATATGTAACAGTTTACTGCCCCAACCCAAATGCAAGTATAAGGGGGAAAGAAAAAGAAAAATGAGATTTAAAAGAAAGCCATGTAAGAACAATCGCCCACTTAGAGAAATACTCCTAAGAGCTGGGGCAACATGAAAAACTAACAGCCAACGAAAGAGCAGACTGGAACCGCATGTAAACTTACCAATAATGTGAAGGCAAAAGGATAGCAGACGCAGTACACAATGTGACCCAAATGGGATAGTGCAAAAACAATTTTTAAAAACAAAAACAAAGCTATCATGAATGCTGCTGATATGAAGGAGAAGGGGCTCACCCATATGCGCGTTAGTAGAAGTACCGCCAAAACAAACTAGTACGAAGCTAGTCACAATTCCCTGAAGGAGAAATTGACAATATCAGTCAAACAGGGAGGTAACTCAGAAAGGCTAAATAATACAAAGAGAAAGTAGCCATTGGAAGTACTCACGATCTCAATAGCCCTCAACGGCTAAAGGCAACTGTATGAGATGAAGTTGTGTCACTGAGAGCAGCGTTCAAGCAAACTGAAAGAATCAGAGAGCCGTGCTGTGCTGCTATTTAAACAATGGTTTTGGCGCCAATTTTGCAAACATCGTAGTGGTTGGGGGAGGGGTCACGGAACATGTTGCTTTGCACAAGTAATTAAAGAAACAGGGAAAAAAAATTTTTTACAACGAACTGTGGTGCTAGGGAAGAATCTTAAAACATGCTATATTTGCAAAGGAGATGGATGACCATAGCTACTTAATGAAAACTGCAGAAATAATATAATAAAGAAGATATATTGCATGGCAAAGAAGGTGGTCAGCCCAAAAACACTGATAGATCTACCTCCTGATTTAAACCATGAGGTTCCAAGGTATTAAACTCATAAATGAACCGTTGTTCAAATCGTAATAGAGTTTTTTCTGTATTACCCCCCCTCCAGTGTGGGATAATAGTTTTAAGCACTGTAAATTTTATGTCACTGATGTGATGGTTCATATCTAACCAATGGGAAACAAGAGGTTTATCCGAGTGCTTCCTAGAAATGTTGCTGCGATGTTCAATTATGCGGGTCCGGATCTGTCTCAGAGTCTTGCCAATGTATAATTTCTGACATGGACATTTTATCAAATAGACTACATTAGTGGTTTTACAATTGGAGTATTGATGTAAAAAGATCCTACGGCCGGTGACATTATCCAAGAAGAAATTTTTAACTATGATGGCATGGATACACACAGAACAGTTGCCGCAGCTATAATGTCCCTTAATAGTAGGGGCGGGCCTACTGACTGTAAGAGCAGATGGAACAAGTGAATCAGATAAATTAGAGGTGCGCTTGTAGGCAATCATCAACCTTTTGGTGGCAAAGGCTGGAATAGTAGAGAGAAGATGCCACTCTTGTTTAAGGATATTAACAATAGCTTTAGAACAGCCAGAGAATGTTAAGGGACAAACCATTCTATCAGAGTGTGTACGTGTGGTCTTCTCAAGAAGGGAGGCACGATCGGTGGCACACGCCCTCTGGTAGGCTTTCTTAACGCAAGGTGCAGGGTACCCACGTTGTGCAAACCTGCTCATCATATCTGCAGCATGATATTCAAAATCCTTATTGTCGGTGCATAATCTCTTAATCCTTAAAAATTGGCTAACTGGGAGGTTATCCTTAAAAGATGGATTATGACTGCTATCATACTTGAGAAATGTATTGCGGTCTGTGGGTTTGCGATAAAGAGACGTTGAGAAACCAGAATTGGATTTTCTAATCAAAATGTCAAGATAGGGAATCTCTTCACTATCGAAATTGCCTTCAAATTGTAAGTTTGAGTCTAATGTGTTGAGCCACGCGTGAAAAGTATGTAACAATGTCTCCGTACCATGCCATATCATGAACACGTCGTCAATGTAACGCTTCCAAAGAAGCACGTTGGATTGATATGGGTGGCATGTCAAAAAAGTGGTTTCGAAATTAGTAACGTATAAATTTGCTATATCAGGCGCCATGGGAGAGCCCATGGCCACACCTTTAATCTGCTTATAGAAGATGCCTCTAAAACAGAAATAGTTCTCGGTCATGGCCAGTTCCGCTAACTGTGTGAGGAAGAATGTCGGAGTGCGTACTGGTTTGGGTCTCATAATTAAAGTATTGGCTATTACCTCCAAAGCAGCCTGTTGGGGAATATTAGTGTATAATGAGCGAATATCATATGTGACCAGGAGCACATGTTCAAAGGGACCTTGGAATGACTGTAGAATCTGTATGATATGTGTAGAATCTCTGACATAAGAAGGTGCTTGTGTGACAAAGGGTCTCAAGTGAACGTCAAGAAGTTTTGATAAAGGTTCAAAGAGTGATCCAATTGCCGACACTATAGGCCGTCCCGGTGGATTCTGTAAGGATTTATGAATTTTGGGGAGCATATATATGGTAGGCGTAATGGGATGTGAAACTGTAAGATATGCAATCTCTTTTGCGGTGAGATACCCTGCTTCTTTGCCAATGTACAGCAGAGTGTCAACTTTTTGCCGTAGTCGATCAGTAGGATCATCAAAAATCTTGAAATAATATTCTGTATCATTTAATTGGCGCAAAACTTCTGTTATGTATGTGTCTTTGTCTTGTATGACTATGGCTCCACCCTTATCGGCCGGCTTAATAATAATGTCATGATTAGATCTTAAGCTATGGAGAGCTGCCTTTTGAGAGCATGTCAAGTTGTAAAAGGGCCTCTTGGTGTGTGTCTTATACAAGGGCCTTTCATTTGTACCTACTAAGTCCCATGATAAGTTTGCTACACATGTTGAGCTGTATAAATTTTTTCGGAAATTAAAAATTGTTGACTTTTTTTCCGATGCTCCTAACGATGATAGGGTTGATCATTCGGTTGTAAAAAAACCATCCACATGGATACCACCATGCAAACCTAACACCATGATTGCTGCATATGAGTCGGTTGTTCTGAGTAGGGTTGACAATTTGTATAAGACACACACCAAGAAGCCCTACGTTTTTCGCTTTCATCTCGGAGAACTGAATACTGAAGAACGAGTATCTTAAAAAACAAAACGTGGGCAGCTATTTGTTTAATACCCCATCCCCTGAAGAACCGCATCAGGAGAAACGCTCTGAAGCGCAGAGGGGAGGCGTCGGGAACGGGGGCAACTTGAACATTTGCATTTGAACATTTGAAAGAATTTAAGTTCTAGTGTGGTATATGTATTTCAACGAAGTCAATGCTGTGAAAACTCTAGGGTTCGATCTGTTCAAGAATTGCTGTTTAAGATCATTATAAGTAGAGTTTCTTTACATGGACAAAAACGACAGAATGCAAATATAGCAAATACAGCAAATATCGAGGCTCTAACAGTTTAATGACCTGTGGACATTGGATTTCACTTCAGCTATTGCTTCTTATATATTTTTGACCGCACGGTGCTATTGAGGTCATTGATGCTAACTAGCAAAACTGTTCCCTATAACTGGCATTCTCGCCAAAGGGACGGTTGCTATTGTAAGTCTGAGACCTCTTCATTTAGTTAAAATAATTTTATTCCTTGAGATAGAATAAGCATTGTTTCTAAAAGAGTGTTTGAAACTATTATACCTGGTTACATTGAACGTTTTTTTCTTTGGTAGTGAGAATATGTATAGCCAGGATGATTATATGTACTGCTGATTGTGCTTGAGGCATTGTTTTCAGATATTTGTACTATGTTATGTTCTTGACTTTCGATAAAAAACTTCATACACATAAAGTAGCTAAACAGGTAAAAAAAAGGCAATGGCAAAAGCTAGAAGAATGCTTGGGTGCATAGGGAGAGGAATGGCCAGCAGAAGAAAGGAAGTGATAGTGCCTCTGTATGTCTTTGGTGAGATCTCATTTGGGGTGTTGGGTGCAATTCTGGAGACCGCACCTTCAAAAGGATATAAACAGGTTAGAGTCGGTACTGAGAGTGGCTACTAAAATGGTTAGTGATCTTCATTATAAGCATATAAAGACAGACTTAGGATCTTAATATGTATACTTTAGAGCAGGGGTCTCAAACTCCAGTCCTGGAGGGCTGCAAACCAGTCAGGTTTTCAGGGTATCCCTAATGAATATGCATGAGATATATTTGCATGCACTGCCCCCCTTGTATGCAAATATATTGCATGCATATTCATTAGGGATACCCTGAAAACCTGACTGGTTTGCGGCCCTCCAGGACTGGATTTTAAGACCCCTGCTTTAGAGGAAAGGTGGAATAGAGGTGATATGAATGAGACATTTAAATACCTCCATGGCATAGATGCACAGGAGGACAGCCTCTTTCATAAGATCAAGTCTACAAAGTCAAATTTTATTCACATCATACAAAACATTGTGCAAAATTCCCTCTCTCAAGGTATTTTACCAGAGCAACTTAAGCTTGCAACTGTTAGACCAATTCCGAAGAAAACAACGCTAGACAAGAATAATCCAGCAGCCTACCGGCCAATTTCCAGCATACCCTTTTTAGCAAAGATCATAGAGAAGATAGTGCAACTTCAACTTCAAGAACACATTGATGTTCATGCACCCCTAGATATTAACCAACATGGTTTTCGCCCAAACCATGGAGTTGAAACTTTAATGATTTATCTTTTTGACTGCATACTCCGCACCATTGATGACATTAAGAAAGGTATTATAATGATTTTTATAGACATCTCTGCAGCATTCGACTCAGTAAATCACAATAGATTATTAAATAGATTGGAGGAGATTGGTCTACATGGGGTCACTTTAAAATGGTTCCATTCCTATTTGGCAGAGAGATTTTTACAAGTAAAGATAGGGGAAAAAACCTCTATGCCCATAAGAGTAATACAAGGTGTACCACAAGGATCTGCACTTTCATCGCTCCTTTTCAATATTTATATGCAACCAATATGCAAAATTCCTTCGAAAAGTGGAATTAAGTATACAATCTATGCTGATGATATTATGATTTTCACAACTATCACTATTGAGAACCCTGATTTCTCGGGCATTACAGAATGTCTCTCAGAAATGTCCAACTGGTGTAAAACAAACAACATGGAAATTAATTTTAGCAAAACAGAGGCGTTATTTATTTCTCGTAACCATAATTTTGCGCATCCTCCTGACATCAAAATAGATAACTCGACTATTCCTATTAAATCAGAAGTGAAATATCTTGGAGTTACTCTGGATAATGAGTTGAATCTCAGATCACACATAAATAAGACAATTAAAAGCGCTTATTACAGAATGAAGCTCATCAAAAGACTAAGGCCGCTTCTTGATACTGTTCACTTCAGAAATGTTTGTCAAGCATTGATTACTCCATTACTTGACTTCTGTAATCCAATATATCTGGGTTTATCTAAGCAAGCACTTAAGCCTTTACAACTGGCGCAGAATACTGCTGCACGTATAATTTTTGGTCTATCAAGTAGAGAACATATAACTCCCATCTTGAAAGAGCTTCACTGGTTACCTATAGCTTCACGTGTAAAATATAAAACTATAATTTATATTTTCAAGATAAAACAACAATATTCTGCAGAAAGCCTGACATATCTCATACAGTCAGATATTAGCAACAGACCTAGAAGAAGAGGATCTGACAACAGAATCAGCTTATCAAATGATGTCAGAAAAACACGTAAAGACCTCTGAAAGGGCTTTCTCTTTTGCTGCACCTTCCATCTGGAACTCTCTACCTAATGAGCTGAGAGCAGCTCAGGACATCAATGACTTTAGAAAGCAACTGAAAACATCTTTGTTTATAGAACACTACGGTCATGCAATTAATTAACTTAATTTGTCTGGAATGTAAATCATATACATATTGTATAATAGCTCACATTATAGTATAGCTCACTATGTAGATAATGCAACTCACTCTAACACATTATACCATAACTTTAACTTTTATTTCTTTACATTTTCTCACTAATACTCTTAATATCTTTGTTTGTAAGACCGCTTTGATTGTATGATAAGGCGGTATAGAAATCCAATTAAATAAATAAATAAATAAATACTGGGTCAGACCAAGGTCCATCAAGCCCAGTATCCTGTTTCCAACAGTGGCCAATCTAGGTCATACGTACCTAACAGTTTCCCCAAAAGACACAGGTTCCACAATGCTTGTATCTTTTGGGGAAACTGCTAGGTACATATGACCTAGATTGGCCACTGTTGGAAACAGGATACTGGGCTTGATGGACCTTGCTCTGACCCAGTATGGCATATCTTATGTTCTTATGTTCTCATGTTCCTATGAAAGAGGCTCTCCTCCTGTACATCTATGCCATGGAGGTTAGTTAAATGTCTCATTCATATCACCTCTATTCCACCTTTCCTCTAAAGCAGGGGTCTCAAAATCCAGTCAATTGAAAGCAAGCTCTGCTATGAGGGGACATAGGATGAGGGTGAAAGAGGATAGACTCAGGAGTAATATATAGACATTTCTTTATGGAAAGAGTGGTAGATGCATGAAATAGTCTCCCAGTGGAGGTGTAGAGATGAGGCCCTTCTTCATGTGGTTCAGGAACAATTCTATTAAATTCTGATGAACCAATCAGGGGGAACTGGCTTATAACGTCATACAATCTAACAACAGCCAATCAAAAGACGAAACGCTTATCTATTCCCAATAAGTCACAAGAGATTTCTTGTAGTTGATTTCCAGATTGCGTTGTGATAACCATTCGGTGACAGCTGTCATGCAGGCTGAGATGGCGGAGTAGTCTGGATTCTGCATGTCTAGGGTGGAGTATATCATTAAATCATTTGCATATAGGTGGTAGTGGATGTTATGTTGTTGTAATATTTCGCATACTGGCTGTATGTACAGGTTGAAGAGGAGAGCTAGACGTATTTGATTTTATCTTGACTTGTGATCTTCTATCAGATAAGTAGGAATGAAACCAAGCAAGCGGTGTGTCACTTATTCCTATTTCGCTTAGTCTGTCCAGCAGTGTGGAGTGAATTATAGAATTGAAGGCAGATGTTATGTTTGTGACAATGAGGATGAAGCCTTTCCTGATATCTTTGATTCCTTTGAGTACAGTGTTCAGAAGGATGTTAATAAAGTTTCCACCCCGTGAAGCTCTCAGAAACAATGTTGTTGCAGGTCGAGTGGTAAGGTAGCATCAATGTGGTCTTGTAGCTGGCAATGGACTTTCTTTTCAATTAATTTGGATAAGAGTGGTATGCTAGATATGGGGTGAAATGAAGCAGGAGAAGTTGGGTCCAAAGTGTTGCTCTTCAGTAGTGGTCTTATGGAAAAGATTTTCAGTGGCAGTGGCATGATCCCTTCTGAGAGGGATAAGTTTATTATTTTGCAGAGTGAAGGAGCTAATTATTGAGCCATTGCCTTTATCCAAAGGGTTGGGCATGGGTCTAGGGGGGAAGTGGACGTGTTCAAGAATTTCAGGAGATTAGTGCAGAGGTCTTCAGAGACAGAGTAAAAAGATGTCCATATGTTTGGTCGATTTGGATCAGATGGAGAGGTGACAGGTTGACTTGTTGAGACTTGTGGACAAGATAGCTTGTTTCGGAGATAGGATGCATAGGACTCTGGAGCTAAAGCATCTGTGTCTTGGATTTGTGGGGCTCTTGATAGATCTTTGACTATGGAGAATAACACTCTAGGACAGTTTAGAGGACTCATGATGATGTTAGTGGTGTGTTGCTTTTTGCGGTTAAGAATTAATTCATTTAGTCTCACTGTTTTGACATGTATTCTTGTTGATCTGGTTGTGCTTTGGTTCTCCTCCATCTTCTTTCAAGTCTTCTCAAGGTGGTCTTTGCCTGTTTGATTTCCATTGAGTACCATGGGGCTTTATTTTTCCATTTGGAGGCTCTCGATTTTGATGGTGCGGAGGCAGCTAATGTAAAGGTGTTGTTCCAGTTCTCTATCAGCGAGAGGAGGTCTGATGAGGTAGTTTCCAGCTTGTGGATTACTTGATTTATTAGTGTGTCTTTATTGAATTGATTGAAGCGTCTGTAGGAGTTTGAGTAGTGCCATCTAGGGTGCGAGGAGGTCAAGGAGGATGTTAAATGATATCAGTTAGTGATCCGACCATGGCACAGGGCTTACTTGATATGATATATGAGAATCAAGGGATTGGAGGATGGTGGGTACAAAGATCAGATCCAGTGTGTTTCCTCCAATGTGGCACTGTGCTGAGATAATCTGTGAGAGATCCATTGTGGATAAGGCTTCAAGGAACACAAGATTCATGGTTTGGTTGTAGTGCTATAACACATCAAAATAAATCTCATAAATGCTACACAGCCACAGTGTTGCAGCATGTACCTCCTCTCTCTCCCACACATCCCATCCATACATGTGAATACATTGCTTGCCTGTCTCAGATCTACAGTTCACCTGCTGTGAGCAGGTACATAGCTGTTGTCTAGTACATGTACTGTCATGCATTAGTAGCAAGGAATGCCCAACTTAAGCCGCACATGTTGGGGCCTTGCGCAGATGACAGCTATCTTTTGCAGAAAGGTCAAGTGCTGCCCAGGCATTCACATGCAGGATAGGCATCACATATGGGTGAAGCGCAAAGAGTTGTAAAGAACATGATGTACCCTCATGGGAAAAGTGGCCTGGTTAGTGGATAGGTAATGGTGCTCCACATGGTCTGGAAATGTTGGCTCAGGAGTCAATATAGGCAGAACATTTCCAGCACTGGAGTGATAGGGGTTACACACTCCTACTGGAGCATGTCACCATGCCTTTAGTTGGATAACAGTCTACCGGAACTGGTAATATTCAGCCAGCTACTGAGAGGCATGGTAAAGGACTACATGGAAGTGTGAATGAAATGAATGGACATGCATCTCCCATACATTCGGTGCTATGTTACTGAAACATCGTATAGACCTGTACACAGGTAAACACACATGTGAGGCAAAATTACTCTAAAAGCTATATATTTGTTCACACAAACTATACACTGTATAAGGCACTTGAGTGCATACCAATAGCTAATGGGCAAACATACCTGTCTTTCTATGTGGGAGGGGGAGGGAAAAGGAGGATATGGCTGCAGAGAAACCAACATGGAGAATGGGGCAAATGGCATCATATATATAGTTCCTCCCTCCTAGGTGGGGATAACTGATGTCCTGGAAGTCCCACCATCTGTTCCTACCTCAACTACAGGGCATCAGTCCCCCTCGACACATAGCCAGTCAGCTTCTAACAACCTCTTCCAAGTTATGCATGTGCTGGCCCACTGCAGCTATTGTAGCACCCATGGCATATTCAGGGCTGCCCATCCACACATGCCACAAACATGACCTCTATGTGGCAGCATCTGAATGTGTCATAGATGTTGCAATAGCTGTAGAAGAATGTGGGAGCAATGGGGATGTAGAGATAGTGTGGGGGAGCTGACTAGCCACTCTGAGGTCCTCTGTAGCCAGGAGTACATGGGAAAAGGGGGAAGGCTGATGGCAATAGAAGGTGCCTTAGTTGAAGGAGCAACATTCCCGGAGCAGGTGCCAACTTCTGTGGCCTGCTTATCCTCTACCTCTGCTGCCATGTCCTCTGGGGGGATTATGTCCTCTTCCAGCTCCCCTGGGTCCAGAAGTACAATTGGTGGTGGTGGGCTGCCACCTCTGGTGCTGCCCTATTTTCTGCTGCAGGAGTATCCATGTCCCCTGATGAAGGCCCAGCACCTGTGCAGGAAAGAAAGACTGCTCAGCATGATGTAGATCCCCAAAGGCTCGGAGTCTGTACCATGATAGTTGATTATGGCCTCTGATCCTATATGCTCATCACAGTAACACTTGTTTTCCACCCAACAACTTCAGAATAATCCAATGACAATCAGCTGATCTGTCAAAAATATGGCACGGTCCAAGCTGACAAAGTGCTCAGCTGCATATTCAAATACAACATGTCTCCTGTTGCTTCATATGCACAACATTTCCTCTGAGCTTGGCACATGCCTGATGTGAATAGCACAACAATGCCAGCTGCTTAATAGAAATGCAGAGGCAAGGAGGCAATCCTGTTTCTGTCAACCTTATTATAATGCAGCCATAATCTTGCATCCCTCTAAGGTAGGATCAGGAAGCTGTCCAGCAAAGGATAATAATTGTCATGCTCTTATGGTGCATGGAACATAGTTCCATGCATGGTTGTGCATTAGCATGTGCAAGAGTGTCTTGTCATGCTAATACCCTGCCCATTGTGCCTGTCATCTGATCCTGCTGGCTATGCCTGCTGTGCTGAATCAATGAGCACCATCAGCAAAGCTCTATGGGCATTACAGAATGTATAGAAGTAGTTTCCAAAACAATATGTACAGAGGATGCTAATAGTGGCAGTGCTGCCAGAGAGGGTAATGGTACATAGATTGATAGCTGCATCCATGGTCATTCTCCCTAGCTCTCCCCTGTGGTCCTGGCCAAAAAGAATGGTCTGCAAGATATCATTGTTACTACCTTCTTTCCCTTCACATATAGGCCTTCCTGCCTCATACATCTTATTCACAGTGATGGTTTTGAAGTTCTATATTTGTGTCATGGGTTGGGGGTGGGTGTTGCACTACTCCCATATGGCTATGGTCTGTCAAGTGAGAATCTCTTCACATATCTGATGACCAGCCCAACTGTACAGTTGACTATGAAACATAGCAGGCAGCCAGCTAAGATTGCACACTATGAGAAAACATGCAGCTACAATTTTCTGTGTATGCATGCATGAGGCTTTATGCAAAATCTGCCAGCACAGATATTGTAACCACACATATCCACACAGCCCTGATCTCTGTATGTACTGTTTTTGGGCCAGTCTGTGTGTGGGTTTACAAGGCACCATGCTGTGGTAGTAGGAAGCGAGCCATGTGTGACACAGGATATAAGATGTAGGCTGAGGCAGCAATATATTAGCCACATGAAAACTTGTGACAACACTTACACTTACCCACAGGATTGAACTGGCTGTAAAGGCTCATGTGCTGCCTCGTGGCAGCCACAGAGGAGCATTGTTGGGCGTATGTAGCCTATGTGGTGTGGGTCCCGAGAGGGGCACGTGGGAATATTGTCCAATGCATGTTATACCAGAGAGCGGCCATCAGTGAAAGTCAGGGCTTCCAATATAGGAGTGAGGGATAATGGGCAGTGCTATGTGGCTCAAATCCCTATTTGTCATTGTGCTAGAATATGTAGGATGCTGCAAAAAGAGGTAGTGTATGCCAATCCGCACCTCTGGGGTCTGCAATCAGGGCCTGTGCATATTGTCACTGTGCTATCATGACATATGCTTATTGTCAGACTTGGTCTGGGGCTACATGTATGCAGACAACATGGCAGGACTTTACTTGTACCTGTTAGGAACAAGGCAAGATTGGACTGCTTACAAGTATAGGAATATAAGCACTCTGTGCTATACCATCACAGAATAAAAGCTGAGCCTCAGATACATTCCCATAGGTAATCCACCATGTTTGTGACAATGCCACACATCCTGTGTGTTTCTTGGGCCATGAATATGCAAACTTGATGGTCATCCCAAATCTGAGGGTCACAGGTGTGACAAGGGAGAATGGGAGCGCTCATATATTTGTGAGGAAGCCTGATAAAAGCATAAACAGAGTTGCTGCAAGGTATGGAAACTCTGTAAAATGGGCACGTATACAGAAGTGTCTATGTGCTACACTTCTAATGAATATCAACATAGTAACAGAGCTGTAGCATGACTATTATCACCTGGCCCCGAGATATAATCATGTGCTTCACCACCCTCTAAATGCCGCTGTTGGCTGCCATGTAGACAATGTTTTCACTAAAATGCAGGCATTGACAAGGTACTGACAAGATCTACCCTGTTGCTTGGGACTCCCCAGATCTGTTCACCCATGTGTGAGCAATAATTGCAAGGGTGTTTGGGTCCCCTTCCAGTGACATTCTGTGGAGTAAATGTACTGGTTGCATGGCTGCTGTCATGGTTGATAATGTAAGGGCATGATGCCATAACTGATGTGCATAGCACATCATCAGGGGGCTCATAGATAACAGCTGCAAAACTTATGCTCATTGTTAGCCTACATTCACAAAGTGTTGTGACTGGTTCTGATCCCCATAAATCACCAATAGTGTCTTCCAACATTGCAATACTAGGTACAATTGAGAGGCACACACCATTAACTGCAACTTCCACAATGGGCCGCAGAACATGTTCACCACACAGGTGACCAGTTCATTTATGATGCAGTTTTGAAGGACCTGGTTTGCAGACCTCTGTCAATGTGAATCACATACATACAATGTGTTGTGCTCCATTGACAGATGTATGGGTTGGTTGTCCCATGAAAGATAACATTGACCTATGGTGTGACATCTGAACTTTTGGAAAAGATGTCAATCGGCTACATGCTCAGCATGGGCTGGCATGTGGACCAGGAACCAACAACAGCTGGTATGTGTTTGAACATCATGCATAAAAGCAATGCCTCTGCCAGTATGCAAGGGATGGAGTGCCATCTGTACTGGCTCTACACAATCCCTATGTCTAGCTGTTCTATGAGTCTTGACAGGTTCCTGGGGAATGATCTTAGGGGTGTGTTGAAACACTACTGTAGGCAGTGAATTTGGGGTTGCAGGTAAAATACTCATGTTTCCTGCCCAGCACTATAATGGGTAGTTGGCAACAAAGAATAGAAACATGCCTGAGGTGGCAGCACTTGCAAATAATGGCTGTATGTGGGCCATGAGGTTGCAACTAGATGTTGTTGTGGTCGGAAGCCTGTACACTATGGCTTGCACTTTTCAGCACTACAACTGTGTCATGTTTGCATATGTCGCTGTGCACATTGTGCCACATACAGCACAGGGTCACCCTTTAATATCCCAGTAATCTGAGACATCCTCACTGATGAATCCCTGGATTTCCTCTGTATCACAGAAATATGACTCACCGACCTTGACTCAGTCCTATTAAATCAACTAAATACAAATGGCTACTCTATATTCAGCTGCTCTAGAGACTCCAAAAAAGGTGTTGGAGTGCTTATACTGATCAAAACAAACCTAAATGCATTCACCAGTATATGTACCAACTGTGATGGCATAGACCTGATCAAAATTGAAAACACATATATAGCAATATGCCTCCTTTACAGACCCCCTACCAATAACCACCTTAACCTCACTACCATACTTGAATCAGCCTGAACATCTCCAATGAAGAAACCACATATAATTATTGGAGACTTTAACTTAGCATCCCTCCCTTTGCAACAATTCACTGCCTTCCTCGAATTTATGGAAGACATGGGCTTCTTCCAGATAATGAAACATCCTACACACACAAAAGGTAACACACTTGACCTCATATTTATCCTTAAGTCACTAACTATGCACCCTAACTACACCGTCCCAACCTCTACCCAGGTGCCATGGTCAGATCACTTCATATTAAGAATGACCCTACCAACTCCCTTGTCTACTCAGTCACTCGCCAACACATCCAACCAAAAACTGCTTTTTAAACATTTTGACAAGGAAGCATTCTTGGCTGAGGTCACCCCTCAACTTACTTCACATATTCACAACCTTGATGATACAATAAAAAACTGGACCACAATAATTAATAAAGCTGCAAAGCCCATAGTACCCAACAAGAGAACCTATTGAAGGCCATCTGAAAAATGGTATACTCAAGATATACACAACCTTAAGAAAGCACTCTGTAGACTTGAGAAAAAATGGAGTGCAAGGAAACCCCTTGAAATTAAAGAGTACTATATCACAGCACTAAATACCTACAAAGAGGAAATTCTTAAAGCAAAGAAAGATCACCACACTACTGTACTAAACAAAGCTATCAACTGCCCTAGAGAGCTTTTTGAAATTGTAAAAACTTTAACCAAATCACACATAAACACCACAAATAACATACTCATCAACCCACAAGCTATAGCAGACCACCTAGCATCTAAATTAAAAAACAAAAACAGTTCAGTGTTGCATTTATCTAATGAATGTCAATCTCTCTCTATTAAATGGCACACCTTTCATCTCATTAATGAGAAACAACTCCTAGAAACAATAATGAAAATTAACACTACAACCTCCCATCTGGAACTTTGTCCTGTATCATGGATAAAGGCAGCTAAAGTTGAACTAGCATCTGTAATACTCAATACTGTCAGCAACGCCCTCCTTCAAGGAATAATGCTAGACACACTTAAACTATCTATCATCCGCCCCATACTCAAAAATATATCCCTCAACAAAGATGACCCTACCTCATACAGACCAATTGCCAGTATATCATTTTTAGCAAAAATAATAGAAAAAGCAGTCCAGGAGGCGGAGCCAGCTGCCGAGGGAGATGGCCACTTAGCCTGGTAGCTCCCTGCTGAATCCTCGCTAAATCCTGTCCTCCCTTCCTATCTATCATTACCATGTACCTCTTTTAACAGTTTATTACCGTGGCTTGGTTATGGCGGTCAGTAAACAGACAAGGCTTGAATTCGGGACCGGATCAAACCCCGGAGGTAAAAGATCAAAGCCTGATCCTCCATTTCCTCTTAAGATGGCGTCTATCCGTGAAAATGTAGAGGGCCTACAAGAACTTCTCCAGGAGATTAGAACCGTTCGAGAGATGGTTGCTGCGAACGGGGAGACTCTGGCTGGTGTTCAAACAGACATTATAGAATTAAAAGAGTTAAAAGACCAGCTGATGACGATCACGTCTAGAATGGAAGAAGTAGAGAACCGCATTGCCGTGCATGATGAAAAGCTGAAAAATGTGACGAAGCATGCGAAAAAGATTGAGGCCCTTGAACGAAGCCTGGAGGATCTCAATAATCGAACCCGCAGAAATAACATTTGGGTGATAGGTATACCGGAAGGTGCAGAAGGAGTAAATATGCTTGCCTTTATGAAGAAAACGATCCCCAAGATATTGCGAATCAATTTCTGTCCTCCGTTTGAAATTGACCGGGCTCACAGGGTACCAATGCAGGCTAATCCTCATGGTCGACATCTGAGGCCAATTATACTCAGGGCGCTCCGCTACTCTCAAGTGACTCAGATTATGTCTGCAGCTAAAGCCGGCTCTCCGATAAAATTCGAGGAGCATACTGTGGCCTTCTTTCCGGATTTTAACAAGCCTACTGTGGAAAGGCGCAAGCAGTTTCTGGCTTTAAGGCCTAGGCTTCAGGGTCTTCAGGCCAGATATGGGCTCTTCTTCCCAGCACAGATGAGGGTTACTCTCCATAATCAAACCCAAACTTTTGAAGATCCGGCGGCTCTTCAGGCGTTTGACGATAAAGAAGCAGAAGCGATGTGGTGAAGATCTCCTTCGTTTGAGCTGTCTATTTCCAGGGGTGCAGGTCCCAGAACTCTTGTGGTTTAAAGTTGCAGTTATTAATGCCTTCTGTGTTCTTACCCCTTTTGTCTTCGCTCTTAACTTGCTTTACTACCCGGGAGTCTGTATGTGTTTTTTTGGATGGGCACTTATATGTTGGGCACGAGGGAAGGGGTATATATGTGACTATGGAACTTTTATACAATTGTTGTTTCGTATGCCTTAAAGATGTCCAGCGATATTTCTGAATTTGATAACTGCATAATGAGGGGGAAGTGAAGATAAAGTATACTGTGAAGCTGATGAGCTTCCTATATCCTTTGCTCTGTGGGAAAATGGGGGAAGAAAAAGGAGGAAAGAAGAAGGGGGAAGAAATGGATGGAAAGAAATGGAAAGGGGGAAAAAAAGGCAAAAGGGGAAAAAAAGGGAAATAAATAAATAAATAAGTAAATACTGGCAGAGGGGGGTAAATTTTGTTTTGTTTTGATCTCGATAGGAGGGAAGGAGTACTTTTCTTTATTGTTAGTGTGAGCAGGGGAGGGCTGGATGGCTTCTAAGCTTGAACGCTGGCTCACCCAATTATGTTGCCTTTGGGGGAGGTGTCAGACACCTGGGTGTTGTTAGTGTTGTTGTTGTGGTCAATTTGGGTTAGGTCGGACCTTGTAGATATGAATACTGGCAGTGAATTAATGTGTGATGGCTGATACTCCTGGTAAGAATATGTCGAAACCTCTCAAATTTCTGTCTCTAAATGTTAAGGGCATTCTGAACCTGGCTAAACGAAAAAAAACCCTGCTTTATTGTAAAAAGGAAAGGGGCGGATATTGTTCTCCTTCAGGAGACTCACCTTTCATCTTTTGAAACAGCAAAGTTGGGGGCGGGACATTATACGTTGGTGGGTTACTCACCTGCTCAGAAAAAAAAAATGGTGTTGCCACGTTGGTCCTCAAATCTTTGACACCAGTGATTGTGCATGCTAAATCAGACTTAGAAGGGAGATGGGCCAAGTCTTTACTCCAGTTGGGTAGCCAGAAAATTGCTATTATTAACATTTATGGTCCCAATCATGATGATGTGTTTTTTTACCGTACTTTAGCTGAGGAGACGCAGGAATGGGCTGCATGGGATACCGTTATGGGAGGAGATTTCAACCTTACGCTGGATCCTTTGTTGGATCGGCAACCGTGTAGATCCTTAAAACAGTCGAGAGCGAATCTAGCTTTGCTCTCTACAATGCAGTCCTGTGAACTGTTGTAGTTGTTGATATAGAAGGACAGACTAGATAGGCCATGTGGTCTTTTTCTGTCATCATGTTTCTATGTTTCTATGAATTATTGGACATTTGGCATCTTCAGCACCCAAAAGATAAACAGTATACTTTACTCCCTGCCCCATGGTTCGCACTCACATAGAGGTTTCTTTTTAATATCTAAATCCTTGGTTTCTTTGGTCACACAATCCGATATATGTAGCACCCACATATCAGATCATGCAGCAGTAACTTTTGTCTTACAATCAGGTGTTCCCAACGCTCGGAGCCCTTCGTGGTTCTTTCCGAGAGAACTCTTAAATGATTCAGGCTTTCTTAAGTTTATTAAGGATGCAATCCAGGGGTATTTTGAAATAAACCTCCCTCAAGACACAAACACATGGGCATGGTGGGAGGCATTTAAGGCATATATGCGAGCTGAGTGCACAAGTTATAAAATCAAGCTAGATAAACAAAGGAAAGCCTGTTTAGAGGGCTTAGATGCCCAAATTCGCACGGGTGAGAGAGGCTATTGAGAGATAAGTCAGATCCTTGGATTCTTGTACAACTGCAGAAATTGAGATACCAGTATAACTGTATCATCTCTACGGAAGCTGCAAAGTTAGTTTCGGCTCAACAAGCTAAATATTATATTGAGTCGAATAAAGCTGGATCCCTTCTTGCGCATACCCTCAGGCCTAGACCTCCCAAAAGAAGAATTGAGGCCCTTTGTGATGATAATCAAACTCTGCTCACAAGCTCCGAGGAGATAGCTGAGACATTTAAATCCTTTTATGCTCAGTTATATTCCTCCGAAACTCGAGCAGACCCAGATGCTTTCCAAGCACTATTTGGGCAAATCACGCATCCCTCTTTGTCTCCCTCACAAAAAGAGGGGTTAGAGAGTCCAATTAGTATGGGGGAGATTAGAGAAGTCTTACAGGGGCAGGCTAAGGGGAAAGCTGCTGGACCGGATGGTTTGCCTTCGGAATTTTATCAGGTGTTTGCAGAAGTTCTCATTCCTTTTTTGCAACAATATTTTCTGAGTTTAATTGGGCAATTGCCGGCCACAGGTTCCTTTAGTGAAGCGATAATTGTCGTGCTTGAAAAGCCAGGTAGTGATCCTCAGAAAGTGGGAATTTATAAGCCTATATCGTTATTAAATGCAGATTACAAATTATTTCCAGCTATTCTTGCATGCAGGTTAGAGAAAGTAGCCCCTTATATTATACATCCGGATCAGTGCAGTTTCACTGCTGGGAGATCCTCTGCTGATAACGACCGTCTTCTTTTGAACCTTTTGGCAGTTTCTGAAAATTCAAACTTCCCTGTGGTTGGGCTCTCAGTTGATGCCGAAAAGGCTTTTGACCGGCTAGAATGGTCCTTTTTGCAGCAGGCCCTGAAGTGGTTTGGTTTTGGGGAAGAGTTTTTGCGCTTTGTCCACTTACTATATGTGAATCCTACTGCTCGTATCCTTGCAAACAGGCTACTATCTACTTTGTTTCCATTGTTCAGGGGAACACGTCAGGGTTGCCCTCTCTCGCCCCTACTGTTCAACATTGCACTAGAGCCGCTGGCCTTACTGCTTAGACACTCGAGTAAGATTCAAGGCATCCACATTGGGGATAAACATGTCAAGCTGTCTGCTTATGCGGACGATTTACTGCTGTTTCTCTAGCCTGATTCGGTGGGGGAGGTTCTGAGGTTAATGGATTCTTATTCTAGTCTGTCTGGATACAAAATAAACTGGAATAAATCGGTCGCCTTCCCATTAAACAAACTGACTTTCTCCTTTATGATTGACCGTTTTCCATTCCAGTGGGAAAATAAAGCTATAAAATACCTGGAAGTGAAGTTTGCCTGCTCTTTGGATGAAACATTACAGATAAATTGTAAAGAAATGATTGAAACGGTTCTTTCTTTTACCTCCAGGTGGTCTCTTCTTCACCTGTCTTGGTGGGGCAGGCTAGATTCCCTGAAAATGGTACTGGTTCCCAAGATAAACTATATTTTAGAAATGCTGCCTTTGACATTTCCTAGCAAATTCTATAGGAAATCGGAGAGGCTACTTGTGGATTTTTTGTGGCAGGGTAAACCTTCTAGGATTGCGACCTCTAAGTTAAAGGCAAACAAACTAAAAGGGGGAATTAACTTTCCTGATTTTCGCTGGTATCACATGGCTTTTAAGTTAAAACAAGGGGTGGAATGGTGCTTTCCTAAGGATGAAGGGTTGAGGCAAATCTGGTTAGACGTGGAGGAGCAAATGGGCCCCCCCATTCCTTTGTCATTGTGGATGGGTATGCGATTTGTGGAATCGTCTAATCGCCTTCAGACAATTCAGGCGACTCAAGAAGCTTTTATTTTCCTAGAGGGACAATTAGGGAAGGAGGGCTGTCCATCCTCCCATTTCCCGATCTGGTATAATCCGAAGTTCAAAATTGGTCATAGGGCAGTAGGGTGGAAAAAGTGGCAAGAGAAAGGAATTTGGACAGTTGGCCAGCTTGTTAGTCAGGGCAAATGGAAATCATTTGAGGTCCTGCAATATGAGTTTGGTTTACCTAGAGCTTGGGGCTGTCAATGGATCCAGCTTAAGCATTGTCTTGTAGAGAGGGTGGGAGATCCCAGATTGATGAGTGATCAGTGGGGGCTGTTACAGGTAGTCGAAATATGTCACTGCCCGAAGGGTACAGCCTCCAAATTTTATGCCGTATTATGGGATAATGCGGTGCACTCACTGGCAGGTTTGGAGAAGGCGTGGGAGTTAGATTAGGGCTCCTCTATCTCTGCACAGTCCTGGTGTCAAATGTGGATCCACGTAAACAGAGTGTCGAGAGCTGCGGCCCTTTCCCAGTCATTGTTTTTTAATGCATAGGGCATATTGTACTCTGGTCAGAGTCACTAGGTGGCGCCCCACGACAAATAACAAATGCTGGACTTGTGCAGGTGGGCCAGCCACTTTGAAACACGTTTTTCGAATGGCCATTTGTTCAGCGGTTTTGGAGCCAGGTATGGGAGAGGATCCAAAGAGTTTTGTGTTTTCATGCCCCTTTGCTGTGGAAAACTGTAATATTACATTCACCAGTGGATGGAGCGGATATGCCAAAGAAAATGGCCTTCTTGTTTAATTTTATGTTGACAATTGCTTTAAAACTTATTGTTTCCCACTGGAAGGATTTTTCCATGTTAATTGTGTATCAGTGGTGGAATATGCTCTGTTTATACGCTAAATATGAGAAAGCGCATGAGCAGGAGTCTATTCATAGGGGCCATAACTCTTGTGTGAGTAGTAAAATAAACAGTTGGGAGTATCTGGATGATTTTGCAGCAGGGGCGAAATGTTTGGGGGTTTCTTTTTGTTTATAGAACTTAGAGCCATATCAGAGAGTTTTCTCTTTCTTTCTGTTCACGGTCCAACCTAGGGAGGGGGGGGGGAGAGATTCCGTAGTTGTTGCTTTCTCTCCAGGGTTTGGGAGGTATATAAGTGACAAGTATTTCCTTTTGTGCTGTCCTGGGTGTTTTCTGTTTTCTTGTTATGTATTCCCAGTTTTGTAATACTTGCCTGTATTAGTGATTGAGGATCATGTAGTGTCTTGGTTTGAAACTAATAAACAACAACAAAAAAAAAAGCAGTCCAAACTCAGTTACAGGATTTCATAGACCTCAACGCCCCCCTTGATACACACCAATACAGGTTCCGCCCATTTCATGGCATAGAAGACCTGCTCCTAGTTCTATTCGATACTCTCATTGCAGTCTAGACAACCCAAATCAAGCCTTTATCATGGTCTTTTTAGATATTTCCTCTGTATGTGATAATGTTGACCACAACATCCTCCTGTCAAGACTAGCACACATAGGTATTTCTGGAATAATTTTAAAATGGTTTAATTCATACATTTCCAACCGCTTTCAATATGTAAAAATCAGCCAAGAGTCATCAACCACATTCCCCCAAGAACAGGGAATACCTCAAGGTTAGGCCCTCTCTGCCCTCCTGTTTCATTTATATCTTCAACCAATATGTTTAATCTTCAATAAACACAAAATGCACCAGTAGACTTAAAAAAAACAATACAACAACATCATCAAATGCATAAATGAAGCAGAATCAGGGCTCAGTGCAAACAACTTGCAAATAAAATACATTTCAAAAAGACCAAAATCCTTTTTACAACAAGGAATCAGAAATTCACTCCCCCTACTACTTTCAACTTACACAACACCACTTTGCCAGTTAAACAGGAGATAAAATACCTAGGTGTTATATTCGACAGAGCCCTCAGTATGTCTTTGCAAATTATACAAACTGCCTGAACGATATTCTACAAACTAAAAATCATACAGCACCTCAGACCAATCCTCGATACTCATGACTTTAGAACAGCAGTCCAAGCTTTAATAACTCCGCATTTGGACTACTGTAACAGCCTGTTACAAGATCTTCCTAAAAAGACCCTTCAAATACTTCAACTCGCCTAGAACGTATCTGCCAGGATTATCTCCAAGACAAGCTCAACTAATAACATCACTCCAATACTCTATAACCTCCACTGGCTCCCCATAGCATCTAGAATTAGATGCAAGATGATAATCACCACATTCAAATTATACAATGATATCTGCCCCTCCTACCTCTCTACCTTGATACAAACCCAAACAGATGTCAGAATCAAGAGAAAAAGTTCCCTGAACCTTCTATCAATACCCTCCTCAATACGAAAAACTAAACAAACTACCAGTAATAGGGCCTTCAGATTCACAGCTCCCACCATTTGGAACTCACTCCCTGACTCTATCAATCAAAAATCTCCAGACTTTCCGCAAGCAATTAAAAACACTACTTTTCTCTGAATATTATAACACCTCCACTGCTACCAATACATTCACCCCAACTAATCTAAATCCTCCCCATTTCCCCCCTGGCAATTATATTTCTACACTCATGTAAATAGTTAAGAACCCAGTTATCACTATACCACAGCATATGTGATTAACTGGTAGGTATATAGTTTTTTGTAACATAATTAACATCATGTTCCATGTAACGGAGTTTCTTGTTTGATGTAAACCGCCCCTGATCGATGGAAGGTGTGGTATAGAAAACCTGTTTAAATAAATAAATATCTAATGGGGCTGGGGGGGGGGGGACCCCAGGTAACGTCAACACCAACACAAATCAAAGTATATTTGTGTTATTATGGCATATGTTATCTCTCAGAGTGTGTTTTCTCTGTGACAGTCAATGTCTGCTGCCATTGATGCCAATGGGTTCTACTGGGCACATTAGTGAACATTCAAACTGTACACAACCATAAAGGAGCAGAGATATGGAAGAATAATATCTGCATTTAATCAGAATAGTTCTGCTTATCCCACATAACATGTTAGGTCTCCCCAAACAGTAATTTCTGTAAGGTGTTCCACCTGTCCAGGCAGCAAAATACTATATGGTCACTTGTACTCTTGGTCTGACATCATGGCTAACTACAGTTGACTCTGCATAGTAGTGTGTACTCCCAGAAAACATCTTTTCAGACAATGGGGGGAGGGGAACAATGAATCAGAGCTCAGAGAGATGAAAGGCCAGCATTGACAAGGTGGTAAAAGCCACTCTACAGAGGTCATGACGCACTGCATATCAAGTATTGTTTGCTAAACAGAATACAGTGACAGCTAAATGAGAGGAGCATGATGGCATTGGTCCACATTTCCTACTGCTATGATGACAGTGCCATAGGTAGTATGGCCACAGACATGACCATTAAAAGATGTGTATGTTGGAGTCATGTGGGGGTTGTCCCAGGTTGCACATATGCAGAGGAGAAGCGGTTGAGTCTACAGACCACAGGTTATGCCTATATAGCTCAAAGGGTGATAGTGGAAGGGGATGCATTTTGTCTATGGTCCCAAAGATTTGTAGGCCACTACTTGTTGGATGTGTGAACAATACCCTATTAGAGATGGTGTGGAGGAGAGGTGTATCATACAGGCAGGTGGGCAGGGCTAGAGAAGCAAATGTAGAGGGCTAGCACATGGATATGCATACTGCCACTCTCTGGCATAGTGCTAAGCAGGACAGGTAGCATCTGCTAGCATATGCTATGTGCAGCACAGCTATTGACTATTGCTTGAGGTCAAAAGTGGAATAGTTATCTATTTGTGGGCTAGAGTCAGCTACATTATCGTCATCCTCTGCCACTTGTCGAGACCACTAGCATGGTCCCCTCTCATTGGTTGGGGAGGAGCATGTGTGAGGGCCACATCTCTCATGCTGGTGTACCTTCACACATACCAAGATAGTCATGCAGGCAGGTGTACATTGAATGTCATGAGCATACTTCTAAACAGCACACAGAACATTTCCATTCATGCAGTATGTTAAACCCGGCACCAGAGTCCAAGTCAGCATGTGCTTTACTGGATCCCCATCGAACAACATGTGCCACCAGACTTGGATGAGTTTGGTATGCATACTGTCGCGCCTCCCCTTACCAGTACCAGTAGGTAGGGGTTAAGGCGGTTAAGTCCTTCTTTGAACTACGGCCTTTCACTTCCCGGAGCAGTGCTTCTTGGGAAGTGTAGTTTTTACCATCAGTTTTAAAAGAAGAGTAGTGTGACTCTAAGTGATTATAAGCAAAGGGATTTATTTCCCCTCCCGGGGTTGGACTTTTACAAGGACCAAAGAAGAACACAAATTAACTGCTCCTTGCAGAAAAGGACAAATTAAATATAGCTTTCTTCAGCAAACAAACATTCTTCTCTTTCCAGCAATTAGAGCTTCAGCACATGGTTAATACAATTCTGTTTTTTTCTACAGCCAGCATGTATTCTCTTCACCACAATGCTTAACGTAAAGATATACTTTCTTTAGCCCAGGCAATCGTGTACTTCAATTCTTCCCTGTTAACATTCAACCAGGCTGTCTTCGTCTCAACACATCCCCTTACTGAAACAGGAAATGTTTGCTTGGCTTTTTCTGGAGCCGCGCCTTTTTTTCCCACCTCTGGTTTTTCACAGAGCATTTGGGTTTGAAACAGCCCTATGCCTTCCGTTTCTCCCCGGTACTTTCCACTGCAGTCCTAGCCTTCTGGATCAATAAAACCCCAGTATTTCTGTTCTCTCCAGCCCTTAGGCTTACCTGGGGACCCAGTTGTATAAGCCTTTCTCTGGGTTTTGCAATTACCCATTAGCTCTCTGCTGTACTTGTGTGCAGTAATTCCCGGATGCCTTTCTGGCTTCTCATAAGCCTGTGGGTGCCTCAGCTGATCTGGTCTGCTCCTCCTGAAAATATCCACCAGAGCTCCTGACCTCCCGTCGGCTGAAAACTCTGCCCACCTCTTGGCTGGGTGTCTGCTTTCCTTCCTCTCCTTCCTCTCTCTGTCTGCTGGAGCCTCCTTATGAGACTGCCCTTCTGGGTAGGGCCTAGTCCCGCCCCCTAGCAGGTGTTCAAACTTCCCCCTGACTCCTGGCTATATTGATAGCAGGGGCGTGTTTCCTTCTCTTGTTTTTCGTTTCCCCGGCAACTGGTGGCCATGTGTCTTTGTTTATGCCTCAGCTCTGCCTTTTCTACCTGGTTTTCCAGCTTCTCTGCCTGGCCAGAGGGGCTTGCTATATCACAATACACATTGTCAGGGAGGCCATCAGTGTAACTTCCCTCAGAGGTCCACACCAGAGTATTCCAGGGCACCCAGGGTAAGTGTTAATAGAAGCATTGCCATCATTACAATGGTCAGGGTCATGTACTAGACATTGTATCCACCCGTCAAGCACAGTAGGCAAATGCCAGGTCTGTTACATCCTTATGGTCCACGTACATGTAGCTCCTGCTATGTTTCTGCAGTGATCCTGCTTCAGCAGTGCTTCTGCATCCCATGGGGGGGGGGGGGGGGGAGGTGCTATACCTCATCCCAGGATACAGCATTTCAGATACTCTGGTGCCCCACTGGCAGCTGTTGGCCTAGGTGGATGAAGGAATCCAAATGGCAAAAGCTGTGTTGCACATCCAAGTGCACTGCCTGTGCTCTTGAGAAACCCCAAGTTTCCAGCCACACCCTCCATGAACCATGTCACTGCACTAATCTAGGACTGGCGCAGACTGGCGCACATGTTACATATCATTGCCTCTAAATAAGCACCTTTGCTGAGACAGCACACATGGCTCTAACAACAAAAGCACATGTATGAGGTATAAAGCTGCGAGGACTAGGGAACATGTCATGATGCTACAAAGTAATATATTTAAAACAGGAGAAAATATATTTTCTCTCAACAAATAATTTATTCTTTGGCATTCATTGCCGGAAGATGTGGTAAAAGCAGATAGTATAGCCGGGTTTAAAAAAAGGTTTGCACAAATTCCTGGGAGAAAGGTCCATAAACAGTTAATGTAGTCCAAGAGAAAGCCGCTGCTTATCCCTGGGGATAAGTAGCATGGAACTGGCTACTTTTGGGAACCTGACAGATAATTACTGTATAATCTGGATTGACTGCTGTTGGAAATAGACTTGATACACATTTGGTCTGACCTAGTATGACAGTTCTTATGTTTTTATATGTTCAAACAAAAACAATTGTTGGGAAGAACAAAGGGGGATAATGCGATAAATGTGGTTAGCAGACCTACTAACCATGTTAATCGCGGTCATCGAGATATTCAGCAGTAATAATGTGGTTAGTGCAGCTGAATATCCATGGGTGCCATTGCCGAATGCCCTGATGCTAGCTAATATTGAGCCGCTGCCCAGTTATTGCTAACCAACCAAAGCGAGGCTTCTGAAAGGGTAGCACTAAAAATTAGGAAATCCTTTCATGTGCCTAAAGTTTTGCCACAGAAGCTAACTGGACAGCGGCTGAATGTCATCAGTGCCTTGTTAGCTTCTCTGCTATCCAGTCAACCCAGATATTCAATGCTGGCAGCTCTATATGGCCCCAATATTGGATCTCCTGGTCTTTAGTTCAGTGGCAATCTCTAGTGGCTGCCACTGAATATCAGGCCTATAACGTTCTTCCGGAGTCAAAACTGAACATTCAGTGAAGTCAACACTGTTTAATGATGCTGTGCAAAATCTTAAAAAACAGACATATTGTGGCTAATGTGGAAATATAGGTTACAGTAGGGCATACGTTATTTATTTTATTTTTTATTTAACAGGTTTTCTATACCGCCTTTTCTATAATCAAAGCGGTTAACATACACGTAGCTTAGCACAAAACAGTGCGAATCAGCTGCCTCTGTTTAGTTTAATCCCACCTTAATTGGTTTGCATATTGTATAATCCACTTTTCCTTTTTTTTCGTTTGCATTTTGCTATGCTCCATCACTATTGATTAATGGTCTATCAAGCTCTGCGGAGGTGCTCTTTCACTTTATTTCCTAGGTTATATTTTCAAGTATTTCCTATCATGTATCAATAAATGATATATATATTTGAAAATTCATATTAAAAAAAAGAAACATTTAAAAATCATCCAAAACTTGATTGGTAACCAATGTAATTTTTCTAACACTGGAGAAATGTGATCAGTATGCTTAATGCCACTAATCACACAAGCAGCCTTGTTTTGTGCAAGTTGGAGTGATTTGATATATAAGTCAGGTAAACCTAAGCATAATCAAAGTGTGGCATGATTAGTAATTATGCAACCATATGAAAATCTTCATGCTCTAAAAGAAGGTGCAATTACCTCACAAGACCTAGTTTATAAAAATCAGTTTGAACCACTTCATTAATCTGTAAGCAAAATCTCAAGTGTACATCTGAAAGCATTGCATTCCTAAACAAACTTTTTGTAAGACATATATACATTCTGGCATAAAGTCAAAATGAAAACGGCTTCTCATAATATTCTCTTAAATATTTAAGTATGTGAAAATACGATTATATTATTTGAGATAAAATATTTGTTTGCAATTTAGTGTATTTCAAAGTTTTTGTAATTGAGTTTAAAACCTATGTTTTATAAAATATCATTTTTAAATGTATTTTACGTGCTAATTTGGAAATTATGTTACCTTAGATAGCACAGTGGGCTAGTTCATTAGCTTTTTCACCTCTGAAGATCATGGTTCAAATCCTGCCCCAAATGATATGAGTTTGTTGGTTTCAATTTGCACTGCCATCTGTCAAACTTGGAAGAAGCCCATGGGCAACCACGGTGCTCTGAATGAATGTGACTGCCTGGAAGTATGTAACAGATGGTACAGTAGTCTCTAATGGACATATCTATAGCACAAAACCACTATGTAACTGGGTACACTCGATAAAATTGGCATTCTGTTCAAAACTGGGTTGAAGACTACATAACAGAAAAGAAAATGATATATGTTGGGGTGTTTAATATAACTATACAGGGAAAATGCACATCTATTCTTTGCTATAGCAGGCTTGAGTTATATGAAAAATGTTTGAATAATGCACTACAATATAATGTATGCCACTGAGTCAATGCTGAATAATAGTTATTTTCAAATTTATTTCATCTGGTCGAATGCAATTTTTTTCTAAAAATCGTATATTATTTCAGCCCATTTTTGGTAAACTAGCTATGTACAGGACCTTGAATTGTGTTAATTTGATTACTGGTTTTTTTTTTTTCATGGATGTATATCATGTTATTTCCATACAAGATTTGTTGCTATAAAATTTGAATCTTGAACAAACACATCATTTTAAAAAAATATGAATAGATCCCTCCCTATTCCCTCGCTATAAACTCTGCAGTGGGGCATACATGCCCTACTGGGCAGTGGTCCTCTAACCCCTTTTCAAGTCCTGAATCAGGGCTAAAAAACAAATAAACCTCAAGGTACTACTTCCATGATGTCCTGCCCCATCTAAGTCAAACCTCTAAATAAATATTGACCAGATATGCCTCCTTTCCCCTTTCCTAGACGCCCAACTCACCAAGGACTTCAGGGGCAATGAGGGTTGAAATAATCTCCACTTGCTCCTGCCATTGTGGCTACATATAGAAAAATTATAGCTACTGATTTCTATCAGTAATCTCATGAATACTATCTTTAAGATTCAAGCTGCCAAATAAAACCCCCTGGAGCTCATTACCACCCAAACCCTTTGCATGAGTTAGGGGTCCAAGTAAGGAAGGGGGGGGGGAAGACCCTCAGTTAATTTTTAAGTGGTGATGCCTAAAGAAGGCAGGGCATCTATTGGGAAGAGGTACCCTGAGGATTTTCTGCTTTGGGTCTGGACTAGAAGGGGAGACTGGAGAATTGCTAGCTCATCAGTCTACTGAGGTTGCCACCCTGGGAGTCCAGAAGGACCCTTTAATTTTGTTCGACGTCAAGGATGACAGGTATGGGTAGAGGCACTAGGCATCCAAGATTGACAGCCTCCTAGAGAAGGTCTTGGGATCCTCCAATTCAGGGCTGCAGGCTTTTTAATTGTAAGTCCCTACAGCGTGAATATGACAGCTTTTTGGGGGCATTATGAGGAAAACACAAAGAAAGAGGGAAAAGGGAACTCTGCTTCTGGGCTATATTATGACAAAAAAGAACTGCTCTTGAGCTGTTTTTGCAAAAAAGTATCAATGAAACTTCTTTTACCCTTAAACATCTTATCGAGAACTGCTTTAAAGGAATTCCCATTGAAGGCTCACAGAAATTTATATGAATTTTGTGTAAAGTTTACTGAACCAGAAATTGTATCTCAAAAGTTGCAGAAAAATACTTCAGATACAGCCTCAAACTCAGCACAAAGCTATGGCATAAATGCTAATCATAGATCAGAAAATCCACCTTTTGGGTTTTCTTAGTGGCAAGTTTACTAAACCCTGTTAGCTGCCACCATGAGGCTAATGCGAAAATACCACCCGGCAGGAGCAGCTAATGTGCTCAAAATGCAGCTATCACAGGCATTTTTCTACGGTATCTGGATTCCAAGTATTGCACTCACAGGGAGATAGGATCAGGACGGGGAATATGTGTGTCAATTTTTGGCAGCCACCATGCAAAATTATTTTGCATGATGGCTGCCAAAATTATCCCCATTGCGGTTACAGATAATGCCACTTCAAGAGATGGCATTAGCTGCATCCGATTCTGCTTGGGCTGCTTCACAGTCACCCCCCATCAGCAGCAGCCATCTAAGCAAGAGGTGATTGCCCCCCCCCCCCCCCAGTGCCCTGATCAGCTCCCCCATTCAGCACTGATCCATCCCCAGACAGTTCCCAATCCCTATAAGGAACTGTCTGGGGGATTGATGCACCTCCGACAAAGTAGAAAGTGCTGGCCATCCAGTCGCACCTCCGTCCCTCCCTCCCACCCTGCTGATCTACCTCTAAAAATATTCGCTAGTCAGTTGGGCTCCCTCCCTTCCTTCAAAAAACCAAAAGACACAGCTAGTCAGTCAGCCTAGTGGAGGGGGGTGATCTCCCAGTTCCCTCTCTATGCCCTCCAAGCCCTTACTTTTATGTCCCTGATGCTTTCCTTCCCATACTCTTGTTTACGGAAATGGTTGTTGTTTTACACTAGATAGGCCATGTGGTCTTTTTCTGTCATCATATTTCTATGTTTCTATAAGGTAAAAAGGGGACTGTTGTAGTTGTTGATATGGAAGGACAGACTAGATAGGCCATGTGGTCTTTTTCTCTCGTCATATTTCTATGTTTCTACAGTATTAGCAGAACCTTATGGGATGCACAAGTTCCCCTGTGCATGCTTGCCTGCCGACCCCCTTAACCAGGATTTTTACTTCCATCGCTGTGGAAGTGAAAATCCGGGTTGGCTGGACACACTGGCAGCTGCCAAGGCTAAGTGGGTAGGAGCGATTTTCAGTGCTACCCAGTTATCCCAAGTGCCTCAAAGATAGGTAAGTAAAACCCTCACCTATCTTTATGTTGCCGAGGGCTAAACAGGTAGCATTGAAAATTGCTGCTACCAGCTTAGCGCTTTCCTCCCCGTGCTGCCCCAGAACGCCCCTGACACACCCCGATGCTAACTGTATAGCATTGGGGTGTGTAAGGGACAAACCAGGGAATTTTCAAAGGCACTATCCATGTAAGTGCCTTCGAAAGTTCCTTGTTAAGGCATTTAAACGGGTAACTAGGGCAGTTACCATTGTAAATACCTTCGAAAATTAGGTCTGTATTTTTTATCTGCTGATTTTGCAGCTCTTGCTATGCTGGTCTCAGGGCAAGTATTTAGATGCAGCATGTCTGGTCCGCTGGTTCTCTCATTTCCACTATTCTATTTTGGATACACACTGTTCCGCTCTTTCCTCGGGACCCACCTAGCCAGTCGGGTTTTCAGGATAACCACAATGAATATGCATGGGAGAGATTTGCATATAATGGAGGCAGTGTATGCAAATCTCTCTCATACATATTCATTGTGGTTATCCTGAAAACCCGACTGGCTAGGTGGGTCCCGAGGACAGGGTTGAGAACCCCTTAAATGCCATATTACTCCGGGTCCTTTCAAAATTAATTATTTGTACTATACTCTATCCTTGTTCCTGATGCATGTTTGTTAGACATACGTCCCTCAGATGCAAGTTTTTATATATTTTTGATAAGCATAATATGAAACTCTGTTGTATTAAATGCTATCCATGTTCATAGCTTTTATAGTGGTTATCAGTTTGTATGACCCTATTATGGATTCTGTATCAACTACTGAGGGAGTGGAGGAGTAGCCTAGTGGTTAGAGCACTGGCTTAGTAGCCAAGCAACCAGCATTCAATTCCCACCAGCACTCCTTGTGGCCTTGGGCAAGTCACTAAACCCTCCACTGCCTCAAAAGAAAGGCCTGGCAACCTACTTCCAGTGACACTGCCAAGAAAACCCAGGAGCTTCTGGGTCACCAGGAGTCAGGACTGACTTGAAGGCACACATTGCATTTTGCATCAACTACTGACTTTGTTTATATGCTACCATCGAGTAAGATTGCTTTTCAGCTATATTACTTTTATCAGCTGTACTAGGTTTCATTTCTATGTAGAATACAGTCATTTTTATTGCACATCAGTTATTTGCTTTTCATATTTTAATGTATTGTTTATTATTTATTATATATTTGTGAGTTGTCCCCTCATATGGACTTACCATTGTTGTTTATAGGCAACTTTTATCTTTACTGTATTATTTTTATTTCTTGGTATTGTCATGATATGCATTGCATACTGTATTATACATATTTTATCAGTGTTGTTTACTACCTCTTCCCTGATACTAGTACCCCCATGTTTATCTGTTAGAATGTCTTTTTGTTTTCTGTTCTATTCTTTTATTATAGTTTGTATATATAGATTTGATTTTAGATTTTAATGCATGTTTTTATCTTTAAATTATATTATATCTGAGGTTCCTACACCCCTGATGAAGACTTCTTGCTGAAACACAGTTGTGTAGGGTGAGACCTACTGATGCTTCAATAAAGGTTCACCACTGTACCCCCACCTTGTGTGTTGTGCCACCTCATTCCATGTCTGGTTCCTGGTGCCTTAGTGGCCAGAGCAGTTCTCCCTGCTCCTGCTCCCTCCATTGCTATAACACGTAGATAGCGAGCCCTTCGGGGACAAGGGAAAAATATATATACAATACCTGAATATACACCACTTTGACTGGTAAAAATGTGGTATATAAGCCTAATTAAATAAAATAAATAAATAAATTGCCACTAGTCAAAAGGGACAGTCTTAACGGGACATGTACGGTTGCAGACACCATTTGCGCTGCGGACACTGTGTACTGGTCCCTACATGTGCAGCAGGGACTCACATACTCGCTGTATGTTGTAAATCCATCTGACATTGTGTTCATGTGTGTGGTCCATGTGTGTGACTTGCATCGCTGGATATCCTCATATGTTTGGATCAACAGGAGCATACAGCCATGTGTGTGGCACATGAGGAACATTGCGTAGGTCCTGTTTTATTTGTCTGGCTAACTTACACTTGGACATGACACGGTGTTTGCCACCACACCACTGTGATGCGCACCAACATCTTGGATTGCTGTTGGACCCTCACAAGGGGTGTTACTGTGCATCTGGGGCAGCACTCTGTCATGGTTCAACGTACACGGTGCATGTGCATGTGACTGGATATGTTGCTACACCAGTGCATGTGCCGATGTGGATTTTGTGTGGGTTAGTGCACCATTGTTGACCTTTCTTTCTACCTCCACATACATGTTATTGTGTTTAGTTACTGTACAGATGTGATGCTCTAAATTGATTTACAAACAAATCATTGCATGTCTGCACAGTCCTATTTATTGCATGACATTGTTCCACTTACATTGCATGGGTACCTTTGCAGTGTGGCAGTGGGTGTGTCCATTTTTTACGTGCATTTGTGCATTCCATGTACCTTGACATAGGTGTGATGCTCCTGTATCCACAACACCCATTGCAGCAGGCCTTCTGCATAGTGCTATCTCTGCATGTCTGTGAGGTTCTGCTTTGTATGTTCTTTGGCAACATGTGCCTCTTGTACCTGTTACCATGTCCTCATTTCGCATTGTGTCACTGTTTTTGGACCCATTTGTGCATTAAAGGTGTGAATTTATCTGGGTACCTGACTTCTGCTCTTTCTTGGCACATCACATACTGTTTTCTGGCCATCGACACTGCTGTAAGAAACACTGATACACACATATGGTCTACACAGCTGAGGGGTTGTGCTGGGGCATTGGAACATGACATCATTGTTATGTTTGTACGTTTGCCTGTGCACTGCAAATCCACATCTCTACATGGCATTATATCTCTGTATCTTCCTTTCCTACCTTATCACCTTGCAGTTGTGGGGTCAGCGTGGTGTACCTGCCTAGACCGTGCTCCCTGTCAGTTGTGTGGCCTGACACATATTTCATGGCTAACCCACCTATCATAGCTGGCATTGGTATTCATTGGCACTGGTGCTGACAGTGGCGGTGGGGCAGATTAAAGATGTGCCTGCCTCCCTGTCTACACATCATTGACGGCAGAGATACTTCTGCCATGGAGTGGTGTAATGGTTCACACACTTGCTTGGGAACCATGTGACCAGGGTTCAATTCCTTCTAGCACTCCATGTGGCTTTTGGCAGCTCACCTAACTCTCCATTGCTCAGACAGGATCCAGGTTATCAATGTCCCTCTTTAATGTACATTACCAGGTTTACATAAACTGCTTTGATTGATATAATAAAACAGTATAGGACAGCTGTCAAATAACTAGTTACATATATATGTCTGTACACTTGCAGACATTTTGCTGTGTATGCTCTTTCAGGTTTGTGTGTCCTGTATTGACGGGCAGGTATGTTTTTGTGGACATTTCATAACTGATGTGTGTTGGGTCCTCAGAATGCACCACCTACTGTCTACATGCATGCATATGTGACTACAACATTTGGAGCAGCCAGCTCCAGGGGGACGGGGGGGGGGAGGGGGGCTACTGAGCAGTACACACCATGCAGCTCCTGGACATAATCTTTCCTGCTCATCATCTGTGGATGGGCCAGTGACTGTTTGTGTGACATGTTGGACACACATTTGTCTCTGCTGCTGCATCACCGCACTAACCAACGTATTTGGTGGTATACTGCTGATGAACATGGCCCACCTGAGCTCACATCCTTGAACGGTGGCAGCTGTCTGTGTGCCAGCCGTCTACCACTTCACAGGGAGCTACGGGTTTCCATACATACATACATTCCCTTTGGTGGAACATATTTGCATTGTACTTGTTGTGGTTGTTTGGGATAGTGGTTACAGATGTGCATTGAGCCACCATAGGTTGCGGCTTTGATTTCCACATGTTCCTTTCCTTTTCTTTTCTTGTGTTCTGCTAACCTCACCATAAAATGGCTGCAGCTTTGTCACTTCGCCACACACCATTCCTTCTCTTCACTGTGCACTAGTGTTCCCTCCATGCAGCCTATCCGTCACATATTAGCTGTTACATATGGTCCCTTTCTTTGGGCTGTCTGGGTGGGCAGTTGGCTCAGTGGTTTGGTATTGCTGTTGGTGAGCTGAGTTTGGACTCTTCAGTGTACTAGTTCAATTCTCACATGCTCCTTTATGGATCTCTTTCCCATTTTGCCCTTGTACACACACCATCCACACGGCTGACCCTTCAGACCGGCCCCTGTTGCCCTTTCCTTTTAATTTGTTTACTCGTCTGCATTATGTTTTCAATGCATAGCATTTCATGTTGTGTGTGCATGTGTTTATTTGTGGTTCACATCCCAATTACAGACTGCAATATCAGTTGCCTGTGGGCTAGGGCCTTACACCTACGGCTCCGTTTTTCATATGGCACCATGTCTGCACATCCCTCAGCGCATCTTCTACTATCTGTACGCCTTTGATTGCAGCCCCTTTGGACGCACTGCTGCTTTCTACTTTCCTGCTTAACGTGCGGTAATTGTTCAGGGCACCCTATACCGCATGTTACATGGCCAGGGCGCCTTGTACCACGTGTTACCGGACCATGATTACTTTAACGCTGCACCACCTACTTCCTTATATGTCATCTGCCACATTAGCACTGTACTTAACGCCAGTAACATTACCGCACCTTAGTAAACATACCCCTTAGAGTATCACTGTTATCATTAATTTGTTTTTTCTTTTTGTTCTTTTATGGGGTAATTTGTTTTGTCTTTTTAGCACATAGGTGGCAATATAACTGCGTAAAATGTCTCTTAAAAATTTGCAACAGGCATAAAAGTATGTGCAATAGCATGAATGTGTGTTTTTACTGTAGGCATACTGCGGGCACAGTTTGGTAGGAGCACAGGCAGAGTCACAAAGTATGTGCATTGGTTGCAAAATATGCTGATCTATGCAAGTTCATACTGTATACACAGACATTTATACCTGCTCGAGTAGGCGTAATGTCTGCATCTTCAATCTAAATGTAATTGCTGCAAGATTTGCATTTGAATTTTATACAAATACATAGGAAGTTATTTTAGAAGCATCTCCAAGTGTAAATAGTAGCATTTACACATGTAGAATAGAATACATATGAAAATGTGATTTCAGAATGCCACTATTTACTCATGGAGATCCAAACCAAGCAGGGATTTTAATGCATGGGGGTGATATGGTTTGGATGTGGCTTTGGTGGGCCAAAGATTTGCATGTGTATTCCCCATTTTACAAAGAGAATCCGCATGTAGGTCAAAACATTTTCCCACTGGGTTTTACACCAGCTCTGAGGCATAAATAGCTTTTTAAAAGTGCTCATTTAGGGCAGGGCTTTATACGAGGGATTAAGCCCTGTTGTTTATTTCCTCCTCCAAAATGAAATTTTAAAAAATTGAGGCCTCAGTTTGCAAAATGGCCTGGATACATTTGGAAGCGCCGCACTAGCACATGGAAGCTGCAAAATTCTCAGTTCCACATTGAAGCTGCCATGTTTGTTACATTCAATTTTGCCATGTGTAGATCTGTAAAATGGCTCCTCCCACTGTATGAAGGGCAAGTCTACATGCACTCCTGCATGTCCTTATGCATTTTTCAAAAAAAGCTAAGTATTTGGCACAGCCTTTTGAAAAATACCACCCATCACCTACATGTCCATGCCAAGACATCTTGTTTATCACCAATACATTTTATCTAAAATCAGTCTCATAGGCAGTTCATAAAATAGGATAAAAATAGGCACCTTCTTAACCTCAGTGCCCTGTTATAAAATTGTGCTCCTAAAGTTGAAACTCTATTTCTTCGAGAGTAATTTTATAAAAGGTCACCTAAGTGGAGAGGGCAAGCAGATGCTTATTATGGAGGAGTGGCCTAGTGCTTAGGGTCACAGAAACATTGTTTTTTCTCATTCTCTATGGACTTTCCCTGTGACCTATGCTGAGTAGTGGCAATTACCAGTCAACATATAGTCTGGAGCCAGTGAACATTCATTGGCCCTTCCTGGGTAATCTCACATGGAAACCCATGCTGCATTTTGGAATCTGTAAGTGCACATTGCACACTGATACAAGAGACCAGACCCGTACCTATCCCTGTGCGAGCAGTGCGGCCGCACAGGGCGCAAAGGCTTAAGGCGCACATTTTAGCTGTCTGCCGTTGCCTGCCGCCACCACTTTTTCTTCTCTCAGCAGCGGCAGGCAATGACAGACAGCTAAAATGCGCCTTTTAAGCCTCCTAGCCAGCATGCCGGCGATGTTGCCGGCGGCTTGCATATTGGGCGCACCTCTTCTCTCCCGCCGCAGGGGGGGGGGGGCATGCTCCTGATGTACAAGTCGCACAGGGCGCGATTTACACTCGGTAAGGCCCTGCAAGAGACCCTATGCTGACTGCAACTGAAGTTGTCATTACAGTTGCTGCTGCCTTCCTTGAGATGAATGGAGGGAAGGGAATGAGGCTGGAGACTTGCTTTTTTGATTCCAACATCATCTGGGATCACGTGAATTTTCAGTTGTTAAAATGGGGTCATATGGGATAAAGGTTTGATAAAGACTACAGTAGACACTATTTTTAGCTGATTACAAATCATTCACAGTTTTTCCCAAATTTCAAACTACAAGATCAACTGGCCAAAATCAAACATTGTACGTTCACATTAGCTATATCCAAGGAAGAACCAGGGCTTTTTTTTCATTGCCTGCTAAAATTGATCCATGGCCTTCATGTATTAATGAAAAGACCTAAAGACTGGAAATAGCTGATGGGAAGATCTACTACCTTAACCCTTCCAACGGCAAATAAAGTCACTCAAGTCTCTTGGGGCATGGTTTGGAAAAGACTAATGAAATATTAGTATTGTCACCAGCAGAGGCTAAACTAGGGTTATTTAGCTTAGTGCACTACTGGCCCTGACCTTTCTATAAAAAGAAAGTGTAGTTGCAAGTCGAGGGTCAGGTTTAAACAAGGATTTATTCCCCTCCCGGGGTTTTGCTGGACTTTCAAAAATAATACACTTCCAAACTCAAAAGATAACCATACTTCTGGTATAAACAAATGGATAAAGAAAAGTAGCTTCTTGCTTCACAAATCAAATGACAAAACAAAATATATCATCAAGGTAAACACCTGGGCAGTTTCCACTGTGCAGACCTGTCTCTCTAGCAGGCTTATTAGCTCTCAGCGCAGAGAGGTCTCTTCAGTCATCACTAGAGAACAGTCCATCTTTTCCTCATAAGATAAACCTTCATTCTGGTCAATACACATGGGCTCCTCAAGTGACTCGTCTTCCCTCTGGCAGAGAGTTTGTAACCTCCTCCAGTCCGTGACTGGTCTCTCCTTAAAACTCTCTTCCTGGTCAGGGAGATAATTATCTGAGCCTTGATAAAACTGCTTTTCAGCTTTTCTGTTACACCTTGCTCTTGTCAGTTTGCTGCCAGGCTTCTCACACAAACATTCAGGCTCTGCTCTCATACAAATATCCTGAAGCAGTTCACTATCTCTATTAAAAGGATGTGAATACCTTAAAAGCTTCTGGCTTTCATTAGCAAAGGGTTTTCTGTGGTTAAACTCACGGTTGGAGAATGACTGCCTGTTATGTCTCCCAGCCCTTCTTGGCTTCTTATTCCAGGCCTCAGAATACACAGGGTTAGGCTGACAATACTCTGACCTTTTGTTGAAGGGTTTTAGGTTCTCTCTGACCTGCCAGGTTTCACAAACGCTTGCAGCTTCTGTGTCATCAAAACCTTCGTCAGAAAGCATACAGGAATCACATTCAGCCTCTCTTCCTGGATTCTCTCTCTCCTGGACTCGAGCATAATAAGGATTCTCCTTTCTGGCCTGCTCCCAAGCTCTGGCCTGTTCCTGAACTCGAACTAACTCTGCTTGCCTGCCTGCTTTCTTATGCAGAGTTGTGGGCGTTTTCCTGCACATGTGCAGAGTGTTTCCCTCAGTGTTTGGGGAGTGTCTGTTGGCTGGGCTTGCCTTCAGGTCTCGTGCCTCAGCCTGCTCTGGTTGCCTATAGCAACTAGGAAGCTTTTTCTCTCCCTTTCTGTCAGTGTCTGTGCCGTACTCTTCAGCTTTTTGTGTCTTAAAGTTACAGGGCACATTTTCGGTGTTACACATCCCCCTTCTTAAGACATTACGAGCTGCTGACGTCCCCGTCGGACAGCGCGTAATTCTGCTCAATGCATCCGCATTACCATGCAGCTTCCCTGCACGGTGCTGTACCTCAAAACTAAAGGCTTGCAAAGCTAAATGCCAGCGCGTCAGTCGTGCATTATTGTTGCGCATTTGGCTTAGCCATTTTAACGGTGCATGATCTGTTATTAAGATAAATTTTCGCCCTGTCACATAATATCGCAATGCTTCTACCGCCCATTTGATGGCTAAGCATTCCCTTTCTACAGTAGAATACTTCCGCTCCGCATTGGACAGTTTCCTACTTAAGTAGGTAATCGGGTGTTCTACACCATCAAATTTCTGGGACATAACTGCCCCCAGTCCAGTCTCAGAAGCGTCTGTCTGGATAATGAATGGAAGCCGGAAGTCAACTCCCTTTAATACAGGAGCTTTACACAACTTCTCTTTAAGAGAGATAAAACTCTCCTCGGCCTCGGGAGTCCAATGCACTTTATTTGGGGCATTTTTCCTAATCATGTCTGTAAAAAGGCTGCTCTCCTCCGCAAACCTGGGGATAAACCGTCGGTAGTAGCCGATTAGGCCCAAGAAGCTGCGGACATGCTTCTTTTCTACCGGTCATGGGAAGTTCCGGACACTCTCTATTTTGTCCGCTAGAGGCTTTACCATCCCATTCCCAACTAAATGACCCAGGTATTTGGCTTCCTTAGCCGCAAAAAGACATTTTTTGGGGTTCAAAGTGAGACCCGCTTTTCGAATGGCGTTTAATACCGCCTCTACCCGTGATAGGTGTTCTAGCCAGGTGCCGCTATGGATAATAACGTCATCCATATAGGCCAACGCGTAATCCTGATGTGGCCTTAGGACCTGGTCAATAAGACGCTGGCACGTTGCCGCTGCGCCCTGTAGCCCAAATGGCATACGCCTAAACTGGTATAGGCCTAAAGGGGTGGAAAAAGCTGTTTTTGGCTTCGAATCCCTCGTCAAGGGGATTTGCCAATAACCCTTGGTTAAATCGAGGGTTGTTAGAAACCGGGCCTGCCCTAGCCGATCTAACAGATCGTCGATTCTTGGCATGGGGTATGCGTCAAACTGTGAGATCGCATTTACCTGCCTAAAATCAATACAAAAACGAAGGGAGCCATCCGGTTTTGGGACGAGGACTATTGGGCTAGACCAAGGACTATGAGATTCCTCGATCACCCCCATTTCCACCATTTCCTTGACTTGGGCAATGACCTCGTTTTGCTTCGCCTCTGGCAACCTATAGGGGCGTTGTCTAATAACTTTCCCCGGAACTGTAATGACCTCATGGGCTACCAGGCGTGTTTCACCGGGCACCGCTGTCAAAACATCGGAGAATTTCCTTAATAGCCGGGCTAACTCTACCTGCTGATGTTCAGACAGGTCAGTACCTGTACGTATTTCGGGTTGTTCCCTCCAATCTGAGAGCTGAGGGCCTAAGTCCTCCTCTTTCCTTTCCTCAGCGATGGCTGCTAAGCCCTTAACATCTTTTCTGCCTGTGGAGCCAAACCCCCCAGACCCACGGCCTGTAGAGGGTAATGAGGATGTCTCTAACAATACCGGGAAACCCACCCGTTCACATATCAACTGGGCTATTCTTTCACCCTTTTTTATTATGAAATCTTCTTCCCCGAAGTTAAACAGTAGGGCCTTGACCACCCCCCGATAATCCGGGTCTATTACCCCGGCCCCAATGTCAATTGAATGATTGACCGCTAGGCCAGACCGCGGTGCTATGCGGCCATAACATCCTTCGGGGATTTGAATACTCAACCCGGTATCCACGAGGGCTTTCCCTCTCTTGGGGACTACTGTATCCTCATTGCTGAAAAGGTCATAGCCCGCTGAGGCTTCAGTAGCTCTTTGGGGACTCTTTACCTGCTGGGATGTTTTCGTGAAGTGCAACACAAACCCTTTTTTAATTGGGGTTTTCCCTTCCACCCGGGGTTTCCCAAATAAAGCACTTGGGATCTTTTGTGCAATGGCTTCAGTTATGGGGGTTTCGGACGATACCTCTCCCCTTAGTGGTTCTTCGGGGCCTACTTTCCCCTCAAGGCCTTTCCCCAATTCCTCCTTAAACGGGGGCCAGTCACGGCCTAGGACCACCTTAAAGGGAAGTCGGGGGACAACTGCCATGTGTACCTTTCCTCTGGTATTCAACCCATTCACACTCATGTCATATATCGGGCAAAAAGAGGAAGCACCATGCACACATCGCACTTTCACACGACCATCCGTACTATCCCACTGGGTAGGATTGTGGGCCTGAATGGCCTTCCACATTTCCTGGGAGACCATACTCTGGTCTGCCCCAGAATCCAGGAGTGCCACCGCATCTATACCCTCCACTTGGACATCTATAATAAACTCCTCCCCACCGTGTATTTCTCTCCCTGATACAAGGGCTATGTGTTCTTTACAGTCCCTATATACATGACCATTTTTTCCACAGTGGAAACATCTTATCAGATTATTATAGCTTTTTACATTTTCTTTTGAGACCGTAGAAGCATAAGCTTTCCTTATACCAGGCATCCTTCCCATGCCTGTTACCCTCATCCTACTATCACTAGAAGCTCCGGCCAATGCAGCTTCAAAATAGCATTCGGTCATTTCCGCTGCTTCTCTAGTGGATTGACATTTTTGTAACAGCAGGAAAGCTTTTACTTCGGCGGGTACAGCTTCAAAATACTGCTCTAGCAGCACCGCATCCATTAAGGTTTCTATCGTGGCCCTTTCTGGAGCCAACCACTTTGCTGCTAAACCTTTCAACCTCTGCATTAAAGCTTTAGGTGTCTCCTGGGGTAAGAGCCTTGCCTCCCTAAAAAGTCGGCGATAATGTGTAGGTGTTAAACCTAGCCTATCTTGAACTGCCAATTTTACATCTGGATAACTGGTCACTAGGCCAGCGGGCATCGCCTTATAGGCCGCCAATGCCTCTCCAGTTAATGACATGGCAAAGCGGACTGCCCATTGGTCTAGGGGCCACTTAGCCGCCTGAGCGATTCGCTCGAATGCGTCCGAATAATCATCAAAGTTATCACTTTTTCGTAAAGGTCCTAGTGCCAATGCACCATAGTGTTGTACTCCTACCGCCGCTGGTACCGGTACACTTTCCTCCACAGCTGTAGTAGTGGATGTCCGCTGTAGTAGCGTGGTCACCAAGTCCAACAGGGGCTTTTGCTGCGCAGCCAGTGCTGCCATAGTCCTGTCCTGGGCCTGTCGTGCCAGCTCACTTTGTGCCTTCCACTGCTCTTCCATCCATTTCATCATTTCTTTGGAATCCATCTTGGCGCTTGCGGTATACCTGTATAGGCGAGAAAAAAACCGAGGGCCCACCAAGTGCGGCACACAATATATTTCCTTCTCCCTATCTACTTTTATCCAGGTATCTCTCTCCCCCTTTCTCCACAATCCTTACCACCCGTGCCCAGCCACTTGTACCTTAGCACGGTGAAGGATCTTATTTTGAGAAAGGTTCTCTGCACCTCCGTCCGGTCAGCTTGTGGATGTCCTTTCAGTATCAGGATTTTCTTCCTCTCAGGATTTCCTTTGCTGCTGTTTTTTTTTTTTTTTTTTTTTTTTCTTCCAATCTGTTTCTCTTTTGAAAAAACTTTGGATAGTAGTATTGCTTTTTTTTTTTTTTTCAAAAATCCAACGTGCTACGCCATTTTATATGTCACCAGCAGAGGCTAAACTAGGGTTATTTAGCTTAGTGCACTACTGGCCCTGACCTTTCTATAAAAAGAAAGTGTAGTTGCAAGTCGAGGGTCAGGTTTAAACAAGGATTTATTCCCCTCCCGGGGTTTTGCTGGACTTTCAAAAATAATACACTTCCAAACTCAAAAGATAACCATACTTCTGGTATAAACAAATGGATAAAGAAAAGTAGCTTCTTGCTTCACAAATCAAATGACAAAACAAAATATATCATCAAGGTAAACACCTGGGCAGTTTCCACTGTGCAGACCTGTCTCTCTAGCAGGCTTATTAGCTCTCAGCGCAGAGAGGTCTCTTCAGTCATCACTAGAGAACAGTCCATCTTTTCCTCATAAGATAAACCTTCATTCTGGTCAATACACATGGGCTCCTCAAGTGACTCGTCTTCCCTCTGGCAGAGAGTTTGTAACCTCCTCCAGTCCGTGACTGGTCTCTCCTTAAAACTCTCTTCCTGGTCAGGGAGATAATTATCTGAGCCTTGATAAAACTGCTTTTCAGCTTTTCTGTTACACCTTGCTCTTGTCAGTTTGCTGCCAGGCTTCTCACACAAACATTCAGGCTCTGCTCTCATACAAATATCCTGAAGCAGTTCACTATCTCTATTAAAAGGATGTGAATACCTTAAAAGCTTCTGGCTTTCATTAGCAAAGGGTTTTCTGTGGTTAAACTCACGGTTGGAGAATGACTGCCTGTTATGTCTCCCAGCCCTTCTTGGCTTCTTATTCCAGGCCTCAGAATACACAGGGTTAGGCTGACAATACTCTGACCTTTTGTTGAAGGGTTTTAGGTTCTCTCTGACCTGCCAGGTTTCACAAACGCTTGCAGCTTCTGTGTCATCAAAACCTTCGTCAGAAAGCATACAGGAATCACATTCAGCCTCTCTTCCTGGATTCTCTCTCTCCTGGACTCGAGCATAATAAGGATTCTCCTTTCTGGCCTGCTCCCAAGCTCTGGCCTGTTCCTGAACTCGAACTAACTCTGCTTGCCTGCCTGCTTTCTTATGCAGAGTTGTGGGCGTTTTCCTGCACATGTGCAGAGTGTTTCCCTCAGTGTTTGGGGAGTGTCTGTTGGCTGGGCTTGCCTTCAGGTCTCGTGCCTCAGCCTGCTCTGGTTGCCTATAGCAACTAGGAAGCTTTTTCTCTCCCTTTCTGTCAGTGTCTGTGCCGTACTCTTCAGCTTTTTGTGTCTTAAAGTTACAGGGCACATTTTCGGTGTTACAGTATCCATAAAGGTCACCTCCTCTCTATTTGTCTTGGTGAAATAGCCTGGAGACTACAAAAATGCTTTATCACTCCTGAACTAAATTATACTTTAAGTATGATCCTCCTTCCTTTCCCAGCAGCAATATACATATAAAAGTGGGGAGCAAAGGTTTCTGAACACTGCTCCAAATTGTGTTAATTTTGATCCTGGTTTGGCATGACGCTGCAAACAAAGTATGCCCATTGGTGTAGTTTGCCTTTCTTTTTTTCTTTTTTCTTTTTTTTTTTGGGGGGGGGGGGGTGATAAAAGGGTAAGAAAGGCAAACTGATAGTGAGGGCATGGGTACCAGATCACCATTAGTGCCTGCAACATTTTGGGAACTACTGCCCCCATGTCACCTCCAAACTACGCCTCTGTTTATGCCTGATGCATGTATTCGGATGTGGTGGTTTCTAGTGAATAAGCACTAATAACTGCCCATCATGGGGGAACTGTCCAAGCCTGCGGGACTTTAGAAAGAGGTAATGTTGTACCATTTAATTCTTATTAGTCAGAAACTCACCTAAACCACACAAATGCTCACAAAGTCCTGAAATTAGTGATATCTTAGTGGTCAGAATAAGTACACATAAATACAGGTTGTATACATGTACTGTATAGTATATTATATCTGACTCATCATGCTCCATATTTATTGTCAAAGCTTATGACTATTACACAAACAATATGACAATTCTGTGTCTCTGCTGTATTTTTATCCTGAAAAAAAATTCAACTGCAATGAAGTCTTCTTGAAAAATAAACAAAATGGACTGCACATTTGGAAAAAAGACTGCATAAAAGAAATGAAATAGCTCAATCCGCTGTAATGTCACACACTATTTTCACCTACAAGCATGTTTTGACCAGGTGTTTATAAACTTTAATCCCCCCTGTGTTATGCAGAATCGAAATAACAAAAAAATTATTCTGGCATTGCCATGAAAAACCTAAAAATGGAAAAAATAGTAAACTTTCAGATTTTCAGACATCCCATCATTCTGTTCCTTCAAAATCAAGGACAATACGTGAAAATCAGAGACCCCTGGTGACCTTAAGGTTAATTTATGGTTCCATGGTTTACATCCAAATGAGTTAGATCCTTTTCTATTATACATAGTCCCTGGTCTATTTTCTTCCAAACGTAGGGGCCTATTTACTAAGCTGAATTAGCAGAAGCTAATAACACTGCCCTTTGCTAGCTATTAGCATGCAGGTTTGACAGCGCACTAATTCTCATGTTAACAGCCTAATGCAGAATAAAGTACGAAATGGGTGATGAATGGGTGAGGACTTGCTTTTACATTTAATTTTGTAGCAAATCGCTAATGCAGCAGCAAATAATGACACCTGAAAAGTTGTAACTAACTCTATTGCGTTAGCTGCAATGCAGATAATGCATGGTAAATACATTTCCTGTACATTAAATTTAGGAGAATGACCCAATGGTCATTTAGAAACCTGTTTCAGTTTGAATGAGCAATGATACCATTTAAAAGCTGCTTCCTTCCAAAGTTTCAATTTCTAAGTGGCTATGCGGGGAAGCTTCCGTCTCCAAAAAAACTGAAGTAACCCATGTTCAAGCTTTTTGAAGAAGGAAATTGGAAATGTTAATGACAACATACTCAATATGTAATTAATTTTAAACACTAACATTATTTTTATCACTTCAGTGCAACCGCACCAGGATATATAAAGGGGCGACCACTTAATGGTGAGCTCATTTACCACATTTAAGCATTCAGCAGAATTATTAACACGTTTCTTCAATCATGGGATTATACCACACCCTACATATTTACAGCTTCCCCCTGATTATTTTTTATATAAGTTTTACGATTTTTACAAGACAAAACTTGCATCATAAATGACTCAACAATAAAGAAAACAAAATAAAAACAATGAATAATGTAAGAGCCAAAAAGGTAACAATTACAAAAAAAACCAAAAAATAATTTCCTAAAGTCGACCAAAATGGGAGCAAGAATGACCTAATTTGAGGAAATAAGAGAAAATCTGACTCCACTAAGAAAAAGGCTGAATGCTGATTATAAAAAAGTAATGCAGGTATCATTTAGAACAAACATCCTTCATAGGAATGGAGATAACACAGGAATTCACCCGATCTCTAGCTGACAAAAACTAGTTCAGTTGAGCAGGTTCAAAAAAGACATATTTAACACACTTATATTTTACAACACATTTACATGAATTCGTAAGCAATAATAGTGCACCAATCTGGGACACCAATCCGCGACACATGAGAAGGATTCTCTTCCTCCTCACCTGGGTAGATCTAGGCACATCAGGAAAAATATGAATTTTAAGTCCATAGAAAGAGGCATCTCTATTTTTAAAGAAAAATCTAAGGATAAAGTCTTGATCCGAATCCAGGACTAAGGAGACTATCAAAGTGGCAGGAATAGCTTTCTCTCAACTGAGGTTTCCAAGAAAGCAGTTAAGTTTGTAGGTGAATACTAAATGCTTGAGACGTTACCGAAACTTTCTCTTCTTCACTCTCGATAGGCACATACTAGGCCTTAGCAATCACAGGACAAACATTTTCAGGAATTTTCAGCACCTCCATTAGATACGTTTTGAGCAACACTGAAGGAACAGGAGACTTTAACTGAGAGAACTTAATCAAACATAAATGCCACATTTCTGGATCACATTTCTAATGCTTCAGTCTTATTCTGAAGGATTAAATTGCCTTTGAACAAAGAAGCAACAGTTTCTTGGTCTTGTTTTCTAGAAGTTTACACTTTCATTAACCTTTCATTCAATTTCTTAATCTCCTCTTGGAGATTAAGTTACTGCTTGCGTTAGAAATTGGTTGGGTGGGAGGTGACAAAGAGTACAGATAAATGAAGCTCACTTTGAGGAGAAGGAGGTTACCAGTGGTATGCCCCAGGGACCTGTCCTTGGTCCGATTCTTTTTAACATCTTTGTTAGTGATATAGCGGAAGGGCTGTCGGGTAAGGTTTGCCTCTTTGCGGATGATACCAAAATCTGCAATAGAGTAGACACCCAGGAAGGTGTAGATAACATGAGGAGGGATCTAGCTAAACTTGAAGAATGGTCTAGATTTGGCAGCTGGGATTTAATGTTACAAAATGTAAGGTCATGCATTTGGGCTGCAGCAATCCAAGGGAGCAATATAGTATAGGGGGTGAAGTACTTTTGTCCACTAAAGAAGAGCAGGACATAGGCATGGTTGTGTCTGATGATCTTAAAGTAGCTAAACAGGTAGAAAAGGTGACGGCAAAAGCTAGAAGGATGCTTGGGTGCATACGAAGAGGAATGGCTAGCAGAAAAAAGGAGGTGATAGTGCCTCTGTATAAATCTTTGGTGCAACCTCATTTGGAGTATAGTGTGCAATTCTGGAGACCGCACCTTCAAAAGGATGTGAACAGGATGGAGTTGGTGTAGAGGGTTGCTACTAAAATGATTAATGGGCTTCATTATAAAGCATATGAGGACAGACTTAAGGATCTTAATATGTACACCTTAGAGGAAAGGCGGGATAGAGGTGATGTGATCGAGATGTTTAAATACCTCCGTGGCATAAATGTTCAGGGGGAGAGCCTCTTCAATTGAAAGAAAGTTCTGCTATGAGGGGACATGGGATGAGGGTGAAGGGGGATAGATTCAGGAGTGATTTGCGGAAATATTTCTTTACGGAAAGAGTGGTGGATCCATGGAATAGTCTCCCAGTGAAGGTGGTAGAGATGAGGACAGTAACTGAATTCAAAAAAGCATGGGACAAACACAGAGGAGCTCTGAAGGAAAAACGGGGACTGTTGTAGTTGTTGATATGGAAGGACAGACTAGATAGGCCATGTGGTCTTTTTCTGTCGTCATATTTGTATGTTTCTATGTTTCTTGCTGTTTAACTATAAGCTCAGATTCGGAGGAAAATGTTTCAAAAAATGCAACAATCTGAACTGAGATCTACCAGAGTCTACCAACATCAGCTGCCTTCTAGTTTCAGCCCCACCCAGCATCCGCTGCCTTCTAGTCCCATTCTCCCATCCCTCCACATTTCCAATCCTATCCCCATCAGTCCTTTCCAGTCCTATCCTAGCCCCTCCATCAGTCCATTTCCAGTCCAGACCCCACCATCAGCCCATTTCCAATCCTAGCCTCCCATTAGCCCATTTCTAGTCCTAGCCTAGCCCTCCATTTCCAGTCCAAGTCCCCCTATCAGTCCATTTCCAGTCCAAGCCCCCCTCCCCATCAGCTATTCCCAGTTCTAGCCACCATTCAGCCAATTTCCAGTCCAAGCCCCCCACTCAGCCCATTTCCAGCCCAGCCCCCCGCCACTCAGCCCATTCCCAGCCCTAACTCCCCCCCACTCAGCCAATTTCCAGTCCAAGCCTCCCTCCCCATCAGCTGTTTGCAGTATTTTAGCCCCTCCCCCCCCCCCCCCCGAAGAGCCCCACAGCTGTCTAACAGGCTTTAGAGGGAGCCAGAGAGGCTCCGGCTCACCTCTGATAGCTGCTGAAGTGATAGCGTCTTTTTTCTTCACTTCGGCAGCTGTATTGTAGTATAGGAGGCTGGCACACCAAGGTCAAAGGGGACTTCCTGTTTCCCGGCATTCAGCACACCAGCATCCTATACTACAATACAACTGCTGAAGTGAAGAAAAAAGGCGGTCTTCGCTTCGGTGGCTGTCAGAGGTAAGCCAGAGCCTCTTCGTCTCACTCTAAAGCCGCCTTGCCTGCCAGTGCCGAATGTGAGATGTTGTTGGCACAGAGCCCCCTGAAGCATGGGGCCCTGTGCGAACAACACTCTTGCACAATGGATGGGCCGGCCCTGCTGCAAGCTCTTAAATGGATAAAGGTCATGGCAGCAGTACCTGGGAGGTTGGGGGGAGAGAGAGACTTCCATCTTAAGGAGAGGGCTGGCTTTCATCCTCCCGACTCCTTCCCTGGTGAGCCATCAGCGAACTCTGATAGTGTGGGTTCTTGGCACAGATGTTGGTCCATTGGGCATGAGACTTCCCCCTTTCCCAAGGTACTAGAAGGATCCCTAACTACCCCTTTACGCTTAGACTTGCCCATACAGGAGAAGTAAGAAAAAACAGAAAAAGCTGAGATGCAGAGACGCACAGAACCTGAGGCAGCCATGAGGTTTAACTGTAGGTAGCCCTTCCCCCAAGCCATGCGGCAAGCCATGAGGTCTAGCTGTAGGTAGCCCTTCCCCCAAGCCATGAGGTAATCAGCCTGCTAAGAGAAGGCATTGAGATTTCAGTAGACACCCTTCCCCCACTCCAGGTCTGAGCACAATAGCCCCTAGCCCAGAAATCAGCAGACCTGAGCATACCGGTTTGGACAGGTCACCCAGGTACCTTCCCCAGGGGCTGCTGATTGGTGGGCAGGAAATACCTGTGGCAAATGGGATTGTAGAATGAGTTTAAAACTGTACTGTATATAAGGCATTGTAGGCCGTCCCTCGGGGCTCAGACCTTTTTGTTGGAGGGTACCGGCTCTCTGTCTGATCCTGTGTGCACATTAAAGATCCTGTTTGCATTCCAGCCTGTCTGTGAGTCTTCCTTCTGTGGGTGAGTGATTGAATAAGAGCTTTTCACAGCGTTTGCTATTACAAACCCAAGTAACCATCTTGCTCCGCACCCAAATCCTTCCCCTTGCTTTTAAGACATACTGTATTTGCTCAAGGGAAAAATTGAAAATTTGCTCCAATTGTTTTTTTTTTTAATTTATTTATTTATTGAATTTTAAACAAAACAGCAAGAATACAATTACAGTCTTGCAGAGAAAAAGAGCAAGTAGGTGAAACAAACAATAATACAATCAATAATAGTCAGTACAACTCAATCCTACAAAACTCAATCATAGCCCACATGTTTGAAGGACGGAGGAAAGAAAACTAAACCAGAGCAGGAGCACTCTGGAAAGTATAATTCATTCAAGATAACAAATTTTAGAACCAAGTGACCACGAAGTGCCCTAGACATAATTTTAATGAGAGGAAGATCCAATTATTCTGGGCATATCACAGAGGGACGTATGGCATTAATAAAGGTACCCAAATCGATAGGATCAGAAAAAAAGTATCTAACTGAATTAACTATTACCAGACATCTACAGGGGAAACGTAGAAAGAAAGTGCCCCCCCCCCCCCCCATTTGTAGCACTCCAGGCTTATGAAGAAGACATTTTTTCCACCATTTCTGGGTGTCTTTAGTCAAATCAGGAAACATAGATATGGTGAAACCAAGAAAAGTCTCCACACGCTTCTTAAAAAACAACTTTAAGAGACATTCTTTGTCTGAGATCAATGCACATTGCACCAGTAAAGTTGAATCGGTGCAAGATTCCCCACTGGTATCTTCGAGCAGGCCAGAAACATTCAGAACGTCAAAGTCCACATTAGCGACCGCTACTGGAAACTCAGTACTCTTCTTACCCTGAGGGAGATAGTATACCTTATTTATTTATTTATTTTATTTATTTATTTATACCATGCTCTTTAGAATCAGTGCAGTTTACATGTATACTAACAGGTACTTTTTTTTTTATTCCCTTGTCCCCAAAGGGCTCACAATCTAAGTGTACCTGAGGCAATGGAGGGTTAAGTCGCTTGCCCAAGGCCACAAGGAGTGGCCATGTGACTAGAGACCCCAGTCCCTCTGGCCTGAGGTTGCTTGTCCCCATGTGGGAATTGAGCCCCTGCCCTCCAGCCTGAGGTAACCTGTCCCAACCACTGAGCCACTCCTCCCAGGAAAGAGTTCTGTAGGGACTTTTAATATCTCCAACAAGTACCGTTTGAACATATCAAGCGCAGTAATACCAGACATTTTTGAGAAATTCAGAACTCGAAGATTAGGTGCCCTAGAGGCATTTTCCAATACCTCTAGCTTGTATTTTATAGCCCCATTATCTTTACACAAAGCAGAAGATGTTACAAAGACAGTTTCTACCTGGGTTCCCAGATCTTTTAATTGTGTTTTCATCTGTTCGCAAGCAGACACAGCCATTTCAATTTGACCAGTGTTATTCTGAATGTTGACCACATTCTCTTTAACCCGGGAGGATAAAGCAGAGGTCTGAGACTGAATCGCCATGGAAAAAGATGCAATGGCCTCCCATATAGATTCCAGCGTAAAGATTTTTGGATGTACCAGGGTAGACAGAGTAAGCGTAAAAGGAGTAGATACAGACTGAGGAAACAACTTGCTCTCTGAAGGAGACACCAGAACATCCGCCGTCAAATCCACACCCGAAGCCTCCCCGATATCCTCAGGGGTCAACAGAACCAAACTGCCTGCAAACTCCCCTTCAGCGGCGCTAGTGGCATCATCAGCGGGAAGCAGCAGAGTCGCAGCAGCAGGGGGTGGATCCGGAGCAGCTGGGCAGGGTGGCAGAATCCTCTGCACAGGAGAGAGAGAGGTCTCACTGTCCAAGGGAAACGCTGAAATCTCCTTTTTCGACGCAACCAAGCCGGCTTGTATCTCCTGTCGTTGGTCCAGGGAAAGCTGTACAAAACGGTCCCTCGGACCGGCAACTGGTGGTTGAGGCTCAGAGGAGAAAGCCCTCAACTTCAATTTGTGCTTAGGCATCTAGCTAGAAAAAGCGCATCGCGGCCATCTTGGTAAGTCTCCGCCCCCCTCCAATTGATTTTATATGTTTATGTTGCACAACAGCCCAGCATTATCAGTTGTAGAACATCCCACCATAAACACACACTGATCAGAATGAACTAACACAGGAATTACTTGGGATAATCTGACTGCTAACACCTTCGCATAAATTTTATAATCAGAATTCAAGAAAAAAATTAGTTGATAATTTTCTACTTTGCGTGGGTTACATCCCGGTTTCTAATGCACTACTATTATGGATTCCAAAAAAGACTCTGTGGATGCTCCTTGTTTAAAATATTCATTGTTGACTCTTACCCTTCTGGGGTCTGGAATCCCACACACACAATACCTGGGTTCTTATATATCCCTGTACCATTCAACAGGAAAGAAAGACACGACACAATCAATTAATTAATCAATCTCTATTGAGCTCTATAGAGAAGAAACGCATGGAGTCTAATTTGACATATCCATCCCGCCTCTTCAAAGATGGTCCTGTAGGGCTCTGGCTTTTATTGGGAGATATCAGCTGATTCAGTTAATCTTTAATTAACATCTGGTACTTTCCAAATTCCACATGTACATAAATTTTGCTAACATAGACAACATTATTATATAAAAAGCAGAAGTTATGTCTCATGACTATGTTCACTAAATTCGATAGGTGTCGCTGTGATTTTACTTTTTAGCAGAAGCTAATTAGTTACTTATTGTATTTTGCTGATTTTCTATTAAGCCATATCCGTTATCTTGCTAAGAGCAGCACAACCTGACCTAGTAACTACTTTAGCCTATCCGTTTGCAGGATGAGCAACTTCACCCTCTGTTCTATTTAATTAAGGAACTACAATCTGACCTAATATCTATTGTTACACAAACTCTATTTGCTAATCACACAAGCTTCAGTTACTAAATTCAATGTCCTAGCAAAAGCAGAAATGCTCTTTAAAGGGATAGTTTTAAATGCAATTCAGACCTGTATTTTCTAGGCCTACAGCAAGCTAGATTTTTATAATCCTGTTTCATGTATGGTTTCATGTATAGCTGATTTTGGTTCTATTCCAATAGATATTATCGATCCCGATCCACTGTCTGTTTCTGAATCTGACAGCTCCAAGTCTGCATATCCTGGATAAATCATAGGTGTATAAATTTGCTTATCTGCAGCTGTTTCTTCTACCTCACTGATTATATCCAATTTGCATTTGGGGCCTAGTTGAGTTAGTCCTCATCTACAGTCCTCCCTTTGGTTCTGCCCAGAACCACATTCTTCATAAAAGGGCATTTCCCGAAGCAAGTCTCCAGTACTAGGAACACTTCTCAATTTCAAAACTGCAATAGTATTTGTAGTTTTGGACAAGTATGTAGTACAACACTTCATAAAACAAGCAAAACCAATTCCTAAAAGTAGGAGGGCCACTAGGAAACCAAACAGGCCTGTCAGTATCGCTTTTACTGGACCTGACAAGCCACTCCACATGTTATCAAACCAGGGCCATACAGTCAGAAGTTCCTTCTATATTATCTTTGGAGAAGTGAGTTTCTTTTCTCACCTGTTCTAGGATACCTGAGACCACCTTACTTTGTGAATTGATGAACGTACAGCAGTGATCTCTTACGATATTACAGACTCCGCCTTCTTTGGCTAGCAAATAATCCAGGGCCATCCTATTCTGTGCAGAGTAGGCAGTCAATTTATCTACAGTACCTTGCATGACTGTAATAGCATCAGTTAAATCTTGGGCTGTTACTTCAATTAGAGCATAAATTCACAATAATTGCTCACCATAATGTTGTGTAGGACGTATGGCGCCAAAGGTATTTAGCCACACTGTCCCCATGAAGGTGCTTACTTCTTGTTGGGTTAACATAGTGGTATCCTCTAGTAATTTTCTTGCTGCACGTATATCAGCACTAGAGTCATCTGTTGCTCTGCGATGACGACTAGGGGGCGTCCCTAGTAAAGTTTCATAAGGGACCAGTTTCCATGGTAAGTCAAGGGTAGCTATGTAACAATTGCCAGACCAATCAGCAGGCAATCAAACATAAGCTAAAGTTCCACACACAAAATAGTGACCTACCAAGGCAAGTAGTCCATCAGGCCAAATTTTAAAATCTTTAGGTTCTGTGATTAGAACTTCATAGCCAAAACACTTAAGTGCAACTTATGATGCAAGAACAAGGCAACAGGATATAACAATGATTTAGGACAGATAATCAAATTGTCCCTTAACCAAAGTCCAGTACCATCAGGTGATGCTCCCCAAGAGAGCCAGTCCTGTTTTTCGGTGAAGTCGGCTGAGTCCTGGTGAGAACGCATCAAGTCCAGAGATAATGAGCCAGAAGTAGAAGCTGCAGGTGAACGAAGAGTTAATAAAAGGTGTGATGGAACCGCAGGTCCTGCTGCTGCAGTTTTAGCAGCTTGGTCTACAAACTGATTGCCTTGTGACACCACAGTACCATTAAGATCATGTCCTTTGCATTTCAAGACAGCTACTTGAGCTGGCTTAAGCACTGCAGCAAGCAAACGTTCAATATAGCGGGCATGTTTGATGGGTTTATGTGCAGCAGTCAAGAACCCCCACTGAGCCCAAATATTACCAAAGTCCCATAGAACCCTGATTGCGTAACTACTGTCACTATGGATATTAACAACCAAATGCGTAGACATTTCCAAGGCCCGAATGAGAGCGAACACTTCTGCCAACTGGGCACTTGCAAACAGCAACGCTCCTGCTTCTATTACAGCATCAACAGTAGTTACAGCATACCCCACAAGTAATTGCTCATGTTCATCACGGAAGGCAGAACCATCAGTAAATAGAACCCAATCAGGGTTTGACAAAGCTACAGCAGACAAATCAGGCCTAGCCTTTGAATAGGCTGTTACAGAAGAAAGACAATCATGAGTTCCATCAGGGTCAGACAAGTGTAATAATGGCTCTAAAGAAGCCAAAATTTGAGCTGGTTGTAACAAGGAAACTTCATGTAAGGTTACATGTGCTTGAGAAATTGCCAAATCAAATAACAGTAAACGGGAACTAGATAAAGGTTGAGTCTTTGCCAAATGCAATAACCTAGCTACTGAGTGAGATGTGTATACATGCAGTTCATGTTGGAGAACAAGGAAATCAGTAGTCTGTATTGCAAATACCACAGCAGCTAAAGATTGGAAACAGGGTGGCATGCCAGAAACAACAGGATCAAAAGCTTGAGAGAAATAGCCTAAAGGCTTGAGTCCAGAAGGAAAGCATTGTATATAACTCTATGTAAATTTTATGTGTATAACATTATGTGTATAACATTGTATATAAGCAGTGTATATAACTCTATGTAAATTTTATGTGTATATATCTTATAAATAGTTTCCCTGTTATTCTCCCCTTATGACTGTACCCCTGTTCTATGTAAGCACTTTGTGTTATGTAAAAAACATTGTTGCATTGTTCAGTTGTAATGTAAACCGCACTGATCTTAATAGCGCGGTATATAAGAAAAACAAATAAATAAATAAATATATAAAATTGTGCCAAAACACACACAGCAGCCTTAGTAGACGTTGCTACATAAAGGCGGAAAGGCAAGTTATAGTCCGGAAATGAAAGACAAGGTGACTTCAATAGCACTTGCCGCAGAGAGTGGAAAGCATTGTGCTGAGCTTTAGTAGGAACTATAATACCTTCAGGAGCCTCACGGCCAAGCAAGGCATACAATGGAGCAGCAAGGTCAGCAAAATCTGGTATCCACTGACGACAGAACACGAGAAGGCCTAGAAAGCAGCGTATTAATGGCACAGTAGCAGGAAAAGGCATTGACATAATAGGCCCAATTCTCTGTGCAGTAATAGAGCGTCCAGCAGAAGAAAGACATACTCCCAGAAAGATTACTTGTGGTACAGCAAATTGCAATTTTGATTGATTCACTTTTAATCCCAAATGAGAGATGTGTAAAAGAGCTAACATAGTATCAGCAATGCAAGCATCATAACAAGGAGAACAAATAAGTAAGTCATCTACATACTGAATCAGCACAGATTTGTCCAACGCCAAGTCTTGTAAAGCAGCTTTAAGGGCCTGGAAAAGTAAGCAGGACTCTCCGTGTAGCCCTGAGACAGGGTAGTCCAGGTATACTGGCGCCCTTCAAACGTAAATGCCAGTAAGTACCTCGACTCCTCCCCCACCGCTATGGAGTAGTAGGCGGAGCTTAAATCTATAACTGAGAAGTGAGTGGAGTCACATGGTATGCGAGTCCAAATATCATGAGCGTTGGGCACAAGAGGAAAACTCGGCAGGACAATACGATTTATTGCTCTCAAATCTTGCACAAATCTGTAGGACTTACCATCAGCCTTCAACACAGGTAAGATAGGAGCATTGCAAGGAGAATAAGTGGGTACCAACACACCCTGAGACAGCAGATTTTCAATTACTGGCCCTATTCCAGCCACCGACGCTGCAGGCAATGGATATTGACGCACATAGGGTAGTGGAGCTCCTGGTTGCACTTCAATCTTGACTGGAGGAATGTTGAGATGTCCAATATCATCACCTGGTACTGCCCACAAGGTGGAAGGAAGGGTGTCCAATGGTGGAGTAGTCGCAACAGCCGGTGTCACAGCTATAGGCTGTTGTACTTGCAGGGACACAAGGTACACGTCAAAGTGCCAGTTTCCCAGCTTATAACAGTCTTGTTTCTGGATAAAAAATCTTGACCAAGCAAGTTGACAGGCAAAGTAGGGCCTACCAGAAAATCTGTATGATATAATTTTCCCTCCACTATAATTGGCACATCAGATAACTTTTGATGCATTATAGTCTTCCCCTCAATTCCTTCACAAGGTACTTTAGGAGCTGCAGGTAATGCTTCAAATAGAGGAGGAGGTAACTGGGATAGTGCTATGGCAGATGTAGAGGCACCTGTATCTAACAGGAAAAGCAATTCATACCCCAGGACAGTAGCACGTATTTCCCCCTGTGTGTTGGGACACACAACCAAGCCTAGTCAGCCTCACTATAATCCACATCAGTCTCTGCGTAGTATTGGGTCATCACTGAAGGCTGGTTAGGGGCAGACACAGGGTATGAAGCAGATGGATATCTAGCACCATCCTGTCGCACCCCAGGTTGGGGAAAATTGCCCCGTGGCTTAGTACAATCTCTAATCAGATGGCCCACTTGCCCACAACCATAACAGGCACGATCCCCTTGCTGTCCTCCCATATAGCCACGCCCTCTTCCTCTAAAGGGTACCATACCTCTTCCACCTCTTGCTCTACCACGTCCCCGAAAGTTGGATTCATAACTTGCTACTTGTAAATTTAAAAGTTTTTGACGTTGACGATCAAGTTTACCTTTGTCAGCTTCCTTCTGCTTCTGGATTCGCTTCTCTGCATGTAAGGCAGCTTCCAGAATCTCTTGTGCAGACTTAATAGACCATCCAAGCAAAGCATTTTCAAGAATATCTTTTATTTCTGGTTGCAGTCCATTCACAAAAATACAAGCAAAACCCTCCACCTCACCATTCTGAGGAGAAAAATCTCGGAATGCTAGGCAGCACTTGGTGTGGAACTGGGCCACAGTTTCACCCCCACACTGCTTTAGATCCAAGAGTTTGGACAAATCCCTGACTGGGGTACATTTCTTTTCAATTGCCTTTAACAAATTATCCCTATGATCCCTAAACGCAGCCATTTGAGCAGCATCAGAAGCATTAAGAACAGGATCAGCACAGGGCCATACCCATGCTAGATTATCAGGCAGTTGAGGGTGAGTGACTGCCCTTAACTCTATAGGATTCAGAAAAACTGCTTTCAATAAATTTTGTAAATCTACCCATGAAGGGTCATAAGTAGTTATTAGCTGTCGCCAATAATCTATAAATTGACCTGGCTTCTCTCTTGAATCAGGGCAGGATCTAGCTAAACTAAAAATTTCAGCAGGGGACCAGTGGGTTGCCAAGGTAACTAAACCCCCATCCCCTCTCGGGAAGGCTTGGAATGGAGCAAGCAGATCATTCTTGCTCTGTTCCTTATTTTGTTTATCAGAAGCTAATGATTCACCTAATTCCAAAGTTAAACACTGTAGACTCTGCCAATTAGAAATCAATGGAGCCTTGGTCCAATGCCCAATTCCCTTGGCAACAGCAGCCATTGCCTCAACTACAATTTCCTTACTCTTACTGTGAGGCAACAAAGTTACAGTATGCTGTTTTATTTGCAAATCTAATGCCTCAAACACAGTTATAATTAATTCAATTAACGTACGCTCTTTATTCATGAGAAAGTCATGATACTGTTTCAAGTCATCCACAGTAGTTAATCCCTTAAGCTGACTCGCTTCCATGCCTATTAACTGCTCAAGTTCTATAATATCCTTAGTTAATTGCTGAGCTCTAGTGGTACGAGGCATATATGCAGAATCTATAGGGGTAGAGGCACAGAATTCACCACCCCCAACTGCACCAATTAAAGAATCATCAGAAGGTGATACAACTACACTGGACGTGTCAGTTTTAACAGGGGTAGAGATACCAGACTTGACATCCAGTTGGATCGAGGGCGCCACCCGATCCCGACTGGCAGCCACAGCTGGTACATTATTCCTAGACAGGGAGATAGCCAGTGCAGTGACCTCTTCTTCATAGGCTGGGGGCGCGGATGCTAAAGTGCAAGGTTCACAGTTATGTACATTTTCAATTTTACCACTATCAGTTTCTCTTTGTTTAGTTAAAACACATATTTGCTCTTCCATTCGATACACCTGGTCTCTGACCTGTTTAATTGTAGAATCATTAGTGTGTTTACTTTTTTATGCAGCTCTGGAGCACCAAAAGTTATAGGTAATCCATTCATGACTATTGGAAGGAATATTCTCATTTAATGCAAGCACGGATTGTAAATACTTCAATTTGGACTCATGAAACGTTCCTCCCAAGGGGAACTGCAACTTAGAATTACCAGCAGTCACTGAGTGAGTGCCACTTAGATACATAATCTAACGAAGAATCTCCAAATTGTTTCTTCATATCATAATTGGGACTCCCTTTTTTCAAAGCTATCACACGAGCTTTCTCATCCCAATCCTTTAACTGAGATCTCTGCTTCATTTCAGCTGTCTTAGCTGTGTTATTTCCCATGGTAATTACACTTCACACAGATATCTGTTAACACTAATATACTCACTCACAGCTTGTGTATTTAATGTCCTGTTGAAAAGCAAAGGAATCCGAGTCACCTTGGCACCAATCATTTGACTCTTACCCTTCTGGGGTCTGGAATCCCACACACAAAATACCTGGGTTCTTATATATCCCTGTACCATTCAACAGGAAAGAAAGACACGACACAATCAATTAATTAATCAATCTCTATTGAGCTCTATAGGGAAGAAACGCATGGAGTCTAATTTGACATATCCATCCCGCCTCTTCAAAGATGGTCCTGTAGGGCTCTGGCTTTTATTGGGAGATATCAGCTGATTCAGTTAACCTTTAATTAACATCTGGTACTTTCCAAATTCCACTTGTACATAAATTTTGCTAACATAGACAACATTATTATATTAAAAGCAGAAGTTATGTCTCATGACTATGTTCACTAAATTCGATAGGTGTCGCTGTGATTTTACTTTTTAGCAGAAGTTAATTAGTTACTTATTGTATTTTGCTGATTTTCTATTAAGCCATATCCGTTATCTTGCTAAGAGCAGCACAACCTGACCTAGTAACTACTTTAGCCTATCCGCTTGCAGGATGAGCAACTTCACCCTCTGTTCTATTTAATTAAGGAACTACAATCTGACCTAATATCTATTGTTACACAAACTCTATTTGCTAATCACACAAGCTTCAGTTACTAAATTCAATGTCCTAGCAAAAGCAGAAATGCTCTTTAAAGGGATAGTTTTAAATGCAATTCAGACCTGTATTTTCTAGGCCTACAGCAAGCTAGATTTTTATAATCCTGTTTCATGTATGGTTTCATGTATAGCTGATTTTGGTTCTATTCCAATAGATATTATCGATCCCGATCCGCTGTCTGTTTCTGAATCTGACAGCTCCAAGTCTGCATATCCTGGATAAATCATAGGTGTATAAATTTGCTTATCTGCAGCTGTTTCTTCTACCTCACTGATTATATCCAATTTGCATTTGGGGCCTAGTCGAGTTAGTCCTCGTCTACATTCATCAAAAAGGCACTGTAACCACAGGGCTATTTCAGGTCCTAACACTTTGAAAAATTCCAAGGTCCTGAGGCCTTTCCTATTGGCATCTGCTTCACTTCCTGTACAAACTTGTCCAACTGTATATCTCTATCGGACAACCTTTTCAAATAAATTGTTAAAACCTTTCAGGATAGTTGAAGTTTCAGAAGAATATAACTTCTCATAATATCCTCAAAATTTGCTCTAGGCTATCACTATCCTTGTCACCACTCCCCACCTCCCCCCCCCCACCCCACCCCCATCAAACTGGCAATCAGACTTGTTTTTAAGGAGTAATCACCTGTCTCTATTGTTTTCCATAAAATATCTTCATTGTTGAGATAAAATGAGTTGTCCAGCCTGCTCGTTCCACAGCATGTTGTATTTTTATTTGATTTTTTTTGAAGTTGTAGCAGGATCATGCAATCTTCTTTTATAACCAGAATCTCTTCCTTGATCAAGAGAGTTTGCTTCAATTCTACTAATTCTTGTTTTCTTTTTTTTTAGCTACTCCTATGTCATAACTCATAATTTTGTCTCTTAGATTCACTTTAAAGGCCTCCCACCAGGACTGCATGGCAGTTTCACTTGGATTATTAATACCCAAATAAGTCTGAATGGCATCTCACATGGCAGCCTAGAAGGTCTCATCTTTCAGCAGAGGTTTGCTAAATCACCACAGAGGTTGAGAAGGAACCATTTGTGGAACCTGCAACATCATAGATACCAAAAAGGCATGATCTGAAACTATGATACCTTGAATCTCATTAGATTTGATCTATGACACTAAGGGGTATGTTTACTAAACCGTCTTAATGTGCGCCCGGTGATAGTGTGCAGGCTGCCATAAAAGGAGTGGGCATTTCGGTCTTAATGTAGCAAAAAACAGACCAAGAAGATCTGCAGAGTCCAACATGCTAGTAATTCCAAAAGAAGCAACTAAATGCACCAAAACAACAGCTAACAGAGCCTTCCAACTCTGTGCCCCAAGTCTATGGAATACCTTACCAGCACATATCAGAGCAATCCCCAACTTGAGCCAATTTAGAAAGGCCCTTAAACATTTCCTCTTCACCAAATATCTCACTGACATCTCCGATCCTCAGTCCCACTCGAATAACGAGCACTTCAACAATAATAGTAGTCAACTAGGCAAGCCCTCGCAACAGGCGTCCCCTACAATGTAAACACCAAACATTATCCTTTCTCAGTACACCTCATATGTATATAGTGTACCCATTTTCCAAGTTGCATTTCCTGTTTAATGTAATGACCAGACATATTTAAATTGTCGGATGATTCTGTTCCATGTGAACCGCGCTGATTGCAAATAGTGCGGTATATAAGAAATATAAATAAATAAATAAATAAAAATGGGATTATCGCACGATAACGCATGCTGCGCACATTATCGTGCGAGAAGCCGCTAAGCATGACAACGCACGGTAACCTTAAGAAGGCGCGTAGACATATGAACACAGAAACAGAGATGTAGCACAATGGTCAATACACCAACTGATGGTACAGGGGTCATGAGTTTGATCCCCCAGTGTGCCTAATGAAGAAGGCTGGCTGAAGCATCACCCTTCATGTTTAAGTAGTGCTTTTATAGGCATTTTACTTTTATTTTAATTAGTGCTGCCAGCAAACACACCCTCACAGTGGTGTAACCTAAGGTGCCGCATAAGGCACCCTATAGGGAATCCATAGGGCACATTATAAAGTGCACTGTCTGCCAAGGCACCCTATAATGTCCCCTATAGAGCACCTTATAAGGTGCTTTATAGGGCACCTTATAAGGTGCCCTAAGGTTACAGTACTCTGAGGGTGTTTTTTCAGGCAGCACTAATTTACATTAAAGATAGACAATGCCTCAGACAGCCCTATCAAACAACCCCACTGTGGGATCAAACCCATGACCTCTAGCTCCACAGGCAGTGAAGTAACCAGTGGGCTACAGCTCTACAGCAGCTAATAAACCCCTGGCTGGCCACAGAAGGAATGCATGTCACCACACAAATATTCTGCTGTGGTTTCCAGGATAGGGTCAACCCACCCATACCCATGATGCACAGCACATGCAAATCAGCAGTCTACAGATGATCACAAGATGGGGTATGCACCCCACAGCACCTCATCCTGGTAGGGGCAACTGACCGAGTGCACCCCCACAGCACCTCAGCCTAGTAGGGGGTGCCGACGGTGTGTGTTAGTGGCACAGAGTAGCTACAGACTGTCACATTATGTGGGTATTGTGCTCACCCTGAGGGTGCGGTGGGGCGACCAGCACCAGGTCTGCAGCACCTTCCATACCTAAAATAGGCCATGTGGTAGGTGCCCATCAGTGCCAGTGTGTGTGATAGGTAGTTCCTGCAGACACACCTAGGATACATTAGGGCTATGATGCCCCCAGAATAGTGCATATTCTGTGTTGGTGCCATGGTAACATGATGTAAGTGAAGGAGGGTGTTTGGACCCATAGGTGGATTATTTACTACCACCCAACCCACCCTCTGTGGCTCAGGGTGGGAGACAGGCTCCCCCCACCAACAGATCCACATTCTACCTCCCTGCAAGGGTGGCAGTCTTGCTGGGGAACAGACACCCTACAGGGCAGCCAATGCAGAGCAGTACACATCCCTAAGGCAATGGCAGAGAGACAGTAGGCCTGGAAATGCTCAGCTGTTCCCCCACCACCATCTGACATTCTCCAGCAGCAAGCACAGTGAATCCCCAGCCACTGCACCCTGCAAGGTGTTCCAGCCATACACATATAACTGCAGACAGTCTGCTAGCTAGTCCACAGTGAATGATCCTGGAGGAGATGCGAGCACACCCACCAAGCAAATAAGTCAGTGATTAGGCCCCAAAGAAGAGAACCTATAAATTTCACTTAAGAGAAATGCAATAACGCACTATGGGGAAGCCTAGCCATGCCATGGTCACTGCTCAAAAAATTGTAGGTCTATCATAGAGGATTCAGCTAACTGCTATATATATATAATCTACTCCTCAAAAATGTCAAAGGCTGTTTACTTAATTAGTTGTGAAATTCTCAAAACCACTTTCTTTCTATATCTCACATTTGAGCTTGATTAGAACTGGGTCTCAGACTGTTTTCAGTACTTATTATGGGATAAACTCCCCGTTGTACTAGCTTCGCATCAATGACCACAGTTTATGTTAAGTTTCATAACTCTTGCATTCATGACGTACTGATAGTCACAATGTTTTAATTCCGAAGTTCACGCTGATATATTTCTATACAATGTACATGAATGTAATAAGTAGCAGAAACTTATCTTATAATTTGTCGTGTCTGTATATATTACTTGGCTTTCCCCGACGCCACCTTTCAGCACCGCATTTGCATTTCACATAAGTTTCATCAGGGGTTCAAATGCTTATTAAACTGCAGAGACTACTCTTGCTAACGCTATCTTGCGTGTAAGTCATCGAGTTATTCAGCTTCAAAAAAACGCCGCACATGCTCACTGCTCAGTCAGGGTGAGAGTGACCTCCCAGCAGGGCATGCTGTGGCTACCCTGTCCATGCAGGTTGTGGCCAGGCACTCCAATGTCCGAGCCATTGCCCTATGCCCTGTGCTGATGCATCCAGGCCAGGCCACCCTGTCCAGGCTATACCCACAGTACCTTGTTCCTCATTATGCACATTGGCAGGCCAATACTGGCAACAGTGTGGGCTGAGGAAGGTGTTAGCAGCCACCACACACTGGATAGACAGACACACACTCCCCACACCTATGCCAGCATTGTGCAACTATAGAGGTGTTTGGCAGGCCTGGCCACCGCACCAGTCCTGGGCACAGTGCAGGCATGGCTATGGTATGTAATACTGTTGGGATCACTCCCCAGGGTGGTAAACACTGTAAGACACCAGACCTGAGGCACACTCCACAGACATCAGAAAGTTTGCTATGATGCAGCTCAATCAGCAGATTGTGCTGAACTTAGGAATTGCTATCTGCCATTAATCATAGCAACAATTTGATATATATGTAACGTAATCCCAGATTTAGTATGGCATTGCTACGGTATGCAAGTGCTAGTATTGGGAGATGCACGCAGGGCCCAATATCCTGCCTCTCCAGGAGTCTTTGGACAATGGAGCCTGTGGGTGCGGGTGTTTCTGCCCCTGTTGGCCGCTGTTCTAGGGCAGAGCTTCCCAACTCCAATCCTGGTGGGCCAAACACTGTTCGGGTTTTCATGCTGTCCCTAATGAATATGCATGAGATACATCTGCATACCATGGGGGCGGTGCATAGAAATGCAGCACAGTCATATTTATTAGAGGCAGCATGGAACCTGAATGGTGTATGGCCCTCCAGGACTGCATTTGGGAGACTCTGCTCTAGGTAATGCGCATGTTTATGGTGTCTGTGCTCTGTAGGGTAAAATGTAGGCGTTTTGGGCATGTTTACATTATCTGCCATAAAGGTTCTGTCTGTATTACCACATTTTAGTAGTGGGTAAAATGTGGAGACTGGATTGACAGGAACCACAGCTGGGACTTGAACCTGTGACTTTCTGCTCCTGAACACACTGGCTGTGTGTACTCCACCACTGTGTTGCCACAGTGACAGTGCATTCCCTTGGGATACCATGACTGTTCGTTAGACAGGGCCTGTCTGTTGCAGTGCATGGCACCCACCTACACAGGGCTATGCGATGGTCTGCTCTGGGCAGCTGCCACTGCCCCCTCCACCACCAGTACCCCTCTGCCACCATGCTCACATGCCCTTCTGCTGGTGGTGCGCAGTCTCAGGCCATCCAGTGTGCGGGTAGGCAGCTGCCTATGGTGCGTGTTCTGGGATAGGGGTGCCTGCATAGCTGTCCACGCTTCCCCCCAGCACCGCCTGCCAATGTTCTGTGCCCTTGGGGTACTTGCTGGGTACTATCCCCTGTGACACTGTGGGAAACACACTCGTGCCCATGTTGGGCCTCATCAGTTGCTGTCTGGCTGCTCTACTGTTTCAGCATTCCTATGGGCCACCTAGGCATCACCCTAGTCCACACTGTGGCCCATCTGCACCACAGCATGTGCCGCCTGCAGCCCTCTGTGTCCCCTTTTCCAGCATCTGTCCAGTTGCCCGTTCCAACATGCCCGCCCTGCTGTTGTGGAACATGTGCACGCCATAGGAAACCTGTTCAATGGAAAGGGAAAACCTTGATCAGCGCTATTTCACTGTGGGATCATTCACCTTGTATGGGGACAGAGCATAGACCCTTCCAAAATTAATATCTTTATTTTGGAGCTTTTTTGGTAGTGTTTTTTGATGTTTCCCATTAATATCACTATTGGCCAGCTTGGTTATGTTTTTTTTACATTTTCATCTGGTCATTTTCAATGTTTATTTGCCCTTTTGTTCCGTGCACATGTATCACACGTATCACTTTTTGTAGGTTTACCTGGTTTTGCTGTACATTGCTGACGGAAATGGTTTATTTTCCCTTTAAATCTGCTCTAACACCAGGGTTTCACTGGCGTTAGTTTTCAGCCCAGGATTCCACAGCGTTAGTGTGCAGGGAGCCTTTCCCCTCCCACTCTCTGCCCATTGACCCTCTCTCTCCACCCCTGGGGAGCCTTCCTCTGCCCTCCGGGAGCCTTTCTGCACCTTCAGCGCTCATTTGCGCTGCTGCACGTGTTATCGCGCGATAAGGTACCTCTGCGCCAGATAAAGCGCCATTATTGCGCGATAAGGTACCTTATTGCGAGATAACGTCGCCGGGCGCACATTAAGATGGTTTAGTAAACATACCCCTAAGTATTTAGAAATTAGAAAAAAATCTGATCTAGAATGAGTATGATGAAGTGAATAAAACATATAATCATGCTCAATGGGGTGTTTTAGCCTCCAGCGATCTATCAATCCAAAATCTCCCATCGAAGAATGTAAAACCTTCTCTGCTTTTGATATTCGATACACAAACTTAAATTGTCTATCTAGAATTTTAACTAAGACTAAATTTTAATCCCCTCTTATCTTTTTAGGAACATCTCCTATTTCCCTGAAAAAACATGGGTTATCGAAATTGGATGCATAAATTTATATAAAGGCAATTTTAACAAAAGCATATGGCAAGTGTGATGTATGATGGGAAGGGTTTTTTTTAAAGCACCGTCCAGGTAGTTCAGGAAGAACAAAAGCAGTTTTTATTCTGTCCTATCTTTTTAAAGCTGCACAAATCTAAAACATAGTACAGATAGCAGTTCAGGGGGAAGAAATGTAACTTTTATTCTGTCCCAGCTTGTTAAACCTCCACAAAGCTGGTTCTCCCAGCCCAGTAGTTCTCAACCCAGTCCTCTGGGACCCCCATGCCCTCACCTAGAAGGTGACCTTGGGGGTTGGAACATGGGAGCCAACATCTGTTCTGGCTTCCCCTTCTGGCTTCCCCTTCCATTCTACTGGGCTAACAAATGACTTATTCCCTTTCTCATTGTCACCTTGAGTCACTGGCTGTGCTTCATGATATCCTTTGGCTATCTTCAGTGTAAGCTTGGGGTGCTGATATACCCACTGTTTCATCATGGTGGTCAAGCCCTCCAAAATCTTCTCTAATAGCACAATCTTGGCTATCTCTGGCCCAGTTTTTCATTCTAGTTACAGCTGCACTTCCATGTGAGATCCTTCAGCCTCTGACGGCTCTCTTTTTATATGAAGCCCCCCTTTGCTGAATTGCTGTCGGTAGGCCTCTGGAGTACAGCCTGCCTGATCCAGTATGGCATCTCCATATGTAGTTTGCCCATCTGAGTTGGCATCCTGGAATGCAGCCTGACTGTTGCCTGTCAGCAGATTCCCCATATAAGTAGTCCATGTTGCCTCTGGCCACTCAACCATGCGGGCGGTGCTTTCAAAGTTCATCAAGAAATGGTTCAGTTCTTCTACTGTCATTTTAAGAAGCACTTGCGCTGGAGGGTGGAGGTTGTGGTCTCTGCAGGACCTGGCCCAACTGAGCTAGGAGCTATTAGAGAGGAATGGCCTAGTGGTTGGGGTAAGTCACCTTGGGCTGGAAGTCCAGGGATTCAAATCCAACTAGAGAACAGCAACCTTAGGCTGGAAGGAGTTGGATTTCTAGCCCTACAGATGTGCCCTGGGCAAGCCATTTAACCCGCTATTGCTTCAGGTACAAAAACATAGATTATGAGCCCTTAAGGGAAAATGTAGAAAACCAGTATATAAGCCTAGTTAAATAAATAAGCTCTTCTGTAGCTCCCCCTGCATCCAAATAAGATCCTGTATCTGCTGCTGCTGTTGTTCTTCACCTTCCGTCAGGGTGTGTTTATGTTGTTGCTGCTGCTGACCTTCTGCCAGAATCTGGAGGAGCTGTTTCATCATGGCTTGTTCCTGCTCTTTGCAACACCACCACAACTTCCTCTTCTGCAGCTGAGTGAACTCTGCAGCATTCCAGCTCCAACAATCTTTTGGTGACTTCTACTAGCCAAAACAAAGTCTTCCTGTTGAGCACTGACTATACCTTCTTCAAGTTCCCTAACTAGGGTGAGGCTAACCCTCTTAGCCCATACAAACAAAACAAAAAAATCCTGACCTGCTGTAGGGATCCAGCCCTGGAGGGATGTGGATTTGCCCTCAGTCACATAGTTAGAGGTAATCCCCAGGCTGCCACCATATGTGCTAAGCATGGCATTCGGTGGGAAGGAGTTTTCTTTAAAACACAGGCCAGACAGCATTTCACGGGAAACAAAAGCAACTTTTATTCTGTCCCACCTTGTTAAATGCCCACAAAGCTGGTTCTCCCAGCCCTTCCTCCAGCCCCAGTTAAAGTTCCTACCTTAGAACTCCTTTGCATGGCTTGCCTTTGAAAGACTACTGGTTCCAACGACTACTGCAGACGTTCTTAAAGGGACGATAATCCCTTTGGAGAGCAACGGGTAACATTCTATAGACCCCATCACATCCCAATTGAGGTTATCATTTTTACTCATCTACCTTCCACTTCTGCTTTTGTAGCCAGAATTATGATAGGGAGGGCCTTACAGATGAGTATGGCTATTCCTTTTTTCCTGCCCAGTGCTGCTAAATGTACACCCAAACAATGCTCTCCTAAATCCAACTTTTGAGTTTCTGCACGTAAGTGGGTCTCTTGAAGGTATACCATATTAGCAGCTTCCTTTCTACAATATAAGAGAATCTTTCACTTAATCAGATTATTGATCCCATTTTACATTTAGAGATAAAACTTTAAATGAGACTGTTATTGTCATCATTTAAAAAATCTCACTTTCTATTATTAATGGCTTCTGGTGACATTTCTAAGAAAACAAATTGTATTATTCAAAATAAACCCTAAGTACAATAAGTGTCACAAAAATAACTATTGCTATATGAATGTACTTGGCCGAACATTGTCCCATAACTAATACTGAGGGGTATATTTATTAAGTAGCGGTAGCGGCTTCCAAGTGATATCGGAGGTGCAGCTCCGTTATCACACGAAAGTCGCTACCGCAGTTTAGTAAACATACTCCTAAGGGAAACAACTCTTGTTCCATCTGGTGGTCTCACCTAACTCTATCCCATGTAGCTTAAGGAAGAGAATCTGTCATTCTGATACATTCCCCTCCCCCCCCCCTTCATTCTTAATATATGCATTCCGTTTTCTCTTTCCACACTCCTTTATTTAACCACAGAGAAACTTAACTTTGCTTTACCTTTTAACAAATTATACGACTTCAAATGTCCTTGCTCACAGACATGACCAAAATAAAGCATCTTTGTACAGAAATATATTACCATCCTCAAGCATGAACTTCAAAAAAATAAAATTCTTCCCACAATCCCACTCATCAGTTATAGACTCCCCATACAGGTTTCTTGCATCCCACTCATTTATTGCTTCACAAGCTAAGAGTCCTTCCCATCATCTCTCCCCATCTTCATGCTTGCATCCTTCCCAACATTACAGCCATCCACCAATCCCGACAAACCAAGTATCCAATCATCTGCAAAATTTGACTTAACATTCACTTATTTGTTGTCACTCCAATGGAGTAATATATTACAGTATACTGTAGCTGAGTTTAAAAAAAGGTTTGGACAATTTCCTGGAGAAGCCCATTAGCCACTATTAAAAAGGACCACAGAACTTTACTGCTTACCTTGGGATAAGCAGCATGGAATCTGTGTACTTTTTTGGGAACCTAACAGGGACTTGTAACCTGGATTGACCACTGCTGGAAGCAGGATACTGGGCTTGATGTGAAGACAGGGACCCGAAGGTGGGCCAGGGTCTCACAGCGAAAGTTTAGAGTGTGAGAAAGCTCTCAATAAGTTATCAGTATCACAAGGGATGTTTATGAATAAGTGAAACAGTCAAGGTTACATCTTGCAAGACAGGGAGCTTCTATATGTTGAAAGCTTGTCCTTATTAGTCGTGAGCAGTTTGTGCTTGACATAACCTGTAACATGTGATATAGATAAACAAAAAGGACATGTAAAAAAGCATAACACAAAGTGATAAGGCAAAAGAATGTATAATGTGGCAGTTCTTTCCTAATGAAAGAAAGTGCTGAGGACAAGCAGAGGAGGGGAGTTACAGGAGGTTTGCAGGCCCATGACTGCCTCCCTATAGTTTTAGCAGAGAACTTGTTTATTGTACAACCGTGTGATGTATTTTTATTTCCTCTCTCTCTTGCTACTGGGACCAGAGTAAAAGAAACAAGGGCCAAAGATGGATTCTGAGTTATTTTCCCTTGGTCAGTAGAAAAAGACATAAACAGAAGGACCCTTGATTTTACCTAGTATGACATTTCTTATGTTCTTAATCTTATATTTAGATTGTTGCATTAAATGTTCATCTTTGCCCATCATAAACGGGGCTTGCTCTCTTCAAATTCATTAAGTCACAGTCAGTGATTGAACTTTGGAGCACTGAACTGAAAAGTCCCTCATTCAACTGGTGAGCATCACTCTATTCCATAGTACCTGAGATCTTGAAGAAAGTTCTGCAGTTTCTCTGGATATTCGAAAGAACTAGTCTGATCTTGGATTGTAACTCTCATGTGTGCTGGAAATAATAAGCCAAAACGAGCCTGCAGTTTTTTAACCGAATGAAATGCCAACAGCTGCTTTCCACGATCCACAGTAGTCTTATTCAGATCTACAAAAAAAACCCAATAAAGTGTGCCCTCATGCTTAATTGGTGCTTGTAAATATGCTGTTTGTAAGATTTTTAGGGCCTACAAATATCTAAATTTCTTTAATACCACTGGCCGTGGATACTTGGCATGCTGTATCCAATGTGAAGGGGCCCGCTGTTCTCTTTCAATTTCTAACGGCCACTCAAACTCAGTGTTTAGTAACTTTGGAAGCAGCACTTCCAGAAATACAATTGGATGAAGCCTTCTGTTCTCTCCAAGATCTCTAGGATTAATATTGATGTGATGAGATTCATTATTTAAATCTTCCATCTGCTGTTCAAGTTGTGGAAGCCATTTGATTTGCTTTTGCAGAGCTGTGATGCATTTCTTGTGCGTACCCAAGCTGGTTTCTAATTCATTAGGGCAATGGGTGAGAGTTGCTAGTAGGTTCTTAACATCCAAAATTTCAGTCTTCATGTTTACAAGAGCATTGCCATTTGCGGTAACTAGTTCTTTCACTTGCCGTATTTCTGTGAGAACTGCCTGTAGTGTCTCTTCTGATTCTCTCACCATCGCCATCTTGCTCAGAGAACAAGGCTCTAGCTTTGAGCGTTTCACTCCTTGTACTTGCGAGCGAGGATATTCTAACCTAGCTGGTTTGATTGTAGCAATGGCTAGTCTGCAGTGTTATCAAGGTATTCTTTTAGAAGGAAAATGGAGGAGGAAATCGCCAGTTAGTGCTCTAGCACTTCAGAGCAAATTCCTCAAGCTGCCATCTTAGATGCCAGCAAGCTCTGGCCCCTCACCCCACATTTCACATGTATTTTGACCTGAGGTAAATAGAGGCTTGGGTTGAGGCAAAGTTTGGAACTGCATGCATACTTGTGAATGTTGGAGGAAGGAGATTCAAGAGGGGAAGATAGCAAGAACTGAAAGCTGATCATCCTTTGTTTTCCAAGAAATCTTTCTTAAATTCTTTCTTAATAATACAATCTTCTTTTTTGGTCCTTTCAGAGCAAAATAAAATGACTCTATAGAACTAATTGCTCTATAATAACTTACATCCAATGTGGTACATACATGTCTGGTAGGAAAAATTATTTTTAGACGTTGGCAGCATCGCAGCATGAAAGCTTTTACTGATCCCCCTGAGAAACTCTTTTTTGAGTGAAACACATGATTGGCGCCTGAGGGAGGCGTTGGGGAATACCTAAAGCCGAACATTTGAAGCTAAGCATTATTTTATTCTGTTTTGAGTTGTAGGTCTTGGTGGTGGAAATTTTCTACAAAAACAAAAAATATATGCTAGATTGCCAGGACAGTCCTTGATGCTATTAGGCGCTAAAGTATGATATGCAATACATCATTTGTTAAAGCGCCGCTTAGTCTGAGGCATTCTGGGCATACTTAGCATTTCTATTTATCGTTTAAAAAATAATTTTTCCTACCAGACATGTGTGTACCACATTGGATGTAAGTTATTATAGAGCAATTAGTACTATAGAGTCATTAAATTCTTTCTTAGCCTATGTTTTCCACTATATTCAATAGCAGAAAATGTTCTACATAGTATTTAAATAGCCAACATAGATTACTTCAAAGGGTATATTGATTTTAGTGGAGTTTGCTCATCTTTATCACACTCCAATGAATCATCCACTCTCCAAATATCAACTATCAAAAGTGAGCACTGAGGGCAGGAGCTAAGATGGCAGTACACTGTTAGATCTCACTAAGAGCACTGTGCTTTTTATTATCTTTTCCTATGACTCCCAAGAAGGAAACAAAGTCAGGGGTCAAGACTTCTAAGACTTCTACTTTGGATTCTCGGTAACAGTGCTTAGATGGGTACCTATGTCCTATCTCTTGAAAAGAAGTTCTCATGTGTGTAGTCCCACTGTAAGGCTTGTAGATGGAGGTCCAGCCTTGCTTGAGGAGGGACCATCTTTGATCCCAAGAGTTCACTCAATGCCACAACTGAAGCAACAAGGTGACCTGGAAATCAGCAAGTAGATGGAGTGCACAGTCAAATTAGTGGCATTTTACTTAACCTATGATAAAGTTGCTACCTGCTACATTGTCAAAATTAATGGATGTGAAAATGATGCTGCCTTTCATTGCAGGTTCTCAACTGGTGGTGAGTGATCAGACCTTAGGAAGAAATATGGAGCCTGAGCACCTTGGATATTACCTAAATGTGGTCTGGGAGATGTTAGTAGAACTGGATGGTGCTAATCTCAATGTTCGTCTGCCATAATTCCTTATTGCAAACAAGAGGCTTATCCCAAGCAGGAGTCCCAGGTTAAGGAATTTGATACGAGATTGACATTTATTGAAAGGAAGGCTAAATATTCAAAGTTTATGGAGGACGCTTTATAGGTTATCATACATCGTAAACTGGACCGATTTGAAGATCAGCTTAGACATTTCAATTTGAACTTACTGAATTTTCCAAAGATACCTGGCACTCCTCTTCTTAATGGCTTTAAGAAGTATATAATTGAAGTTCCGAAGATGTCTGATGCAGCATTGCCGCTGGTGTATGAAATTTATTTTCTTCCTCTGGGAAAGCTACAGCAGATGCCTGGTACTGAATCTGGTTGTTTCAACCCTCAGAGTCCTCTGTTACAGGAGAGACACACGTTGCTGGTTAGCTTTGTTTTTGAAAAAGCTATATCCATGGTCTTATGGTTATATTTTAAAAGGAATAAAGAGTTTTTGCTTGGTGAAAGGATATGTTTTTTTTTTCCGGATGTAGCATGACCCATGCAGGCACATCAGAACTATTCCTAGCCATGGGGCACGAGATTCTTGCCATGGGCGTTACCTTCCTTTTCAGAGACCCATGAAAATGTCTAGTGAAATACATAAATGTCAGATATAGTTTTAACCTCTAAACAGTCATGTTCCTTTCAGACGTAAAAAAAATTATCAGTTTTGGTTTCTTCCCTCAGATTCCAGAAGCGATGGAAAAAATGTGACTTTGAAAAGATTCCGAAGGAAAAGCACTTTACGCCATTTCATTTCACTTCTTTTCTTCATTCTAGTGCTCCATTTCTTTTTCTTTTCCAACTCCCTCTTAATTATTATCTAAAGGAATGTCAGATTGATTAGATAATTAGCCTTTAGGTGTTAATATATTATTAGTTGCCTTTCCTTCCTCTTTAACGTTTCTTGCAACAAGTTCAAACTTGTCTAATTTGTTAAAAGATTAATGACTGTAAAAGGAAAATCTTATCCCTCAAGTCATAGTAATTCTGACAGTGTTAAGGGGCCGGTTTATTAAAGTGCACTACCTGGGTAGTGTGTGTTTTTGGTACTGCATTACAAAGTAGTGCAGGCCCTGCACAATAAAACCCGCATCACCCAGGAAGCGCATGTTTGCGTGGCATTTGCGCAGAGCATGGGTGTTCCTGCCATGACACCACCAGTGTGAGCCTTGAAAACTCATGCTCCTGCCATTTGGTGAGGAGCAATTGCCGCCAGCACAATGGGTAATGGTAGTTGCTCCCAGGGGTGGCACCACTGCAGCAAACAGCACTAAATTCAAGGGGATGGCTGTCTTTTCCCTATGCATCTAGCACTGTGCCAGGCACTAGTAATGTGGCCCAAACCCACATTAAAAGCATGGGGCTTGGTAAACCAGCCTCTAAAACTAATGAAATTGCACAGTGCATGGCTATGGTTATTATTACTCCAGTAGGACTAAATCTATGAGGTGGAAAAGCTGTCACGATGATGTCTAGGATTATAAAAGTCTGGGAAAACAGCAAATTACTAAATGCACCAAAATTGTTGTCTAAAAAACCTATCAGACTCTCTTTTATGGCTGTGATATGGGCATAATGGACCCGATTCTGCAAAGCGACTTGTGGGGCTATATGTCCCATTGGGACATGCAGCCCTGCAAGCCATCCTGCCCTGATTCCGCATTCATCTCTCCCTGCACACACAGAGCCACTGTGTGGGGAGAGCAGGATGTAGGCGGCATGGGGGTGCGGCTGGGGTGGGTTGTCAGCGTAGCATGGGCGGGCCACGCACCCAGACAAGGAGGTCCGATTCAGGTCATGGTCCTGAACGTCCATTAAGCGCCAGAAGGATGCCCAGCTTATTCCAACTCGGAGGTAGAATAAGTACTGGGCACCCCTTCACACTGGGCCAGCAACACCCCCCCCCCCCCCAGGAGCAACGGCACAGTTGAAGGTGATGCCCGGCCGTCCGATCCCAGACCTGACAGACCTCACCTAGGGTCAGGCAGCAGGAAATTTGTCAGAGGGGTGTCTGGCCTGTGAGAGCGGAGGGGGTCTGCCAGTCCTGCCACCTGGACATCTCCCGTTGCCGCTGAAAGGGCACGCTGGGCTGTCCCTGTGCCCTGTCCTGCTTGGGGATGTCTGGACGGCCCAGACGTGCCCTTTCCTGGATCGAGCTCTATCAGGGTTATTTTAGAAGCCCTATTTGTGTTTGGACATTTGAAAATTGATATGCAGACATCCAATTCACAAAGATGTACCTTGAGTCATTTCAGAAACCAGGTATATGGATGTCCATAGCGTGAGGGGATCCAAGTAGAGCAGGGCGCTCTGGAGGAATGGCCTGCGCAGAACAACAAAGATGCATATTGCGGTGCAATTCCTGAATGGCACACACACATCTGGCCCTCATTGTTGCGGTGTCCATGCCTATGCCTGCTCCTCCCCATGAATAAGAAGCAAGGAAGTGCCTATTTCATGGCGGCAATGCTACCATCGAGAAGAGCACAATGCTCCGTCATCATCACTGTCAATATTTCCTTGGCAAAAAACCTTTGGGGCCAGTGCTACCTTTTTAGTTGCCCTGTGTGAATGATTGCTGTGCGTTCCCCATCTATCCCCACTGTCACTGCTGGCTCTGCCCTGCCCTTCACAAGCCTCTCTTTTGCCCCATCATGTTGAAAATTCTGAGAGGGTAGCTGTGCTAATTTAGACTAGCAAAAATGACAGAGGCAGGTGGCACATTTTATACTAACCTATTTATTGAGGTATGAACTTTCAAGGATTTATTTTATTTACATTCTCTTATATACCATGCTCTTCTGCATCAGTGTGGTTTACATTGAACAGGGCATTATAACTTGGAGATAACTATTTTACAGGGAACATGGGCAATGGAGGGTTAAGTGGCTTGCCCAAGACCACAAGGAGCACCTGTGGGACTAGAAACCCCAGTCCTTCTGGCCCAAGGTTACTGTCCTCTAGTGGGATATGAACACCTGACCTTCTGGCCTGAAGTACCTTGCCCCAACCACTAGGCCACACCTCCACTCCATCAAAGTGGACTCTTGTCCTCAGGTTCATGCCTCAATAAATCAGTTAGTCTATAAGGTTTATCTATGGGTGAGATTATAAATGCAGCATGCTGTCAATAACTGTGGTATCTGTCATAATTTTATTGATAAAATATGCCCCTTCCTATACATCTGGTTGGTACAAAAAAGAAAGGTGGCTGAGTGGGAAGATCATTTAAGTGTTGATGCTCTTCTATTTCTTGGGAAAAGTCCCTCATTTCCTTTCCCTGTGCAGTGACCCAGTGCCAATTATACTGTACATAAAATTTGTTTTGAAAGTGTCTATGTTAAGTCTGCTTCTGGGCCTTATGATTCATTTTCTTAAATAAAATAGTGTGGCAGCAATACTAGCCCACTTGAATGCACAGAAATAAAGTTGAACAAATGATACCAGTTAATGCAATAAAAATATAACACATTATGGGCCTGATTCTGAGTCGCAGCTTGCCGCTATTCCCCCTCCGACTCCATCTGCATGCTAGAGCAGCAGGACAGGGAAAACCAGCTGGGAGCAGGAGGGGGTGGGATCTGGGTGGAGCGAGGGCAGGCCAAGGCAGCAGGACGTACAGGGCTGATTCAAATCACGGCCCTGCATGTCCTGTGGGGTCAGGGGGGATGTGCTGATTATTCCACCTTGAGGGTGGAGTAATCAGCACTAATGGGCAATCGGGACCGGAGATTCCACCCTCCCAGGGCCAGGGATGAGTGCAGGGGGTCCCCACTACCTGATCCAGGCCCCGGCTGGCCAGCCGTGGGTCGGGCAGCAGAAGAGATGGGGGTCTGCGCCACAGGGGCCAGGGAAGCCTGCAGGGAAGACATCCCTGCAGGGATGCAGGGGCATGCAGGGCCATCCTTGGGCCAATTCTGCATCCCACGGGAACATTTTCTTCCCGTGATACAGAATCGGGTACTAACGGGCCCATTCTGAACGGCGCCATCCGTATGGCCCAGACTTGCCACTGCTAGAATTGAGGTCCACGTGTCTGTTTACCTTTAATTCTTTTAACTAGAGAAATTAAGGATGGGAAGGAGAGAGAGAAGAGTAGGCACACCAACTTCTGAGTTCAAGAATATTTCACTCAAGAAGAAAAATGGATCTCTCTCTGTAAAGTAACTATGGGTGTAATCATGAAGAAAAAAATATAGTCTCAGTGAGTGTACAAAATACAGAATTTGCAGGTTCCCTAATTACTGCTTTCAAATGGATTACTTCACAACTCGGGTACATTTTAGATACTCGTTCTCTGAAATCCTTTTGTGTCCAGAAAACCTGCTTCCCCTCTCTCCTGAAAGACAGGAACTGACCAAGTAATAAAATAGAAATTAAAAGTTGCAAGTCCTGTTAAGGCAAAGACTGAGGGAAGTTTCTTAAGGTGGCATCTTAGGCTGTAATAACGGGATAGATAACCTCAGAATCACATCAACAAGTTTGGTGCTGTCCTTGGTCATAAGAACATAAGAACATAAGATATGCCATACTGGGTCAGACCAAGGTCCATCAAGCCCAGTATTCTGCTTCCAACAGTGGCCAATCTAGGTCATAGGTACTGTGGTGGAGAAGCAGGCTCAGAGTGCAGAAAAAGAAAGGAAAGACAGTCTTTTTTTTTCTAAACCCAAAGAAACTGCAGGCACAGGAAGGGTTAACACCCAAAGTAAAGTCAAAGATCTCCTGCAGAGGAGTGCAGAGCCAGAGACACACCCAGTTCCCATGGAGACCGAGGGAGGAGATGGGAGTGGTTTGGGGGCGGAGTCAAGAGCCATAGGACAGCCCCAAACATTTAGGCAGGGAAGTTTCACTCACAAACGGATTGTACAGACATGGAAGGAGATACAGGAAGGGAATGCCCAGAGACAGGCATGGAAGGAGAAACAGACACGAGCTGAGAAGGAGGATGAGATTGAAAGCAGACACAGAGGCACTGAGACAAGCAGAGTCGTTGCAGCGCCAGTGGGACGAAGGAAGCTGACCAAGGACAGGAACAGAGAGGTGAGAAGGCCAGAGGAGAGCTCGGGGGAAGATTCTTCTGAGGAGGAGATATTTTCCAGAAGCTCCTGGTCTGGCCCTTCTCAGTATAAGGGGCCTACAGGAGGACAACACTCTACTGGCAAGGTGAGCCCTTTACAAGCCTTAAAGAAGCTTTTAAATAGGGAAACCTTTTCCTGCCCTTCTCCCACTAGCTCACGTACTGAGAAGCATAATTGGGAACAAGTGTTGAAAGCTTTACATCGTGTAAAGGCTCCTCAGGCAGATCCTGAGGAGGACAAATATCTGAAAGAGCCCAGTGAGGAAGAAATGGACTTAGGAGACACTTTTTATGAAAGTGGGGTTTCAGATATGGAAATTGAATGTGCTATCTGTGCCAAAGAAGAATAAGGAACTGAATAGGGTTTTAGTAACTGGAGAAAAAAACCCAAGAGTTCTTAATAAGGACATTCTATGCAAAAGCCCATAACTTTTGGCTAGGCTAACCCATGACTGCTTGGCTGATAAAGCTGCATGGTTAATGAAGCCAGAAAGGAGCTAAAAGTATAAATTGTATCTTGAAGAAATACAACTGAAGTTTAAAATCTGTTGGTGGACCAGGGAAGGTTATGCTATACCAGCTGTGAAAGGAACAGCGAAGTATTGTACTGCCTCCTGGAGACCAGAGAACAGACTGCTGTTGTAAAGGATTTTTACTTGTGAAAAAGGTGTGTTTAAACTAAGCCAAGCCAAGGACTGTTTAACCAGGCTTACGTTTATGACTGGAGAAGTATCCTGAACTTTATGTTTTGTAGTCTTCAACATTCTTGCCAAAGAATTTAATTTGGTTAGGAAAACCTTATTTCTTAAATAAAAGAAATTTCCTGCGACCTTTGAACTTGGCTCTAATCTATTTAAGACACAACTACATACTATTGGGCTAACTTTTTATACAAAGGACGATCGGAGCCCTCTCGCACTACTGGGCAACTGCCTGGCCACACGGGGAGCTCCGACAGTACCTAGCAGTTTCCCCAAGGGACACAGGTTCCACAATGCTTGTATTGGTTCAAGCATTGATATCCTGGATCCCTTCTTAATAATGGTTTATGGACCTTTCCTCCAGGAACTTGTCCAAACCTTTTTTAAACCCAGCTACACTAACAGCCTTTACTACATCCTCCGGTAACAAATTCCAGAGTTTGATTACACGTTGAGTGAAAAAATATTTTCTTTTATTAGTCTTAAATAGTTTACCCTGTAGCTTCATTGCATGTCCCCTAGTCTTTCTATATTCTAATAAGGTAAACAATCGATCTACGTTTACCCGTTCCACTCCATTCATTAATTTATAGACTTCTATCATATCTCCCCTCAGCTGTCTCTTTTCCAGGTTAAAGAGCCCTAACCTTTTTAGCCTTTCTTCATAGGAGTATCCTTCCATCCCCTTTACCATTTTGGTGGCTCTTCTCTGAACCTTTTCTAAAATCGCTATATCCTTTTTAAGATACGGCGACCAGAATTGCACACAATATTCAAGGTATGGTCTCACCATGGAACGATATAGAGGCATTATAATATCTTTTGTTTTATTTTCCATTCTTTTCCTTAGCATACCTAGCATTCTATTTGCTCTCTTGGCCACTGCTGCACACTGGGCCGAGGGTTTTAACATGGTATCCACAATGACGCCTAAATCTTTTTCCTGGGTGGTGGTTCCTAATGTGGAACCTTGCATCGTGTAACCATAGTTTGGGTTGTTCTTCCCTAGGTGCATAACCTTGCACTTGTCCACATTAAATTTCATCTGCCATTTTGATGCCCAGTCTTCCAATTTATCAAGATCCTCTTGCAATTTTCCACAATCCTCTTGGGTTTTAACAACTTTAAATAGTTTTATGTCATCTGCAAATTTGATAACCTCACTCGTTATTCCACTTTCCAGGTCATTTATGAATATGTCAAAAAGCAGCGGACCCAGCACAGATCCCTGGGGTACACCACTATTCACCTTTCTCCATTGGGAATATTGGCCATTTAGCCCTACCCTCTGCTTTCTATCTTTTAACCAGTTCCTGATCCACAATAGTACACTGCCTCCTATCCCATGACTCTTTAGTTTTGCCAAAAGTCTCTGATGAGGGACCTTGTCAAAGGCTTTCTGAAAGTCCAGATACACAATATCAACCGACTCACCTTTGTCCACCTGATTATTCACTCCTTCAAAAAAACATAACAGATTAGTAAGACAAGATCTTCCTTGTCTAAAGCCATGTTGGCTATCTCCCATTAGGTCATGACTATCTACATGCTGAGTAATTTTATTCTTTATGATGGTTCCTACCATTATTCCCGGTACTGACGCAGGCCCACCGGTCTGTAGTTTCCCGGATCACCCCTGGAACCCTTTTTAAAAATTGGTGTTACATTGGCGATCCTCCAATCTTCAGGTATTAGAGATAATTTTAATGATAGTTCACAGATTACTAATAGCAGGTCTGCTATCTCATATTTCAGTTCTTTCAACACCCTTGGATGTATACCATCTGGCCCAGGTGATTTGCTACTCTTCAGTTTATCTAATAGTAGTAATACATCTTCCCGATGTATCGATATTTCCTTCAATTCTTCCGCACCTTTAAATACCATTTCAGTCATGGGTAACATCCCTACATCTTCCTCAGTAAAGACTGAAGCAAAGAATTCATTCAGTCTCTCCGCTATCGCCTTGTCGCCTCTTAGTGCTCCTTTAACCCCTTTATCATCTAATGGACCAACTGACTCTCTCACAGGTTTTTTGCTACGAATGTACATGAAAAGGTCTTTACTTCACATTTTTGCTTCCGCAGCAAGCTTCTTCTCAAATTCTCCCTTTGCCTGCCTTATTAATGCCTTGCATTTGACTTGCCAGTGCTTGTGCTGTTTCCAGGTTTCGTCGTTTGGCTCTTTTTTCCATTTCCTGAAAGATGCTTTTTTGGCAACAACAGCCTCTCTGACCTCACCTTTAAACCATGCTGGCAGTTTTTTGGACTTCCTTCCACTTTTCTTAAAGCGTGGAATACAGCTGGTCTGGGCTTCCAAGATAGTATTTTTCAACAACAGCCAAGCCTGATGTACGTCTTTAACCTTTGCAATTACTCCTTTTAGTTTTTTCTTAACTGTTTTCCTCATTTTATCATAGTCTTCCTTTCGAAAGTTAAAAGGTCGTACTGTGGATTTCCTTACTATCCCTCCTCCACTAATTAAATCAAAGGCGATCATGCTATGATCACTATTGCCAAGTGGCCCCAACAACCTTATCTCTTGCACTAGATCTGGTGTTCCACTAAGGACTAGGTCTAATATGGCTTCCCCTCTGGTCGGTTCATGAACCCGCTGCTCCAAGAAGCAGTCATTTATTTCATGATGAATGCTGTGGGGCTTACTGTTTTACTCCCTGGTGCCTCTCAGAAAGCTTCCCAGTGCAGTCGATGCCATCTATCCTCATGAAGGGCATCCAAAGCACCCACTTTCTGATATTCTGAATACAGTAACAGTCGCATCTCACTCGGTGCCATGGCTCCCACCTCACCTTGCTTGGCCTTGCTTCCCCTTTTCTAAATGATGCTTAACTTGTTACTGCTACAAATTTAAAAAAGAAGAAAACATTATGGGGCTTTGGAGTCCATGCGTACACTACATGTCTGTTGTGTCCTTGCCTCCTCTGATGCAACTTCCTCTTACTAAGGGGCAGGGATGCATCAAACATGCGGCATGCACATGAGTTCCAAGCCTGTTGTCTATTGTTTGACACCATTCATCCTACAACTTGGCCCTGCCAGCTCATTGTGCCAATTGTGCTCCTTTTCTGTGACTGCTGCTTTGTGTGAGTGCACAGTTTGCACAGTGGGTCACGCCAGCCCTGGAAACCTGTATGTAAATACAAACCCTAAACAGATTACTAACCTGCCAACTCATGTCTCAGTGTTTGCAATGTCACTGAACCTTGATGTCCCCCTTCTGTAAAAGGTTGGCCAGGACATTCAAGAAGTTGTTTATGCGACCATCCATTCAGGGACATCCATGTTTCTAAAATCAGATCAAAATGTAAACATCCGTGGGGCATTCTCAAACATTTTGCCTTGGACATCCGTAATTGCACTTGGGATGCCCAGGGCAAAATTCCCTTTCTAAAATGGCACTTCATGGGGTAATTTTATAAAGGTCACTTAGGTTAACGTGCACGCCAATTTGCAAAAATCATGTCTGTTTTATAATGATGAGCAGGCATCTTTATAACATAGGGGCATAAACCATTAGATATACACACCAAACCTAGGTGTGAGGACTTAATCAGTTCTAGACTTGGTGTAAATGTGCGTGCCTAGATTTGTCAAATACATGCATATGTATTAATATCCTAAGCATATGTATATATGTCAATCTGCGCTCCACCTATGCTCCACGACACACTGCTCATGTGCACACCCACAAGTATGTGCTTAAATACCCATCCGTGGTGCAAGTCATTGAAAATATCTGACTTACTGGAGACACATTAATGGCATATAACTTTACACAGATGGTTATAAAATTATTCCCTATGGGGGATAATTAGTCTCAATAAGCACACCTAATTAGGATTTTTTTATTCATTTACGTTCATATATGGCCACATATGTACATTAATAACTTCTTATAAGATACTGACCAGCATAAAAATATGTGTACTGGATGGTGGCATGTACTTTGCTGGTGGGTGTAAACATGGGGGGGGGGGGGGGTTTGGGCAAAGTATGAGAAGAATACTCAAGTCTGCATGTAGATTATCAATAAACTATAATTTATGAATATTCTTGAAATATATAGGTATAGGACTGCTGTAAATGCCCATGCCTTAACTTCAGGCACCATCTCTGACATTTACACTAGGTATTTTACAAAGATAACTAGGCACCTACTTGTTCTTATGTTCTTCTTAAGTGCCGTTGAGTCGGTGCCAACTCATGGTGACCCTCTGGATAGTTGTCCTAAACTGTGTTCAGTCTTCAGTCAGGTAGTGAATGGTTGATAGAATGGAACCCATAGCTGCTGTTATTGCATCCATCCATCCCATTGATGGCCTTCCTCTTTTGTGTTGGCCTTCAACCTTGCCAAGCATGATGTCTTTCTCCAGTGATCTCTCTCTTCACATGATGTGTCCAAAGTAGGAAAGTCAAAGTCTTTGTCATCTGAGCTTCTTTTTTCATCCAAGTTTATTTTCAGTATATTATAGATCAACATTTATATATCATAAACAATTTCTAAGTACAACATTAAGAGTGAATATCCTCCTAATATAGGTTGTAAACGGGGGTGCTTGTTGTGAAAGTTCCACAATCTTGGCAAAGGCATGAATTTACTTGACTTGCAAAGGATTGTGGGTCTTGTAGTTCCTTCACACAAAAACTAGCCATTTAACTAGAATAAAGAATTGTAGTTGCTCGAGTGTAATCTTACAAGAATTGCGTTGGTCCTTCTGGAGTAATAAAACTAATGTTAAAATACCAGCAATTTACTCCACTTTAACATGCAGCTGTACTCGGGGCGTCTGTGGTGTGTGAATTCATCGAGCTCTCATTCACCCATTTGTAGTCTCAGACCAACACAGCGCTGCTAGTCACCAAAATATAGTGAAAAACAAAAAGCGCTTTACTAGCATCAATGACTACTGGGAATTTGTCTCTTTTTGTGTATAGTAAACTATTTTTCTTCGCTGTCCACACCACTAGTGTTTCTTCCCCTTTACATATTAAAACATATTTAAGTCCATTAGATTGTTATTAAACTAGCTTATCTTTTGTCGTATATCCACCGATTCTTGGTGGGTCTCCCCTTTCACCGAATTTTCTCTCTCAACGCCTCACTCGGCGCCCTTGCGTTTCACTCCTTTATGGAGTTTCCTCAGGAGATCAATCTGCAAGTGAAAAACAATATTGAGAATGCTTGTCTAGGAATGCTTACGCTGCTTAATAAAATGTAAATACATTGTGACAAAAAGTTTAAAAACAGTGAGTATAATCCTGTAAATCTTCTATCTGTTGGCTGTACTCACTGTTAACTGCTGCCCACGTCTCTCTGCTCTTTTCCTCAACAAGAACGCCGCGCATGCGGGTAGATTGCAATCCCCTCCTTTTAAACTTACAGCTGATTAGTCAACGTGAGCGTCATTTACAGAACTGCCACTCAACGGAGGCATTTAAACCTAATGGTATCACCGTGTTCATTGAAAAAATCCACCTCTGCTCATAAAATAATAACGTCTCATCGAGGGTTTTTCCCCTCTTCGGTTTACAGATATGATCTATACAGAAGCATCGGAGTTGTGAAAACTCATGATTGAATTCTCCACAGTGTTGAACCAACGGTGCTGTTATGACTTTATTTGTCAAACGACTCTTATGTTCCTGCATGCGAACTTTAAAAGCTCGGATCGTCTTTCCTATATAAAGTTTATTGCAAGGACACCTGATGGCATATACCACCGATATTGTGGTGCACGAAGTTTTATGTTTTAAGATATAAGTTTTCCCTGAATGGTTAAATTCCCTAACATCTTCTGTAATCTGACAGATTGTACAGTGTCCACAGGCGGTGTGGCCTCCTTGTTGAAAGTCAGTATCTTCGGTCGGAGGAGAACATATGTTGGTCGGGCTAAGTTGTTCCTTTAAATTGTTGTTTCTTTGCCATACACATCTTTTTTTTTTTAAACGTTTATTTTCATTTTACAACAAGCAAAAAGAAACAACACACCAAAGGAGACAAATACAAGCATACAATAAGGAAAAGCAACCCCAATTACCCCCCACCCCTATGCTTCTTCTCTAAGCTGATAAGTATCATCATATAAGCGCTTACAAACAACAGTAATTGTACATCAAAACAAACAGAAATAGTATCTGCGATACAGAATGATCATGTGACAGAGATTTACACAGATTTAAACAGTCAGATGAGAGCATTTAGCAGTTTGAACATAGTCGTTGAGCATCTTCCATTTAGACAAGTGGTGGGGGGTCTGAACGGAAGAAGCTAACATACGAGGTATTTGCTCATATTTACTGTAGAGACAGACATGATTCCACCATTCATTGGGGCTCAGATGGGAGCTATTTTTCCAGTATTTCGTAATTAGGGAAATAGCTATGCCCCAAAAAACCAAGCACGGGGATGTTCACCTTGCATAGTGACATGTAATGAGAAAGATATGGCAGCATGATCTGAAATATGGAGAGGATGAATCCTAGCCGTGTCCACTTGGGATATCAGTGCTTTGGAGATAAGAAGAAAATCTATTCTAGATTGTGAGTGATGGGGGGCTGAGAATAAGGTGAACTCTAAGTCGGAGGGGTGAAGCAGCCTCCATATATCTACTAACGCAAGATCTTTCATCAGAGCTGTAAGGGTATCAAGACTCTTGGGTGGACCACTCGTTCTAGGCGGCAGTCTATCTATCAAAGGATCAAGTACTTGGTTGAAATCGCCGCCAAGTATTAATGGAGTATTGGCAGAGGCCTGTTCCAACTGCGCAATACTTGCATAGTAAGCAGGGTTATCCACATTCGGAGCATAAATACAAATACACGTGAATTCACTATCTCCAACCTTAAGGTGTGGACGGGCCCATCTACCCTCCTTATCTGAGCTAGTATCCATTACAGTAGCTTGCAAAGACTTCTTAACCAAGATGGCTACCCCACGAGAGAGTAGGCAGCCACCATGTAAGGCTTAGCATTAAGTTTCAGTGTTTCAGCGGAGTTTAAATGCGTTTCCTGAAGAAACACTAAGTCAGCATGCTCATGATTAAGATAGCTAAGGATTTTCTTTCTTTTGATTGGACTATTGATGCCTTTTACGTTCAGTGATAAGATCTTACATAAGGCCATTCAGAAGGGTTAAAAATTCTGAAAAAGAACATGATAACGCACATAATTTCACAATGTCCCTCATATTAACTGTATATGGCTGTACACATGACATGATAGAAAATAAGCTAATGAAAAACAATGAAGCGCCCCATATAAAAAAAATAAGCACCGAAGTGCATTAGAGAAGAAGCAGAACCCCAGAAATTACTGGCGACCATATGTCTGCGGGGAGAAACCCCAGAGAAGGCCTAAATTGAAACATATAACCTATATAGCTGTGCGTGTTCCGAATCCAACCGAGGTGCACATCATGGAGGGATAGGAGACCAAGAAAGTTATATATAGAAAGAAAGAAAAGTCCAGGCAGTCTCTGTTCCAGGCTGTGATCACCGCGTCGGGCCATTCAAAATGGCGGGCAGATCCGGCGGATTACAGATCCAAGTTGCTGGATTAGCGCATCTGGTCTGCTTCTTTGGAATCTAAAAATGTTGCTAGTAGATCAGGATCTTCGAATGTTCTAGTTTGGTTATGGAGAGTCACTCTGAGCTTCGCTGGATACAATAGGCCAAAGCGAGCCTGTAGCTGTTGAAGTCTAGGGCGAAAAGCAAGGAGTCTCTTCCGACGGTCAACTGTGGGCTTTGCCAAGTCAGGGAAGAAGGAGACTTTATGACTTTCAAACTCCAGATGATGATTCGCCCGGGCAGCATTTAGAATTTGCTCAACTTGCTGATATCTCAGTAATCGAAAGATGATAGGCCGGGGGGTCGTCCGATTGAGCGCCATGTTGGTAGGAACACGATGTGCTCGGTCAATTTCCAGATCTCTGTGAAAAGTGATCTTCAGCAAGGAGGGAAGAGTTTTGACCAGGAATTCTCTTATATCTCCTGCTTCCGCCCCCTCCGGTACTACAATGAGCCTTACATTGTTGCGACGGGCTCGATTATTGCTATCCTCTAACTCTTTTTGAAGATTCTGTATCTGACGCTCAGCCTTGTCCAGTTTCTCCAAGCGCACCGCGTGCGAGTCGAGGACGCCCGCCATGTTGTCCTGCCGTAGTGAAAGACCTTCAAGCCGGTCCTGAAGCATACCGAAGTCTTCTCGCATGGCTCGGAGCGCTTCTCCGTTGGACTGTACCAGTTCCTTCACACCGCGTATTTCCTCCAAGATCTCCTGTTGCATTTCGGGGTTTTCCCGAAGTGGAACTATCTTTTGTGGGGAAGACAACTCTGTTTTGGAGCGTTTTCCGTGTGAAGAAGAGGGAGACCCGAAGTCTAAGCGCGCTGGTTTGTGGGCCGCCATCCCCCCCGAGGTACCCCGGTAAGTTCGGAGCAAAATATTAAGTTTATGTAGGTATTAAGTCAGGATTCTGAGTAGGCCTCTCGGGAGCTTCAGCGCGAAGCGTCTAACCCGCTGGACATCAGGCTCCGCCCCCCCTGCCATACACATCTTATTGTTTTCTCCGTTAACCCTGGAATTGTTTGCATTAAAGAAAGATTTTTAGTAACTATCTTCTGGATCCGAGCTTTTAAAGTTCGCATGCAGGAACATAAGAGTCGTTTGACAAATAAAGTCATAACAGCACCGTTGGTTCAACACTGTGGAGAATTCAATCATGAGTTTTCACAACTCCGATGCTTCTGTATAGATCACATCTGTAAACCGAAGAGGGGAAAAACCCTCGATGAGACGTTATTATTTTATGAGCAGAGGTGGATTTTTTTCAATGAACACGGTGATACCATTAGGTTTAAATGCCTCCGTTGAGTGGCAGGTCTGTAAATGATGCTCACATTGACTAATCAGCTGTAAGTTTAAAAGGAGGGGATTGCAATCTACCCGCATGCGCGGCGTTCTTGTTGAGGAAAAGAGCAGAGAGACGTGGGCAGCAGTTAACAGTGAGTACAGCCAACAGATAGAAGATTTACAGGATTATACTCACTGTTTTTAAACTTTTTGTCACAATGTATTTACATTTTATTAAGCAGCGTAAGCATTCCTAGACAAGCATTCTCAATATTGTTTTTCACTCGCAGATAGATCTCCTGAGGAAACTCCATAAAGGAGTGAAACGCAAGGGCGCCGAGTGAGGCGTTGAGAGAGAAACTTCGGTGAAAGGGGAGACCCACCAAGAATCGGTGGATATATGACAAAAGATAAGCTAGTTTAATAACAATCTAATGGACTTAAATATGTTTTAATATGTGAAGGGGAAGAAACACTAGTGGTGTGGACAGCGAAGAAAAATAGTTTACTATACACAAAAAGAGACAAATTCCCAGTAGTCATTGATGCTAGTAAAGCGCTTTTTGTTTTTCACTATATTTTGGTGACTAGCAGCGCTGTGTTGGTCTGAGACTACAAATGGGTGAATGAGAGCTCGATGAATTCACACACCACAGACGCCCCGAGTACAGCTGCATGTTAAAGTGGAGTAAATTGCTGGTATTTTAACATTAGTTGCTCGAGTGTAAAGCAGAAAACAGATTTTATTTATGAGGTGTTATTCCCTCGCACAGATATGCTTGGTAACATCAACAGGATACTTTTCTTCAGGATTTTTATTCCAGAAACAAAAACAAAATAAATAAGGCAACTGAATTACTTAGGCAACAACTTAGTAAAGACCTTGATGGAACAGAAAAGGTCTTTCTTCTAGCCTCTGCTAATAAACTTTCTTAGTAGTGCTGGAATGAAAAATAAACCCAAAAGGAAAATTCTCTTATCAAAAAAAAAACACAGCTTTCTTCCATCCACACAGAGAAGAAGTTTTTTTTCAAAGTCCCACGTGCACTTGTGCCTTGCTCTAATCACAGGTGCTTAACCAGCTGCCAAACATTGCTGGTCCACTCTCCACGTGGCTCCAACTTTCCCCAAAGCTTTCTCTCGAAACTTTTCAGGGAAGTTAAAAATCAATACTGTTCCTTTTGGTGTTTGATCCTTATCTGAGAATTACTTTTGAACAGCAGCTTAGATTGAGAACAATCAATGCATTCAACTTTCTCATGTGATATTTCCCCTTGCTCTTGAAATATCATAGGATCACTTTCATACACTGGCTCAGAAGATTTCTCTAACTGATCTCTACCAGGACATAAACTGTTTCCCTGCTGTCTTTCTTGTGCTAAGCTAGGGAACAGATCAGAGTTCATACCTGAGATCACGTTGCCATTAGGTTTCCTTTCTGGGTATTTTGGCCAGTAGGTAGCAAAGCTTCTAAGCCCAGCTCTCCAGTCAGAATCTCTGGGCTTTAGGTCTCCTTTTCCATACCTCCTTAATTAGGTATTAGAGCTCCTTCTTTCTGTAGATGCAGCCGTCTCCCTTACAGGTGCTGTCCGAGGGTTCCTGGCTGTATATCTCCAAGCCTCTGGTTTCTTCCAGTCCAATGAAGAATGCTTGTCCCAGGAATCTCTCCCAGTATACGTACTGCTTTGGGCTCCTTTCTTAGACCTTCTGGACATCTTGCTGTTCTTCCTTCTGTTCACGATCAGTCTCTCCTTCTCCAGCTCTTGCTCTCCATGCTTTCCTTGATGTTGCTCTCCATGCTGTCTGTCTGATGAATTTCTTCTATCTTTAAAGTGCCTAGAGGGCCGCTCCACCCTAGCACACTGCAGGTGTTCTGAATTAAGCCCTGCCCTAGGAGATGGGTGATTAGGGATTACATCATTGCTTCTCTGATTAGGCACACGTTTCCCTACTTCAGCTCTCCTAGAGGCTTTCTGTGAACCAGTGCATTCTGGGTCTGGTAGTCTTTTAGGTAAACACCCTGTTTTAGTGCTTTTACCAGCCAGCATAGGTTGCTTATTCAGAGCCAATTCACCTCTTGTATTTTCTCTTCCTGAACTATGATAAGCTTCCTTATCACATACCCCCCTGCTTAAGTTATTACAGACTGGTGCAAATTGTGAAACCTTTTCTTTACAGTCCGTAATACGCGAAAGGGCATCCGCATTTTTGTGTAATTTTCCAGCACGATGTTCCACTTGAAAATCAAATGCCTGTAAGTCCATGTACCAGCGTGTCAACCTGGCATTGTGGTTCTTCATCTGCTGTAACCACTTTAGTGGGGCATGGTCTGTAACCAGTAGGAACTTCCTCCCTGTGAGATAAAACCTTAATGCCTCCACTGACCACTTTTTGGCTAGGCATTCCTTCTCTATTGTTGAATACTTCTGTTCGGCCGGTGACAATTTCCTGCTTAGGTACATCACAGGATGCTCCTCCCCTTCATGACATTGGGATAACACAGCTCCCAGCCCTACATCCGAGGCATCTGTTTGAACTAAGAAGGGTTTTCTGAAATCCACCCCTTTCAGTACTGGTCCTGTACACAACTTCCTTTTCAGCACTGAAAATGCTTTTTCAGCTTCGGGAGTCCATTTCAGCTGATTTGGGCAATTCTTCCGCAGCATATCAGTAAATATTGCACTCTCCTCTGCAAACTGTGGTATAAATCTGTGGTAGTAACCGATAAGCCCCAAGAAACTCCTCAGCTGTTTCTTCGTGGTTGGAGGAGGAAAATTCCTGATACTATCCACCTTGCTCATTAGGGGTTTAATTTTCCCTCTTCCCACCAAGTGGCCTAGGTATTTTACCTCTCTCTTAGCAAAGGAACACTTCTTTGGATTCAAAGTGATTCCCGCTTGCTTCTTGGAGCATAAGACCGCTCTGATTCTCTTTAGATGTTCTGCCCAAGTATTGCTATGGATTATGACATCATCCATATAGGCAAAGGCATAATTTTGATGGGGTTGAAGTACCTGGTCCACTAACCTTTGTCAAGTAGCTGCCGCTCCATGCAGTCCAAAAGGCATCTTTTTGAATTGAAAAAGGCCAATGGGGGTGCCGAAAGCAGTCTTTGGCTTCGACTCCCTGGTTAGAGTGATTTGCCAATAGCCTTTCGTCATATCAAGGGTGGTTAAATATTGGGCTTGTCCAAGCTGGTCCAATAGCTCTTCAATTCTTGGCATTGGATATGCATCAAAAACTGATATTGCATTTACCTGCCGGAAATCAATACAGAATCTTAAAGAGCCATCAGGCTTTGTCAACAAGACTATGGGGCTATTCCAGGGACTCTTTGACTCCTCTATTACCCCCATGTCTAACATTTCCTGAACTTGTGCCACTACTTCCTGTCTCCGCTTCAGGCAAGCGGTATGGCCTTTGTCAAATTAACTTCCCAGGTGGAGTTATAATCTCATGTGCAACCAAATGTGTCTCCCCAGGTATAGGAGTCAAAACATCTGGGAATTCCTTTAGCAATTTCCTTAGTTCTTCTTGCTGTACTACTGACAGGTCCTCACCTATTTGGGGTTCTGAACTCTCCTTACAGTCAGATACTTGGGGTCCCAAATCCTCCTCTTCATGCACCTCCCTTCCACGGTCACAGGTGGCAGCTAGACTCTTTACCCCCTTGTCTTCAGTTGCACCAAAGCCCTTGGTTCCACGCTCAGAATTGGACAAAGTTGTGACTTTCTCCACAGGTGGAAAACCCAGTCTTTCACATATCAATTGAGCGATTCGATCTCCCATCCTTACATGGTAATCTTTCTGTCCAAAATTAAATAACAGAACTTTAACATTGCCCCTGTAATCGGGATCGATCACTCCAGCTCCCACGTCAATGAAATACTTCAGGGCTAATCCTGATCTTGGGGCTACTCGCCCATAGCACCCAATGGGTATTTCAACTTGGAGTCCAGTGTCAACCAGGGCTTTCCCTTGGCCAGGTATAGTCACATCTTCCACACTGCAAAGGTCAAATCCAGCAGCTTGAGGGGTTGCCCGCTTAGGAGCTTGGGCCTTCTCTGTGACCCTACGGTATTTCAAGGTGAAAATCCTGCTTCTTGGTAGTTTTGTCTTCTGGAAGTTTAACCATCTTTTTAACTGGGGTCTGAAGACTTTCAAACAAAGGCCTGGGAGAATTACCATCATTCCATCTTCTTCCCTAGTCCTTTCACCAGCCCCTGCCTAAATTTTGGCCAGTCTCTTCCTAGAACCAAATCAAATGGAAGCCTAGGTACCACTGCTAAAGGAATTTCCTCTTGTACCCCCAAGCCCTTAATCATTAGCCTGTACGTGGGATATGATGAAGCAGCAACATGAATGCATTTAATGTAAACCTTGCTTTCAGGGGTTCTAGGCTCAAATCCTTCTTGGGCCTCTATCCGCTTCCAAAGCCTCTTTGACAGCATACTCTGGTCTGCCCCAGAATCTAACAGAGCATTCGTGGTAATTCCCTGCACATCAACCACCAAAAGGAACCCTTCTTTAGGCTGTTTTAATTCAACACCTATCAAGCTAGTGTAAATCTGGCATTCCTTTTCCAAATGTCCACATTTTCCACATTTATAACATTTCTTCTTACTCCACTTTATAATCTGGGTAGGTACAGTACTATTATTCTCAGAAACAACATTTTTAACCATTTTCTTTTCTGATATAGCACAGCTTGCCTCAGCACCAACCTTCAGAGGGCCACCCATTCTATGGCAAGCCTGCGTAGCTTCCAAGAATCGCTCTGCTAACATGGTTGCCTCCCCCAGGTTCTGGCAATTTTGCTGTATAAGGAAAGTGTGCAAGTCTTTTGGCACAGCAGACATGAACTGTTCAAGCATAATAATGTCTAATAACATTTCCATATTCTTTCCCTCTGGCTCCAACCATTTTATAGCCAATCCTCTGATTCTCTGACTCAGAGCCCTGGGTGTTCCACCCACTCTTAATGCAGTAGCTCTAAACATTCGCCTATATTCTGAAAAGACAACCCTAAGCGATCTCTTATAGCAGATTTTACATCTCTATAATTTAAAGCCTGAGCTGCTGGCATTGCCCTATAGGTGGCAAGCACATCCCCAGTTAATGAGGCTGCCAGCCTTACTGCCCACTGGGTCTCTGGCCATGCTAATGCTTGTGCCACTCTCTCAAAAGATTCAAGGAAATCATCAACATTATCTTCTGGTGTGAGTTTCCCAAAACTAAATGCCCCAATTCCCTGACTGAGTCCAACATTGTTCACATGTGGAATACCAGGTGTTACTGCCGGTCTTGCCTCTGCTCCACCTTGGGTGTGAAGTGCAATTAAGGCTTCCACGAAGTCAAGCACTGGCTTCTGCTGCTCCCTCAGGGCTTTGATTGCAGAGTCCTGAGCCTGCTGCGCGACCTCTTGTTGCTTGGCAAATTGGGCTGCCATCCAGCTGGCCAGTTCATTAGGATCCATCTCTGTATATCCCTGCAAGAAACAAAAGAAAAAAAAAACACAGAGCAGCACCCTACAAACAGGTGTTTTTCTCAGATTTTTTTTCCAATTACCCCTGTGCCTTACTCCTATCCACCACTAGTCATGCCCAGGTACTTATTACCTTATGCCAGTGATGAATCAGGCTCACACAGGGTCTTTTCCTCCTTGGAACAGCTCCTGGAACAGCTTCTTTTTTTCTCCAAGGCGTTGTTAAGGGAAAAATCCACTCTCCAGCTTTTGACTTGAAATTTTTCTTTCACTTTTCAGTTGTAATCCTTATAAATCCTGGAAATCCTTTGTGTAAAAGCAATCTGAAAGACTACGCCACTGTAAACGGGGGTGCTTGTTGTGAAAGTTCCACGATCTTGGCAAAGGCATGAATTTACTTGACTAGCAAAGGATTGTGGGTCTTGTAGTTCCTTCACACAAAAACTAGCCGTTTAACAAGAATAAAGAATTGTAGTTGCTCGAGTGTAAAGCAGAAAACAGATTTTATTTAAGAGGTGTTATTCCCTCGCACAGATATGCTTGGTAACATCAATAGGATACTTTTCTTCAGGATTTTTATTCCAGAAACAAAAACAAAATAAATAAGGCAACTGAATTACTTAGGCAACAACTTAGTAAAGACCTTGATGGAACAGAAAAGGTCTTTCTTCTAGCCTCTGCTAATAAACTTTCTTAGCAGTGCTGGAATGAAAAATAAACCCAAAAGGAAAATTCTCTTATCAGAAAAAAAACACAGCTTTCTTCCATCCACACAGAGAAGAAGTTTTTTTTCAAAGTCCCACGTGCACTTGTGCCTTGCTCTAATCACAGGTGCTTAACCAGCTGCCAACCATTGCTGGTCCACTCTCCACGTGGCTCCAACTTTCCCCAAAGCTTTCTCTCAAAGAAACTTTTCTGGGAAGTTAAAAATCAATACAGTTCCTTTTGGTGTTTGATCCTTATCTGAGGATTACTTTTGAACAGCAGCTTAGATAGAGAACAATCCATGCATTCAACTTTCTCATCTGATATTTCCCCTTGCTCTTGAAATATCATAGGATCACTTTCATACACTGGCTCAGAGGATTTCTCTAACTGATCTCTACCAGGACATAAACTGTTTCCCTGCTGTCTTCCTTGTGCTAAGCTAGGGAACAGATCAGAGTTCATACCTAAGATCACGCTGCCATTAGGTTTCCTCTCTGGGTATTTTGGCCAGTAGGTAGCAAAGCTTCTATGCCCAGCTCTCCAGTCAGAATATCTGGACTTTAGGTCTCCTTTTCCATACCTCCTTAAATAGGTATTAGAGCTCCTTCTTTCTGTAGATGCAGCCGTCTCCCTTACAGGTGCTGTCCGAGGGTTCCTGGCTGTATATCTCCAAGCCTCTGGTTTCTTCCAGTCCAATGAAGAATGCTTGTCCCAGGAATCTCTCCCAGTATACGTACTGCTTTGGGCTCCTTTCTTAGACCTTCTGGACGTCTTGCTGTTCTTCCTTCTGTTCACGATCAGTCTCTCCTTCTCCAGCTCTTGCTCTCCATGCTTTCCTTGATGTTGCTCTCCATGCTGTCTGTCTGATGAATTTCTTCTATCTTTAAAGTGCCTAGAGGGCCGCTCCACCCTAGCACACTGCAGGTGTTCTGAATTAAGCCTTGCCCTAGGAGATGGGTGATTAGGGATTACATCATTGCTTCTCTGATTAGGCACACGTTTCCCTACTTCAGCTCTCCTAGAGGCTTTCTGTGAACCAGTGCATTCTGGGTCTGGTAGTCTTTTAGGTAAACACCCTGTTTTAGTGCTTTTACCAGCCAGCACAGGTTGCTTATTCAGAGCCAGTTCACCTCTTGTATTGTCTCTTCCTGAACTATGATAAGCTTCCTTATCACAAGGTCTAATGATTTACAGATTCTTTCTACTTTATCAATACAGTTGGATGATACTGAAGCAGCGCCTTCCCATTTTCTAGTTATACATACTGAATGACACCAAAAGGTGACATTCAAGCAAGACAAAACCTTCCAATTGCACAGCATATGTTGAATATCGACAGAAATCATGATATCAAACAATACCCTATTGCTTTTACTTAAAACATTATGCAAGCTCAAGGACATAAACAGAACTATTTAGGGTTTGTTTACTAAGCCAGGTTAACAGTTAACCCGGGCTATCTGCAACTAGGTCCCATTGAAAAACATGTGACCTAGTTGCAGATAGCCTGGGTTAACAGTTAGCCCAGCTTAGTAAACATACCCCTTTGTATCGTTATATTAGAGCTTAACTTGAAAACATCTCACATGAAGCTTCACACTCCCTCCCAGAATGGCTTAATAAAAGCATATTCAAAGAACTTATGAATCAACGTGCCTATCGCAACTGAGCAATGCCAGCCTGAATTGGACAAATGGAGCCTGGCTCTGAACATGCGTAAAGAGGTCCATACTACACAGTGTACAACAAAGTATAATGATTGTGTCAGACTACTAGACATGGTAGGTTTGACAGTGCGACCCCAGAAACTATCCCAGTTTATCTTATCTTGAGAGATACTTGCATCATGTTCCCAGGTCCTGTGCAGTCCCGCCAAAGAAATGCCATTATGAATTTTTAACATTTTACAGAAAATGTGAGATTACTTTCCCATTTGCTTTAGCTTTATGACATACCTCATACAAATTTGCGGTAGGGCATTCCCCATCGCATCATGGGGAACCTGTGCCAAGCTATGAGATAGGAAATCTATTTTAGCAGCCTGAATACATGACAATCTGAATCTATCAATTAGATCCTCCTGGGTGAGCATTCTTCCAACAAAGCTTCTGTCCATTAATCTGTATCAGCTGATTATACCAGATTGAGGAGAAAGCCGACAGAGTGTAAGATGTCTCACAGAAGGAATCAATCATTTTTACTGCCTCAATAGTACTACAAATAAGAGATCATTTCAATTTTGACACTTGGATACTCATTGTGGGTAGAATGCCAATCTAAGGGGAGATACCAGTGCCTTCTCCATCTCAACCTATGGTGAAGCAGAATCTTCCAAGATCCACTCCATCCTATACCACAACAGTGAAGCAGCACGATGCATCTTAAAATCAGGAAGGTCCACACCTCCCCTTTTTCTAGGTAATTGTAATGTTTTTAAAGCTATATATGTCTTTTTGTTTTTCTATAAGGCGGAGAGAATCCTGTCCAATTGAGCATAATCCAGGTAACATACTTAACTTATAAATCACACTTGGGAGCAACTTCCCCCACTAAGAAATCCTGATATGCATATGGGTTCTGCTCTGGTCTCTCTTCATAGCAGCCTGCCACAGATAGAGAGGTGGGAGTCACATAGGATTGTGAGATTTGGCAACATCACATTACAGGTGCTCATGGTTTGGGGTTACAGTCCAGGGTAATATGGCACAGTCTGCAGTGCTGGTGGTGGGGTCTTTGGTTGTTGAGTCATGGAAATCTGTGCAAGTCTTTGACTGGGCAGTTTTTGTTCTGAGGCCCATTTGTGGGCTATCAGCATACATTGGCAATCTGCTCCAGTGCCAGGGGCATGGTCTACCATGTGACCTTCTGTGGGTGCATTTGGGCTGTTCATTATTAATCTTGTTCTTCCTGCAACTGAGCACTTTCCTCCTCCAGTCAGTCAGCTAGGTGCTGGTGCAGGAATCTGGTCTGCTTCCTCTGATACGCTGTTGGAAATGAATGAAAGACAATGTTAATTCACCGGCCCTTTGGCTATTCTGCCTGTTCCATGCTGATTTTGTGTATGTCCACATTGTTGCCTACTGTTCTTTGCTTGTGCTGTGTCAGCTTCTGATCTCTCACCTCCTGAGTGGCGCACTCTTCTTCTTTGTCGGTAGGCCATTAGTCCTACAGGATGGCAGGGAGTATGTATGCTGTACTTCAAAGTGTCTGTGGGGTGTCTGCCAAAAGTAATGCACTCTCTGTGTCCCCCTCCTCTGAGGTTCCATGTTGCCACCTCATGTTTGCTGCACTGTGCCATTCACTGAACCCTGTGCCCTACTAGTTGCTACCCTTGCTCACACTGCCCCTCCTTCTGCAGACTATCTATTTCCTTATGCCCAGTCCCGGCCACTGCTGCAGCTGGGAGAGGTGCACTTGTGTGGCAGACTGTGTGGTTGCATTACATCTGCCCTATGTGTTTTGTCTGCCCTCTCCTCACGTTCACTCACAGGTTGAACTAGGCACATATTTGCAGCCATTGCATGAGTAGCATTTTGCTTCTCCAGAATCTGAATGAAAGACTTCTCTGGTGCTGTTGCATGTGCCTTCCTGGGGTGTCCTGCACTCCTCTGAAATATCTATCCCAGAAGCATTCCTGTGGCTTGCCTATGCCACCCCCAACAGAATCGTGTATGTATTTACCTCTCTGTGATGGGATGCCTGTGAATTAAAACACCTGGCCAGTCTCCTCCAGGCCTTGCCCATATTCTCACAATCCCTTCTCTGGCCAGGCCCTTTGAACAGATTGCATTCCCTACCCAACATGAGACTGACTAGGAGGAGGGTGTCACCTTCTCCAAAATTTGGCTTTTATGCCTTCACCGCCATTTCCAGATTTCCTCCAGGTCTGCAACATCACCATGCACACCACTTACTTGGCATATGGAGGCGTGCATACATGTAGTGTTCCAAAGGAGTACCTCAGCACCTACCTTTTTGCAATGTTTGCTTGGCCATTCTGTAAGGGCCATGCACTGCTACACGGTGCTCGGATCCAGGTGCCCTCTTTTTGGTGCTCTTTATAGAATCACCCTCTATCTGTCTACACAACTGAAATTTTTTACAGAATTCCTCAGCATTATTTGGATCATACCAGGGTAGAGTGAAAGTGATCTGCCTACTTCAATGGATTGTGGTGATAGTTAGCCCCTATGTTTGTTTCCAACTTTCTATACTACCCGCCACAAACATACAATAACTACTAAATAGAACACATTTAAAAGAAAAAAATCAATAACATTAAAAAAATATACTGTACATACTAAGAAAAAGACTCCATATAGCTAAGGTTTAAGTTAGAAAAGAAAAAAGATTTTCCTTACTTAAACTGTTTAACTATATATAAAGTAGCTGAATATCACCACAATACTTATTTATAACTCAGTGGCTATGGGGTCCTTCTGTCCCACAAAAAGTTGGGATCCCTGCTCTTCACCCCCTGCCAGCCCCGGCAAAAGCCTATCTGTATGAACAACAGGTTTGTATGGGGAGGCCTAGACGGGGGAGGGAGGGGGTGTTACAGGGGCGGAGTGAGTGCAGGGCATGGGCGGGCTGCACCCCAGATGTACAGGGCTAATTCAGAGGTTATTCCACGTCAGAGGTGGAAAAAGTCCCCCTGGAAGTGGCGTTTCGGCAGCGGAGACAGGTGAGGTGGAAGTGCAGGAAGTTCTCTGCAGCTGGACCATGGACATGGGAGGCCAGATCGAGGATCCAGCTGCAGGGAAAGGAAGATTTCAGAGGCAGCCGGCATTCATGACTTCTGAATGGAGCTGCGGTGCCATGGTGATGGGACGCCATGGCCCTGCAGCTCCGTTCAGGAGCCTGACAGAGCTAGTCGGGTTGTGCCTGAGCATGAGGCCAGTCAGAATCGGATCCCGGCCTGTACATCCAGGCACTAGACCTGATTCTGATCCTGCAGGGGCCACGGGATCAGAATCTGGTCTAGTTTTGCACGGCCTGATTCTGCTTGGATGTACAGGGGCTGGACGGCCTAAATGGAATAGGTCTCCACGTGTATATTCAGTGTCACTGACTATATTAAAAGTGGGTCTGATATAATAAGTGATACACATAAATGTACATGCTATTTATGTGCATAAGTCCCTATTTTAAAAGTCACGTGAATGGACATTTATGCTCATGCTGTAGGTGGTGGCTATTCTGTATGCACATGCTTAATCCTATTGCATGTACATCCAGTTTGGACACGCACATATGTTAAAACATATTATAATTCATGCACATTTCTGAACAATCTAGGCACTGTGACTAGACTGAGGTGCATTTGTACTTCCCTTTTTTAAGAGGTCCCAAATACTTGCATGGCAACACACATTAACTCTGCGGGAGTTTATAAGTTTACAGAGGGTAACTTTATGAAGTCACACCTAGACAATTTTCACACACCTATGTTAAGCCTATTTTATAGGCTTATATTGCACATAATTATTGTTTCTGTATTGTATAAACCTTTTATTTGTTTCATTATTTGTTTATCTACAATGTTCCAGTTCTATGTAAAAGAGCTGTTCATGCAGTGTTAATTTTATGTTCTATGTAAACCGCCTTGAATAGTAGAAAGGCAGTATGTAAGCAATGTTAAAGAAAGAAAGAAAAGTGGGTGCACACAATATACTGTAAGTGGCCAAATACACTCTTTCATCTAAAGCCTAGAAATGGTGTAAATGCCCATACCTAAATTTGTAAAGAACACACGCAGATTAAAGGTATTTTATAATTTGCACACATCTTGTGCACTTTGTCTATGCGCACACCCACATTGAAAGTACGCACCATTGTTTTCAAAGAACTTCCTTTATTTTTCATGTTTATGGTAAAAGATCTTGAAAAACCGAGATCACTGTACTCACCACATGCAATATGAAATAATTTTGAACTGGCAATCAACTGCATATATATTAGGAATGTAAACTTACTTTTAGTGTAGATTGAATGACATTTTATCTGATACTGACTGTGCAAAACCCTGTTGTTGACATCACTGTTCATCTCTTTCACTGAATTGTGACACAGTGGCAATCATCTTATCATTCTCTCATTAAGTTCTAAATAAGATGTAATGCATGGCATAAAATTTAAACTTGCGAAGCAATCTTACCAGTGATGGATTCATTTATTGGAGTCTGCTTCAACAAACAATGTTGGTATGTCAACAGAAGCCATTCAAGATCGGAAATACCATTTTAGTCAAATAGAAGTGACAAGTTTATTGCCAATGTTAGATATTGATTTGTCTAACTCTGTGTAATATTCCTTTTTTTGAACTCTGATCAGAAATATTAGTTAAAGGAAGGGCATGCTCTATTGCTTTGCTTACCCTCGAAAGAAAAGAAAATCTCCACTTTTCTTATGGTCTGATATGAAAAGACACCTTTTCTTTGCATTAGAAACCACAGGCTCTCTCCAATGTCAATTCTGCCAAAAAAGTTAACATAGCTACATTTTCAATTTTTCAAAATGTCATACAAAATTTGAAAGAAGTTCATGCTTTAATTATGTTTATAGTATTTTCCCATAAGAAAATGTTATCTATTAATCTAGGATCCAGAGATAAATTTAGTGAAATGAGTATAATTGTATTTAGCTCTAATGTGACATTGAAAATGGCATATACAATGAGCAGCCTATTAAAAAAGGTTAATAACAATCCTACTAAATTACAATCTCTGAACTTTGATATGCTATTAATTAAGTGGAAAAAATTAGTCAATACTAGGTCTTTATTTACAATGACAGGACATTTTTATAATAGTATATGTAGTATGCATTTTAAAGAGCAAAATTTACTTAAACATGGTGGAGCCTGATATCTGGTCAAGATGGGCATGTAAGAGCGGTGCTCCAGAGGGCAAAGACAAGAATTCTGTTTTTTCTGCAATATTTGATCATATAGTTCCTACCTACGTGGTTGCTACTCGATCCCAGATATGTCAGGTTCCAAGCAGACGTGGTTGGATTCCCAACTATCTCAAAATGCTAGTGCAAAAAGAACCAAGACAGAACTTCTCTCTCCTCACAAGATGGCGGTCATCCGAGATGGCCGTGAGACCTTGCAGGAGATCTTGGCTGAAATTCGGGCAAAGAAATGGTCAAAGCTAGTGGAGAATCGCTAAGTGCAATGCAGGAAGATACCAACGCTTTGAGATCTTCGTTGGAGCTAAATATGGCCCATTTGGAGAAGGTAGAGAAGGTGGTGGCATCGCATGGGGAGAGGCTTGAGGCCATCGAGAAGCAGGCCAAGTTGATTCGCTCACTGCAAAGAGAGGTAGAAGAAGGCAATAATCGCTCACGGCAAAACAACATAAGGGTACTGGGAGTGCCTAAGGGAGCAGAGGGGCATGACTTGATATCCTTTCTGTAGGCTATGATTCCAGGTGTGTTAAAGCTGCATTTCACTATGCCGTTTGAGATTGAGCACGCCCATAGAGTGACTATGCAGCCCGGGCCATGAACAAGCGTCCACGCCCAATTATCCTGAAAGTTCTACATTTTCAAGAAGTGTTGCAAATAATGGCAGCAGCCAGAGCACTCTCAGCTTTGGAATATCAGGGGCATAAATTCCTGTTTTTTCCGGACTTCGCGAAGGCGACGGTGGATTGGAGAAAGAGTCTTTTGGCGCTGCATCCACGCTTGGTACAACTGAAGGCCCATTTTGGACTGTTATATCCTGCCTGCATGAAAGTCACGCTGCAGTCGGCAGTGATGCAGTGAAGGACATATTGTATCTGTTAGCTACCAGAACAGATTGGGTTCTTTATTCTATGTATTAGTTACCCCAACTAATACTATTTCTTATGTATATCTCAGTTACCACAACTGAGCTTCTATATCGGTTACCCCAACTGATGCTTATCTATCAGTTACCAAAACTGAAGCTATGAATTTGGTTTCACCTCCCTGGATCCTGCTTCTCAGTGCAAGCACTTGGGAACAGCAAATAAGCACACTATAGGTATGATATAAGCTGCTCAGTTTATTTAGGGTATAGCTTAGCTTATATATCATAAAAATGTACCATATATGTCATGGAAAGTTACAGACAGGTGCAAAGCTAAATTACAGGGTTAAAAGGTTATCTTTGCAGAACTGCTTGCAGAGTTAAAAGGTTATCGTTACAGAGCTTCCAAAAAGGGGATCTTACAGAAAGAGGAATCGGCATGTCTTGTCTTCTTTGATTTCTTTCCTTATTTCTCCTTACAATGTGTGTGCATTCCTTTTGCAAAGCTAAGCTAAAGAGCTTTTCTGCAAGGTTATCAAATGACCTATTTTCTACATTCACAGTAAACAAGTTAACAGACTTGTCTGCAAAGTTGGTAACTGACCTATGTCCTACATACACAGCAAGCAGGCTAAAAGATTCTTCTGCAGACTTGGCAAATGACCTGTGGCCTACACAGGCAGCAAGCATACTTGTAATAACCCTGATACGTTTGATACATATATACCTCAAAACACACCTCTTTCAGTCCCATTATAGGCTGACCTAACCAATAACCTCTGCTCCAAAATGGTCCCAACATTTTGACAAGGGCATCACCAATTGATCTGTCATATTGTATATATGTATATACGTAGCACACCCCCACCCACGCATCCTAATGTATATGTATATAGGTAAGCAAACCCGCACTCAATTAATCAAATGTAAATCAAATGACCCTGCGTTGTTGTTTCAAATCAAATCTTTAACCAGCAAAATGTAAATCATACAAATTACTGTACTGTACAGTGCAACCTAATCTGTAAAGTTAACCGCTGCTGATCGTAGGAAGTAGCGGTATACAAGTGTCTACTAAATAAATAAATAAATAAAATATAAAATTCCTTCTAATATATACATATTATTCCTCCATACATAATATTCCTTCTAACAGTATCTTCTATTTGCCACAGTTTTCTAGTGCTTGCCATTTGGGCGTTCAACTGGTCTGAGATCGTGGGAAGGCGAGTTATCCACGCAGAAGTGACATATAAGCGTGTTACACTGCTATCTCCTGGGACATTTATGCTGTTTCATTTATGAGACATTATTTTTACTTTTAAGATGGGAGGTGGGCAAGATGTGATATTCAGAGTATTGCAGGAATGTGGGAGTGTTGGGTCATTGAGCCCTCTGGGTCTATCTTGTCCTAGCAGGCTCACCCGCTAAGTTTTTTGTGTATTATAAAGCCCCCTTGGAATGTGTTTTTTTCTTTTTCTTTTCCTTTTATAGGTAGGTGTTTCATTGCATTCATTGCATTTGATCATATGACGGGGCCTTTGCTCATTTTCTTTGGGCTATAAATGCAGCCATACTTTAAAAGCGCTTAAGAAGCTGTTCTATAATGTTAAATGTAAGGCTACAACACCGAATTGTTTCTGTAACTTATGAATGCTTCTTCGGAGGTATATTTAGTATGTTCTCTGGGATTGAGTACCTAAACGTTAAGGGCATTAATATCTGCTACCAAGAGGAGTGTTCTCTTCCGTATGGTAGGATAGAAATTGTTGACATCTCATTGCTGCAAGAGACAAACTTGAATGTAATGGAGTTATTGAAATTTGGCACGCTGGCCTTATTTCAGAGGAATTTCTGCTGCCCATGTTCACAATCTCATTCACCCTCTTTGACTTAACGAGCTCTAATTATACACAGTAATGTGGTCATCGCTCTGATTCTTGGTGGGGTCCTTTTGAAGATATAAGTATGTCTATCACTCATAAAGTGAATTGTATAATGGGAATACTACCAGTGTTCCTTCAAGTAAAACACCTTGTTAATATTGATAGAACTTTAGCTCAGCTTTCAGGGAGAAATAACCACCTAGATTTGCTTGTGGAAAGCTTGGGTTTGCATAGGACAGTGGGGGAAGGAGTTTCTCTGAATGCCTGGCCTATATTGTGTTTTTATCAAAACAAGGTTCACAATGGGTGGAGGGGGCCGTAGGTATACGTTTAATATGCAGATGAGAATAAGTGTTGGTCTCATCAAGGAGATATCAACAAATTGGGATATGTGACATAAGATTGACTTAACATTCAGTCTCACTGGGCTTAAACATAGAATCGTATTGGGTGGTGCTGGGACTCAGGGCCACTCTCTCCTGATCTGGCATCATTTTTCAATCAGCAAATGGGCATCTCGTCCTTATAAAGGGACTGTCAGTTTGAATTGGCTCCAAGTTCGGGAGTGGCCCTTTCCCGTTGTTCCAAATTAGAAACATGCTACTGAGTTTGGTAGATACTCATGATGGTGCATTTATGCCTATGTTTCTCTGTTGTGGAGTTCTGGCTCTTTTATAGCCCTTGCAGGCCTTGTAGGTTTTCAGAAGTTCTGTGCTTTTCTTTTTCTCTTATTTGGTTCCTGATGATCGTAGGATAGTGGGAGGGACAGGGTGAGGTGGGCTGTGTTTTTATCTTTAAATATCTTGTGTCACAGAGACAAGTTGTGTATTTTAATTTTGTTGTAATCTGGTTATTTTCTTTTTTCTGTTTTGCTCTTCTGTTTGTATTTTGTTGGAAAATATAAGTAAAGAAATTTTAAAAAAAATTACTTAAACATATAGGGGTATGTTTACTAAACTGCGTTAGTGTGATTCGCGTTAGGATCCGCGGTACAGGCAGAAATCCCAAATAAGGACATGAGCGGTACATCATTGCAGATAACACACATTACCAGGCGCCATAGCTTAACGAGCGGTAGAAAACACCGTGCAGAGCGCCACGCAAGGCGCCCTGTACGGCGCCCATAAGGCGTTTGATAAGGTGTTTAGAAAAGTGTCAAGGGCTGTAGCACAATGGTTAATACACTGACTGATGGTGCAGGGGTGGTGAGTTCAATCCCCCTGTGGGTATAATGAGTAAAGCTGGCTGAGACATTACCTTTTACACTAAATCAGTGTTGTCTGAAGCAGTTTGTTGTCTAATTTTAATTAGTGCTGCCAACAAACACACCCTCACAGGGCCGTAACCTAAGGTGCCGCATAAGGCACCCTACAAGGGACACCAGAGGGTACAGTATAATGTGCACTGTTCGCCAAGGCACCCTATAATGTCTCCCATGGGGCACCCTATAGGACACAGTACAGGGTGCCTCATAGGGCACGTTATAGGGTGCCCAATGAGGTGCCGTAAGGAGACAGCACTGTGAGGGTGGTGTTGCTGGCAGCACCAATGTAAAGTAAAAAAAGAAAATGCCTCAGACAGCCCCACCAAAGAACTCCACTGTGGGTTCAAACCCATAACCTCTGGCTCCACAGGCAGTGAAGGAAGTAGTAGGCCATATCACTAGTGCTACTAGAAAAATCCCTGGCTGGCTCCTGAAGGACGTCATGTCACCACACAAACTGTCTGCTGTGGTGGCCAGGATCTGGGTTAACGCACCCATACCCATGGCGCACTGTACATGCAGATCAGCAGTCTATAGGTGAACACAAGATGGGGTATGCACCCCCACAGCACCTTGGCTTGGTAGGGGGAACTGACCGTGTGCGTCACTGCCACAGAGTAGCTACAGACAGTAGCCCAACAGGGTGCCCCATAAGGTGCATGAAAAGGTGCCCAGAAAGGCAGCCAGAGCTATAGCACAATGGTTAATACACTGACTGATGGTGTAGGGTTTGTGAGTTCAATCCCCATGTGGGTCCAAGGAGTAAAGCTGGCTGAGACATCACCTTTTACTTTAAAGCAGTGCTGTCTGAAGCATATGTTGTATAAGTTTAATTAGTGCTGCCAGCAAACATACCCTCACAAGGCTGTAACCTAAGGTGCCGTATAAGGCGCCCGACAAGGCATTCCAGAGGGCACAGTATAATGTGCACTGTCCACCAAGGCACCCTACAATGTCCCCCATGGGGCACCCTAGAGGGCACATTACAGGGTGCCTCATAGGGCACGTTATAGGGTGCCTGATGAGGCACCGTAGGGAGATAGCACTGTGAGGGTGGTGTCACTGGCAGCACCAATGTAAATTAAAAAAAGAAAATGCCTCAGACAGCCCCACCAAATAACCCCACTGTGTGATCAAACCAGGAGCGGCCCAAGGGGGGTGCGGGGCCATGTGCGGAGACTCGGTGCGGGGCCTCATTTGCATAAGTGGCCTTATTTGCATAAATATTTGCATAATGTTACCATACACTAACTTTTAGTAAACATGTCTCTTAATGAGGGTATGGATAAAGAAAGACTAAAAGATTTCTACATTACTATAATCCAGTGCCAACCGCCAGGCACATTAGGAACTGCTACAAACGCTGCCCATTTAGAACCCATAGCAAACCCGCCATATCCTGACAGCATTACCAGGACTCACAAAGCACCATACCTTACCCATCAAAAGGCAACACTGCAAATATTAAACCAATACATTTCAGAGAATACTGGGGAAAGAGAACAAGTGGCAATGTCAAATAGGAATTACATAAACAGAATACCTCAGCTCAGTTACACGTGCAGAACATAGACCGTCACCAAACAAGAAATCACAATGTAGAAACAGGAAGACAATAATTAAATTGGGAACCCCAAAAGCCAAACTTGGAATGTACAACAAAACTAGAAATAAAACTATAAATTAATTTCCTCTTGTACCAAACAAAGCGCAGACGTTAATGATGCACATTTCCCAGAGCTTTCATATTCCAGTTAATAAATTCAAAATAAAGAGATATCTTTCTACCTTTTGTGCATTTTTTTTCAGTTGCAATTGCTCCAGCCACTTTCTTCTGGTTTCTTCATGTTTTCTGCTAACTCTCCATCGTCTGCTGTCCATTTGTTCTTTCTTCTCTCTTCTAGTTTTTTTTTTTTCCATTCTCTCTCTCTACATCTGCTTTAACATACTAATCTTTCTCCTTTTGCTCTTTCCTCATTCCTATTTCATCCACACAAATTTTACCCCTCCATCCTCAATCCCCACTTACTCTCCCAATAACTGGCCAATTGTAGATTTTTCATCCCTCCCACACAAAATATTTTCCCCTCTCCATTTTACTCTCCCAGCCCCATCCCATTCTAATCCTCCCCCAACATCAGCTCCCTTCTAGTTTCAGTCTCACCCAGCATCCATTCCCTTCTAGTCCCTGCATCAGCCCATTTCCAGTCCTACCCCCCATCAACCCATTTCCGGTCCTAGCTCCCCCATCCATTTTCAGTCTGAGTCCCTTCATCAGCTCATTTCCAATCCTAGCCCCCCATCAGCCCATTTCTAGTCATTTCCTAGCCCCACCATCAGCCCATGTCAAATCCTAGCTCCCCTCCACTCAGCCCAATTCCAGTCCAAGCCCCCCCATGAGCCTACTTCCATGAGTCCATTTCAATTCAAGCCCCCACCACAGCCCATTTCCAATCTTAGCTCCCCCCAACAGCCCATTTCCAGTACCAGTCCTAGCCCCCCATCAACCCACTTCCAGTCCTAACCCCCCATCACCCCATTTTCAGTTTAAGCCCCCCCTATAACCCATTACCAGTCCTAACCCATCAGCCCACTTCCAGTCTTAACCCCATCAGCCCATTTCCAGTCAGCCCCCATAGCCCACTGCCAGTCCTAACCCCCCCATCAGCCCACAGCCCATTACCAGTCCTAACCACATCAGCCCACCTCAAGTCCTAACCCCTCCCCATCAGCCCATGTCCTGTCCTAGCCCCCCCATAGCCCATTATCAGTCCTAATCCCCCCATAGCCCATTACCAGTCCTAACCCCCCCATCACCCCATTTCCAGACAGCCCCCATCAGCCCACAGCCCATTACCAGTCTTAACCCCCCCCAGCCCATTACCAGCCCTAACCCCCCATCACCCCATTTCCAGACAGCCCCCATCAGCCCACAGCCCATTACCTGTCTTAACCCCCCCATAGCCCATTACCAGCCCTAACCCCCCAACAGCTCACAGCCCATTACCAGTCCTAGCCCCCCAGCCCATTATCTGTCCTAGCTCCCCCGCAGCCCATTATCAGTCTTAACCCCCCCAGCCCATTACCAGTCTTAACCCCCGCCGCCCCCCATTACTAGCCTTAACCCCCCCTGCAGCCCATTACCAGTCTTAACACACACCCCCAGCCCAGCACGTCTTAACACCCCCCAGCCCAGCCCAGTCCAGCACCAGTCTTAACACCCCCCCAGCCCAGCCCAGCCCAGCACCAGTCTTAACAGCCCCCCCAACCTAGCCCAGTCCAGCCCAGCACCAGTCTTAACACCCCCCCAGTCCAGCCCAGCCCAGCACGTCTTAACAGCCCCCCAACCCAGCCCAGCCCAGCACCAGTCTTAACACCCCCCCAGCCCAGCCCCAGTCTTAACACCCCCCCCAGCCCAGCCCAGCCCAGCCCAGCCCAGCACCAGTCTTAACACCCCCCCAACCCAGCCCAGCACCAGTCTTAACAGCCCCCCCAACCCAGCCCAGCCCAGCACCAGTCTTAACACCCCCTCCCCTCCCCTCCCCTCCCCTCTCCATATCGGCTTATGGCAAATTTAAAATTTAAAAAAAAAACTGGCTCTGGCTGCTGCCGCCGCGGCAGCAGCAGAATGGAGTGTCCCACGGGGCCCCCTCTCCTTGCTGAGCCTCTCTGCAAGGGCTTTCAGATTCGCGAAGGGAGAGTGTCTCCCTCGCGTCTCTGTTAAGCCCGCAGGGGCTAATGGGAAATTTCCCATCAGCCCCTCGCGTCTAAAGGGGCAGATGGGAAATTTCCCATTAGCCCCTGCGGGCTTAACAGAGACGCGAGGGAGACCCTCTCCCTTCGCGAATCTGAAAGCCCTTGCAGAGAGGCTCAGCGAGGAGAGGGGGCCCCGCGGGACACTCCATTTTGCCGCGGAGGCCGCGGTGGCCGTGGCAGCAGCCAGAGCCAGCTTTTTTTTTTTTAATATAATTTAAAAAAAAAATGCAGAATGTTCTTTGCGCGGGGCCCCCTGAAATGCGGGGCCCTGTGCAAAGAACATTCTTGCTCAATGGACGGGCCGGCCCTGGATCAAACCCATGACCTCTGGCCCCACAGGCAGTGAAGTACCTAGTGGGCCATATCACTTGTGCTACTAACAAATCCCTGGCTGGCTACTGAAGGACGTCAGGTCACCACACAAGCTGTCTGCTGTGGTGGCCAGGATCTGGGTTAACACACCTGCACCCATACCCATGGCGTACTGCACATGCAGATCAGCAGTCTATAGATGAACACAAGATGGGGTATGCACCCCCACAGCACCTTGATCAGGTAGGGGGAACTGACCATGTGTGTCACTGCCACAGAGTAGCTACAGACAGTAGCCCAACAGGGTGCCCCATAAGGTGCAAGAAAAGGTGCCTAGTAAGGCAGCCAGAGCTATAGCACAATGGTTAATACACTAACTGATGGTGTAGGGTTCATGAGTTCAAACTCCCTGTGGCTCTAATGAGTAAAGCTGACTGAGACATTACCCTGTACCTTAAATCAGTGCTATCGAAGGCATTTTGTTCAGTAATTTCAATTAGTGCTGCCAGCAAATACACCCTCACAGGGTCATAACCTAAGGTGCCGCCCAAGGCGCCCATAAGCCACTCAAGAGGGCACATTATAAAGTGCACTGTCCGCCAAGGTCCCCTATAGGGCGCTTTGTAGGATGCCTCATAGGGCACCGTATAGGGCTCCTGATGAAGCACCGTAAGGAGACAGCACTGTGAGGGTGTTGTTGCTGGCAGCACCAATTTAAATTTTAAAAAGAAAATGCCACAGGCAGCCCTAACAAATAACCCCACTGTGTGATCAAACCCATGATCCGTGGGTCCAGATCAGTGGTCCACAGATGACCACCGGATGGGTTATGCACCCCCACAGCACCTCTGCCTGGTAGGGGCAACTGACTGTGTGTGTTACTGGCACAGAGTAGCTACAGACAGTAGCCCAACAGGGCGCCCACAAAGCGTATGACAAGGTGCCCAGTAAGGCGTCCAATAGGGCATCCTAGGCTAAGCGCCATATCAGGTACACATGGATAAAGCATTGCAGAAGGCACCCTGGGCCATAGAACCATACATCAAGGTGGCCCAACAAGGGTATGGTGTCCAAGGTCAGTGTTCCCTAGGGACTGCAGGGTGCGTCAGGAAGACCTGCATGACCTGTGAGGAACAGAGACAGATGTAGCCCTAAAACCACATAGAGCATGCAGGAAAGGCAATGAGCAGGTGAGTGAAGGAGGGAGAGCTGGGAGTCACTGGACCTGCCATATCTGCAGGCATCCCATGTGGCTGCCAGCAGCGATGACAAACCTGGCGGGGGCACCTGCACCACAGCACAGGGTGGTGGCAATGTAAAGTACTGGAAAGACAGTGTGTGGCAGATGAAGGGAATATGTGTCCCCCAGTGGAGGTGGAGGTGGCAGGATAGTTTCAATGATGGGTGGACAGAGGAGTGGTGGTGTCATACAGATGAGGCACAGGCACGGCAAGCACAAAGAGGTGCAATGCAGGAAAGGGTAGTAGTGCAGGACATGGGGTGACAGCCCACACTGGCATACAGGACACCTCACAGCTGGCAGATGCAGATAGATGGACCGAAGTATGGTTCGCAACTGTGATGAGGGCAATATGAGCAGGCAGCACATAGCAGCCAAGATGTGACTGTTACAGGGATCACAGGTACCAGTGTAGGAAAGGCATCAAAAAAGGAGAACAAAGAGTGCGTGAGTCCATGACCACTAGGATGGAAAGTACTGCACAAAAAAATAGGCTACACCACCACACTGAGGCGCACAGCAATGGCTGCATACAGGAACACTGCACGTCACCACTGAAAACACCAGCTGTGTGTCAGGAGAGGGCAACCCAAACAGTCACCATGATGCAATGCACAGGTGAGGCAGATGTCCACAGCTCATATCACAGTCTATAGGTGGGACAGGAGGCACATATAAGCAGATGCACACACACCATGAGATGTAACACAGTATAAACAGCATGCAAAAGAGCATGGGAGCGATACTTGAAGGGTGTCAGGGGCCAGCTGAAGGGAAAGCTATGTGGATGGCCTGTGGACCAGGGCAATGGACTGAAAAAGGAGCATGTGAAAGACCAACTTGCTCAGTGATGTGGCTCACACCAACCAACAGCAGCAGTACCAATCCACCAACCACACTGGTAACATGGTCACCACCAAAAAAAGCTACAGGTCATCCACAAGATGTGGCAGATAAGCTGCAGACAGGGCACAATGACATGCACAGGCCAAAGATGGAAGGGTGTATGGAGATGTGATGGTGCTGCAGACAGCACATGGGCAGATAATCAGCAAACAGGAAAGGAAAAGGAACAGAACATGTGGGGTACAAGCCGGCAACCTATGCATTCACAATGCATATCTGTGACCACTATCCCAAAGAACCCTAACAACCAAAATGCAAACAATGGTCCACAGAAGGCACCCACGAGATCACAGCAGACATCTTATCCTGCACCCTGATGCCTTTGATAAACCCACAGGGCCTGTGTGGCAGGCACCGTCACCAACACACATCCAATCCATGTTGCGAGGCCACCTACCTGGTGCTGCCTGTGGACCCTAACCACCCTGACCCCACACCATCATTGTCTACCCAACCCCTGGCCCCAATCCGTCACCCGTCGCAACGAGACTGTAAGATGCGATGAGGAGGGTGTCAACACGACACGTCTCCACAGCGCTGTGTACAGGGAGCATTTACAGACAAAGGTATGGAGTCATTTATGTAAGTAAACAGTTGTTCATCCCGCCATACCCGCCATATGAAGCAGTGGCCAATGTAGGGCCACATGGCGGTGCCAAGGCAATAGGGAGGGGCAATAAGAATGCAAACCGCAGTCCAAATGTACCTATCCCCAGGTGACATGTGAACCCATGGACCCCTGGTCAGAGGTACTGTGTCTGAACCAGTAGGCCAACAGCCCCACTGTGCAGGTGTGGTACGTGTGTCAGGGATGGATGTAGTGGGAATAAAATATGTGATATAACCATACCCAGACATGGTACACATCAGCAACACCTTTACGCTGTGTGGATAAAAATGAGTCCCCTCAAGTACAGTCAGTACATGTTGAATGCCGCTTGTGTTAACGTCTACAACTAAGGCCCAAGGGACAGCTTGCTCTGACTTCATCACACTCAAAATTCAAACCCAGCAAAGATTGAGCAATGAAATGAGTCCCGACCCTGTCCCAGAGAGCGTACACAATGAGTATCTCAGAATACCATACAGCCAATGAAAGGCTATCACATGGCTAACTTGGGCCTCTAAAATGAACAAAGGAAAACATACCCAAAGATGACATACATCATTATCCACAGTTTATCTGCAGGAAACATGACTCGCAGGTCAGCACACAGTGTGTGAGAACAGGATTTAACAGCCAAAAGTGGAGACAGGATGCTACAGTGTGACATATCGGGAAGCAAAATTTATATCAACAATAATGCAGAAGAAGAAGGAAATAAATCAAATTGTCAGAACGTTGTGGAGATAAACAGGGAGAGGATTTCCTGATGCATAGACATAGCCCATCCCAGTGGGGTGAAGCTGTCCGCCATCGCCAGGATTGACTATGCCTAAGCCAGGTGCTTCGTATGTCATTCCATGGATTGAAAATGAAATCCATACCTTACCAAAGCAAAGCGTGTTGTGACAGGCCTGGCAAAACCTAAATAAAACAAGTCCTATGTGCCTATGGTGTCAGTAACACATAAACAAAAGTCCTGTAGATGTATGTTGGGGTCGAACACAAACAGCCAAAACAAAACATAGGCAATCCCCAAAGAAAGTTAGGGGAGGCCCAGAAAAGCCCCAACACCACCTACCCCCGCACCCACAGGCATGCACCCGGGTGTCGTACGCAACTGACCATGCATGGATACCCGTGCTTACCTCCATATACAGTCCCCCAGTGTGGCTATCAGCACCCATGGCTGGCTGTACAAGGTAGATTCTGATGGCCCACAGAGCCATCTACACACACCTGATCCCTCCCTGGCTAAACAAACCATGAGTGATGCCTGTCATGATAACAGTGGTGCCTGGATGGCTCACCAAGGCCAGAAAGTGGACATAAGAGGATGCGTTCTATCACAACAACAAAATTGTTAATTTTCTTAGTTTATCGTTCTATGGACTTCACAAAAATGCAGACCACAAACTGTTGATTTCCAAGGTTTCAGACTTATTGATTGCAAACTGGCAGGCAAGCCTGACCGAAGAATGCTTACGTAGCATCAACGACCTTTAAACAGGAAATCAATAGTGCGATTTTTTACCAAGGCAAATGTGATGCATAACAGAACAGTAATTGCTTCATGGATAAAGCGTTAAGATAAAACATCTTATCCAGGTACTTAGCTTCAAATATCTAACGCTATCTCTTCAGAGCATTCCAGTCTCAATCCCCAGACTGGAATGCTCTGAAGAGATAGCGTTAGATATTTGAAGCTAAGTACCTGGATAAGATGTTTTATCTTAACGCTTTATCCATGAAGCAATTACTGTTCTGTTATGCATCATATTTGCCTTGGTAAAAAATCACACTATTGATTTTCTGTTTAAAGGTCGTTGATGCTACGTAAGCATTCTTCGGTCAGGCTTGCCTGCCGGTTTGCAATCAATAAGTCTGAGACCTTGGAAATCAACAGTTTGTGGTCTGCATTTTGGTGAAGTCCATAGAACAATAAACTAAGAAAATTACCAATTTTGTTGTTGTGATTGAACGCATCCTCTTATTTACTAGTTATACGTTCAGTAAGAGACCTTATATCTGTCAGAAAGTGGACATGGCCATAACTGTACCTTCCATTCATCATCGTTACACATCCCTGCCCCACCCACCATTGTCGGTGTCTGTGGATAACTCTGTAACTCCCCCAGTGTCCCCAGGTTGCAATCCATGCCAAACATGGACCCCACCCCATTCCACGCCACACAGCCAGGTTGTAGCTAGCACCTGCCCCCTCCCCTACAACTCCAGTGACACCCGCCCCACACACCATCAACACACTGCCAATACGGCCACACATTGTCCAATTGCATCCCATTGGTACCGCAGTAGTCTGCCCCCTGCATCCAACCATGTGTCATGCTAGTCATGGGTGCACCACCCCCCTGTCTGGTCACAGCAAAGCGCCCCCCAACCCCTTACCAAACCCATGACAGACCCCCTGTACAGGGACCCAGATGCAGGGACCCCGTGGTGACCCACCACCCCGCATCTCCCAGCTCCCTGTACAATCACCCCTGAAAACATCGTGCCCAAGCAGGCACCCATCTCCAGTGCAGCACACCCCTACTGGCAGCCCTACACTCTGCCCTCGTCTCCATGATAAAACATATGCTGTGAGCTCACCCCCACCGTATGTACAGAAGTCATCATCCCCAACCTCCCACAGACACAGGATGAAGCATGCAAAGTCAACAGGTACCATGCAAAGTCACCAGTGATGTATCAATGTTCCAGAACAATGCAAAGGTGATCCCCCCCAGCTGCAATCAACGAAACACCCAGACAGTTCATGGCAGCGACGGTGTGTCAGTCTCCCCAGTGACAGTTGAAGTAGCAGGCCAACAATGAGGTCCAACAAAGGCCTGTGTCCAACTCACAGAGGTCCATCTCCCAGTGGCAACAACACCCAGGGACAGTTTCACAGATGTGTAGTGTCCAAACAAATATGGCTGATGGGGTCACCAGATGCAGTGTAGTAGATGTGTCATGTATGTTGTCTGTGTCCTGTGTGAAAAGGGGTAGAAATAAGGTAAGGGAATGGCACAACTAACCCCCACCATCAGGTCACAATGAAGACAGTCTAATGTTTCAAAACCTCTGTATGGTGCTCACGAAAGTATACAGTGTATCTTCTGCTGACTCAAATTGTCATTTTCCACTGACAATCTTTCATACTTAAATCAGAGTGGTCGCAAGGTTTCCGCAATGATAGGCTACCATTGACTTTTGTCTCTGTCAAATGGACAAGCGCCTTTTCACATCAACGACCCCAATTGGAGGCGACCACCCCCTTTCAGACTTTAAAACTATTCTGGAGTGTAATGCAGTAAACCTTTTTGTAATAATTTGAAACCAGTGCTTAGCTTTCAAAAGAGGTTTCTGCGTTCATCGCTAATTTGAGTCAGCAGAAGATACACTGTATACTTTTGTGAGCACCATACAGAGGCTCTGATACATTAGTTTGTCAGATACTAACCTGTAAAAGAAGACCATAATAGATTTGTCATATACAAAGGAGACAGTGACATCACAATATGTGCATCATGAATGCGTAAATATCACAACATGACATGGCCACAACACACAGCACAGTGCACATGGACCAAAGCAGGAGATGGCCCTGCAGACCAGGACACCATCTCAACATGGTCATGTAAATTCCAATGTCACACAGGTATCCCAGAGGTCCACAGCATGTCCAGCAGTGGTGGTGCAAAGAGATACCACAGAAAGGCATGTTGATACTAACAGGCCAAGGACGCATCTGCACGTGGTGTATGTCCCAGATGATCGAAGGTAGAACCTACCTGAAAGGTATAGCAGTGGTATGATGGGGAAACTCTGAGTCAGGCAAGGGCACAAGGGGCCCCAGTGGAGGCTGCAGATGTCAAGGAACTGCATCCATCACCACGTCTGCACGGTCAGCTGTCAGTGTAGCATGTCCGAGGAATGTTGCGTTGCGTGAAGACAAAACATTGACATGCAGTGTCCTGCCATCAAACATGAGACACGTCAGGGAACAACATATGACACATGCACACAATGTACAGAAGGGCATAAGCAGAAGGGCATAGAGAGACGGGTGAACATCACTAGACAGGTGGCCAGACACATCCCTGAAACAGACAAAGGCAGAGGGGAGCAGAAGGTAGCGTCAGGCAGACACGTCCCAAAGACACAGAGACATACACCGTGAGACAAGGTACGCATGCCGCAAGCTGCAGATGGCTGCACTGTGGACAATCAGGAACCAGTGGAGACAACCACCCCAGTCCATGCATGGGTGCACCGAAGTTGTCTAATGTCGCAATTGCAGTGAGGTCTGTACGTGCGCTCAAACAATACAATGCCCTGAGTCTGAAGATACACACAGCCTGGTAACATGTGCAGTAGGTGCAGTATGTAGATGCATGGGAACGCGCATCCCCACAATGTACCCACATACATGGATGTATGTGATCACACACGTTGGATGCCAGTGGGGGAAGGGGGTGGCATGTCCTTCTGATGCAGCACGGTGCAAATATACGGCGTCCTACATCTCGCACCTTACCCAGAGACCTAGGTGCGACTGGAACACACGATGCATACCCACGTGCGTTGACATAGCATGGCGCGTACGTGTGACGTAATGTTTGCGACACATATTGCAGGATCCTCATACGCACGTGGGAATGCGCCCGCACACACCAAACAATGACGACAAGATCAACGTGCATGCATGCAGCAGGACTCACGATGGAAGCCAATGGGTGCGTGTATGGTGCAGTGCACACCAACCTTGCCGATATGGAAGGATCCTGGGACGGTGAGGGCAAAATGCTGTGTTCCACCTGTAGTAACGCATGTAGGATATGTCAGCTCAATGATACGTGAATGCGTGCGGAAGTGTAATGCGTGGCATAACGCGTGGCGTAAAGCGCGTAGAACCACACCCAAGTTACACATATAAATATAGCAGGTTTGGAATGCAAAACACCTCAGCACACATACCCAAGCACAGCATGGCGGATAGCGATGGGGGAAACCAGGGAGCTGCAGAGGGGCACAGTGCACAGTTACCAGTGCACACACCCACAGGCGAGGAGGATAGCGAAAGGCCAGGGTCATCTGGGGCTGCACACCACCCCGGCTAACAGGCCACTGTTGCACCAGGGCAGAAGCGCCACAGGACCCCTGTGGCAGAGGAGGCCAGAAAAAGGGTGGTGAGGTTTAGCCAGGAGGAAAATGACCTACTCCTGGCCAGCATCCTTGAACACTTTGAGGTGCTGTTTGGTCGGCAGAGCGCAACCACAACCAGTGCCACACGCACCAGGGCATGGGTAGAGGTGCAGGCAGTGGTGGTGGCAGCAGCAGGGGGACCCCACCATGACACTGAAAACCTCAGGAAGAGGTATTGTGACATAAAATGAAACATCAGGATGGAGCTGAACAGGGAGCGACGTGGAGCACAGGGCACTGGAGGGGGCCCAGCACAGATGGCCAACCTGACAGTGCTCGAGCAGTGCCTGGCAGACTGGCTCGGACCCGTCTACATACATGGCCTGCCCCCTGCATTGGACACGGCGCACCCGAGTGCCGGTAGGTCTGAGTGAGCTGTACTGGTGGGGGACCATACACACACTTGTGCAGGGGTGGGCTGGGGGGTGTAGGGGCAGTACATGGCTGACGGAGATCCAGGGGGTGATACTGACACAGGGTCTAGGGGTGGGCCATCACAGGGGCAGCTGTAGGTACACATCCCAGTGTGGGGGGGGGAGTAGGTGTTGACAGAGGGCAGGGGGCAGCACAGCACAGTGGATGAGTGTGGGGGCGGGGGGGACAGGCCCATGGTAGCAGCAGAGCTCAACAATGTGTTGTGGGGACACAGTGCAGGGATGGCGAGGTCAGCAGGGCCACATGGGTAACAATGCAGGCGACAGGGAGGCGCACTGCACCTGTGCCTGCCATGGGCAATGGTTGCAGGGATGCAGGTGGTATTGGGGTGGCACAGGGCACAAGGCAGCGTGCAGGGGGGAGGGGGCCCCAGTAGTGCAGGCCACTGGGGGCACCAGCAGGACTGGGATGCTGCTGGGGGTGCACAGGGGCCCTGACCTAGACCCACGTGGCCCACCCACATGCATGTGCCGGCCATGTGCTGCCACCAACAGGCTTCCATCTGTCTCACTGCCAAAGGTTGGTCCCACCCTGCCCATGCAACTATGCCCACATATCCCCACCGCCACAAGACATGCCTGTCCCCGGCTCCATTGGAACAGCACACTGGCCCTGCCACAGCAGCCACACCAGACCATGTGGGGTGCCCACAGTACCACACACCAGCGGCCATGGGTGGGTCACCATGGGCACCGGGAACACGGAAATGGGACGGTGAAACTCACACCCACGCACAGGTGGCCTCTATGTCCACACCTCTGTAGCCTTGGTTGCATCACACCAACCAGGGTGCCCTGCACCCCACACAATGCATATGTAGGGGGGTGCAACGGGGGCGGAAAGGCAGCCACGTCCTACCTAACCTATGTATCATTTCTCCCTACAGGTGACATTTACGCCATTGAGGTTGCAGAGGAGGTGGACGAACACACTGACCCTGGGCCAGGGTGCATTGAGGATGCTGTGCCAGAGGTGCTGCCAATGGGGGCCACAGCAGTGGGAGCGGGGGGTCAGGTCCCACCCCCGGAGGAGGACAGTGGGCAGGGCCTATGGCAGGCAGAGGCCAGCACGCCACCAGCGGTGTCCGCAGCTGACTCACATTGGGAAAGGCAGGAGGCAATGTCCGCCATCACAGGGGTCATTGGCGAGATGCGGGCGCACTCCCAGGTGGCACAGAGGGATGCCAAGGGTGAGTGGTCAACCGCATTGGTGTGTGTATGCCTATGTACAGCTGGCTTATGGTTCCCTGTCTCACAGTGCACATCCTGCCCCCCCCCAGGTGTACAGCATGTACTGCGTGTGGTCGCCCACGAGCAGCAGAGGCAAAGGCATGAGACATGCCGCATGCGACACGCAATGTCAAGGATGACGGCACGGCTGGACGACCTGGCGACCTCAGCACGTGTCATAGCCGCAAGCCTAGAGCTCCTAGTGGCAGGCAGGGGGGCCCCCACAGGACTGCAGGTGTCACCGCCACCACCACCACCAGCAGTGGCAGAAGCAGCAGCAGCAGATGCGCCGGGCATGCCACCTGCACCACGGGGTGGGACGGGCCGCACAAGGCGTGGCCGAGGGCGTGCAAAATAAATGGGTGCACATGCAGCCGAACCTGATGTCATGTGTCCTGTGTTGCTTGTGGAGGACCATGTTATGCACAGCCTTACCCTTGTCCACCCCAGGGGCCAACCCCGTGCCACTTATGCAGCCAGCCTGTGTCCCCACCAACCCAGCTGTGGCCACCATGGGTTGCCCCACCTGCCATTGCCCAGCCACCCGCTGGCACACAGCACCTCGCTACCCCCAGCCCCACCAGTGCGCATGGTCCCCCCTCCCCCCTGACCCCCACCCCCTCCACCCCACCTGTCCCCACCAGCAGCTGCTGGGGGCACGTTGGGGTGGCCACGGATACATCCCCATGCAGTGTCCCCCACAGCACATCGGATGGACATCGGACCCTGTACATTGCCAAACCGGCACCCCTCGCCCCTGGCTTGGAGGGGTGTGTGTCCCTATGGGAACCCTCTGCTGCCCTCGTCTCCGAGCTTTCCACAACTATCCCCCCGTTGCGACGTCTGGGGGACGTAGGCCGTGCTTGGCTGTATGTGTGCATCACACAATAAGCGTGTAGGTGGGCTCCGAGGAGTAAGGCAACTGACGGATATGTATGATACCCAATGGTGCGGTTTCACCACATACAGACATACATATTTGTGACAGTGTTTGGTGAACAGAGTATTCCTCGGAGCCTGTCAGATAACCAGCAATGTCTGTTTAATGAATCCCCATATTGCAGGGTACACAGGTTTGCAGCAGCATGGATAGGTCTCTCTCCTGGTAGAGGTGCTGGCCGAAGCAGAAACCCAGACGTACATTCCGTGGCCATATTAGCACAGCTGCCCTTCAGCTTCAGATAACTCTACACCACAGACACAATGCAGGGTAGGGTACAGCTCCGTGACAAAGGCTACATTCCCACCCCAGTGTCCCTGTTCCTGCAGCAGGTGCTTGACAGGCCATCTCAGATTCTGGTCCCTATGACCCTCCCCCCATCAACAGGAGGGATTCAGGGCCACCCAGCCTGGGAACTATGGGTTCCCCTCCCTGGTACACCCTCCCTCAGGAATAGCCTGTGTCATCCCTATTCCTCAGGTTGATGGGCTTTGCCCACGGAACAGTCCATTGGGGTGACATCACCTGTCAGGTGTAACACAGGCTCATGCAGCTGCATAGATGCAGGCTCTCTGTCCTTCACACTGTCCCCAGCTCCCATTCCCCTAGGCTGACCTGGTTACCCCCCTGTGCCTGGCTGCCAACCCTCCTGTACACGTCCTAGATCCCACTACGCAGTCTCCCCTCCCGGACGCCCCGTGCCTTTGCTCTCCCCTGCACCGGTCAAACCCCTCCAGCCTGCAGTTGTGCTTCGGCTTGGAGCATTCTGGCGTCCTGCTTCCCCAGCTCCCCTGCTGCTGCCCCTGCCCTCGGCTTGGTTCCCACCTTGGCCGTTCTGTCCATATACTGGCCTCAGTTTCTACATCCGGGGCTGTAACCCCCACCCCTCCACACCCAGGTGATGGCACCCTGCCTGCCCTCTTTCACCTGTGTACCTGGTGTATTCCCTGCCTAGGAGGCTCTTGCCTCTGTGACCTCCCCCTTCACCCCACCAGGGGGACCATGCAATATGGGCCCAGTGGGAGACATCTGATCCCTGGCGGTGTTTGTGTCCCTCCCACCCTGCTTCAGTGAGAGGGGACCCCTTACAAGGGTGGGTTCTCTGTCACTCTGCCCTCCCTCTTGCCTCTGTTAGATGTCCCTGCCACTACGTCTGTTGACATGTGCATGCTGTCTGACCTGTCCACATGTTAGTATTTGGAAACACCTGGGGCAGCTAGCACAGTAGCCAAGAGGGCGCAGAGTCCAACGGATGGGGAAATAGCCAATGCAAGAGGATGGGGGGTTACAACATTATCCAGATATATTAGTGAGGAGGGAAGGGCAAGAGTGGTATTGTCAGACTCAGGGGTGCAGGGGAGGGATATGTGGAAGCTGATGGGACTACAGCGGTATAGCCTAATGAATATGTTTGTTCTGTGTTCACAGATGGCGAACCAGGGGCAGGACCTCAGCCCACACCCACAAATAGGGACAGCAGCAAAGGACAACAAATGATACTGCCAGGTATACCTCGGAACGTATCAAAAGTGACTTCATGGCTCTGGGACAGAGGGTGAAGCAGTTAGGTGCACAGGTGGTGTTCTCTTCAATCCTCCCTGTTGAGGGTAAAGGTCAAGGCAGAGAGGCTCGCATCCTGGAGATGAATACATGGCTGCGTGGATGGTGTCATCGAGAGCGTTTTGGTTTCCTAGACCATGGGATGCTGTTCCAAGGGTTGCAGAGCAGAGATGGCATCCATCTGTCCAAGAAAGGTCAACGCATCTCCGGTAGTAGACTGGCTAATCTACTGAAGAGGGCTTTAAACTAGATTCGTTGGGGATAGGTGAAGAAAGCCCCCAGGTAAGTGAAAGCCCCCAGGTAGGTGATACATTAAATACCTTTATGGAAATGGGTAACAGGGGTAACATATGGAAAGCAGTGTGTATAAATGCCCGTAGCATGGGAAATAAGATCCCTGATGTTGAAGCTTTGGTGGGAGTGGCTGACTTGGATTTAGTGGCAGTTACAGAAACATGGTTCACAGAAAACCATGACTGGGATGTATCTATACCTGGCTATACTTTATTCAGAAAGGACAGGGTAGGAAGAAGGGGAGGAGGAGTGGCACTATATGTAAAAACTACTAATAAAGCTTTGGAATTACAGAGCTTAAAAGGGAGAGAGGGGGCATTGTGGGTTAAACTAGAAAGAGGGAAAGAGAAATCTATTTGCATTGGTGTGATATACAGACCTCCCTCACAAGAGGAAGAGGTGGACAGAGAGTTAATTGAAGACATACGCAGCATTGCTAGGAAAGGGGAAGTGCTACTGATAGGAGATTTCAATATGCCAGATGTTGATTGGCACATTCCTGCTGCAGTATCATCTAGAAGGAGATCCTGGATTCTCTACAGGGAGAACTATTCAGGCAATTGGTAACAGACCCCACACGTGAAGGGACCATACTGGACTTGGTGCTTACCAATGGTGAAAGTGTTTCTCATGTTGTAGTGAGAGATCATTTTGCATCCAGTGATCTCCAGATGGTGTGGTTCAGTATTAGGACTAGGGCTGTTAGAATCCATTCCAAGGTGAGGATCTTAGACTTTAGGAAGACTAACTTTGCGAAGATGGGCCAATACCTCAGGGAGTCGTTAGTGGGATGGGAACAGCTGGGGGATGTAGAAAAACAGTGGGCAAAACCGAAAGGGGATATTTTAAGGGCAACCAACCTTTTTGTTAAAATGGTAAATAAAGGCAAAAGGAAAAGGAGACCGCTATGGTTTTCTAAGGAAGTAGCTGAAAAAGTGAAGAAAAAGAGGGAGGCCTTCATGAAATACAAGAGAGCACAGAGAGAGGAAGACAGGCATCTGTATTTGGAAAAACTTAGAGAAGTTAGCAAAGTAGTCAAAAAGGCAAAGATTCAAAAGGAGGAGGAAATAGCCAATGCAATAAAATGGGGGGATAAGACATTTTTCAGATATATTAGTGAGAAGAGGAAGGGCAAGAATGGTATTGTCAGACTCAAGGGTGCAGGGGGGGGAATATGTAGAAGCTGATAAGGATAAAGCAAAATTGCTTAACAAATATTTATGTTCTGTGTTCACAGATGAAGAACCAGGAGCAGGACCTCAGAAAACACCCACAAATAGGAACAGAACCAAGGGACATCTTGAACAATTTTCAGAAGACTCTGTTCGTGAGAAACTAGCTCAACTTAAAGTAGACAAAGCGATGGGAACGGATGGGATACACCCTAGAATACTGAGGGAACTTGGGGATGTTCTAGCAGCTCCATTGACTGACCTTTTCAATGCCTCGTTGGAGTCGGGAGTGGGGCCAAAGGACTGGAGAGAGGCTCATGTGGTGCCTTTACACAAAAGCGGAAGTAAGGATGTGGTTGAAAACTACAGGCCGGTTAGTTTAACTTCGGTGGTGAGTAAATTACACAGGTACACTACCAAAAAACTGCCTCCAGTTTTGCAACTGATTCCTATAGATTTTGGAGTGCTGAATCCAGGAAAAACAGCCAAAATGTTCCATCACGTCACGTTTTCTTGCAAAATTAGATTTCTTACCCATATAAGGAATGTTCACATAATTTCTTTTTAGCAAACTGCAGTTTATTTTCTTGGCCCAAAATAGAGGTTGTAATGGTTAAATAACTAGAAACACCCCCTCATGATATTTTAGAGTGTTTTGTATTCATTTTATACATTAACAGGACAATTGGGAGGCGGGGGGCTAAATCCAGTACTCGCGCTGGCGCATGTTCTTTCCTGTTCGCCTCGCCTCGTTCGCCGCTCGCTCAAACACAGTGGTTGCGACATGAACGTTCCTGTCAAATTTCAGTTTCTTGCAAGTTCATTATTACCTTTTGTTTGCTCAGTCGTAATCCAGCTTTATTCCGAAGTGGTTCACTACAGTTGTAGTTTGCAGTGCTGTGTATTTGTGATGGCTCACAGAGCCAGAGGTTGCGTCAACTCTCCGGACAGTTTTTGTTTTATTTGTGGGGAATATACCGTGAAAAAGCGGCAGAGGAACATTTCTGCATTTATTAAAAAAGTATATTTCGCCTATTTCGGTTTGAAGTTAGGCGATCAAGACAAACCGTGGGCTCCTCACAAAGTGTGCAAGACATGTGAGGAAGATCTACGCTTATGGATGAAAGGTAAAAAACAAGCATTTCGTTTCGGAATACCTATGATGGGGCGTGAACAAAGAGACCACAGCAGTGACTGCTATTTTTGCTCTTGCATTGTGAAGGGATACAACTTAAAAAATAAGAACGTAATAAGTTACCCCAACCTTCCCTCAGCAATTAGGCCTATGCCTCATAGCAACGAAGTACCTGTGCCTGAACCACCAAAATCTTTGGATCATATTTGTGTGGACGGTTCTGATCATGATGAGACTCATCAGATGGCTTTTCCCGATGAGTCCAGTACTTCCGAGTTTGAAACTGAACCAGATCCGAAACCTGAACTTTTCTCTCAAGCTGAATTGAATGATTTAGTCCGGGATTTAGGACTCCCAAAAGATGCTGCCCAACTGCTTGGTTCTCGGCTTAAACAGAAAAATCTATTGTCACCAGGAACAACTTTTTATTGGTACCGCAACCGCGAGACACAATTTTTGAAGTATTTCAGCAAACAGGAAGATTTGGTATTTTGCAACGATATATACGGAGTGATGGAAAAGTTTAAACTCAAGTATGATCCTGCTGAATGGCGGCTGTTCATTGATTCGTCAAAAGACAGCATAAAAGGTGTTCTTCTTCATAATGGCAACACATTCGCTTCAGTTCCTATTGCTCACTCTGTTATTCTCCAAGAAAAATACGAGAATTTGGCCCTGATTCTTCAGAAGATTCGTTATGATGAGCATAAGTGGATGATTTGTGGAGACTTTAAAATTCTATCCATGCTATTAGGGCAGCAATCCAGTTTCACCAAATATCCCTGCTTCCTTTGCTTGTGGGATAGCCGGGCCCGCGACCTACACTGGGGGAAAAAAGACTGGCCAATTCAGGAGTATTTGAGACCCGGTGAGAAAAATGTTCTTCATGAGAGCTTGGTACCTCGTGATAAAATTCTATTACCACCTCTCCACATTAAGTTGGGTCTCATTAAGCAATTCATCAAGTCCCTTCCAAAAGATGGTGAGTGCTTTCGGTACCTTTGCTCAAAGTTCCCCCGACTTTCTGAAGCAAAGCTAAAGGAAGGAGTGTTTGTTGGCCCTGATATAAGGAAACTCATTTCAGATGGAGCATTCGCTGAAACGATGTCTGAGAAGGAAAAAGAAGCCTGGGATTCCTTCAAGGATGTTGTTCTCAAATTCTTGGGGAACAGGCGGGATGAGAACTATAAGGATATTGTTGCCAGGATGCTCAATGCCTTCAAAGAACAAGGCTGTAACATGAGCCTGAAAGTCCATTTCTTGCACTCCCATGTGAACTACTTTCCCGAAAACCTGGGGGCGTACAGTGAAGAACAAGGTGAAAGGTTTCACCAGGACATCAAGGACGCAGAGAGAAGGTACCAAGGAAGATGGAACACCACTATGATGGCTGATTTCTGCTGGTTGCTGCTGCGGGAAACCCCAGATGAAAAATACGCCAAGCAGCGCACCAAGAGAAGCATTCGGGGGAAGAAGAAACGGGCCCACCAGGAGATTGATTGACCCAAGAATGACTTTAAAATCTAAACTGTGTTGACAAATATCGTGTTTTTACTAAACTTTGAAATAAAAATTTGCTAGTTATTACCACAGTGTCGGATCTCATTTATTAGAATTTTATTTTCACACCATCGGGTGTTTGTCTTCATGTATTGCAATGGTGCGGTTTGCGTTTTCTATTCTTACATACATACCTGTACAACATTTTTGCACATTTCTTTGCTTTGCTTTGTGTCTAACCTCGCTCTTATATGCTCAATTTTTGTGCACATGTATGTGGCTGTTTTAAGTGCAGACAATTTTGCTACCATCACAGTGTGTTTTGTTGACATTACTCTATTCTTATGTGCTGCCTTGTTACAATTTTCTTTATTCTTATTTGAATAACTACTAAACAATTAGTATAAAGAATTCATCCAAAAACTTTTATCTCGATCGCACTCAATCTGAAACGTTCACCTCAAACTGCTAACCCAATGTAGCAAAATATCTGTACGTGATGGAGGAAATTGGTTACCAGATTTGGATTCAGCACACCAAAAAACGTAAAAATCAATCGAAACATTAGAGGCAGTTTAAAAAAAAATTTTTTTTGTGTACCTGTGTATTGGAAACGCTGCTGAAAGAGAAAATAGTGAGGTTTCTGGAGTCCAGCGGATTACAGGATCCGAGGCAGCATGGATTCACCAGAGGCAGGTCTTGTCAGACAAATCTGATTGATTTCTTTGACTGGGTGACCAGGGAGTTGGACCGAGGGAGAGCTCTAGATGTGGTGTATTTAGATTTCAGTAAAGCCTTTGACACTGTTCCTCACAGGCCACTTATAAACAAACTGAACACCCTAGGGATGGACCCTAAAGTTACTGCTTGGGTTAGAAATTGGTTGGGTGGGAGGCGACAAAGAGTACAAGTAAATGGAGCTCACTCTGAGGAGAAGGATGTTACCAGTGGTGTGCCCCAGGGATCTGTCCTTGGTCCGATTCTTTTTAACATCTTTGTTAGTGATATAGCAGAAGGGCTGTCGGGTAAGGTTTGCCTCTTTGCGGATGATACCAAAATCTGCAATAGAGTAGACACCCAGGAAGGTGTAGATAACATGAGGAGGGATCTAGCTAAGCTTGAGGAATGGTCTAGAATTTGGCAGCTGGGATTTAATTTTAAAAAATGTAAGGTCATGCATTTGGGCTGCAGTAATCCAAGGGAGCAATACAGTATAGGAGGTGAAGTACTTTTGTCCACTAAAGAAGAGCGGGACCTAGGCGTGGTTGTGTCTGATGATCTTAAAGTAGCTAAACAGGTAGAAAAGGCGATGGCAAAAGCTAGAAGGATGCTTATATGCATACGGAGAGGAATGGCTAGCAGAAAAAAGGAGGTGATAATGCCTCTGTATAAGTCTTTCGTGCGACCTCATTTGGAGTATAGTGTGCAATTCTGGAGACTGCACCTTCAAAAGGATGTGAACAGGATGGAGTCGGTGCAGAGGGTGGCTACTAAAATGATTAGTAGGCTTCATTATAAAGCATATGAGGACAGACTTAAGGATCTTAATATGTACACCTTAGAGGAAAGGCGGGATAGAGGTGATATGATTGAGATGTTTAAATACCTCCATGGCATAAATGTTCAGGGAGAGAGCCTCTTTCAATTGAAAGCAAGTTCTGCTACGAGGGGACATGGGATGAGGGTGAAGGGAGATAGATTCAGGAGTGATATGCGGAAATATTTATTTACGGAAAGAGTAGTGGATCCATGGAATAGTCTCCCAGTGGAGGTGGTAGAGATGAGGACAGCAACTGAATTCAAAAAAGCATGGGACCAACACAGAGGATCTCTAAAGGTAAAAAGTGGACTGTTGTAGTTGTTGATATGGAAGGACAGACTAGATAGGCCATGTGGTCTTTTTCTGTCATCATGTTTCTATGTTTCTATGTTTCTATGTTTCTATCCTGAGCAATCCACAGACGACTCTGTTCATGTGAAACTATCTCAGTCTAACGTACACGAAGCGATGGAACCGGATGAGATACACCCGTGAATACTAAGGGGCCCTGGGGATGTTCCAGCAACTCCACTGACTGACCGTGTCACTGCCTCATTGTAGTCGGGTGTGGTGCCAAAGGACTGGAAAGAGGCTCATGTGGTGCCGTTACACAGAGATGGACGTATGGATGTGGTTGGAGACTACAGGCCGGTTAGTTTAACTGTGGTGGTGAGTACATTATTGGCCACGCTGTTGGGGGAGCATATATTGAGGCGTCTGGGGTCCATAAGATTACAGGAACAGAGGCAGCATGGATTCACCAGAGGCAGGTCCTGTTAGACACATGTGATTACCATCCTTGACTGGGTGACCAGGGAGTCGGACCGAGGGAGAGCCCTAGGTGTGGTATATGTAGATGTCAGTAACGCCCTTGACAATGTTTCTCACAGGCGACATATACACAGACTGGGCACCCTAGGGGTGGACCCTAATGCTACTGCTTGGGTTAGAGGTTGGTTCGGTGTGGGGCGACAGAGGGTACATGTACATGGTGTTCGCCCTGAGGAGTAGGATGTTGTCAGTGGGGTGCCCCAGGGAGCTGCCCCTGCTCTGCTTATATGTAACATCTGTGTTGATGCTATAGCGCAAGGGTGTTCAGGTATGGCTTGCCTCTGTGTGGATGATAACACACCCTGCAATAGGGTGGGAACCCAGGGAGGAGTGGATAACATTAGGTGGGATCTAGCTAAGCGTGAGGAAAGGTCTAGGATTTTGCAGCTGGGGTTTCATGTTGACAAATGTGAGGTCATGCAATTGGGCTGCAGCAATCCAAAGGAGCAATACTGTAGGGGAGGCCAGGTATGTTTGTCCACGGACGAAGAGTGGAGCCTAGGTGTGGTTGTGTCTGCTGATCTCAGGGTAGCTCAACATGTAGAGACGGCAACGGCAACAGCTAGGGGGATGCTTGGGTGCATATGGAGAGGGATGACCAACAGTAACAAGGGGGTGATCATGCCTCCCTATAGGCCTTTGTTGCGACCCCATTTAGAGTATTGTGTGCAATTCCGGAGACCGCACCTTCAAAAGGATCTGACCAGGATGGGGTCGGTGCAGAGGGTGGCTACTAAAATGATTCTTGGGCTTCATTATACGGCATATGGCACAGACTGATGGATCGTAAGATGTTCCCCTTATAAGACAAGCGGGATAGAGGTGACATGATTGAGATGTGTACATACCTCCGTGGCATACCTGTTCAGGGAGGGAGCCTAATTCCATTGACAGCAGGTTCCGCTAGGAGGGGACATGGGGTAAGGGTGGTGGGAGATAGCTTCAGGTGTGCTTTGTGCGGATTTCTCCTTATGCAGGGGGTAGTGGATCCGTGGAATAGTACCCCAGTTGAGGTGGAGGAGATGCGGACAGTAACTGACTTCACTAAAGCATGGGACAGACACAGAGGATCGTTAAACGGTAGAAAGTGGACCGGTGTAGTTATTCGGGACGGACAGACTAGATAGGGCAAGTGGTCGTTCCCTGTCGTCATATGTCTATGTTGCTATGTTGCTATGTTTCTATGCCCGACCCTGGTATCACACTTGTGGGCACTGCCGGTACTAGATATACCACCGTGCATAGCTCATTGCACTGTGTGCCATGGAGGTGCCCCCACCCCGCCGGCCCAATCCCTGAGATGCCTGGACACTACTGATGGACATGGGCAGACGCATACTGCGTTTCTGGGCCACAGCACCCCCGCCACATAGGGCCAACAGTCTACAGGACTGTGATAGGTGCACTGTGGATCCTGCATTGCTTTCCACGCTGCATGCCGCCACAACAACACGCTCACCCCAGGCCCCATGTATATCCTGGCACCCTCACCATATGCGCATGTCCAGCCACACCTGTGGAGATCTCGCCCCCCCCCCCCCATGCCCAGTATACGCCACTCATCCCCTGTCCCCCTGCGGCCATGGCCACTCGGTCCTCCCCTAGCCATGTGCACTGCCCACCCCTGTGTCCATTAGCCCCCTTGCTTTGTCCATGTCAGCGTCCACCCTGGTCTGTACCCATCGCCACTGCTGCCCATACCCTTGCATGGGCCACCACAGCTGCTCCATACCCACTGTGTCACGTGTGTGGGTTTGTCCATGTGTGGCACTACCCCATGTGATGTCCGTAATATCACCCCACCCCTGACATGGGTACAGTACCCTGAATCCTCCCATTGTAGTGCACACAGACACGCATGTGGGTGCTCACATGTGTCATTCACACAACACTGACACATAGCAATGAGGGACATCTGGCCACCATAGGTATGTGCAACATATGTACAACTTTATTTACACTGCCCACTATGGACATGGACGCCCATGGCGACATTTGTGGGGCCCAGTCATCCCTGTCCCTGGTGGTTGTGGCAGGCCATGGCACGGGCCGTCACAGGGCGGGTGTGCCATGCGTATCCCCACACTACACACCCCGGGGACTCCCATCACATGGTGGCTGGCCAGGAGCGCTACCGGCGACGCGCTCCTCCAGCATGCGCAGCCGGTCAGCCACCACGATCAGGGTCGCTAGTACCTGCCCCATGATGAGAGCGTGCTGCCTCTGGGTGTGCGCCTGGGCATGCACAGCCACAGCCAGGCGCAGCCCGCACATGCAGCCGCACAGACACACATCTCCCCTTGTCTGTGTGGCTGCATGCACGGTGTGCCTGTCAGCGGCTATATGTGGCAGGCACACGTCCAGGAGGGGAGCATTGTACTCCAACACAGGGGTAGATACCATAGCACCAGGATGGGGGTTAGACCCCTGAAGTGAGGCCTGATGCATCCTGGGGATATAGTTGAGCCTTGTGATCACAAACAGGGGCAGGGACATACCCCTGTGTGTCTCTTGGCCTCTGTGATGGACCTGTGGTGTTGTGTGGATAAGGCACATCACTGAGGCTGCAACAGCACCATATACCATTACATTGTACTGGGTACTCCATCTCTGTGGTGGTCACAGCTACCCCCTGGGGGGAGGGTGGTTCTGTTTTTTTTTTGGGAGGGGGGGGCATATGTTACTCCCAGCTGGACACACCAACACATGACATTCCCTGGCAGTGCATGGCCGATAGGTGGTTTGGTTACCAGCTGTTCTCCTTCACATCCTAGGTTGGGGTGCCTGTCCCCATGCACTTACCTCACGTGGGTAGTCAGAACCTCTATTGTACCTCCTGGTGAGGTGCTCCCAGGCCCTCCTTACTCTGGCCAGATTCTGCCTCTGGGATGAGCCAGGGAAGAGGCGATCCTGGCGGAGGCAGAATAGTTCAGTCAGCAGATAGAGATCTGCCATGGTGAAGGCAGGCTTCCTTGACATGGCAGCCATCTCCTCGAGAATTGTTTGTGCTGCGTAGCCGTGTGCGTTGGTACGTGCATAGGTATGTGCATGGGTACGTGCGTAGCCGCTTGCGTGGGCACTTGAGATTATAAGACCTTGAGGGTGTTTTACAGTTTTGATTGATGCTACGAACTAAATGTGTGATAGGCTCTGGCCTGTAAGAATCTGTATGTTAGGCCTTGATTTTAAACCCCCTACCCTTCAGTGTTGCTGCTAAGACTCAGAATTGCCTGTTAGAGATGTCTGCTTATTGCAGAGTCTGCATGATTCCGTACAAAATAGTCTGCTTCAGACATTTCTCGTTAAGATACTTTCACATTCCTTTGCCTAGAGATGTCCTCGATGTGGAGATGTATCTATCACTTTTAATGTGACTTTTGATCAGCTGGCTTGAGAGGGGGAAATAGAGAGACAGGCCCAGAGAGAGACCCTGATTGGATAAATGGGGAGTGGGGGGTCATTGGCACCAATTGAGAGCTTGTGTGTGTTAGACTGTTAGCAAATGTATATAAGGAATTTGCTCCTGTTCAAGCTTACTCAGTTACTTTTGGACTCGTTTCTGTTTGGGCCTTGTGCACATTCCATTGGCTTGGATTCTGTAAGTGACTGCTGGTATTAATTGGTTGCATACACTCCGCTGCTACAAAAGGAATAGCCTCAGACAGCCCTACCACATATCACCACAGTAGGTACAGACCCCTAACCTCTGTCTGCACAGCCAGTGCATTCGCCAGTGGCCTAGATCTCTATAGCTCCTGCTACATGCCTGGCTGGCTACTGAGGAACTGCAGGTCACCACACAGACCGTCTGCTGTGGTTGCCAGGGTTGGATTGGACCAGCCACACCCATGATGCACTGCACATGCATATCAGCAGTCTACAGAGGGTCCCATGTTGCAGTATGCACCTCCCAGCACCTCTGCCTGGTGGGGGTTCTAATCGTGTGTGTTACTGCCACAGAGTCCTGTGCTCACCCTGAGGGTGAGGTGGGATGCCCAGCACCATTTCCGCTGCACCTGGCATTTCTGCGATGGGCTATGCTACAGGTCCCCATCAGTGCATCTGTGTGATAGGTGGCCCCTGCAGATACCCTTAGCATTTGCCTGTGTCCATCTGTACATCACCTCTTGCCCATGTGGACTATGATGCACCTGGAATAGCTCATACACTGTGTGGGTGCCATGGTCACATGATTTCAGGTCCAAGGGTGGGTTTGGGCCCATAGGCGGTTTACATACCAACACCCAACCCACCCTCTGTGGCTCAGGGGTGGGAAACAGGGTTTCCATATAACGGGTCAACATTTTAACCCCCTCCCCCCTACACTGGTGACAGGAGAGGGGAACCATGCACCACAGTCCTGCCTGGGAATGGACACCCCACCCGGGAAGTCTATGCAGATCTGTACACTTCGATACATTGGGCAGTGATAGACAGTAGACCTGGTACTGCGCAGCTGCCCCACACCACTATCTGACATCCTCCAGCAGCAAGCAAAGTGAGTCACCAGCCATACACATACTAACGGCAGACAGTCTGCTTGCTAGTCCATAGTGCATGTTCCTGAAGGTGACGTGTGCACCCACACCTGGGATGTGCACACACCCACCAAGCAGATGAGTCAGTGATAGGACTCCAAAGGACAGAGCCCATATATCTCCCTTCAGAAGAACACTATGTAGCACTATGGGGGAACCCAGCCATGCCGTGGTCACTGCACAGTCAGGGTGAGCATGACCATCCAGCAGGACATGCCATGGTCACCCTGTCCATGTAGGTGGTAGGCAGGCCCTACAATGTCCCAGCCATTGCCCTGGGCCCTGTGCAGGTACATCCTGCCCAGGCCGCCCTCTCCATCTATACCCACAGTACCTTGCTCCTCATTATGCACATTGGCAGGCCAATACTAGCAACAGTGCTAGCGGTGTGGGCTGCAGAGGGTGTTGGCAGATGCCACGCACTGGATAGACTGACGCACACCCCCACACCTATGCCAGTATTGTGCACCAATATAGGCTTTTGGCAGCCAGGACACCGCACCAGTCCTGGGCACAGTGCAGGCATGGCTATGGTATGCTGTACTGTTGGGGTCTCTTCCCAAGGTGGTGGACACTGTCAGATTCCAGACGTGACACACACTCCACAGACATCACAGAGGTTGGTATGGTACAGCCCACTGGGCAGCTTGTGCTAACCTTAGGGATTGCTATGTGCCAGTTATCATAGCAACCTTTTGCTATCTGTGTACCGTATTCCCTGGTTTTGGGTGTCATTGCTAGGGTATGCAAGTGCTAGTATTGGGAGATGCACACAGGGCCCAACATCCTGCCTCTCCAGGATGCTGTGGCTAATGGGGCCTGTGGGTGCGGGTGTTTCCGCCCCTGTGGATCAATGATCTTGGACAGGGGTTCCCAACTCCGGTCCTGGTGGGCCGCACCAGGTTCGGGTTTTCATGCTGTTCCTGATGAATATGCATGAGATACATCTGCATACCATGGGGGCGGCGCATCGACATACAGCACAGGCATCTTTATTGCAGACAGCATGGAATCTGAATGTTGTTTGGACCTCCATGACTGCCTTTGGGAGACTCTGCTCTCAGTAATGCACCTGTTTGTGGTGTCTGTGTTCTGTACGGTAAAATGTAGGTGTTCCAAGCATGTTTATTCTATCATCAATACAAGGTTCCATCGTTCTTACTGCGGTTTATTACTGGTAAAAAGTATGGGAACAGAGTTGGCAGGGACCACAGCTCAGGATTGAACCTGTGACCTTTGACTCCTGGGCGCACTGGCTGTGTTTACTGCGCCACAGGGACAGATCATTCCCTGGAGGTACCATGACTGTTTGTCATACTGAGCCTGTTTGTTGCAGTGCACGGCACCCACCTACATGGGTCTGGGCCGTGGTCTGCTATGGTCAGATGTCACTGCCCCCTCTGCCACCGGTACCCCTCCGCCACCATGCTGCCATGCCCTTCTGCTGGTGGTGCTGGTGGTGTGCAGTCTCGGGCCATCCAGTGTGCGTGTAGGCAGCTGCCTATGGTATGGGTGGTGGGGTAGGGGTGCCTGGATGGACATCCACACTTCCCCCCAGCACCGCCTGCCACTGTTCTGTGCCCTTAGGGGTGGCTGCTGGATACTGTCCCCTGTGACACTGCGGGGGACACAATCATGCCCATGTTGGGCCCTCAACATTTGCAGTCTGGCTCTACTGTTTATGCATTCCTATGGGCCAAACTGAGCATCACCCTAGTCCCCACTGTGGCCCAGCTGCACCACAGCATGTGCCGCCTGCGGCCCTCTGTATCCCCTTTTCCAGCATCTGCCCAGTTGCCCATTCCGACATGCCCACCCTGCTGTTGCGGAACATGGGCACGCCATGGGGAAGCTGTTCAGTAACAAGGGGAAGCCCTGATCTGCGCTATTTCACTGTGGCATCATTCACCTTCTATGGTGACGGAGCATACACCCTTCCACAGTTAATATCTTTTTCTGAGGCTTTCTCAGTGGTATTTTTGGCTGTTTACCATTGATATCACTAATGGCTAGCTTGGTTATGTTATTTTCCTCGTTTCTTATGGTCATTTTCACTGCTTATTTGTCCTTTTTTTTTCCGTGCACATGTATCACACTTATCACGTTTTGTGGGTTTCCCTGCCTACGCTGTACATTGCTGACGCTGAAATGGTTTCCCTCCCCTGCAAATGTGCATCTAACGGCAGGTTTTCAATCGCGGTAGGATTCAGCCCTTGAGTTCAGCGCGTTGGTGTGCCTGGAGCCTCTCCCCGCCCACACTCCGTCCATTGACCCCTTCTCTCCACCCTCTCTCCACCTTAACGATCGTTAACGTTACATTACGCAAGTTATGTACCATTACCGCAGTTTAGTAAACATCCCCCATAGACACAATCAGGGTCATTTTGAGGCACGAATAATGGGGATGGATGTCCATCCCCGCTATTCGTGCCTTTACCCAGTCCCGTCTACTTTCCCTGCATCTTGTATGGGGAAGGTAGATGAAGCAGGAAAGGGGCAAATTGGGGGCAGGCAGTGGGCAGTCGTGAGCCCCGGATGTACAGGGCCAATTCTAATGTCGGCCCTGTACGTCCAGAGCGGCGACTTGCAGGGGGAACTTATTCCACCTCTGAGGTGGAATAAGTTCACCTAGTCACCAGGGATTGGCAGGTCCGGGGCACAGATGGGGCAGGGGGACCAAGGACATTCCCCACAGCCCAGCGGCCAGGGATCACGGCTCTTCAATGGAGCCATGATGCCATGGCAACTGGAAGCCATGGTGCCATGGTTCCATTGAAGAGTCCTGATTGAGTTATCCGGGCAAGGCCTGTTCATGATTCTGATCCGCGAGGCTAGACGTGCCCCATTTATTTATTTTATTTATTTATTTAGTGTACACTTATATCCCGCTACTTCCAGCGATCAGCAGTGGTATTCCAACAGAGAAATAGAGTGGCTGTACTGGCCAGAATTTACAATACACAGGATGATTAGTGGAAGAGGTACAGTTCACAGCACACAGTACACAGTATGATTAGTGGATAAGGTACAGTTCACAGCACACAGGGTTAAGGTTTAGACACATTGAGAAGGGAGTATTTACAATTAGTATTTACAAAAGCAGTTACATATTTACACAAGCAGTTACATATTCACACATCAGTGAGGCTAGTGGTGGCGAGCTCATTGCTGACATGATTCATACATTTTGCTTTGTGGGATCAGAATCACGATTCCCTCTGTGCATTCGATTCTGGATGGATGCACAGAGGGCCCAGACATGTGGGATGGAATCGGGCCCATTATAAGTGTAAGTATAAAGTATTATGGAGACTACTTAGGTATGAACAATAAGGGATGGATTTTCTCCTTGGCGTCTAGCTAGGGTAGCTGTGACCTGGAAAGACCGCTGTTGGAAACGACATGCTGAGAGTAAGGGAGCCAAAACTGCTGATATATGAAAGTAAACATCCAGAATATGTCTCCATCATTAAAATTGGACAGGCATTCTAACAAATAGAATGAATGAGTGAGAATACACCAACATACATAGGGAGGGAAGCAACATAATTTGCAAAAAAAGAGAAAAAAAACTCTTCAAAAATTAGATTATCAAACAAGGACAAACAAGTGGCAAATGTACTTTTTATTTCCTATTGTATTTGTGTTAGTCCAGGAACCATTTGTCAATCAAAGAAGGGGTAAACTGGAACTAAAGAATGACAGATTGATAGTTGCATTCCAGGACAGAAGATTATGGGTGAGCTGGCTGTGAAGTTCAGTTGGCAGAAAATTTCTATACAGAAAAACACAATAAGGAGGCATGTGTCATCCATTGTAAACTTTTTAAACACTACAACATCACTGTCCCAGAAAAGCACTGGTATCATGACCCTAAAAGAATTTCTGAGAATGAAGAAGTTATGATCACCTGGGATACTCCCATTCCGATGGATAAGAAGCTAGATGCAAAGAAACCTGACCTAATGGTAAAGGAGAAAAACATCAGAATGGCACTGATAATGGAGATGCCAGTTCCAGGTAATTAGTCTGTGAAGCAAGTGAAGAATGAGGCGATCCCCAAGTACCAAAAAAATGCAGAGACTACGAAAATGTCACAGAGAGATATAGAGATATTTGCCATCTTGCTGGGTGCCATGGCCTTGATTAAAAGGCATTTCTAAGCATGCCTTAATAAATTACCAATGCATGGTACATTTTAAGAACTACAGAAGGAGGCTGTCTTTGACACAATGCAAGTACTAGTTCAAGCATTAGCAGTAAATTTGAGAAACAGATCATATTCCATGTGCCCTGGCTTAGGAGTGACATTCATTACTGTCATGGTATGCACAAACTTAACTTATTTGGAAAAATTGCGCCCTTGAGTGCAAAGGATCTTTTATTTGGCACAGTGTTGCATATTTTATCAAGTCAATATTCAGCCATTGTGATCGGCGTTCTTATAAGAAAAATAGAAATACAGAAATGTTACAGCAGATAAAGACCATACGGCTTATTCAGTCTGCCCTTCCATATAGTTGTTGGTTTTATGGTTTTATTTGACTTGATATACCGCCTTTATAATCAAAAGCAAAGTGGTTTACAAAACAAACTTAGAAACATAACAATTAAACAAATTTCATGGACGATTATTGAGATACACCATACAACTAAGGTATACCCAGGGGTGAAACAAAGGGAGAGAACGTACAAACATAAAGGGGAAAACATACAAGGAAAAAGAAAGAGAGAGTTAGCCATAGCTAATACACTGACCCTTCATCCCACTGGAATTTCAAAGGTGCATTCAAACAGAAACATCTTTGGTTTTTTTGAATGATTTCTAAGTGGAAGCATGACATGCATGAGAAGGGAGAATGTTCAAGGATAAAGGAGCAATAAAGAAAAATGCTGAGTGTCAAGTTGAGTCAAATGAGCCTTGGAAGAAGGTAGAATAGAGGGGTGAATACTGTGCACTGAGTGAAGTAGTTGAGTGGGCGCATAGCAATATATGAGAGCTGAGAGATACATGAGAGCTTTGCCACTGAGTGTTTCAAATGCTAAGGAAAAAATCTGAAATTGAATATGAGCGGAAATCGGAAGCCAATGATGTTCTATCAACAGAGGTGTGACATAGTCAAATTTACTTGCTTTGCAAAGTAGACAAATGGCCGGGATTTGGACCAACTGAAGTCTCTAACTGAGAGATGGGTAGACCCATATAAACTGAATTGCAGTAATCAAGTCGTGAAATGGTGAGAATCAGAATAACAGTCTTTTGTGCTGATAAATCAAAAAACAGGCCAATGGCCTGGAACTGCTGAAAAGAATTATAGGAGGAACTAATGACGGAGCTAATGTGTTAAATAAAAGAGAGGTGGGACTCAAGCGCCGTAACCCTCAACTGCTGTACTTATTGAGATCTCCCCCAAGGAGCATCAGGAAGTCCTTCCGAAGCACTTCAATTGCGAAAAACTCCATGAACAAAGCACTTTGAAAGAATTAAAAAATTCTAAAGGCTCTTGAAAGCTCTGGTGCCACCCTGCACCAATGCACCTAGACAGAAGGAGGACGAGGAGCCAGCCCTGCAGGTAAAAATACCTCCACTCTGGCCATCCCTTCAGGATTTCAAACCAAATTCAATTCCTCGTTGCACCCCTCACCCTTCCCTTAACCTCCTCACCTCAATATGTCCTCTAACTGCCAACCACCCAGCCCCCAGCCTATCTATCTTAACTATACAGCTCTGCTGTCTAATTCCCCCCAAAAAGAATAGGCATGGGGCCACAGCATCGGGGCACCTGGTTACTCTCGACTGCTAGGACACACATACAGTACTTCTGTCATGTACACATGCATAAGTATGTGTGCCCACAACATGGTATGTACTTATATGCATGCCACATGTAGGTATTCATGGAAGTGTTTTGGAAGAGAAGTAGCGATATTGATGAATATATTATAAGATATATAGGTACGCGTATAGAGTGCTTTAGAGCTGGTTCAGGAAGTCTCTTTTATAAAGGCGCATAGACATCTATATTGCTTTTATAAAACAGGCTTAAAATAGTTGTCTTTTTGAATCTCTCATATAGGTGTTGTATTATAAAATCAGACCTTAAAAGAGAATTCTGTGTTCTTCTTGTTGTTCATTTATGGATGATAATAGTGATCTCTTGCTGGAACAACTATTGAATTATTCTTTCCTGCAACAAAACACAAAAACTTTAAACAGATAAGCAGCCGAGAGTAACCAGGTGCCCCGATGCTGTGGCTCCATGCCTATTCTTTTTGGGGGGAATTAGACAGCAGAGCTGTATAGTTAAGATAGATAGATTCTTTAATAACATCAGAAACAGCCACACTTTTAAACCACACATCAAAAACAAGTGGGAAGAAGTGGGCAGAACAAAATCAATGCAAAATACACACAAGCCAAATAAATGCTGGAAAGCAATGAGCACAAATGTTCGAAGCTTAGCCAACAAAGTTCCGGACCTGGAAATCCTAATGGTGGAAATGGATTTGGATATTGTAGCCATTACAGAAACATGGTTTAATGAATCGCATGATTGGGATATAGCTATAGCTGGCTATGATCTATACAGAAGAGACAGAGAAAATGGAAAGGAGGAGAAGTAGCCTTGTATGTCAAAAGCAATATTAAAGCTACTGAAATGCAGGGGACATGGGGAAAAGAAGAAGCACTCTGGATTGCGTTGGAAAGAGGAGATGGCACTGTCATCCATACTGCTGTAGTCTACAGACCTCGGACTCAAATTGAAGAGAGAGATAACGAATTGATGATTGATATTGCCAAGATAGCCACAAAGGGGGAAGTGATCATATTGGGTGACTTTAATCTACCTGATGTGGATTGGATTAATCCTTCTGCACATCTAGAAAGAAGCAAAAAAATTGTGGATGCTCTCCAAGATGCATTACTTAGACAAATGGTGATGGAACCAACCAGGGAAAGCTCAACGCTGAATTTAGTGCTTACCAATGGTGATAGCATGTTGAATGTCTGCGTGAGTGCCCCTGTGAGCAACAGTGATCATCACACGGTGTGGTCTGAGATAAAAGCCATGGTACAGACCAATCATAGCAAGCTCAAAGTCCTAAACTTCAAAAACACTGACTTCAATAAAATGGCCGAGTACCTAAAGGAGGAGATGACGGGGTGGAAGGAGATAAGGGAAGTAGAATTGCAACAGGCTAAACTAAAGGTGGCAATAAAAGGGGCAACAGATAAATATGTAAGAAAAGTAAATAAAAACAAGAGAAGGAAACCTATTTGGTTTTCCAAAGAAGTGGCTGCTCAAATACAGGCAAAAAACACAGCTTTCGCAAAATTCAAAAGCTTGCAAACAGAAGAACACAGAAATGAATACAGGATCAAACTCAAAGAGTCAAAAAGAGAAATAAGGAAAGCAAAATCAAAGGCAGAGGAAAAGATGGCTAAAGATGCTAAGGGTGGTGACAAAACTTTCTTCAGGTATATTCAAGAAAGGAAGAAGATCAGAGCTGGAATTTCAGGACTCAGAAGTGCTAGGAAAGAACTCGTGGAAAGTGACATTGAAAAAGTGAAATTGCTAAAAAAATACTTCTGCTCTGTTTTTACTAAAGAAAATCCTGGAGATGGACCAGCTGTGACTCCCAAATATAAAAATGGGAATGAAGTAGATACCACACCATTCACAGAAGATGAGTTGTTGGAACAACTTACTAAACTGAAAGTGGACAAAGCCATGGGACCGGATGGGATACATCCCAGGATACTGAACGAGCTCAGAGAGGTTCTTGCAGGACCGTTAAAGGATGTCTTCAAAAGATCCGTGGAAACAGGAGAGGTTCCTCAGGACTGGAGAATGGCTGATGTCGTACCTCTACACAAAAGTGGTGGCAGGGAAGAAGTGTCAAACTACAGGCCCGTGAGCCTTACCTCGGTGGTGGGAAAGGAGGCGCTCCTGAAAGAGCGAATTTTGAACTTTCTCAAAACCAACAGTTTGCAAGATCTGAGGCAACATGGTTTTACCGAAGGACAGTCTTGCCAAACAAATCTGATTGAGTTCTTTGACTGGGTGACCAAGGAACTAGATCAGGGGCATGCGATGGATGTCATCTACCTGGATTTCAGCAAAGCCTTTGATACTGTTCCTCATAGGAGGCTTGTCAATAAACTCAGTAGCTTGGGGATGGGTCCCAAGATGGTAAACTGGCTTAGAAATTGGTTGACTGAAGACAACAGAAGGTGATGGTACATGGAGCTCACTCGGATGAAGGGAAGTTGATTAGCAGGGTGCCCCAGGGTTCGGTCCTGGGCCCGGCACTGTTCAATGTATTTGTGAGTGATATTGCTGAAGGACTGAATGGAAAAGTCTGTCTTGCATTTGGGTAGCAGAAATCCAAGGGAAATGTATGCGATAGGGGGCGAGAGGTTGGTGTGCACGGTTCAGGAGAAAGACCTTGATGTGATTATCTCTGATGATCTCAAGGTGGCAAAACAGTGCAACAAGGCGGTGGCAAAAGTCAGGAGGATGTTGGGCTGCATACAAAGAGAAATTACCAGCAGAAAGGAAGAGGTACTTTTGCCACTGTGCAAGTCACTGGTGAGGCCTCACTTGGAATACTGTGTTCAGTTTTGGAGACCATATCTTGCAAAAGATGTAAAAAGACTGGAAACTGTTCAGAGGAAGGCGACCAAAATGATATGGAGCCTACGTAATAAGCCTTATGAGAAGAGACTTGAAGACCTAAATATGTACACTTTGGAGGAGAGGAGGGACAGGGGATATATGATTCAGACCTTTAAATACTTAAAGAGAAATGATGAACAAACAAACCTCTTCCAAAAGACGGGGGAAGCTGTAAAACCCGAGGGCATAACATGAAGCTGCAAGGGGGTAAATTGAAAGGCAATGTCAGGAAATATTTTTTTCACTGAAAGGGTGGTGGATGCTTGGAATGCCCTCCCGATGGAAGTGGTGGGGGCAAACACGGTGACAGAATTCAAAACGGCATGGGACAAGCAGAGTGGATCCCTTTACAGCAACAGGATCAAAACAAAATAAACTGAAACATATAACTTCTGAACCATCTAACGTCTCAACAAATAGGGATGTCCTACATGGAGTGGTGGGTTCACCCCTAAACAAAGACATGGAGAGGGGTGGCCTGTTCCTACTCTTGACATCTTGCTGGGCAGACTAGATGGACCATGCTGGTCTTTATCTGCCGTCATCTACTATGTTACTATGTTACTATAATTTCACAATGCCTATATACAGTCTGTTTTATAAAGATGCCTAGTTGTTTTTATAAACTACTAGTCTAAGTGGCCTGATGTGCACTCATATTGCAGGTGAAGACATTAACACTAACTCAGGGGTAAATGTCCCTGCTATTATTTTTCAAGTAAATATGCAAATTATATTTTTTTATAATCTAAATGAGTGCTTGTGCACCCTGCCCATTTTCTGCCCAAAATCTTCCCGCGTGCATGCTCACCTGCAAAGTATGCTCCTTCTTGCGAAAGAGTGTACTCTTACACATGCCGGTATGTTATAAGAGATCATTTACATACATACACAGCCACATGCATGTGGGAATGACTTTTTATAATCATCTGTAATAAGCAAAACCTTAAGCAATTCTGCTCTGTTCTTAGATGCATTGCTATATAAAATGGCTATTTTTGCTGGTTGTGCTATAACCAGTGGAATCAAAATTCAGCTACAGAGATCAGTGTTTTCTTTTTAAAGCTGGCTGCCACAACTAAATTAAATATGGGTTTTCAGTACTGGTATCCAGATAGGGTCAGCACTGTATATCTGGATTCAGCAGTGACTGGCATCGCTATCCATGTAGCAGTAATATGAGCTCATTTTCTGGATAGCAAAATGTACAAAGTTAGCATAGCCCTTTTTCTGGCCTAACTTTGAGGAATGTTTACTAAAGAGGTCACTGGTAGTGCACATCTGAGCTATGAAACTAGCATGGAGATCTACATTAACTTTAAGTGATGTGGGCATCTGTCCCACTGTCATTAGCACATAGCTAACACACGTCACTGCCTGCCCAATATGCAGGTGCACTTACCGCCACTCCTTGAGGTGGTGCTGTGCACCTGTGCTAATAACAACATTTGCGGTCAGCACAGGCCCATAATACTCATGCTAACATTCCACATTCTACCCCAATGCATCCATTTTCTTCCCAATCACAAGCTACCCAGTTAGCATGGGTCCTCTTACTAACGTTTAGTGAGGTGCTCTTACCAGGTCACTGATCCTACGCTGTTAGCGCATGTTCATAAACATGCCCCTTTATGCTGTTGGTTATCCAGTTAGCAGACTGAATATCACCATTATCCAAATGACCCAAACTTCACCCCATCTCTACCCACAGACTGCACCAGCACTATCCGGATAGTAATGAAGCACTCAGCGGCACTATCCAGAGAGTTGGCTGGCACTGTGATGGCTAGCATATTGCTGCTAACAGAATAAATGCTTTAGAATATATCGACCCCTACATGCAGCATATATTCTCACACATCCTAACACATATTTTATTAATCTGAGCTTCACATATTAAGCACAATACTAGTGATGGTTTACATCTAGGTAACAATAATGAACTTATCTCACTATTGTGTTTTAATTCATCCCTCAAGAAAAACTTCATCTTTAGACTGGTGTTTCCATTCAGAATAAAAATTGGGTAGAGGGATCAATGAAACACCCTAGCTAAAAATGTTTTTGCTTATCCTCAAGCATACTCATATGTTCAAAAACATTCTAAGATATCAGTATTTACTCAAAGTGGCATTTTAGAAAAAAACGCCTAGGTGCAATGTTGGACATCCAAGGCAAAATGTCACAAAAAATGCCTGCCACATGCAAGTTTAGGGCTGATTTTACAAACGCTAATGTACTCAATATATAGTAGATGTCCCAGCAGCAGTATTCTAGAAAGGTAACACATCTTGGTCAGCCACACTCTAAGCTTTGACGTTTGGCAGCCCTACAGCCACACAGTATGTGCCCCCATTTCTTATCCAAAGGTTTCACGATTATGGACAGTACTGGGGATAGTAGGGAGTAATCTTCTCTACACCCTTCTTTCCCCATTGCTGTTTATGCCCTGGAGTAAGTTTAGACTTAGACAAGGGCTAGGAGGTGGAAGTCATTTCTAAGATCAATCGCGGATATACATACCTCCACCATGTCTCCATTCCAACATGGATGTTGTCTCACTGGAGATGTCTCTAAAACTGGTTTCTAAAATGGCTCTAGGGACATCTGGGTGCCCATTTTTGGACATCCAAAGCACAAAAAGAGTTCAAGTGAAAACGTACTAATGGAGAGTACTGATTCATATCCTATCAATAATGCAAATAGGGTTACAACATTTTTAAAAAGGTGTGAAATTTAGATTTATATTACACACAATCATCAGCAAAGAATTTTAAGGCAGAAGCAATTTTGACTTCTGCTCCCAAAAACAGATCTTTAAAACTTTCAATTAGATCTGAAGTTAGAGTGATATTTCTTCTTCTTCACTGACTTGACAGGGTTCGTCTGTGAGAAACACAGCAACTTTGTTAATTTGTGTCAGCTTTATTCCATACATTTAGCACATTGAACAGTTGCATATGAGAGTACTCATATCAAGAAGTTTGTGTTTACTTCAACAACTGCATAGCCGCCAGTCTTTGGCATAAGAAAAACAATATAATAAAACAAGTTGCTTTAGATGGTAAAATTATGCAAATGCAAACGAATGATTTGTTTTTCTAATTGTGTTTAGTTGTCCTGCGTCCTCTTTTTCCCAAAGTAGCGAACATGTAAATTTAAGAGTCAACCTCCTGAGGAAACATTGTGTGAATATTTTCTTTGAAATTGGTTTTTCAAAAGTGTGAATGAAATACATATCAGAAAAATATGCGGTATCTCTAATGTACGACGATTAATTCATTAGCTATGTTCTTGGCTTCTAGATTATAACCTTCTTTAATGACATAAATGGTTAATAAACTCATATATAAAATACCTCAGAAGAAACCATCGAAACCACCAACGATAATGATGCTTTTGGTGTCAACAAAAGGAATCTGATAAACATAACTTGTTAGCAATTAATAGAAACTGAGCTTTACTTACACCATTCTCAAAGCAATATGTGGATTACAGCAACATAAACACATTCAACCATGCAGAACAGGAAATGTCAGAGGAAAAGGCTAATAGTTTCAAAGTCAACTGTAACAGGAACAGTATATAATAAGAACCTTGAGGCTTGACAGCTTTAATCTGTTGGTAGGTAACCTTCAAACTTGCAAGGACAGGTTGAAATATTAGGTTGCACTATTATGGTATTTATTTCAGAATAATCTAGGGAGCATTTAGAAATGTATTTGATTAAAAGAGGCATTTCACATTAAATCTCTCAAAAGCAATTAAGTTTACTGCATTGGCGTAATATTTTTTTTTCATTAGTATATGCACTATATACATATCTATCTATCTTTCTTGGAAATATTGATGCCCTTCTGTGCTTTTAAGGATTTCCTCATTTAGGACCATGCAAAAACACTTTGGGCCCAACATTCAAAAGGTATTTACATGGTTTACAGACCTGTAAACCATGTAAATACTGCTGAATGGGATATTCTATGTAAACCGTCTTGACTTGTAGAAAGACGGTATATAAAGCTTGTTAAATAAATAAATAAATAAATAAATATTCAACAGCACTAATATGGTTAGTGCTGCTGAATATCCCTGATTCTCTCCACTACACGCTCCCATGCTAACTGCTTAGCATTAGGGTGGGTTGTGGGCACTGTTCCCTCTAAGCTGTGCGCGTGTGCGCGCGCACACACCTCATCGAGCGAGCGCACATACTTTACAACAGAGCGCACAAAAATTACGGTTCTGATTCTGATAGAAAACAGCACAGACATCTTAAAATTTAAAAGTTGTTGTGTATTTATGGTTTTCACAAGTTCTACAATATTTTCTAGTGCAACCAATGTGGTGTACATACTGTATTCTGACGTGTAGTCAAATTTTAAAGAATATATCTCTGAGTGTCATTATGGGGCGCACAAAAATTTAACCTTCCCTCGAAAGCTGCACAGCTGATATTTTATGTGCACACAGCCGACAGAAAATTAGAGTGAACATTGGTTGTGGGCATTGTGGGCGTTCCAGGGCATGTTGTGGGTGGTGACAGTCCCTAACCAGGTGGTGGCGATATTGCATCACTACCCGGTTAGCGACCTGTGGGTAAAACCAGGCGCTGCATAAGTTGCTCTAGTTTTACCTGCTGGAGCTAACCGGGTAGCAGTGCAATATTGTTGCTACCCAGTTAGCTTCTACAGTGTCGGAGGTTGTGCAGTGGCTCTGGATATTCAATGTCAGGTTAGAGGTCGGCAGCGATGGCTATGCATCCTAACAGCGCATAGCCGTCTCAGTACAATATTGGACCCTTTCTTCATAGTCTTTATGATAACAGTATCTCTGTAGAAATGGGTAAAAGGGGCAACATCTGGAAAGTGGTGTATATAAATGCCCGTAGCATAGGAAATAAGATTCCAGATGTTGAGGCTTTAATGGAAGAGGCTGACTTTGATTTAGTGGCAGTTACCAAGACATGGTTCACGGACAACCATGACTGGGATGTTATTATACTGGTCTATACTTTATTCAGGAATGACAGAATAGAAAGAAGAGGAGGAGGAGTGGCACTATATATAAAAAAATATTATTAAAGCCATAGAATTACAGGGCTTGAAATGGAGAGAGGAGGCTTTATGGGTTAAACTAGAAAGAGCAAAAGGGAAATCCATTTGCATTGGAGTAATATACAGATCCCCCTCACGGGGGGTCAAGGGGAAGTGCAACATAAACTAGCTATAAACTGTTGTGCTTTCCTTGGGGGTGGGATTCTAGTTACCTCCCCAAGTCTCACTAGGTGCCTTCATGTGGTGACCCATTGTATAAAATCTATACTGAATCCCAGCAAAGGATGGTATGAAGTACTGTGTGGTAGGATAAAAAAAAAATACATACTGGCAGCATATCGCCCAGGATAAAAAGATGACCATCCGTATCTTACACACTAGGGCTAATGATGGCATTTGCGATAGAGCAAGCACTGCAGATGTTACTGTAGATAACATCCCTGTCACAGATAAAGGCCATGGTAAGCATGGTCACAGACCCACTGTGGCAGGAGATAAACCACGGAAATTAATAAAGAGGTTAAGAGGATTAACTATGGTTAAATGGACTACTGCAGATAAGGAGGAGATAATATACTACTACTTTTATGATACAAACACTATATTTAAATCAAGAGGGTATACAAGGAGAATCTGGCAAAAACTGGAAGAAAGAGGAAAATTGCCACAAGAAAAATTGCAAAAAGCAACGGATGCAAATCTAAGATCTTTAATTTTGCAGATCAAAGCAAAGAAGTATGTGGAAGATAACATCTTGTAGCAACTAAGGGCTTCCGTGGAAAGGGAGGAGGGGGCAACCTGGATGAGGGTACCAGAAGAAAGGAATACACAGAAAAGAGAAAGAGTAGTTGAGAGGGAGATGGAGCTTGGAGATCTGGAACTGCACAAGAGCGAGGTATTTTAGGGGCATATCCATGTTGTGCGGCATAAGGCGGCGCGCTGTTAATTTAGTGCGCCACAAGATGGCGCGCTGATGGCTACAAGGCTGCGTGCGGATGCACAAACACAGGAACAGAGCCACAGCACAATGGTTAGGACACTGATCAATGGTGCAGGGGCCAGGGGTTCAACCTCTCACAGTGCCCAGTGAACAAGGCTGGCTGGGGCAGTATGTATCATGGTGAGGAGTGCTGTAGGAGGCCTTCCATTTATATTTTATTTCCCACCACTAGTAAACCCGCTCTCACAGTGTGTTAACATACGGATGCCCGTAAGGCACATGTTACAGTGCACTGTCCGCCAAGGCACCCTAGAATGTCCCCTATAGAGCACCATGTATGTTGCGACACAGGATAATGTATAGTGCACCCTATATGGATGGCAACCATAAGGTGGCCTATAGGGCGCCCTATAAAGCACCCTCAGAGGCACCTAATGGGTATAGTAAGCTGTGTGTGGTTTTGCCGGCATAGACATATGTACAGTAAATAAAAATAAAGCTGTGGACAGCCCTATCAAAGGGCCCCACTGTGGGTTCAAACCCATGACCTCTGGCTGTATAGGGAGTGATGTAACCATTGGGCTACGGCTCTATAGCTGACAGCAAGCCCCTGGCTGGCTGCAGAGAGCCTGCACGTCACCCCACAGACAGTCTGCTGTTGTAGACAGGATAGGGTTAGGCCACCCGTACCCATGATGCACTGCACATGCAAATCAGCTGTTCACAGATGCACACAAGATGGGGAATGCACCCCAACAGCTACCCGGCCTGGTAGGGGGAATTGTCCATGTGAACCCACACAGCACCTCGGCCTGGTAGGGGGTCCTGAGCGGGTGGACTACCAGCAAAGAGTAGCTACACACCGTCACATTGTGCGGGTACTGTGCTCACCCTGAGGGTGTGATATGGCGGCCAGGACCAGGTCCACAACACCAGCCATGGCTGGATGAGGCCATGACAGAGCTCCAATAACAGTACTAACCTGTGAGATAGGAAGGTACTGCAGAAACATATTGGATATCTCTGTCTGTCTCAGTTAGTGGAAATCCCCAAGAACCCCTAGGTGGTCAAAGAACTACCACCCCCCCCCCCCCCCAAGGGGTGGCAAAAAGGGGCCCCCCCCATGGCAGCAAAGTGGACCATTAAACCCCAGTCCTGCTGGGGAACAGACACCATACAGGGAAGTCCAAGCAGCTCCACACACAATATCAGGCAGACTTTAGGCCTGGATATCCAAAGATGCGCATCAGCACTATCTGATATTCACCTGCAGCAAGCCATGAGCCACTGCACCCTGCAAGGCACTCCATCAAGACACATACCAGCTGTGAACAGTCTGCTGGTTAGCCCTGATGGAAATGCATGCACCCAAAACTGGGGTGGCAACACACACAAGCAGAGAGTTCTGTGAGGAGACCCCAACAAGAAACCCATATATATCACAAGAGAGAAACACAATACAGCACTATGGGGGTGCCTAGCCATGCTGTCAACACTGCACACTCAGGGTGAGAGTGCTCCCCCAGCAGCACATACAGAGGTCACCCTGTCTGTGTAGGTGGTGGCCTGGCACTACAATGTCACAGCCAGTGCCCTATGCCCTGTGCAGATGCATCCTGGCCAGCCCACCATGTCTGACCAATACCCATGGTACATTGCTGCTCATTATGCACATTGGCAGGCCAATACTGGCAGTAGTGCTGGCAGTGTGGGTTGGGGAAGGTGTTTGCAGCCAACACATACTGTATAGACAGACACACACTCCCACACCTATGCCAGCATTGTGCTACTATTGAGGGGGTGATTAGCCTTGGCCACCACACCGGTCCTGGGCACGGCACAGGCATGGATATGGTACGCAGTACTGCTGGGGGTCACTCCCCAGGGTGGTGAACACCGTCAGAGGCCAGGCCTGGAGCACGCACCGCAGACACCAAACAGATTGTTCGGATGGGGTCAACTAGCAGTATGTGCGTAACGTAGGGATATCTATCAGCCTGTACTCTTAGCAAACATTTCAGAGCTGTGTACCTCAGGTGTAGGGTGACATTGCTAAGGTATGCAGGTGCTGATATTGGGAGATGCACGCAGGGTCCAATGTTCTGCCTCTACAGGAGACATTGGCCAATGGGGCCTGTAGGTGTGGGTGTGGGTGTGTCTGCCCCTGTGGCTGCTGCTTTACGGCAGCGCTTCCCCACTCCAGCCCAGTTTTGTATCACACTGTTCGGGTCTTCCTGCTGTCCCTCATGAATATGCATGAGCTACATCTACATGCCATGGGGGTGGTGCATAGATATACAGCACAGGCATTTGTATGAGTGGCAGCATGGAACCTGACTGGTGTGTGGCCCACCAGGACTGCATTTGGGGGATTCTGCTGTAGGTTCTGCCCCTGTTCATGGTGTCTGTGCTCAGTGGGGTAAAAGATAGACATATTACCATTGCATATGTCCTTGTCACCAAAGGTGTGTCCTTACTGTCACTGTTTATTTGTGGGGAAAATATGAGGGCAGGTTTGCCGGTAGCCCCAGCTGGTCTTTGAACCTGTGACCTTCTGTTCTTGCATGCACTGTCTGTGTGCACTGCACCACCATGTAGCCACAGCTTGACTGAATTCCCTGGATAGTCCATGACTGTGGATCCGGCAGGGCCTGTCTGTTGCTGTGGACTGTGCCAGCCTGCACATGGCTAGGCCTCTGTCTTCTGTCGCTAGCAGCCACTGCCCCCTGCACCACATGTACTCGTCCGCCAACATGCTGGCATGAGCTTCTCCCATAAAAAGCAGGTGACCTGATTGGAATGTGGCAGTACGGGACTGCATTTGGGGTACTTGGCTGTGGGTAATGCCCATTGTTGTGGTGTGTGTGCGTTGTTGGGTAAAATATGGGTGTTTTCCCCATGCTTATGTCCCCTGCAATACAGGGGTGTCTGTGCTATCTGTGTTTAGTGGTGGGTAAAATATAGGGACTGGGCTGGCAAGTGCCCCAGCTGGGCTTTGAACCTCTGACCCTAGAGGTACTGACTCTGTCCGCTGCACCACACTATGGCCACATAGATAGTGCAGCCCCTGGAGGTAGTAAGCCTGGCAGGATGGAGTCACAAACCCTGCTCTACGCAAATTTACTGTGGGCATATGCACCCTGTCTGGTGACAAACGTGCACATAAACCCCGGAAATGACCACGGGAAATGGGGGACAAAATATCACCATGCTGGGCAACAGTGATATTAATGGGCAACCATAGCAAACACTCCCAGGAAAGCTCCACAAAAGGAAATGTTTTTTGGAAGAGTCTCCGCTCCGTAAACCCTTCCAAAATTCATTTCTTTTTTCTGGAGCTTTGCTGGGTGTGTTTTCTGTATTTGCCCATCACTATAACTGTTCCCCAGCTGAATTACTATTTTTAATAGTTCTGTTGTGGTCATTTTCTATTTTTATTTGCACTTTTGTGCTGTGCACATGTATCACACTGCTCAGGTTTTGCTGGTTTCCCCGGTTTTCCTGTACATTGCTGACGGAAATGGTTTCTCTTCCCTTTAAATGCTTTCTACCGCGAGTGTTTCCCTCGCGGTAGTTTTTACATGCAAATTCGGGCCCGATACTGTGCGGGGAGCCTCTCCCCTCCCACTCTCCACCCATTGACCCCGTCCCTCTGCCCCTCCGGAGCCTTCCTCCTTTAGCCGTTCCACGCCTCTATCGGACATTTGCGGGCCCGCACTTGTACGGGGCCCGTTAGTGTGCCGCGCACCTTTGCGGGGATGACACGCACGTGTGCGGGGCGTTTAAACACGTTTATTAGCGTTTCAGTGCCGCGTTTCTGTGCGCTCTTTTGCGGCGCGCACATTTCCGGTTTTTAGTAAACATCCCCCTCAGAGATGGAGGAATTCAAGATTGAACTCCTAGTCCATATGGAAAAAGATGTATATGCTGGGTTCCAGCCCAGGGAAATATTATCCAAGTTAAATTGAACATCTAAAGTTAAAAATATGATTATAAAGATGAACAAGGCCATATCCAGTATAAAGGAATTATCTATTGACATCACTAAAATAAATCAAATAGAATATTGTGCAGCTAAAATTATTACTACAAGAATAATACCAGCTAAAATGCAGGGCCAGAAGAAAAAGAAAACAATAACAGTTCCTCCTTGGAAAAAGTGCATTTAGGGAAAAATACAGTCATTTCGTGTGGAGGTATCCCTGATAGACGGGTATCTAAAAGGATTAAGATCATCAAAGATACTAGGGAAGATCCAAGACATTAAGCTGATGCATGCTGCATTAACAAAAGAAGACCTGAAATTTACATGCTCCAACAATAAATTGAAAATAGCAGCAGAAGCGCAAAAACTCGAAGATATGAAGAAAACTGAAAAGAAAGATATCAAAATAAGCTATTTAGAAAGAATCCAAAACAATTTTACAGGGAATTGGAAGAGAGCATTAAGATACTAAAAACACCACTAACCAAAGCCGAAACAAGAAAGTTTCTGGAGAAAACTATACAAGCATCCTATAAAGCACAATCAAGAATCAGAATGGTTACTCTGCATAGAGGAGCATTTAGAAAAAGCAAACATCACACCTATGAACTGGCCTGCAGTAAAAAAGAGCTGGCAATCAGGTTAATGGAAGCCCCAAACTGGAGCAACCCTGGTTCAGATGGAGTAACCAACTTTGGATCAAACAGTTAACTTCACTCCACCCAGACCTGGTAAATTACAAAAATCAATTGTTTATGCAGTCAGACTTAACACCACAATGGCTTACTATAGGAAAAACATTTTTCCTTCCAAAAGGAGACCCAAGTAATACTCCGAACAATTATAGACCAATAACTTGTCTACCTACAAACTATAAGCTGTTCACTGCAATAGATGCGGACAGAATATACATGTATGATCATAGCAAGTTCAATAACATCATGGCAATAAAGCAAAAGGGCAACAAGAGAGGGGCATATGGCACCAAAGACCAGTTAATGTTGAATAAGGCCATCATGACCAGTGCTAAGAAAAGCAAAAATCTCAGTATAGCATGGATTTATTATAAGAAAGCTTTTGACAATGTCCCATACTCATGGATAATAAATAGCCTTGAAATATATAAAACGAATACTAGTTTGATAGAGTACATAAACTTTACCATGATAATGTGGCAAACCATACTCTTTTTGAAGTATGAAGATGGTCAGTATATCATTCCTAACATCAGGATCAAGCAAGTAATATTTCAGGGGGATTCCCTATCGCCCCTTCTGTTTTGTGTAATACTTAATTCAATGAGTACTCTCATCAATTCTTTGGGATATGGATTTAGCATGAATCTTAAATAAGGTAACAGCCCAGAAACAACATTTCATTGATTATTTGTAAATGATCTGAAACTCTATAGTTCCAGCAACCAACCATTAGCAGAAAAGCTTTTCTGATACGTGCTAAGGCATCTTTTTTTAGAGGAAAATTGAGCAAAATAGAAAATACCTCCCTGGCTAAAGTCTGTGACATGAAGGAGCTTGAACAGGAAGGCCTAAATAAGTATCTCAGAGTAGAAAAAGGAACAACATTCAAGCATAAATTACTAAGAAAATATACATAAAGAATACTACAGGAGATTAAAATCATTATTGAAAAGTGCTTTAACATTATGGAATACGATGCAAGCCATTAATCAACTGGAAATTCCTGTGCTTTCAAACAACTTTGGGGTTGTGGACTGGCCTCTTAAAAATCTTGAAAAACTGGATGTGCAAACACAAAAATTCCTCCTTGCCCATGAAGTGATTTATAAGAATCAATGTCTGCCAAGTCTGTACATCCCTAGAGCTGAAGGATTGATTACACATACAGACTGATTACACATACAGAGCTACTATCAAAGGCCTCCAGGCCTACTTAACTACATCCTCGGATCCAAATACGCAAAAAGTGCTGAACTATGGAAGTAAACGTCCAAAATCTGTCTCCATCATCAAACTTGGCAGAAATAGAATTTGAAAAACGAGAAAAAAAACTCTTCAAGGAATTAGATCAACAAACAAGGAACAGCAAGTGGCAGATGCACAAATACAATGGAAAATACAGAGTGTTACTCCAGGAACCCTTTGTTGATCAAGAACGGACACATGAATGGTTAAGGAGGAGTGAACTGAAACCGAAGAATGAGAGGTTCATAGTTGCAGCCCTGCAGCGGTTACAGACGAGATGGTTTACAGTGAACATTGAAACTAGTAATACAGACATATATTGATTCTGTAAGAAAGACCTGGAAATGATGACTCACCTCATTGCTGACTGTGAAGTTCTGATGGCAGAAAATTTCTATACAGAAAGACATAATAAAGTAGTATGCCTCATCCATTGGAAACTCTGTAAACACTACAACATCACTGTGCCCGTGAAGCACTGGGATCATGACCCTAAGAGAATTACAGAGAATGAGGAGGTTAAGATCACCTCAAATACTCCCATTCCAACTGATCAAAATCTTGAAAGGAAACTTCAACAACATACATTAAAGGAAAACATTTAAAATTAAAATGATCAAATATTTCAACTTTGACAAAAAAGGACTGAAAAGAGGCTATTTATTTATTTAGCAACTTTTTTATACTGTTGTATCTACCAGTCACAGCAGCATACAGGGAAAAATTAGGACAAGTAGCATTACATAGAACATGGGTAATAATGTGAATAAAAATAACAACAACAAAGGTAAAAATGTGAATTAAAAATAACAATAACTAATGGAAATAAAAGTATGCATAGTAAATTGCATGATAACCAGTAAATGAGATTACATGTACATTAGGGAAAAATGAGCTAATGAGAGAGACCTCTGTTACAATGTTTAGATCAATGGGTGAGCTGCCAATGAAGCAGAGGAAAAGGTTGTAAGAGCTTGGGGGGGGGGGATGTTGATAATGGGTGGGCGACTAAGTGTCGGATCCAAAATGTTCCAGGAAGAGGAGAGATTTTAGCTTGCAATGAAATTTTCCAAGGTCTGTAAGTGATGGTATCTCTGGGGTGAGGGAGTTCCAGATGGTGAGTGCATAGAAGGAGAAGGCTCTGCTGGAGGTGGAGATGTTGAAGCGAGCGAATGAGGATCATACTGAAAGGAGGCTGTGGTTGGCTGTTCTTCTTGCTCTCTAATTGAGGGGTTGTTGAAGTATAGGACAATGAATGTCTGCTGAGAGGTGGTGAATGATCTTAAAGACAATCAGAATGACTTTGTTTTAACGCTTTTATGGATGGGAAGCCAGTATAACTGCTTCAGTATGAGGGTGATGTGTGCTCACAGACTGATACCTGTGATTATTCTGGCTGCTGTGTTCTACACGAGCTGCAAGAGGAGTAAAGTAGATTTCTGGCGCATATGTTTGCATAATAAAGAATAGGGGCAAAGAGGGCCTGACAGACATTTCTGAAATCATTGTGGTGGAGAAGGGGTTGGAGGTATCAGACTGTCCTCATCCGGAAGTATGCGGCTTTGGTAACTTGTTTGATGTGGGGGTGGAAGCTCAGGTGTTGGTCCAGAATTATATCAAGGAATTTTACTTGTTCCTTTACTTGTAATGTTAATTTGGCCAAATTGACCGTGGATGGAGGGGAGAAGGTGGGATGATTGGTTATATGAAGGACTTCTGTTTTATTGGGGTTAATGTCGACATTGTGGTTGTTGAACCACTGGATGACAACTTCAAAGCATTGGCTGATTGTAGAGTAGTTGGGGTTACTGGTGGTGAATGGTGTGTAGATTAAAATGTCATCAGCATAGAGGATCTTGTGACTCTGGATGATTTTGCATAGGGGTTGGATAAAAATGTTAAACAGCAAGAAGGATAAATCAGAGCCTTGAGGTAAACCTTGAATGGGTTAGAGGTTTCAATTCCAATTTTGACTTGCTGGGATCAGTCGGTTATATAAAACTGAAAACATTGTAATATTGTATCTCTAAGGTCAATTGCATGGAGACGTGAGATGAAGTGGGCATGGATGACCAAGTCAAAGTCTGCGAAGATGTTGAGAAAAATAAGGATGAAGTCTTGTGCGGCCTTTTCCGTGCCTTTGATTAATGTATCTAGAAGGGAGGTCAGCAGAGTTTCAGTATTATGAAAGGGCTTGAAGCCCTGCTGGTGTTTGTGAAGGTGGGTGTGTGCATCTACAAAGTCCTGAGTCTGAAGCTGTACTGCCTTTTCAATAATTTGGCAAGGGAAGGGATGCTTGAGATGGGTCTGCTAAAGGATTTTTAAGTAAAGGCCTGATGGATGTTTGCTTGAGGGCAGACAGCATGTAGCCCAATGCTAGTGAGGACTGGACAATGTGAAGAATGATTGGGATGAGCTCTTGCTTGGCCATCTTGATCCAGGAGAATGGGCAGGGGTCGAGTGACGAGGTGGTGCTGTTGAGGTTTGATATAATATGTTCCAGTTGCTGGGCAGACAGAGGACTGAATGTTGACCAGGTTTTTATGTGTAGGGTGTTGGCGGAGTCGTTGGAGGACTGGGGTGGTGCTGTGGTGAAAGATTGCTTAGACTGTAAGAATTGCACCATATCAGTTGGTGCGAGAGTGATATTGGACTTTGTAGGGGTTGGGGTCTTGAGCAGGTTCAAAGCTATGTTGAATAGCTCTCCAGTATGGTCGAGAGAGGAGTTGAGTAGGTTTGAATGATATTCCTTTTTCTTTAGAAGAGTGATTGAGCAGTAGTAGCTTGGGAGCTTGTGTATGTTAAGTAGTTGGATGGATTATTTTGTTATCTCCATTTGCGCTCTAGCTGTCTGAGCTTGTTTTTTTAGGCTTTTGAGTTGAGGTGCAGCCAGAGTGCATGGTGTATCTTTTTATCCTGGATAGGTTGTCCCATCGGTTCCCTCTGTCATTACCAGACGTATAACATTGAAATGCAAAGGATTTCAATCTAATTTAATGAAAAAAGCAGACTGACAAAGATCAGGCAGAATCTGTGCGATGTAAAGTGTCATTGTATCCCACACTTGGCTTTGATATGTGATGACATATGCAGACAACTGAGAGTCAAGATGAGTTTGTATTACATATGTCCAATGTAAATGCATTGTCACTTCACAGACCTGATGAAGAGATTATTCAGTAGCTCTTGAAAGCTTATCAAAAATACATTTTTATTGGACTAACAAAATATATTACCTACAACTTGTTTGTTGACCTTTACTTGCACATATCCTAGTGGACTAACACGGCAACTACAATTTTCTGACCTTTATTTACAAAGTTACTGCTCATTATTTCTTGCTACTAACACAGGCAACTGCAAAAATTTAACACACTTTAGTAAAGAGACCTCTAGATCACATTTTTTTCTGAAGTGGAAACAGAAGGACTTCTCATTATCCATATCTAATTGGGACAGGCTGTCACTTGATCTGATAAGCTTAAGACATGCTGACTCATCCTAAATCTGCATAGTTTTCAGTTTTTGACTCGGTTCAGGGAACTGAATTCTCTACTTAAGATTCTGCCAATCCTAACAAATATAAATAAGAACATACTGTAAGAACATAAGAAATGCCATACTGGGTCAGACCAGTAGCCAACAGCAGCCAATCCAGGTCACAAATACCTGGCAGGTTTCCAAAAAACACACAGGTTTCACAATGCTCGTCCTGGGGTAAGTAGTGGATTTCCCGGGTCCTTTTTAATATTTTTTTTTATTTGTATTTATTTAAATGGATTTGTATCCCGCCTTATCCTAAAATCAAGGTGGCTTTCATATCAAATGATTCAAATTTGTGGTAGGGTGGGAGAGTTGGCATGCCGTGGTTGGAAAGAAGTGTTTGTGAGGGGGTAGTACCTGTGTTGATTAATTAATAGGTACAATATATACAGTGTGAGCTATTTACAGTGTACTATAAACAGTTGGGAGGAGAGTTAGGCTGGAGGGGGGAGGGGTACTTGTAGGGCGGGGAAAGGCAGTGTACGGAGCAGAGTGTGGCTTAGTTTACGGAATGTCATCGTAATGCTCTATGTAAAGTGTGGTCTTGAGTAACTTTCTGAAGTCCTTCATGTCAAAAGTTGATCGTAGGCTGGCCGGGAGGGTGTTCCATATGGCTGGTGCTGCAAGGGATGTTGCTCTCCTTGACATGGCTTGCTTTGTTTTGGTGAAGTCCTTGGGGGTTACGATGGTGTCGGAGGTGCCTTTTCCCCTTGGCCTGTTGTTTGTGTCGAAACTGATGATGGATAGTAGACTGAAAGGCCCTGTTTGATTTTGAAGATGTTCAGTATGGTTTTATATTGGATGCGAGAGTCAATTGGAAGCCAGTGCAGGCAGTTCATGATTTATGGACCTTTCCTCCAGGAACTTGTCCCAACCTTTTTTAAACCCAGCTACACTAATAGCTTTCACTACATCCTCCAGTAATGAAATCCAGAGTTTGATTACGCATTGAGTAAAAAAATATTTTCTCTTATTAATCTTAAATGAGTTACATTGTACTGTAGCTTCTTTGTGTGTCCTCTGTCCTTTCTACTTTTTAATGGCATAAACAGTCAATCTACTTTAACCGGTTCCATTCCATTCATTAATTTATAGACCTCTATCATATCTCCTCTCAGCTGTTGAAGAGCCCTAATCTTTTAAGCCTTTCCTTATAAGGGTATCCTTCCTTTCCCTTTACCATTTTGGTGGCTCTTCTCTGCATCTTTTCTAATTCCGCTATATTCTTTTTAAGATACGGAGACCAGAATTGCACACAATATTCAAGGTGCAGTTGAACTATGGAACGATACAGAAGCATTAGAATTTCCTTTGTTTTATTCTCCATTCCTTTCCTTGTTTATTTATTTACCAGTTTTTTTCCTATACCGCTTTATCCTATGGTCAAAGCAGTTTACATTGTAACAGAACATTTTACATTAAACAGGGAAATCAACTTGGAAGATCATTGATACATGTAATTGGGAATAGCTATGTACAATTGTAAATGTATGGATGTTTGAGGTTGGGGGAGATTAGGGTAACTGGGAGTGGTGAGGCTAGGAGAGTGTTAGGGGAAATTGTGGGGGGTGGGATGGGGGAAGCGTGGCTTACATTGGCAGGTAACATTCTCTGAAGATATGGGTTTTGAGGGCTTTCTTGAAGGAAACTGTATCGGTTGTAGTCCTTAATTTTTCTAGGATAGCGCTACATAAGTGCGGTGTGTAGAGAGAGAAAGCTCTCCTAGATGTAGTAGTGTTGGTTTTTATGAATATCGGCGGTATATGTAGCATTTTCCTTAAGTTAGATCATCGTCCTCTGTTGTCAGGTATGATTTGTAGCAGGGTTTGTAGATGTGGTGATGAGAAGCATTAAGAACTTTGAAGGTTTTGAGTATGTTCTATAATGGGGAGTCAATGCAGTTATTTGAGGAGAGGTATGATGTGCTCTGTTCTTTTTGGGTTGAAAAGGGTTTGTGCAGCCGTGTTGAGTGCAAGTTGGAGATGGTGTATGGTTGAGTTTGGTATGCCTTGAAAGATGATATTATAATACTCGAAGTGAGGAAATATGGTTGCCTGGAGGAAAGAGTGGAAGTTATAATCAGTTAGAAATGGTTTTAGATTCTTGGTTGTTCTGAGCTTGAAATATATGCTCTGAATTAATTTCATGTGTGTGTTTTGAAGGTGAGGTGCTCATTCAGGGTAACTCCAAGGTATCGTATATTTTGTTTCACTTGGATTAACTTATGATTCAATTTCACTTTGTTTCACTTATGATTCCTAGCATTCTATTTGCTTTCTTGACTGCTGCTGCACACTGGAAGGAGGGTTTCAATGTATTATCCACGATGATACCTAAATCTTTTTCATGGGTGGTGGTTTCTAAGGTGATACCTTGCTTCGTGTTTGAGTTATTCTTCCTAGGTGCATAACTTTGCACTTGTTCACATTAAATTTCATCTGCCATTTGGATGCTCAGTCTTCCAATTTATCAAGTTCCTCTTGCAATTTTTCACAATCCTTTTGGGTTTTAACGACTTTGAATAATTTTGTGTCATCTGCAAAATTTGATCACCTCACTCGTTATTCCCATTTCCAGGTCAATTATGAATATGTTAAAAAACAGTGGGACCAGCACAGATCGCTGCGGTACTCCACTATTTACCTTTCTCCATTGAGAAAATTGGCCATTTAACCCTACTTTCTGCTTTCTGTCTTTTAACTAGTTCCTGATCCACAGTACTACACTACTTCCAATCCCATGACTTTTTAATTTTGCCAAGAGTCTCTCATGAGAGACCTTCTCAAAGGCTTTCTGAAAATCCAGATACACTATATCAACTTACTCACCATTGTCTACCTGTTTATTCACACCTTTAAAAAACATATAACAGATTAATAAGACAAGGCTTTCCTTGGCTAAATTCATTTTGGCTTTCTGTCATTAAACCATGACTATATACAGTGCCTTGTGAAAGTATTCATCCCCTTGATTTTTGTCCTGTTTTTTTGCATTTTGTAAACCTGGAAGGAAAATGGAGGTTCATTTGGATGTTAGGTAATAGGCTTAACAATATAGTCCAAATTGGTAAAGTGAAATGACCATAAAATACCTTGCATATATAAAAAACAAGTTAAAACCGAAAAGTTGTGAATGCATACGTATTCATCTCTTTTTGCTATGAAACCCCTAAATAAGATCTGGTCCAATCAATTAACCTCAGAAGTCATATAATTAGTTGATTAGGGTCCACCTGTTTGCAATCAGTGTCACATGATCTGTTACATGATGCTTATATAATGATACCTGTTCTGAAAAGCACATGACTCTGCAAACAACATGAAGACCAAGGAGCACTCCAAACAGGTCAGAGACAAAGTATAGATCAGGGTTGCATTATAAAATAAATAAGCACTAATAAATAAATAAATATCCCAAATTCTGAATATCTCACGGAGCATCATTAAATCCATTATAACAAAATAGAAAGAATATGGCACCACTACAAACCTGGCAAGAGAAGGCCGTCCACCAAAACTCATAGAATGGGCAAGGAGGGCATTATTCAGAGATGCTACAAAGACGCCAAGGATAACACTGAAGGAGTTGCAAAGATCCACAGTGGAGATGGGAGTATCTGCCCATAAGACCACTTTAAGCCATATACTCCATAGAGTGGGGCTTTATGGAAGAGTGGCCATAAAAAAAAACATTGTTTAAAGAAAGAAATAAGAAAACACGTTTGGATTTTGCACAACAGCATGTGGCAGACCCCCCAAACACATGGAAGAAGGTTCTCTGGTCAGATGAGATGAAAATTGAACTTTTTGGCCATCATGGGAAATGCCGTGTGTGGCTCAAACCCAACACTTCCTATCATCCCAAGAACACCATTCTCACAGTGAAACATGGTGGTGGCAGCATCATGCTGTGGCGATGTTTTTCATTGGCAGGAACAAGAAAACTGGTCAGGATTGAAGGAATGATGGATGGCACTAAATACAGGGCAATTCTTGAGGAAAACCTGTTTCAGTCTGTCAGAGATTTAAGACTGGGATGAAGGTTCATCTTCCAGCAGGACAATGACTCTAAACATACTGCTAAAGGTGGTTTAAAGGGAAACATTTAAATGTCTTGGAATGGCCTAGTCAAAGCCCAGACTTCAATTCAATTGAGAATCTGTGGCATTACGCAAAGATTGCTGTATATCAGCACAACCCATCTAACTTGAAGGAATTAGAGCAGTTTTGCCTTCAGGAATGGGTAAAAATCCCAGTGGCTAGATGTACTAAGCTAATAGAGACATATCCCAAGAGACTTGCAACTGTAATTGCGGCAAAAGGTGGCTCTACAACTTATTGACTTTGGGGGAGTGAATACATATGCACACTTCTACTTCAGGTTTATTTTGTTTTAATTATTGCTTGTGTCACAATAAAGGATATTTTGCACCTTCAAAGTCATAGGCATGTTGTGTATATCACATGGTGCTAACTGCCAAAATTCCATTTTAATTCCAGATTGTAATGCGAAAAGACAGGACAAACACAGAGGGGATGAATATTTTTGCAATAAACTGTACATGAATAGTAATTTTATTCTTTATAATGTTTTCTGCCATTTTGCTTGGTACGGACATGAGACTCACTGTTCTGTAGTTTCCCCGATCACCCCTGGAACCTTTTTTCTGTATTGGAATTACATTGGCCATTCTCCTCTCTTCAGGTACTACAGATGATTTTAATGATAGTTCACAGATTACTAATGGGAGGTCTGCAATCTCATATTTCAGTTCTTTCAATACCCTCAGTTGTATACCATCCAGTCTAGGTGATTTGCTACTCTTCAGGTTATCAAATGGTTGTAATACGTCTTCCAGGTTTATCAATATTTCTTTCAAGTCTTCTGATGTATCACTTTTACATACCATTTCAGACATGGGTTATTTCCCTACATCTTCTTCAGTAAAGACCGAAGCAAAGAATTAAATCAGTCTCTCCTCTATGGTCTTGAATTCAATGGGGCCACGGCTCCGATATCGGGCGGAAACTGCTACCGCGGCTTTGTAAACAAGCCCCCTTATCTCCCTAGCATGTCCTGCTGTGACACTGATTCAGTCTATACCCGGGTAATTGAAATCACCCTTTATTATTACTGTGTTATAACTTTTGCTAGCTTCCTTGATTTCTTTGAGCATTTCATTATCCATCTATTCATTCTAGTCAGGTGGTCAGTAGTACACCCCCACTGTCATTGCCTTCCCCTTTTTATGTGGAATTACTATCCATAGAGATTCTACAAAAGTGGATACAAGTGAAATTTGAACCAGGTAGAAGATGACTCTGACTATCAATGAAAATCTGTGGAAATACAACTAAAGATCTGATCCTACTTTTGAACTGAACTGGAGAAGGCTACACAACATTAGAATGGAGGAGCAGCCTACTGGTAGAGCTATAGTTTGAGAAACAAGCTTTCAAATTGCACTTCTCCTAGAGATATTCTATGAGAAAGCATTTCACTGTCCATGACTTTAGGGACAACATTTAGATTATATGATCTCTAAGACAGAGGCATATGTGTTAAAATTTTTCTTGCAGTTGGATTTGGAAAGATGAATCATTTAATTTAAATCCATGCTATGGTTATGACTTGCTACTTTGTCTTTATGGTCTACATTTTAATTTGTAAGTTAGTGTATTTAAATTGACTTAGCTCACTGATTTTTCAAGGCACACCAACAAACTGAATGCATGCTAATGAATGCATATCTCTGTATACTGGTAATTCCACATTCAGATTATTGTAATGGGCTTTACGTCAGCCTGTCTAAGGCGTCTATTTGAGGATTTCAAGTGGTACATCATGGTGGGGCAAACAGATTTGCTCATATTTCTCCAATATGCTCCTCACTATTTTGGCTACCCATTTTCTGGAGTATCCAATTTAAGATTATCACACTGATACATAAAGTTCTATGCAATAATGCATCTATCTGTATTGTGTCCTCCTTTAAACTGCACTGCTCTCCATGGGTACTAAGATCTGAAGGTCATGGCCTGTTGGGCATACCATTTTTCATCAAGCGCGACTGTAAGGGCCTGGATCATGGGTCTTTCTGTAGCTTGTCCAGCATTATGGAATATTTTACCACTGGAACTGAGATGCATTAATGACTTGATGTCCTTTAGAAAGAAGCTGAAGGCTTATTAATTTAAGGAAGATTTTTTAGGATGATGCCTTTAAGGAGATCTCACATCTAGAATTCAGCTTTAACACTGGCAGCATTTAGAATGTCAGATATAATATATGAAAGTGTTTGTGGCAAATGATCATTAGCTGATTGGTTATTGTAGTCTAAGTACTGGTTGTTATATTGTCTGATTATGTTCTGTTTTATTTATTTTACATATTATCATTTATGTAATTGGTAACACACTTAGATTTTCAGATAATATGGGTATGAAAAATAGATGGAATAAAGAAATCACCAGGGGCGGTTCTATCATTAGGCCAAGTGAGGCGGTGGCCTCAGGTGGCAACTTTTTGGGGGCGGCAAAAATTGCCCCCAAAAGACCGCCTCACTCGGCCTTCAACCTCTGAGGGTAAGAAGCAGCTGCCACTGCTGCTCCATCGGTGGCGGTGGCAGAATGAGGAGCCCACGGCCACTGCCTGCCCCCCCCAATCAGAGAGCCTGCCGGTTTCTACTCTGCCCCGTCTCAGTTTTGCAGAGCCGCGGAGAAAGGGAGAGTGTCTCCCTTAATCACGGCTCTGTTAAAGCTGAGCCCATGGAACTGATAGGAAACAGGAAATCCTGTTTCCCATCAGTGCCGCGGGCTCAGCTTTAACAGAGCCACGTGAAAGGGAAACACTCTCCCTTTGCCGCGGCTCTGCAAAATTGAGCCAGGGCAGAGGGGAAACCGGCACTACAGGTTCTCCGGGGGGGGGGGGAGAGGCGGGCGGCCACGGGCCCCTCATTCTGCCACTGCTGCCGCCGCTGATGGAGCAACAGCTTCTTCTTACACTGGAAGTTTTTCAATTTCCCTGAAGTTTGGGAGGAGGGGGGCTAGGACTGGAACTGGGCTGATGGGGGGATCTAGAACTGGAAACGGGCTGATGGGGGGTTAGGACTGGAAATGGGCTGATGGGTGGTTACAACTGGAAATGGGCTGCTGGGGGTTAGGACAGGAAACGGGGTTGATTGGGATGGGGGCTAGGACTGGTAATGGGCTATCGGGGAGGGCTAGGACTGGAAATGGACTGATGGGATTTAGAACTGGAAATGGGCTGATGGGGGGGTTAGGACTGGTAATGGGCTGATCGGGAGGGGGCTAGGACTGTTAATGGGCTATTGAGGGGGTAGAACTGGAAATGGGCCAATGGGGGTTTAGGACTGGAAATTGGCTGATCAGGAGGGGGGCTAGGACTGGTAATGGGCTATGAGGGATTAGGACAGGAAATGGACTGATTGGGGTGCTAGGACTGAAAATGGACTTATTGGAGGGTTACGACTGGTAATGGGGAGATGGGGGGCTAGCACTGGAAATGAGTTAGGACTGGTAATGGGCTGATTGGGGGGCTAGGACTGGAGTGGATTGATAAAGGGGATAGGACTAGAAATGGGCTGGGACAGGAAATGGGCTAATAGGAGAGTGTGGCTGGCCCTGGAAGAAAACTAGGAGCTAGGGTACAATTGGGCTGATGTGGGGGGATGGTAGAATAGGACTGGAAGGGAGTAGATACTGAGAGGGTCTGCCAGGGGAAGGAGGAGGCAGGAAGGGAGATGACATCTGGGATGTACTGAAGGGGGACTGGAAGGGAGCTGACACTTGGGGATGGGAGTGGTAGGTGGCTGGGTAATGGGGAGGAGGCTGGAAGGGAGCTGACATGCAAATGGCACTGGAAGGGAGATGGACAGAGGGTAGGCCGGCTGGAAGGGAGCTGTCTGGGGTGTGACACTGAGAGTGGACCTGAGCTGATACCTGGGATGGTATTTGAACTAGAAGGGGCTGGACAGTGGGGAAGGAGGGGGACTGGAAGGGAATGGACACCAGTGGCAGTTATGGGAATGCAAGGTGGTTGACATTGGAAGGTACTGGGAGGGAAGGACTGGAAAAGGGGCTGATATTGGGGAGGGTTACTGAAACTGGAAATGGGCTGATGGAAGGAAGTGAAGAAAACAAAAGAAGAGATAAGAAATGGCAGATGGACCAAAGACCATAAGAACACAGAAAGAGAGCTAAGAGAAGACAGGAAAGCAGAAGCCTCATATCGGGACCAGCATGATCAGAGAATAAAATGGTCAGACAACAAAGGTAGAAAAAACAATTTTATTTAATTTTAGTGATTGGATTTTGTGCTATTTTTATATTTTACACAGTATTAGGGAACTGCATCTCCTATTTATCTGATGTTGCACTGCATGTGGACTCTGTCTTCTTGGGGTTTCATTTTAAATTTTGTATACATATTTTTATTTTTGATTGTGGTTACTTATTCTGTACTTGGTGAGGAGTGATGTTGTGTGTGTGTGTGTGACTGAGGTCAGGTGTTCTGTTAACATGGAGTTTGCATGCAAAGATCTTTACTATACTGTAGTAATTTAACTTGTTTGGCTTTTCAAATAGGTGTATGGATGTTCCAGGGCCCAATGCAGTATTTATGGGTGATGCTTTTTTGGATGGGCTCCTTATGTGAGTTTTGGAAGTTTGTGCTGATATGGTATGATATGGTAGGTTTGCTCTTTGTTGCAGGGTTTTTTATTAGTTCACAGTATGCCTGGTACTGGAGAATATTTATTTTTATATTTTATTTAGCTGTATTTATATCCCACTTTTCACCAGGTCAAGGCAGTCAATTGGGGGATACATTTAACATGAGGGGATATGAGACACATATGCTATAATACTTACAGGGAACATGGGCAATGGAGGGTTAAGTGGCTTGCCCAAGACCACAAGGAGTGCCTATAGGACTAGAAATCCCAGTCCCTCCGGCATGAGATTGCTGTCCCCAGGTGGGACTTAAACCCCCGGCCCTCCGGCCTGAAGTACCTTGTCCTAACCACTAGACCACTCCTCCCTCCATATAGTGGTTGTTGTTGTTAGTGAGATGATCAGAATCAGATTTTGTTTTTTTTAAATATTGAGTTCTGTGGGTGAATGTCCTGATTCTGCTCTGCACCTACTGTGGATGCAAAATACATGTTGAAAAAGAAAAAGCGAGAACCATAACGCAGTTTATAACAAAATAAAAAGGAGTTATAATTTAGTTTTATAAACTGTGCTGTTGGTTCTTGCTGTCTTCTAGTTCCTTCATGTGCAAACAGGACCGTACCTAGCCCTGTGCAAGCAGTACAGCTGCACAGAGCGCAAAAGCTTTGGGGGGGGGCGCTTTTCGGCTGTCCGCTGTTGCCCTGCTGCTGCTGGCAGGACAATAGCAGGCAGCCAAAATGTGCCCCCAAGCCTTTTCGCAGCATTTTAAGCAGGTCTGGTCCCTCCCTCCTCCGATGCGATGTCAGAGCAGGGAGGGACAGATCTGCTCAAAATGCCAGTGCCTTTCAGATCGGGTGCATGCCCCCTCCTCCTCCCCATACTTCTGTCCAGCAGTGCCTGCTCTTTCCCTGCTGCCGGCACCGCCGTGAAAAAAACATAGGGTGGCAGCAGCAGGGAAAGAGCAGGCAGCGCTGTACGGAGGTATGGGGGAGAGGGGGGGCGTGCACCTGAGCTGCAATTTGCACAGGGCGCGAATGCAGCTCGATACGGCCCTGTGTGCGAACATCTTGCATTTTCTCCATATAATCTAATCCGCTTTTTGATTTGGTTCAGTCTCTGATTGGATTTCTGAAAAAGCCCCGCCTCCCTCTAAGGTGGGGGTGGGGGTGGGGGTGCCATCTCATTCTTCGCCTCAGGCAGCAGATTGCCTTGAGCTGCCCCTGGAAATCACTACAATCTTGCTCTGACAAAACTATCTGGAAGTTATCTGAGGTAAGTGTTTCCACAATTTATTCTGTTGGGTATCAGAGAACTAAAATGGACTGGCATTGGGCACTTTAAATCTAATGATCACATGGTATACTATTATAGAAATGAAAGACAAAGAAGAAATAGTGTTGCATCTCGTATAACCGAAAAAAGCTTCAAGGAACTGTAATGAAATGCAATGCAGTCAGTGAACATTTAATTTCCATCTGTCTACAAGAAATGCCCAACAACACAACTATTATTCAGGTATATGCCCCAACAACAGCTGCAGAAGAGGAAGAACTTGATCAGTTCTTGAACAAGTACAAGATGAAATTGACAGAACATGCAAACAAGATATCCTGATAGTCATGGGTGACTGGAATGGAAAAGTTGGAAAATGTGGACTTGGCAACAGAAAAAAAGCTGGAGAAAGATGGATAGAATTCTGCAAGACCAACGATCTGTTCATCTCAAACACCTTCTTCTAACAACACAAGTGGTGACTGTACACATTTACTTCCTCCAATGGATTGTACAAAAATGAAATTGACTACATCTGTGGATGTCAACAATGGAAAAGCTCAATAACATCAACAAAGACAAAGCCCGGAGCTGACTGTGGTACAGAGCATCAGGTGCTAGTATGCAAACTCAAGCTAAAGCTGAAAAAGAGCAAGCCACTAATGAGTGTAGCAAAATAGGATCTTGAAAGAAAACCATAAGAATTTAAAGCCTGTTCCAAAATAGATAAATGCTATGGATAGGAATAACAGTACCAGAGCAATATGATACCATCAAGAAAATTGTGTTCAAATAAAGTGATAAGTCTCTGTAAAAAGGTAAAAATGCAAATAACTACAATGGATAACTGAAAAAAAAACCCTAAAGGACGGCTCAAAGAAGTTAAAACCAGAAGATAAAGAGAGGTAGTCAAGGAACTTAACAGAGATTTACGTGTAGCAAGGTTAGATAAAGAGGATACTACTTTGATACATGTACACATTGTGTGAAGAGAAAAGACATTATGCTTAGCAAGGTTGAAGGTTGATGCAAAAGAGGAAGACTGGCCATGCTATATTGATCGATACAATAGCAACAACTATAGAGTCATTCTATCAACAATTAACTGCCTGACTGACAATCAAACAGTTTAGGACAATCCACAGTTGACATCAACTTGATGGCACTTAGCAAAAACAACAAGGTATTTAGCATTTCCTAATGTATCTAGGATTGCCTTGATTTTTAGAAATAATTACTAATTTAATTTTTGGTAGTCACAACAGATCAAGTCAATTGTTCTATTTGAACATTAGTGCCGGTGATGTCCATAGGCTGTTACTGGATCTCAGAATTCTTGTATTCTTTTAAACTCATCATACACATGCAGTGAGACTTAACTATGTCTTTCTTTAAATTAAATCATATGGCTTATATTAATAGTATGACAAATCATAAGCAGCCTATATAGAAACACAGAAAATGATGGCAGATAAGGACCATATGGCCATCCATAAGAACTATTAAGTTCTACAATTTCTTCCTCTCACTCCAAGATCCTATGTACTTATCCCATGCTTTCTTGAGTTCAGATACAACTCTCATCTCTACCACCTCCACTGGGAGGCTGTTCTATGCATCCACCACCCTTTCTGTAAAGAAATATTTCCTCAGATTATTCCTAGGTCTTTTCCATTGCATCTTCATCCTCTGAACCCTTGTTCCAGAGCTTCCTTTCAACTGGAAGAGGATCACCTCTGTGCATGTACATCATGGAGGTATTTCCTACCTTTCCTCTAAGTGTACATACAGAGATCTTGGAGTCTATCCCCACATGTTGTATGACCAAGACCACTGACCTTTTTTTGTAGTTGCTCTGTGGGATGACTCTATCCTGTTTATATCCTTTTGAAGGTGAGGTCTCCAGAATTGTGCACAGTACTCCAAATGAGGCTTCAGTAAAGACGTATACAAAGGCAATATCATCCCCTTTTCCTGCTGGCCATTCCTCCCCCTGTGCATCCAAGCGTCTGTCTGGATTTTTGCATTACCTTTTCTACCTGTTTGGCCATTTTAAAATCATCCAAAGCAATTGACACAGATCCCACTCTTCTTTCACCCCTATACTGTACCACTCCCTTGGGCTTTTGCAGTCCAAATGCATGACCTTGTATTTTTTTAGCGCTGAATCTTAACTATCAAATTCTCAACCATTTTTTCAAGCATCTCTAGAATCCTCCTCATGTTATCCACACCTTCCAGGATCATCTGCAAAGAGTTATATGTTTTTGGACAGTGGTTCCACAATAATGCTTACAAAAATGTAAGAAAAAAACAAAAACAAGTTCAAGGACCAATCCCTGCAGCACGGCATTGGTAATGTCCTATCTTCAGCGTGAACTCCATTCACAACTACCTACTGTCACCTCCCATTCAACCAGTTTCTTACCTGGTTAGTCATTTTAGGGTTCATCCCAAGGGCAGTTTACTTCTCTCCCAGAGCCACAAAGTCACTTTTTATATGCTCAGGTGGGAACCAAGCAGTATCATTTGTTCCATCAAGGATGACCAGCATTGAATAATAGTCAGTAAGCTTGAGGGCTCTTGGCAAACTCTCTATGATGTTTTTGATCTTAGAAACCAGGCAGATAGCACACCTCATGGAAAATCATGTCTGGAAGGCAGATGTATACCTCTGTATACCTCAGAAAGAAATCACCAACCACCACTACCCTTTGGTTCCTAGTCGTTCCTGATCCTATAGATTTGGATTTTTTAGAGCTCTCATACCTCCTGTTCCTGGAATGTTGCCTCTTCCACTTCCAGGGCTACATACTGGTTGTTCAGTCCAAGGGAAAGTGCAGTTGGGATACTGAGTCTACAGGCTCCAGTGATCTGTGTCCAGCTGACATCCTTTCAAACACTATCATCTTCCTTTCTGCTGGACATTTTAGATGCCATTTTCACAGGTGCATTTTACTCTCACCATCTCCTCTCTTGCTTCCTCAGTCTGTTTCCTGAGGGATTCAACCTGCAGGAATCTTGCACACTGCTCTCAATCTTGTTGTTTCCCCAACCATATTTATGCTATTAGAGCCTTCGTATCGGTTGGAAAAAAAAAAGACTTGCCAAAACTCCTATCCTTTCCTCAGATGTCCTATCTGTAAAAAAACATCCTTTTTGTATGTGAAAATGAATACCCTTGTCGAGATTCTCCACCTATTATTGCTCACCTATTATTGGAGTCTGCAGTAGTGTACATTATTACTTCAGACTACAAAATGTGTTTATTTATCTAGGGTGTGTATTATAGTGTATTCCCTTTGTAGAATTACCTCAAGGATTTATTAAGATATTGCTAATCAAAGATCCCTGAAATAGACTATAGTGATTTATTTCCACAGAGAAACTAAATTTGGCCCATTTCTTTAACTCCCTATGGAAGTCTTTTACTGAAACGTGGGACTTGCATCCAGTGGCAAGATTTGATCTGAACAGGTACCGGTTTGGATCGGTCCTGCCACTGACAGAATCGAGTGGGTGGCAGCACAGCACATGTTTGCATTGCTGGAGCTGCACGCTCAAGCCACTGGCGGCCACCACAGGGCAGCAACTCCCTGGTGGCCCAACAGCCCAATCCCCCCACCCACCAGTGGTTTGATGGCATTGGGGTCTCCCCTGGTAACATTGTCCCTTCCCCAAGCAGCACCTTTTTTCAGGACCGCCATGGATAGAAAGAATTCCGGCCATGGAGGCCCTGCAAAGAATCCCACTGATGGCAGGGACTTCAAGTTCCCTCCTCGAAAATACTGCCACACCCTCCCCTTCAGGTTGTGGAAGTGATTTTCCCCCAGTTTTTTATTAATAATAGTTTATGGACTTTTGCTCCAGGAGCTTGGTGAAGCCTTTGTCAAACCAGCTACACTAACAACTTTTACTACATCCTCCAACAACAAATTCCAGAGCTTAATTACATATTGAGTGAAGAAATATTTTCTCCGATTAGTCTTAAATATACTACTTTGTAGCTTCATTTCATGTCCCCTAGTCTTTATACTTTTTGAAGGAGTAAACAACCAATTAATCTTTACTCATTCTAATCTGCTCGATTTTATAGATCTCTATCATATTTCCCCTCAGCTGTCTCTTCTCCAAGATGAAGAACCCTAACCTTTTAAGCTTTTCCTCAAAAGGGTATCCTTCCATGCCCTTTATCATTTTGGTCACTCTTCTCTGTGCCTTTTCTATTTTCACTAAGGCCCCAATTCTATATGATAGATAGCGGGTGGGACGTGCAGCCCTGCTATCCACCTTCGCAGTATGCTGCCTCCCATCCCCCCTGCACGCACAGAGCCACTGTGCATGCTGCAGGAGATGGAGGCGGCATGGAGGTGGAGTGAGGATGGATCGTGGGTGGGAGCGATCCCCGGACATACCGGGCTGATTCCAGTGATGGCTCTATACGTCTTAGAATTGGCAGGGGGATGCCCTGCTTATTCCATCTCTGAAGTTGAATAAGAGTGGGGTGCCCCTCTGAACCTGGGTGGCAGCCCCCCTGGAGTCCAGAAGCCCCCCCCCCAAAGGGCAAAGGTTCAACAACGGTATCCTGCTCCCGCGGTGCAGAATCGGGTCTTATCGGGCTTGTCCTGCTTCGGGGTGCCCAGACTCCCTGGACGTTCCTCTTAGGGAATCGGGCTCTATATCTTTTATAGATAGGGCAATCAGAACTTCATGGAGTACTCAAGGGGCAGTTGCAGCATGGAGCATCACAAAGGTATTATAATAGCCTTGGTTTTATTTATTCTTTTAATTCCTAGCATTCTATTAGCTTCTTGCAGGCAACTGTAGACTGAACAAAGGAATTGAATGTATTATCCACCATGATTTCTAGATCCTTTTCCTGAGTGGTGACTTCTAATGTGGAACTTTGATTTTCTGACTAGAGTTTGGGTTGTTCGTCCCTAATTGCAAACTTTGCACTTGTCCACCTTAAATTTCATCTGCCATTTGGATGCCTAGTCTCCCAATTTTCCAAGATCCTCTTGCAATTTTTCACAATCCTCTTATAATTTAACAACTGTGAATATCTTTGCATATTTAATCTTCTCACTAATTTTCATTTCAAGGACATTTATAAATATGTTTAAAAGTAGTGGACCCATCACAGATCCCTGGTGTACTCCACTATTTACAGTTCTCTATTGATAAATTGACCATTTAGCCCTACTGTCTGTTTTCTATCTTTTAGTGATGATCACTTATTGGGCAACCAGGATTTTGATTAGGCTTGTTAAATGCCTCTTATAGTATACATAAACATGGTTTCATAGAATTTATGATACAAGAACATGGTAAAAGAAAAATCTTTGGAGTAAGTTTTTTAGAACAGGAGTCAATAGATTCAGAAAGCAAAAAATCCAGGAGGGGTTTTGCACAGACCAGACAAATTTGGGGTCAATCAGGAAAGAGGAACAAAGATCACCAGCAATACAATACATATTTAAGAGAAGGCTGGTTAGGTCCAACACCCATGGAAATGCAAGAACTCTTCCTGCAAGATTCTTGCCTTCTAACCTAAACATCAATGGTGTGAGAGCAGCCTCTGATGTGAGAAAAACAAGCCATTTGGGTTTTTTTTATTTGCTCCAAAACTCTAGTAATTTTTCAGCTATGTTTTTTTGTTTAGGCAGCAGACACAGGCACCTCTTTAATGATCAAAACTTCCCTGAAATGAAAATTTTAAGAACCAAAATGCCATAAAGTGAAAATTCATTAAAATAAAACAAACCTTCAAACAACACAGGAAGCTAAAAAGGAAAAAAAAATCCTGAAGACCCCTATTCAGCACTGCTATCGGATAGTGTTAAGCACTGAATATGCATTAAAGTATGGCCAGTACCGTTAGTAGCCATATTCAGTCCAATGTCCAGATAATTATCCGAGTAGCTTAGGATAGCCTTTTTATTATGCTAAAATTATCTGCATTGTTATCTGGATAGAGGATAGAATATTACCACTCCCATCTGAACTTGATTACCTGGCCGTGCTATTTAGCAGTGATAGCGCTTAAATTCAGCCACTATCTAGATAGCTATTTGGTTTATGTTAGGATGGCCTTTTTGCTAGCTGAATGTAAACCACATAGTTATAAAGATGACTACCGCCGAATATTGCCGAATTATCTATTTAGCTAGGCAGAAAACCCATGCTCCACTGTTGCTTCATCCCAGCATTATCCAATAATGCCAGGGAGGTCTGTCAGATTTCTCAATGGCACTATGTGAATGGTGCCACTGAAGGTTCACACACATAGGGCACTTATCCAGAATGTTGGCTACCGATACCCAAGTAAGTGCTTTGGAATATTGACCTAAAACTGTTATATGGAAGGAACTGGGCAAGTTGTTCTGTCAGCTGACATATAATGCAAGCCAAGATTTTAGTCAGGTGAGAATCTGAGGATTTCCTAGCTTAAATTAGAAAACAGCATTAGGTGAAAAATGTATTTTAGTTAACATTTCTTATATACTGCCTTCCATGATATCAAGGAGGTTTATATTGAACAAACTGAAATTACATTGAGCAGGGCATTATAACTTGGAGATGACTATTTTACAGGGAACATGGGCAATGGAGGGTTAAGTGGCTTGCCCAAGACCACAAGGAGCACCTGTGGGACTAGAATCCCCAGTCCTTCCAGCCCAAGGTTGCTGTCCTCTAGTGGGATGTGAACTCCTGACCTTCTGGCCTGAGGTAATTTGCCCCAACCACTAGGCTACTCCTCTCTAAATGCAGAATGAATACAGAAGTGAAAATCCTTCTGCAAGAGTGTAGCTGTTTTCTACTCTGATGAATAACTAACAATAAAAAGCAGAACATTGGCCTGTGTTTCAGTAGGGTATAGATGTGTTAAATGTAAAAGAAGTCATTGTGAAAGGATGTTTGCAGTATGGAGTTTAATTGGTAAAGAGCAAACAGATCACAACCCAGACAGACAAGATGAAGTAGAAGGCACAAATGAAGCACTCATTACTGTTCAAATTCATGCACATATTGCTCTAATATAGCAAAGAGATTAGGATGCTTCTCAAATCTAAGACATAAATGAATTCCAAAGTGGCAGCACAGTTGCAGGGATCTGACGATCAGGGGGCAGCTGGCTCTAAATGATAAAGAATGGCAACTAATCCATTTTAAGTAAGAAGGAAAGATAGCATAGCATCAAAAAAAGTGTACATTTATTAGCAGAATTGAATGTGAATGTCAGAAATGATGCAGAGCATTGCATCAGAGGTTGAACCTCGGTTAGTGAGCGATTGGTATTGAGCACAAATAGTAAGTTACAAGACTGGAGCACCCAGGAATGGGCATGTGTTTTTTCTCCTCTTGAAACAAATTGTCACAGAAAATCATGCCAACACAAAATGAAAATGCATACATTTGAAACCAACAAAGATCACACAAAGATCATGAATTATGCCTTTTACCGGGTTATAACAACAAGAGCATTCCGCCACTGGTTTCCATTGCAAATGTAGATTCCATGGACTGAAGAGGTGCATTTATGCAGTATATAGCTTCTCCCTTAAGGAATAAAGTCTTCATGTTAAAACCGAGTATTTGAAAATGTTTCCATTTCTACAGTACATAGTCCTCCATCAAAGATTCTACATGGTGATGCCGGAATCTAGCAGAAGTAGGCCTCAAAATGTTAATATACTTTTTTTAATGAAAAGAAACTGTCTACTCCTACTGTAAACAAATGTGGCACAAAAAAAGCATAATGCATTAAAATGTCCTTGTGGATATCAGATTTAATATGTGTTAGGAAAGTGGTAGATGATTGTAAAATATTAGTTCTGAAATCGTATTAGTCTCAGAAGGCCAAGTGACATCTGCTGGGCCTAATAACTGCGATAGCATCAACTTTGTAGCTAAAGGAGAATGAAAAATTGTCAGTGAGGATATACTCTCTGATTAATGAGGACAATATCCTGACAGCATTATCACACGCTCTGGCAAGAGCATTTTCTGAATTGTCATGCCTCTGAGATTTACCTTTATCCTAAGGAAGAGTGAAAGGACACTGACACATAATCTTAACAGTTTTTAATCTAAGTGGCTAAGAGATGGAGATTGCCAAGTAAATCACAATTGAGGGCATACTTGCAGAAGTCTCTTCTGGTTAGAATATATCACTGAGATCTGGAGCATATAAATATAAAATTTAATTCAGACTATGTACAGTATACTGGAGATTAAACTGAATTGAATTTATAGATGTTATTTTAAAATGAGAAGATTTATCCTCACAACACTGTAGTTGCCATAATACTCCATTTGGATCTTTATGTCTACATTCTGACAGCAGCAAACCTAGAAAGAAAAGAAAAATATAAAAGAGAGGATATACAAATGTTTCTGTACCTGCTGATAAAATAGTAATGTACTTGAATGCACAGAAATCACAATTAATAAATAAAAAACAATGGATCCGTATTTAAAACCCTTGATTGGCATTTTTCTTAAATGCCAGCTTTACCATCTAAATAATTCACAGATATTCAGTGCTGCTATACAAATTGCAGCCAGTGCTGAATATCTATGCAGTGAGATCACTGCCAGTGTTACCTGTGTAGTAGATATATTCAACTATCTGGACATTTGATGCTCCGCCCTCGCTCTGTACACACACCACCCCAGTACTATCTGAATAGTGCTGGAGAACTCTGTGAAGATATTCAGCCCCAATAACAAAGGCTAAGTCATTTATCCAGATAATGGCTGCTGTTATCTACATAAATGTCTTTGAATATTGGACCATGAGGTGTTACCTTTTTGCTGGACCAACTTTGTTTCAGAAACTAAAAAAACATCCTCAGGTAAAATCCTCCCTGGATCATCATACACAACATAAACTATTACAAAATTAATCAAATTCACCCTAACCCACAATTATTTCAGCTTCAATAGTGACACCTATCTACAGATTGTGGTCCTGCCATGGGTATCGAGATGACACCATAATATTCCAAATTTTCATAGAACTGGAAGAGACTATTTTTAATAAATGTCAGACAAACCCTATACATATTATCAGTATCATGATATCATTGTTTAGATTGAGGGCGAAGAGACTCTCAAACAGTTTTGCAATGTTTTTAATGCATTCCATCCTTCAATCAAATTCAAAATTGACTACTCCGTGGAAGGAGTAAATTTTAACACTACAGTTTTTATCGACAGTGGCCATTTACAAATATCTGTGTTCAAGAAACTGACTGATAGATTCATCTACCTTCTCAACTCTTGCTTCCATCTTTCACATATAGAAAGACTATTATACATAGCTACAACGCAAAATACCATTATATGTCTGACTCAAGAGATGGAGATGAACCCCAATGCCATGACTGAATCCTTCAAACAAAATGGCTACAACTCCCAAATCTCATCCAGATGAGGGTGGAAGGGGATTATGCACAGGAGTAATCTAAGAAAATATGTCTCTACAGAGAGGGTAGTAGATTAGCGAGAAAGTTTTCCAATATAAATGATGGAAACAAGGTGCATCAGAACTCAAGAAAGCATGGGACAACTGCTGGCAATCTCCGAGGAAGAAGATTTTAGAGACCTGTATGCGGGTTGGGATAAATGAACTATATCAGAGGTGTCAGACATCAGTACTGGAGGTCCATAAACCAGTAAGGTTTTCAGGATATTGCTAATGAATATGCTTGACCTTGAAAGCACATTAGAGAATTGGAACCACTCCATCACAAAGGGAGCAGCGGCACAATGTAGAACGGCTACAACACAAAAGAAACCACAAACCCCCTGACACTCTAATGAAATCAGAGAAGTCAAAAGGAATCTCAGAAAAATAGAGAGGAAATGGAGATGAACAAATGACCAAGATGCATTGCAAAAATACAGAACTATGCAAAATGATTACAACAACATGATCAACAAATGCAAATAGGAATATAATAGAAACCTGGTAATGAAGGCAGTGAACAAACCAAGAGAACTATTTGGAATAGTCCACATGCTAACAAGCAAACCCTCACAGGAGGATTCCACTGACACACAGCCGCAAAAACTATCAGACTACCTAATGTGGAAACAGCTCAGCAATCCGCCAAAATCAAAGACATCAATTGTATCCAATTACCTACTGCGAGAAACTGAGACACAGGGAGACATTATGATCCCAACACTCAGTCAGGTGGAACACACCATAACAACACTGAACACAACAACCTCACCATCCGACCCCTGACAAGTGACATGGATAAAATCAGCTAAGGAACTACTCATCCCTTTTATCCACCACATCATGTACACATCCCTTGCACAGGAGCATATGCCTGCATCCCTCAAACTGGCATCAATCAGGCCCATTCTAAAAAGCTCCAAATCTGGCAAAACTGACTCCAAATCATACTGACCAGGCTCCAGCTTACCATTCATAGCCAAAATGATAGAGAAGATAGTTCAGTTACAACTACAGGACCACATCAATTCCTATGCACCCTTGGATCCACATCAACATGGATTCAGGCAACACCATGGGGTCAAAACCTTACTAACTTTGACCAAATCATCAGAGAAACTGACAATATTAAAAAGGGCAAAAATGCAATGTGTGCCTTCGAGTCAGTCCTGACTCCTGGCAACCCAGAAGCTCCTGGGTTTTCTTGGCAGTGTCACCGGAGGTAGATTGTCAGGCCTTTCTTCCGAGGCAATGGAGGGTTAAGTGACTTCATTAGCCTAATATTTCTCAACATATCAGTCGTCTTTGACTCAGTGTCATACGCCATACTATAAGACACCTACAAGAAATTGGTCTCTACAATAACACTCAGAAATGGCTCTAATCATACCTAAGGGATAGACAACAGTATATCAGCTGTGGGAGAGAAACATCCTCTCCATTCTCACTAACACAAGGAGTCCCCCAGGGTCAGCATTATTATCCATGCTTTTTAACATATGCATTCAGCCACTTTGTGATGTCATAAGGAAACATAACATTTGCTACAAAATCTATGCCAATGAAACATAGAAACATAGAAATATGATGACAAAAAAGACCATATGGCCTATCTAGTCTGTCCTTCTATATCAACAACTACAACAGTACCCTTTTTTCCTTTAGAGATCCTCTGTGTTTGTCCCATGCTTTTTTGAATTCAGTTACTGTCCTCATCTCTACCACCTCCACTGGGAGACTATTCCACGGATCCACCACTCTTTCCATAAAGAAATATTTCCGCAAATCACTCCTGAATCTATCCCCCTTCACCCTCATCCCATGTCCCCTCATAGCAGAACTTGCTTTCAATTGAAAGAGGATCTCCCCCTGAACATTTATGCCATGGAGGTATTTAAACATCTCAATCATATCACCTCTATCCCGCCTTTCCTCTAAGGTGTACATAATAAGATCCTTACGTCTGTCTTCATATGCTTTATAATGAAGACCACTAACCATTTTAGTAGCCACCCTCTGCACCGACTCCATCCTGTTCACATCCTTTGGAAGGTGTGGTCTCCAGAATTGCACATTATACTCCAAATGAGGTCACACCAAAGACTTATACAGAGGCACTATCACCTCCTTTTTTCTGCTAGCCATTCCTCTCTGTATGCACTCAAGCATCCTTCTAGCTTTTGCCGTCGCCTTTTCTACCTGTTTAGCTACATCATGGTATACATGCCATTTGAAGTCAAAACCCCGGATTACACAAATCTAACCAAATGCCTTACAGAAATCTCTGATTGGCTGAACTCCCATAATCTCATCTTAAACTATAGCAAAATGGAAGCACTCACAATAACAAGAAACAAGACCTTCAACCATCCCTCCACAGTAGCTACAAAAAACGGATGCTTTGCTATCAAAAGTGAAGTCAAATACTTAGGGGTCATCTTTGATAAGAAATTTAACTTACAGGCACATATTAAAAGGAAAACAAACATACCACGCCCAGCTCTATACCGGCTAGTCTAGAGTTGATTGATCAATATTCAGGATTATCAGGTTATAAAATCAATTGGTCAAAGTCTGTTGCGTTTCCTTTAAATTCAAGGGTTTGTAGGGCGGATCTCAAAGATTTTCCTTTTGTGTGGGAGCCTAAAATGGTGAAGTACTTGGGAGTCCACTATTGCTATCCACTTAGTGAGACTTTACTGTTCAATGAAGGGGAGCTCCTTTCTACGGTTCGTAATATAACTGTGAAGTGATCGCCGGTCTATCTTTCTTGGTGGGGTCATCTTGAAGCAATAAAAATGACTATCACTCCTAAAGTGAACTATGTGTTAGAAATGCTACCAGTCTTTCTTACAAGTAACACATTGTCAAGTTGAAAGGGCTCTTGTCCAATTCTTATGGAATAATAAACCTCCTAGAATTTCTCTTAGGAAGCTTAAGTCTAAAAAAGAGGAAGGGGGTGTGAACTTCCCTGATTTTCAGGCCTACCATTGTGATTTTCTACTAAAGCAAGGTTCAAAATTAGTGGATGGGGCTGGGAGAAAACACCCAGTATGGCTTGACCTGGAAGAGAGATTAAGTGTTCCTTTCCCCTTAAAACTCCTCCCTGGCATGGTGTCTTCTGAGAGGTTGAAGTCTCACAGGGTAATAGCAGACACTCAAAGGGCCTTTCAGCAGTTCGCAAAGACAATTCTTAAGGAGGAATGCTTATCAAATCGAATCCCCATCTGGCACAGTCCTTTCTTAAAAATTCATCAAAGTCCGTTTGCATGGCAACAATAGTTCAGTAGGGGTATTTGGGCCATCGGCCAACTGGTATTAGATGGCAAGTGGAAGCCTTTTGCTTGTCTACAGTGGAAGTTTGACTTGCCTAAATCCTTACACTTCCAGCTGAGACATTGCATAGAGAAATCCCCTATTGATTTTAAATCTTTACCTGAAGAATGGGGGTAGTTGAAGATTATAGGTTCAGCCCAAATGGCTACTAGTATGGCTTCTTACTATTATAAATTGGTCATTCAGAATCACACCCCACAGTCCATTGGTGTGCAGTGGATATGGGAGCATGATACAGGGGAGGCTCCTTCTCCGGAATCATGGGTAAAATTCTGGAGCAAGACAAATAGAGTATCAAAGTCTGCCTCTATTTCACAAGCTTTATATTTTTTTGCACACAGAGCTCATTTTACCCAGATAAAGGTTGCTAAGTGGGATAAAACTATTGGAAATTAATGTTGGTCTTGTCAGAGTGATGTTGGCACTTTAAAACATGTGGTATATGACTGCCCTAATATTCAGTCCTATTGGATTTCGATTTGGAACCGAATCCAAGGAGTCTTGGGATTCAGAGCCACTCTCTCCTGGTCTGTGGTCGCATTTCGATCAACAATTGACATCTCGTCGTTACAGAGGGATTGCCATATTTTATTTGACTTCATGATAGGAGTGGCTCTGCATCTTGTTATTGCAAACTGGAAACATACTGCAGAGCTTAGTTGGCACGAATGGTGGAACCGTTTGTGCTTATGCTGCAAATATGAACAAATGCCACGTTATGGAAACCCCTAAATACTTACATCTCTAAAGCACAATATGGTGTAAATTAAGGGGTAATGTAGACATGCCAACATGTTATCACATGGTGAGGACCTGGTGTGGAGTCATAGCCCCTGTAGGTCCCCACCCCCCTTTTTGTGCTCATTTCATAAGTTTTTTTTCGATGATCGCATGGTGAAGGGAGGAGGGGTAAGGTTTGGGGTAGGCTGTTAAAGCCTTGTTTTTCTTTTTGCTTTTATGTTTAAAGAGGATTATCACTTTAATTGTATTTTTTGCTTTTGTTGTAATTGGTTTGAAAATGTAAATAAAGAAATTTTAAAAAAAGGAAAACACACAGTGCTTACCACAAAATGAAAATTATTCATAGTCTAAAGCCACTGCTAAGTCACAATGACTTTAGAATGGTTCTACAGGCCCTAATCACTTCAGTATTGGACTTAGGTAACTCAATTTACAAGGCCTACCAGCAACAGCAATCCATTGTGTGATCTTTATGAATCTTTATTTCTGCATCTACTAAGTTATGGAGGGGTGAGTCTCTAAACAACTCCTTTGCAATTTCTTAATGGAAATAGTTTACATGCAATTTGTTAGTAGTAGGTATGGAACATGTTAAGAAAAATGACCAAGTCCAATCACATTTTAGTTCTCATTCTTACAGGATTGATTGGAATTTTCTATAGGGATATGCACAGCACATTTTTGGCTCACTTTCAAAATTTTGGGAATTTTTCCCACTTTAGTGGTGTTTTTTTACTGATGATTTCACACTTTGGCTTTTAATGTGTGCGTAGCAAGATGTAAAAATGCCCCTTGCATTGGATAACATGTGGATCATTCTGGGTCCCTGCTCCAGAGTAGTACCTATCAAGACCAATGGAGAAACACTGGCAGTAAGAGTTACTAGATTTTGGAGGGAGCTATTTATTTATTTATTTAACTGTATTTATATCCCGCTTTTCTCCGGGTCAAAGTAGTTTAACAAAGAAAGGGGGGGGGGGAGAAGAGTAATCAATTCACAGAGAGGGGGGCTGTCACCAGGGGGGGGCCAACATCGATGATCTGAACAGAAATTAACGACTTAGACAATTGACATGAGTCTCTTAGTAAGTAGTTCTGGGGATATGTCAGAAGATCTGGAAGAGTTGTCAGTGATGAATGTCTGTTTCTGGTCCAAGGTATTCATGAAACAGGATGGTTTTTAGTTGTTTCCAGAATGTGAAAAGGTCTCCGTTGTTTCTGATTTGGCTCGGCAGGGAGTTCCAGAGGGAGGGCGCATACAGTTCGAAAGCTCTGTTGCAAATCCGTTGATTGTACTTCGTTTGTGGGGGATAGTGATGGTGTTGCTGGTGGTCTGTCGGGTTGTTCTGTTGAGGGTAGGCTGGGGTAGTAGTTGGATAGTCTGCTTTTGATAGAGGGCTTTGTGGATAAGCAGAGCAGATTTGTATTTGATCCTTGCTTCAAGTGGTAGTATGTGCAGTTCTCTCAGGAATGGAGTGATGTGATCATGTTTTTTTGCTTTCTAGATGATTCTTGCTGTGGTGTTTAAGGCAGTTCATAGAGGGTTGGTGTGGGTGGCGGGTAGACCGTGATAATTTATATTGCAGTAGTCCAGGTGGGGGAGCGTCATAGCCTGCATGACTGTTTTGAAGTCCTGTGGATCAATGAGTGGCCTGAGCCGTTGCACAATTTTTGCTTTGTGGAATATTGTTCTGGTAGTCTTTTTAATCTGTTGGTTAAATGTGAGCGCCTGGTCTATGATGATTCCCAAATATTTTATGTGGGGTTGAATTTGTATTTGGATGTTTTCCAAGATGAAAGCAAAGGTCAGGGAGTAGTGTTTTCCTTTCCCACTCGAAGATCACAAAATCAGGATTTAGTAGGTAAAGATCTGGCTTTACTAAAGGAAAGAGGAGGAGGCCTTGAATAATGGCTTTCCCCAGTGCCCTACAGGAGAAAATAGAAGGGGGTAAAATCTCTTTTGGCTTGCCCACTGAGGAGCACCATGTGCTTAGAAGAGGGACCAGTGGAGGAGAGATCCCAAGGAGAAGGGCTCCAGATTCTAATCATTTTTTTTAAATCTTTTATTTATGCAATTTTTCCAAATACAAGTTAACAACTTGTACAGAAAAAGACTCAAAGGTCCACAAGTCCACAACAATGTCAGCAAGAATGGGTCACAAAACAAAAGAAAAAATTGTTATCTAGCAAATACAAAGGATAAAGACGGACAAAAGAGAAGTGCAAATATTCTAACCGTGGATAGCCCACCTAATCGGGGGGTCTACCCGGAGGGGAAGAAGAAGAAGAAACCAAAGAGTTCACCTGTTTTGAATTAATAAAAGAGGCTAATTGGGAAGGTTCAAAGAAAATATATCTGTTCCCAGATAATTTCGCCAAACATTTACAGAGAAATCGCAAGAAAAACAACCCCCCCAACTGAACAACCCCAGAACGATACATGAGAAACTGCTTCCTTCTTTTCTGGGTGGCTCTCGAGACATCCGGAAACATTCTTATATGAGAATCCAAGAAAGCTTTACTGGAAGACCTGAAAAAAAGCCTCAGGAGCCAGTCTCTATGAACCTCAAGGGCAAAGGTTACCAGTAGCGTAGCAGTCATCCCTGCAGCAGTAGGGGACTGTTCCAAAAAGGTAGAAAGGTCTAAACTGTTCGAGGACATCAATAGGTTTTCTCCTTCGCCCCTTGCTCCAATCCTCGAAGTCGGTAAATAGAAGGCTTTAGAAATTGGAGGAATTGCTTCTGCCGATACCTTCAAAACAGTAGTAAGAAACTGCTTAAATAGGTCCAAGGCTGAAACCCCTGGAACTTTAGGAAAGTTCAAAACTCGAAGGTTATGGCTTTTAGCAGCATTTTCAAGAAACTCCAACCTCCTATGTACAACCGACAAATCTTTTACCAGAGACTGGGAGACATCTTTAATCTGCCCTAAGGACCCCTCTAAAGAGGTCACTTTAGCATTCATCTCAGTCTGAGCAGATTGCTATACATGCAATTGTTGCCCAAAAAGTTGAAACTGCTGGAGAATGGACTGGAGCTGTGATGTTATATTGAGATGAATAGCAGAAAAGGCTTCCCACAAAGATTCAAAAGTAACAACCTTGGATTTTTCCAGGGAGAGTCCTTGGACACTCACCACTTTCGAGGTAATTGCCTCCAGTCCCAAAAGAGATTCCACTCCAGAATGCCGAAGCAGAGAGGCTCGATCCTCAACAGCCCCCTCCACACCAACCACCACTTCCGACGAATACTGCCCGGCTAGGGTACCTTCCATGCCGGCAGACTGCTGTCGAGGCTGCACAATAGGGCTAACCACCCCTCCTTTAGCCGCCTCTGTAGCCTCCAGCAAGATCTCACCTTCGGGCTGTGGTGGCAATACACGGTACTCCAGGCTTAAAGATGCCTCTAGTCCCAAGGCGTCATGGGACCCTCCTTTCGCCCCAGAAACGCCAAGCGAGAGCTCCGGATTTGCAACACCACTCTCCGCGGTCACCACATAGGAGTCCATGGGACCGCGCACCACCGGCTTTTCAGCACCCGAGTCCTCCGTCGCCAACAACTTTGCCTTCTGTTTTCTGCCCTTATGCGGCATTGAACGGCACCATCAGCAAATAAAGTAAAGGTAAAGGAAAACTGGCAAAATTCCAACAGTCTTGGAGCTCACCGGCGTGCGTCCGTTATCATCGCCATCTTGCTCTGGTTCTTCAGGTGTTCTTTCAAACAATCCTTTGGCTAACACATTAGCCCAGTATTTTTTTATTTAAGGTTTCAGCTATCTAGTCTTCCTGCATTGCCAGATTTTGAGTTGCCACTAGATGCTGGCCTTATAAACTCATCAGATTGGGCACCTTCTGTTTTGTCTAGTTCTTGGTCCCCATTTAACGTTCTGTCCCCTGCGGCATTGCACTTACTGTTACCCTTGATCAGGACAACCATGTGTATCCTTGATCTTTTCCCTGCTCCATAGCTCAGAATTTCTTCTCTAGGAATTTATAACATATGTTGTACTATCATCAATCATAGTCTGTGCTCAAGAGTTGTTCCTGCATCCTTAAAAGAAGCAGTGGTCAGGCCTTTGTTAAAAAAGAGAACTTAGATGTGACCTCCCCAAATAACTATCGCCCAATCTCAAATTTGCCATTTCTGTCAAAGATCTTAGAAAATTTAATTTTAGTTCAACTATCCGATTATATAAAAAAAAAAACAAATATACTACACCCTCAACAATCAGGATTTTATAAGGGATATACTACTGAAACAGTTATTACTGCCCAACTGAGCTGCATGCAAACTTACATTCTCATAGATCCACTATTTTGGTGTCTCTTGACATCGTCAGTATTTGACATGATTAATCATTCCTAACTCCTTCTGCGGATATCAGATATTTGAATCACAGAAACTATGATGGTTTGCATCCTTCTTGTCTGCATGTTCTTTTTGAATTCATGCTCAGGACAATAAGGACTCAGTGGTCCTTTCATTTCCTTGTAGTGTTCCCCCTCTTCTTCACACTGTTCAACATTTTCTTAACTCCTCTTGCTACAAGGATCCAGGAACAGGGATTTAGTGGCTATTATTAAGCCACTGACATTTTGCTGGTGTATTATTCATCAGCAGACATACCAGATTTATCTCCACTGAATACTTGTCAAGATTTAGTATCCTCTTTGCTATGGGAACACGGTCTATTGAATCTTGCTAAATCCCAGGCTCTTTTTGGTGACAGGAGGCTCATGCCCTCCTTCTATAAGCCCTATGATTTTGGACTCTGTAGTTCCTCTAGTTGAATCCCTAACTTATTTAAGGATTATTTTTGATAACCATCTTTCTTTTGAATATCAAGTGGCAGCAACTGTGCATTCATCCTTTTATTCACTACGTTGTATATGTTCTTCAAACCATATTTGACGGCACAAGCTCTTCGTACATTACTGCATACTTTAGTACTAGCTAGATTAGAGTACTGCAAAGCAATCTCTTCTGAACTAAGATCCTCTTTCTTGAAGAAGTTACAGTTGATCCAAAATACAGCCATCTGTTCATTAGCAGGTGCTTCAAAATAAGACCACATATCTCCACAGTTTTAACGGTTTCATTGGCTGCCTTTATCATTCTGATTTCATTTCAAGATTTTGATGTTAACGTTTAAGGCTCTTCATACAGGTTCACCTAGTTATTTGTCCTGTTTTCCGATTCCTTATTGCCATACCAAAACACTCTGGTTACAGAACTCAAATCGTTTGGTTCTCTTATCACCCTCCCTTGCTTACCTTGAGTTTACACATAGATCAGCATTCTACTTTCTGGCTCCACATTTATGGAATTCACTCCCTGACATTATCCGGACTGAATCATCTTTCAAAAAGTTTAAAACAAATCTGAAAACTTACTTTTTTGAAAAGGCATTCCCAGATTATTGGGGACAGTAATTGGGACTTTTGGTTGGCAATTTCCTTATTGATTTACTGTAATTAGTTGGTGTTCTTTTCTTACTGACAATGCTTTTATTGTAAAGTGCTTTGTTACATACCCATGTCTAAGGCGATATATCGAATTTTAATAAAAATAAATATAAACATTGTAATTGTTTAGAGTGCCTATTAAGGCTCAGATTTTATAAGAGGTGTATGGAATGTTATGTGCTATTTATGGGCTTAAGTCCCTATTTTAAATGGGCACTTAAGCATGTGCTTTGAGCAGTCACTAATCTATGAAAGTGTTGTAAGTCCCATCACACATACTTTCTTTTGGGGTCTGCAGGGAGTCCAACTTGGGTGGCACATAAGTTATAGAACACTATTTTTTTTATTTAACCAATTTTCTATACTGTCTTACATTATGTAATCACTACAAACAGGTACTGGATACATTCCCTTGTCCCCAAAGGGCACACAGTCTGCCTGTAACTGAGGATTAAGTGGCTTGCCCAAGGCCACAAGGAGCATCTATAGGACTAGAAACCCCAGTCCCTCCAGCCTGAGATTACTGTCCCCCAGGTGGGACTTGAACCCCTAGTCCTCAAGCCTGAGGTATCATATCCTAACCACTAGGCCACTCTTTATGCATGGTGTTTGTAAATCTAGGCATGGCCAGCTCCACCTACTCTAAAGCAGTCAAAATTGTTGCTACTAGAATAGAGGATGTCAGCATTCCTCTAGATCATAAAGTGAAGTACATCTGTGCTTTACTATATAATAGACCCTGAATACGGATGTACTAATTTTCAGTGACTGTATGGGAATTTATGAAATTACCCTCTAAATAGGTATTATTTTATACATGTTGCAGCTAGACTTTGGTGTTGTGGTTTTTCTTCTGGTTCCTTCCTTATGTCACCAAGAGTGGGAATAAGTTGTCATGTATATCCCTGAGACCCTTACTAGTGTGCTATGTACTGGAGGAAATATGCAATAGAGTAGTCACTCAGGAAGGAGTAGATAACATGAGGAGGGATCTAGTTAAGCTTGATGAATGGTCAAGAATTTGGCAGCTGAGATTCAATGTTAAAAAATTCAGGGTAATGCATTTGGACTGCAAAAATCCAAGGGAGTGGTACAGTGTAAGGGGAGAAGTACTTTTGTCCACAAAAGAAAAGCGGGACCTTGGAGTGATTGTTTCTGATGATCTTAAAGTGGCTAAACAGGTAAAGAAGGACTAGAAAAAGGGACTGTTACTTCTGGAGAGAGATCTGCAACTGTGAGTATATACTTCTGGTAATTTTCTAAAAGGAATTCTTTGTATTAAAGCTAATTAATCTGTGAACCCACTATTTTTGTTAAATCAGTCAGGGCCTAGTAGCAGCAGTTTAAGTTAACATTTAAAACACACAGGAGAACTTTCTGGTTACATTTCATACCCAGCAGAGAGCCGGTAGATTAAATGTAATAGTCACTCAGGGCCTAGTAACAGCAAAGTACTTTTAGTTTAAATTTAAGACACAGAAGAGAGCTTTCTGGTTACATTTGGAACCCAGCAGAGAGCTTGTAGTTTAAATTTCATAAGAAGTTAGAGCCTAGCAGCAGCTAAGAACTATAATTTAAATCAAATCAGAATATAGCTTACCTCAGCAGCACAAGACAGGGTACTGTGTAGCAGCCCTCTTTTAATAAGTGTTATTTCCCTCCCTCCCTCCCCACACCCACCCACACCTGGGATAATCGTAGCTTTATAGGTACTTACACATCTTAAAAGGCAGGAGGTGCTCTCAGGTGAAGCTCATTACCCAAATCAGTCATACACTAAGGACCTGAGATTAGTTAAGCTTCAGGTGAACAAGGTATATTACACGTATTAGGTACAGTTTTATTAGTATAAAAATCCATAGCAACCCTTAGTAAGTAAAGAACTTAGATCTAAACACAAACTTAAAACTAAGATGCAGATAGCAGTCCAGCAGCGGGATGGGGGCTTTCCAGTCCTTTGCATTGAGTGTCACATGTACGATTTTCTCCCAGTTGGTGAGAGGTCTTACGTGTGCACTAGATGCAAGGAGTTCTTTGCTCTCAGGGAACGAGTCCGTTCTCTAGAGGCTAAAGTAGCAGACTTGGAAAGCATAAGACAGACAGAGAGGTACATAGACGAGACCTACAGGGATATAGTCCTGAAGTCTGTCAGACGGCTGCCTGGGTGAGAATCTTCACAGTCTTGGCAAGTGCATATATCTATATGATTTGCAAGGGATTGTGGGCAATGCAGTTCATTCACACCAGACACAGTTGCTGACAATTATTTAGTTGTGCTCAAGTGTTAAAGCCAATAAGATATTTATTTATTTATGGGGTTATTTCTCCCAACACAGATATGCTTGGTAGCACATAAATCAGGTTACTTGCTTCCAGTGTTTAACTTGTAAAAAAAAAATCAAAATCAGGAAAACAACATTCAAACTTGTCAGGCATTAGCTAATGTTTTCTTAGCATATATCAAACAACAAACCAAAAGCCACAAAGCAAGAAAAAAACTGTTCTTTTCAGGTTAACTTCTGATAACTTCCCACATAGATTCAGAAGTGATTCTCTCCTAGCTCACAAGCAATTAGGTAAGGCTCAATTGCTAGCAGTTATCCAGCTGAAACCCCTTAGCTGGCTTGCTTTCTACAGCGTGGCCAGAAATCCTACACAGGAGCTTTTCTGAGTAGATTAAAGAACAAGTTTGTATTTCTTTGTGATGGTTGCTGTACTTTATAACAGAAAATCACCAAAGGAGTTTAGACAGAGAGCAGTCCATGTAAACAGATTCTTCATCTGCTATCATTCCCCCTTCTTCAACAAGCATGGGTTCAATATCATGGATTGGCACAGATGAATGTCCCAATGGAGCACTTTCAGGAGAATACTTGTTTCCCTGCTGTCTTTCAAGGTTATAGCTAGGGCATAGATCAGTGTTCATACCTGAGCTTCCATTGCTGTTAGAGTTCCTCTCTATATAGCCTGGCCAGTATGTAGTCCAGTTCTTATGTCCAGCCTTCCAATCCAGATCCCTGGACACTGGATCTCTCTTCACATACCTTCTGGCACGGGTCTTAGGGTCCCTTCCACGTGCAGCCGTCTCTCTCACAGGTACCGTCTGGAGATTTCTAGCTCTGCAGCACCATTCCTCTGGCTTTCCCCAGTCCAATGGTGTATGCTGGCCCTTGGAATGCCTCCCAGTATACGTACTGCTCTGGACTCTTCTAGACCTCTCAAAGGCTTTTCTCCTCTTTCTTCCAAAGGGTTTCTTTCCCTCTCTGTCCGTCCGGTTTGGCTTCTGCTTCTGATGATCTTCCTGTTGATGAAGATGATCAAGCTCAAGCTGATTCTCTGGATACTCAAGGTGATCATGAAGATGATTATCTGTAGAATAAACTCTACCTTTATTCTGCTTAGATGAGTGCTCCTCCCTAATACAGCGCAGCTGTGCTGTATCAGGCCCTGCCCTTTGAGATGAGTGCTTAGGGATTACCTCATAGCCCTCCTGATTGAACACACGTTTCCCCACTTCAGCTTCTCTAATGGCTGTTGGATACCTGGTGCATTCTGGGACTGGTAGTCTTTTGTGGGAAAATTCTGTTTTCTTATTTCTACCAGAACTGACAGGTTGCTTGGTCAGAGTCACTTCACCTTTCCTATAGCTCCTTCCTGAACTATGATAAGCTTCCTTATCACAAGTCCCACCTCCAGTCTGGTAGCATCCCTGTTGACATGGAGGAGAAAGGTCACGTGACAGGAGAGCATCACCCTGGTGTGGCAGGAAGTGATCCTGTAACTAGGACCTGTCTTCAAGGTGATGTAAAACCCTCTCGCACCGAGGAAGATTCTCCAGGGCCATGTGCCCATGAGGGAAGGGTTAGGTCAGCTGTTATAGTTGGTGATTCGATCTTTGGCATGTAGATAGCTGGGTGGCTGGTGGACGTGAGGATCGTCTGGTAACATGCCTGCCTGGTGCGAAGGTAGTGGACCTCACGCACCACCTAGATAAGGTCTTAGATAGTGCTGGGGAGGAGTCTGCTGTCTTGGTACTGTCGCGCCTCGTCGGCTAGGCGGTTGCCTAGAGACTGGAGACGTGAAATTTTATATGTTTCCCCCGATGATTGCCTATAATTGTAGTTGTGCAGTTGAAATGACTCAGCCGAGAAGGTTTATAGGCTCGCAGGATTTTTATTTTTTTCTTCAGCTAAATGAACTTCTTATTTATAGTTCAATATATCAAACATAAGTGCGGGTGTTTTTTCCCAGAGTAATCAAACATAAAGTGCTTCCATATTCAGCTTGGCAATCAAAACAACAGAAAGTATTTCTTCATACAAAAACAGCAGTGAAACTCTTGTGCAGACAAAACCAGCTTCCCACGTGGCTTTCAAACAGGTACAGTTTTGCAACTCTCCAGTATTGTACAAACTCTATTGCAGACTGTTTCCTTCTTCTCACATTCAATTAGTTTCTCTATTTGCTGTATTGCAACTCTATACTTCTTAGCCGACAGTCCTCTAAACACACAGTCAGAGCTTAGAATCTCAGCAACCTCATTTGCATATTCTGCTCAGCCGTACTCTTCTTTAAAAGCAGCTGCTAGGTTTTCAGAGTATCTAGAAACCGTCTAGCTTTCCTTATTTCTTATAAACTAGAGAGTAATCCATTTCTATGTCTGAGCTTGCTTCATTTATCACAGGGGCTCCTAAATCCATGCTTTCCACATCTGTTAGAGAAGCATTGGATTCAATCTCAGACCTATAGTGCTTTAACCTCTCTAGGATTTTCAACACTCTGCTTAATGCAGACTCTTCTCTCTTCTGAGGAGTGCTTTTACAATTAGGAAGTTTCTTAACTTTCAGAACATTAGTAGAGGATTTTAAACGGCTCACCTTAGTTTGTGGAAGTAAGCTTCTGGTAGGCTTTTCTGCTGTAAGCTCTGTTTCCATATAAATTTCAGGAGAATGCTTTCTGCTACTCACATGGCTTGCAATTTCCCCTGGGTAAGCTTTCCCTCTAAACGGAGTTCTCCTGTCTCTCTTACAGGTCACTGGGCTAACTTCAATACCTCTGGCTGGCCTTGCCTTCCTCCAAGAGGTCTCTGGTGAAGTTTTCCTGACTCTCCGTGTTCCTTCCTTGGTTAGTGCTCTGGAGCTCCTAGGGCCTCCTCCCCTTCTGGGACCTTCTGCCCTATTCCAACCGGTTCCAGAATCAGAGCTAGGACTCCTCCTTGTCCTTCCTCTCTCAATGAAAGTTTCACCTTCTCTGGCAGTCCGTCTCCGAATGCACTTCCTCTCCAGGCTCTCTAGGCCCTCTAGCCTCTTTAGACTTCCTGGGTTCTCTAACCATCCTCGGTTCTCTCCAAGGCTCTCTAGGCCCTCTAGCCTTTCAAAGCCCCTCTCATCCTCGTCATGCCTTTCTCCCAGTTCCTGCTGTTTATATCTGTGATTTCCCTTTCTGCCTCCTAGCCACTCCCCCAGCTGTCCCTCGTGAGCAGGGCTGGTAACTATGGAGCTAGGGCGTGTCTCTTCACTACAAACTTTCTGCAGGGAGTTTTTTTCTGAACCAGGAGTTTTAACCCCTAAACTCCTGGATTTCGTTCCTTTCTCTGGGGAAAATGACTGATTTTTCCCTCTTTTCTTATGCTCTCTCTTGGCTGCGCCATCACAGTACATGTCGGTAACAATGACATAGGAAAATGTGGTAATGAGGTTCTGGTGCAGAGATGAGGGTTTTGGATTTGTTAGGAACTGGGGAACATTCTGGGGAAAGGAGGGGCTCTTCCGAAGGGATGGGCTTCACCTTAACCGGGATGGAACCAGGCTGCTGGCATTAACCTTTAAAAAGGAGATAGAGCAGCTTTTAAACTAGATATTAGGGGAAAGCCGACAGTCGCCCAAGAGTGGATGGTTCGGAAGAATGTATCTTTGAAGGATACTATCAAAAGCAGAGAGGTTCCACAAAAGAGTAAAGTAGCCCAAATGCCCTCAAGTATGGAGCAGACAGAGCTTAAAGATCCCAACCGCTCTTGGGCGACTGTCGGCTTTCCCCTAATATCTCGTTTAAAATCTGCTCTATCTCCTTTTTAAAGGTTAATGCCAGCAGCCTGGCTCCATCCCGGTTAATGTGAAGCCCATCTCTTCAGAAGAGCCCCTCCTTTCCCCAGAATGTTCCCCAGTTCCTAACAAATCCAAAACCCTCATCTCTGCACCACTGTCTCATCCACGCATTGAGACTCTGGAGCTCTGCCTGCCTTTTGGGTCCTGCGCGTGGTACAGGAAGCATTTCGGAGAACGCTATCCTGGAAGTTCTGGATTTCAACTTCCTACCTAAAAGCCTAAATTTAGCCTCCAGAACCTCCCTACCACATTTTCCTATGGCATTGGTACCGACATGTACCAAGACAGCAGACTCCTCCCCAGCACTATCTAAGACCTTATCTAGGTGGCACATGAGGTTCGCTACCTTCGCACCAGGCAGGCATGTTACCAGGCGATCCTCACATCCATCAGCCACCCAGCTATCTACATGCCTAATGATCGAATCACCAACTATAATGGCTATCCTAACCCTTCTCTCATGGGCACAGGGCCCTGGAGAAACTTCCTCGGTGCGAGAGGGTTTTACATCACCTGGAGGACAGGTCCTAGTTACAGGATCACTTCCTGCCACACCAGGGTTATGCTCTCCTGTCACGTGACCTCTCTCCTCCATGTAATCTGAACAATAACTATAGCCACATAATTGTCTTTAAAATGTTATTTATGCAGTTAATTTAATGTTATCTAACAAAATCCAGCAAATAAGCCATATCTTGTTTGCTTCTATTTCAGCTCATGAGCTCCCTGCTGACCATCTGACCCCTAATATAATGTTCCCTTCTCTCCTGATTGTACACATGACCAGCAGCCTCGGTTGTCATTTTTTACACACCTTTCTATGGATTAGGTATGCGATTGCCAACTGGCACCACCATGGGCTTACTCAGAAATGCCTTGATCTCTGCTGTTGTCATGGTACAGGTAAGAGGAGGCTTAGAGATGCCGGAGCTCCAGTCAAGTAATTGGGTGAATGTAGCTGTCTCAGTATTGATGGATGGTGTTTTTCTGGGTCTCACACTGTTGTCTCCAAGCTGAATCTTCTCATCTCTTTCACCTCTGATCTTCAATATCTTCTTCACTGTAGCTCTTCTCTCCTGTTCCTCTTCACTGAATAATATAACTTGCAGACTCGCTGTAACCATACCCAGCAGGCCTTCTCACTGTAGGCATGACTATCTTCCTTATCTCTTCACACTGTTCTTTCCAGTTGCAGCTGGAAAAGGAGATGCCTGTGTCCAATTGCTATTAATTCACCATGTAAACCCCAACACAGAAATAAGTACAGCTAAACCTCATGGCTTGCCGCATGGCTTGGGGGAAGGGCTACCTACAGCTAAACCTCATGGCTTGCCGCATGGCTTGGGGGAAGGGCTACCTACAGCTAAACCTCATGGCTGCCTCAACATAAATTGATAATTGAGGCACAAAAGGCATTAACATGCAACGCAAACACATAAAAATGATTATCAGAGCACTTAAACATATTTCAGTAATTTGGGTATTTTTACATAATTTCCTAGAAATTACAGGTAGGTAAATAACATATTACACAAAATGTAAAGCTAGTTGTCTGTCACATGAAATTGTACCATTTTTTACTAGTGCTTTTTAAAATTATGACATCTCCAAAACTGACACACCCTAATGATATAGTTAGCTACATTTCAAAAGGTGTACTCAACTTTACTATATTATCTGCCATGCCATTTATGCACAGCAGCCCTTCCCTAAATGCTGGAAAAATCGCCAAAGTTCCTGCAAAGGTTTTGCATCCAGCATCCCTCCATTTTGAAGTTAACACGTTAGATACAAAACCTCAGCACATCTTAATAAACAGGCCCTTAGAGAGAATAACTCATATTAAGGTGAATTTATATGTATTAGTGCACATTAGTAAATCTCTAGCCTGTGGGGCTGAAATGAAATGAAATTTTGGCTTGTGTGTCTGGAAAATGTGAGTAATTACTGTATATTAAAAAATATGATGTTTCTACATTTACCTTCAGGGATATACAGTTTGGGCTCATACATATTAATGTATGTGGGAACCACTTTAACATGCACGAGTGGAGGGTCATTGTAGAAACTCCCTCATACTTAATACTAATTTTTGTGCATGTAGTTCATACCTTTTTAATAAAGGCAAGTACATACATACTTGCAAGCATACATGGCTGCAAACGCATGACAATTTAAAATGCGGAGTGTGGGTATGGAGATCAGACTGCCGCTAGTGTAAGGGCAAATGCTGTACGCTGGTTGGCAATGTGACAATTAGCGTGGATGCATATAATGATGCCTCTTTGGATATTGCTAAGTTACCCACATTAATCACATTGTGTGTCCTGGTACACAATCAGGTGCTAATTGCTGGAAATGTGTTGGGCATACCCCAGACACTTAATGGCTGCACTTATCACATGTTAGTTTAGCCTCTAAATGACTGATAAGTGGACGCCTTTAGTAAAAGAGCTCCTTCATGTTCGGAAAAGGCTCTTACTGTGAATTTCATGGCTCCTACTGCACATTTTTTTTTAAATTTATTTATAACCATTTAACATATAGATCAAGAAAGTTTGCAGAACAATCTTGAAAGAAAAAGTACAGATACAATCAGAAACAATCACAGCAAGATAATATAACAAGGAAACCCAAAAAACAATGTATCTGTTCACCCTAGCCCACAATTTAAGAGGGGAGAATTTCCAAAGTTCCAAATATATTAGTACTAACAAAATAGAGAGGAAAAGGCAGTAAACTAACTCCAGTACTTATTTTATGAGAGCACAGGTGAAGCTCCAATAGAAGTCTCCAAGCGCCTGGCAGTAATGAAAGCCGTTACCTGGGAAGGTTCATAAAAAAATATAAGAAATAGCTCTATATTTCACCAAGCATTTGCATGGATGTTTGAGAAAAAAGAGCCCTCCCAGTTGGAGAACACCAGGGCATAACAGGAGAAACTCCTTGCGACGCTTCTGTGTTTCTTTGGCTAAATCCGGAAAAATACATATCATTAAGCCCTTAAACAATAAATTTCTTTTCTTAAAGAATAGCCTAAAAAGCCACTCTCTATCTGACAATAATGCAAAGGTAACAAGCAACGTAGATGGAACCGGAGTCTCACATTCAGAGGTTTCTAGTAAATCTGTAACATTCAGAACATTAACTTGATCTTGTGCCCCCCCTGAATCAGCCCCTTTTTCAACAATTTTAGCCTTAGGGAGATAATAAATTCTCACCAAAGGAAGCATTAATTCAGAGGCCACCCCCAACGTTTTCATTAAGTACTGCTTAAACATTTCTCTAGGAGATACAGAAATTAATCTAGGGAAATTGATTAAACGGAGGTTATGACATCTAGAAACATTATCTAAACGCTCCAACTTAGCTTGAATATTGGAAAGGTCCTTTTGAAAACCATCTGCACGTTCTTCCAAAGTTATTACTGTCCTCCGAGAGTCATCCACATCTGTTTGCATTGCCAAGACCTTCTGTTCCAGCTCTTCTATGGCCGTCACAGAGCTTTGTAGCTTCCGTTCTAACAATGCAATCTGGGGCACCAGCACTTCCCCTAATGAAAGAATAGCCTGCCAGATGGATTCCAACGTGAAATTCTCCGGTCGCTGTAAGATAAAACTTTTTCCAGGATCAGCTTCCGATGCAACAGCCGCCATTGCAACCCCGGTCGCTTGGGCTCTATCCACCACAGGAAACATCGATCCTGCGGTCACTTCCTCCACTGCCGCCAAAGATGTACCCGGAGAGCACAGTTCAATAACCGCTCTCCCCTGGCTCCGCAGCCCCTCCGTTCCTGGCCCCCTCGAACCGGCGTCTTCTCTCAACTCAGGTGAGGAGCCCAGCACCAGGAACCCTTCAGGCAGGGGCTGACCTTTAAAAGCTTTTGGCGCGGGACTCTCAGGGGAGAGAGATACAGCCGAAGCAGAAGCTGAGTCACCCGACTCCAAACAAACTGCGGTTCGGCATTCACCCCTGTTATTCACTGGAGTCCGGTCGATGTGCACCACAAAGGCATCAAGGGGTCCAGCAGAAAGTGGCGTAGAGGTCTGGGAGGGCTGAGAGGGCATAAACCCACCTTTCCCTTTTCGCTTCCTACCCATAAGGAAAGCGCATTCAGCACGGACCGTTAGCTGCCACCATCTTAATTAGGACACTCCCCCCCCCCCTACTGCACATTTTAAGTTTTATTGCTTAGACTCCTCATGTGATACAAATGTTTATGCTACATTTTATCACCCTTAAGACAGACCTATCATTTTTTTGTCCTGTTTATATTCAGTTTGGCCAAAAGCAGTAAGGATGCTTTGAAAAAGATTTAGCAAAACATATTTGAAAGAGCAAAATGAACAACATTTTGGGACATGTTTACTAAAGTGCATTATCCAGTAGCATGGGGTTTACCATGTGGTTTAGGCGTGGCATGAAAAAGTAACATGGGGTCACCACACGGAGGCCCTATTCATCACCAGGAACCAAGCATTTACTCCTCCCACCTCACTAAAAGTACGAGACGCTGAGCTCTTAAACAAGCCTACCGTACGCTTCCTAGGGGTCACACTAGACCAACAGCTGGACATAAAAGCCCATATAAGCAACATGGTCAGAGCAGTTTACCACAAAATATGGACACTCCAACACCTACGACATCTGCTTGAGCCAGACGACTTCCGAACAATCTATCAGGCCCTTGTAATCCCTCACTCTGATTATGCCAATGCAATTCTGCAAGGACTCCCAAAGAACACGCTGAACCCACTACAGCTTGTAATGAATGCAGCTGCCAGATTATTGCACGGAGCCTCTAGGAGGGATCACGTAACCCCAATCTTGAAACACCTCTATTGGCTGCCGGTCCACTGCAGACTCTCCTTCAAAATACTATTGATGACCTTCAAAGTCATCAACAAGCGCTCCTCCACCTCCCTCACAGACCTCGTCTGCTCCACCCCCCAACAGAGCCAGGAGGTCATTCGCAGCCAACACTCTGATAATCCCAAATGCAATAACGAAATGCTTGCAAGCAACAAGAAACAGAGCCTTTGTATTCTATGCACCCACATGCTGGAACGCCCTCCCTGCCACCATCCGGGCCATCACTGACCTCGCCCAATTTAGGAAGTCACTGAAGCAACATCTCTTCCTCCAGCACTACTCCCATATTAATGATTTATCACAACCAGCCAGACTCAACCATCAGGAAACCACCCCTAGCACACCCACATCACATGGTTGCAGCTCCACCCTTTAGCTCAACAATGCACCCAGTATGTCGAATGTGTATATAGTTATCTAATACTGCAAATGGATACCAATGTGAACAGACACCAATGTGTATATAGCCACCTAATATTGCATATAGTCGCCAAGCAATACTGTACATCTGTGATCTAGATGATCAACCTGTATATAGTTATACAACCTGTAAATAGCTAGCAGCCGATCCGGTCACCTGCGACCTGATTGCTTAGCCTGTACACAGTTTCCCTCATTAATCCCAAGTTGTAACACCTGTTCATTGTAAGTCCAGTACAGGTTCTGCCTGCACTGTACAAATTTTGTTGACTGTAAACTGCACTGTTTCTAAAGAGGGCGGCATAGAGGAGACATTAAATAAATAAATATAAGTTCCCATGCTATTCCAGTTGCATGCGATGGGGTGGGCAGTGGGTGGGCCAGAGGTAGAATGGAGGTGTTGATGGCAAGTCACGGCTATCGCAGGCATTAGCAACTCATGCTAACTATGCTTACTGATTTTATCAAGGGTGCACCTAACACCGCCTCAATGGGTAGTGTTCAGTCCACCTGCCTACCAGCTTGCATGGTGCTGTGTCTTGGGGCCATGCTAACGGCAGGTGGATAGAAGCACATGTCCCCTGAAGCTTACTCAGACCCCCAGTGCTGGTAACGCAGCCCACATGTTATTGGCATCGGCTTTAGTCAACATGCCCCTTAATGACCACTTTTATTCTATTCGTTGGTTGTACAAATAATTGAGAAATGAAAATGATGAATTGTAAAAAGGCATTACTGTTATAGTATTCTCGAATGTAAACCTATTCAGAGTGAAAGGCTCAATATATTTTTTGGGAAAAAGGTAAATGCATTTTTATGGCATATAGTGTCAAGAATTAGCAGCAAGTACAAAGTTAATGAGGCAAATAATGCCCGGCACTTTCTTATTAAATATTCATTGGGAGCATCTCTGCAATGGTAGCATGGGCACACTGTAGCAGCTTTCTGGCACACATGCAATTGGAGCTTCAGTCACAAAAATAAAGCTAAACAAAGAAGAATCATTAGAAAAAGGCAGGACATTTTCAGGTCAGAATGAGTGGCGCACAGTGTCAAAAGGCAGAGATTAATCTAAAAAATGGATAAAGGGTTTAGATGTTTAACTTCAACTCTTATTGCCATCACTACTGTATAAAAAGAACTGTAAGAATATTCAAATGTCAGCTTCCAAATATGATACTATAACGAGAGTGGAAAGAATCGAGACAGACAGTGCAGATTTAAGTCTGTGCTGTCTGCTTAGTGATCACAGTAACTATCAGTGTGGGTCGGTGCATGCTGGCCATAACTTAGTAAACAAGCCCCTTTACAAAGAATTGCCAAATATGGGGCCCCAATAATCAGTGCACCTAAATCTAGCTAATTAGTAATTTACACATGCAAGTGGCCTCTTAACATGCATAATGGACTCTGGGTACAATTTAATAAGTACGTGATTTAAATCAATGGCAAAAGTACTTCCACCTTGGGCATGCATGGAGTGGAATTAGGGCCAATCATGGGCAGATCATAAAAGAACATACATAAATTAGAATTCCGAAAGGAGCTAAAAACTCACCTATTCAAAAGTCACTACAATCAGCTATGACTCTCAAGTTCGATAGAGTCGTAGCAAAGCAATCAATTAATTACACAGGTACACTAAAAAAAATTTTTTTAAACTGCCTCTAATGTTTCGATTGATTTTTACGTTTTTTGGTGCGCTGAATCCAAATCTGGTAACCAATTTGCTCCATCACGTACAGATTTTTTGCTACATTGGGTTAGCAGTTTGAGGTGAACGTTTCAGATTGAGTGCGATCGAGATAAAAGTTTCTTGGATGAATTCTTTATACTAATTGTTTAGTAGTTATTCAAATAAGAATAAAGAAAATTGTAACAAGGCAGCACATAAGAATAGAGTAATGTCAACAAAACACACTGTGATGGTAGCAAAATTGTCTGCACTTAAAACAGCCACATACATGTGCACAAACATTGAGCATATAAGAGCGAGGTTAGACACAAAGCAAAGCAAAGAAATGTGCAAAAAATGTTGTACAGGTATGTATGTAAGAATAGAAAACGCAAACCGCACCATTGCAATACATGAAGACAAACACCCGATGGTGTGAAAATAAAATTCTAATAAATGAGATCCGACACTGTGGTAATAACTAGCAAATTTTTATTTCAAAGTTTAGTAAAAACACGATATTTGTCAACACAGTTTAGATTTTAAAGTCATTCTTGGGTCAATCAATCTCCTGGTGGGCCCGTTTCTTCTTCCCCCGAATGCTTCTCTTGGTGCGCTGCTTGGCGTATTTTTCATCTGGGGTTTCCCGCAGCAGCAACCAGCAGAAATCAGCCATCATAGTGGTGTTCCATCTTCCTTGGTACCTTCTCTCTGCGTCCTTGATGTCCTGGTGAAACCTTTCACCTTGTTCTTCACTGTACGCCCCCAAGTTTTCGGGAAAGTAGTTCACATGGGAGTGCAAGAAATGGACTTTCAGGCTCATGTTACAGCCTTGTTCTTTGAAGGCATTGAGCATCCTGGCAACAATATCCTTATAGTTCTCATCCCGCCTGTTCCCCAAGAATTTGAGAACAACATCCTTGAAGGAATCCCAGGCTTCTTTTTCCTTCTCAGACATCGTTTCAGCGAATGCTCCATCTGAAATGAGTTTCCTTATATCAGGGCCAACAAACACTCCTTCCTTTAGCTTTGCTTCAGAAAGTCGGGGGAACTTTGAGCAAAGGTACCGAAAGCACTCACCATCTTTTGGAAGGGACTTGATGAATTGCTTAATGAGACCCAACTTAATGTGGAGAGGTGGTAATAGAATTTTATCACAAGGTACCAAGCTCTCATGAAGAACATTTTTCTCACCGGGTCTCAAATACTCCCGAATTGGCCAGTCTTTTTTCCCCCAGTGTAAGTCGCGGGCCCGGCTATCCCACAAGCAAAGGAAGCAGGGATATTTGGTGAAACCGGATTGCTGCCCTAATAGCATGGATAGAATTTTAAAGTCTCCACAAATCATCCACTTATGCTCATCATAACGAATCTGCTGAAGAATCAGGGCCAAATTCTCGTATTTTTCTTGGAGAATAACAGAGTGAGCAATAGGAACTGAAGCGAATGTGTTGCCATTATGAAGAAGAACACCTTTTATGCTGTCTTTTGACGAATCAATGAACAGCCACCATTCAGCAGGATCATACTTGAGTTTAAACTTTTCCATCACTCCGTATATATCGTTGCAAAATACCAAATCTTCCTCTTTGCTGAAATACTTCAAAAATTGTGTCTCGCGGTTGCGGTACCAATAAAAAGTTGTTCCTGGTGACAATAGATTTTTCTGTTTAAGCCGAGAACCTAGCAGTTGGGCAGCATCTTTGGGAGTCCTAAATCCCGGACTAAATCATTCAATTCAGCTTGAGAGAAAAGTTCAGGTTTCGGATCTGGTTCAGTTTCAAACTCGGAAGTACTGGACTCATCGGGAAAAGCCATCTGATGAGTCTCATCATGATCAGAACCGTCCACACAAATATGATCCAAAGATTTTGGTGGTTCAGGCACAGGTACTTCGTTGCTATGAGGCATAGGCCTAATTGCTGAGGGAAGGTTGGGGTAACTTATTACGTTCTTATTTTTTAAGTTGTATCCCTTCACAATGCAAGAGCAAAAATAGCAGTCACTGCTGTGGTCTCTTTGTTCACGCCACATCATAGGTATTCCGAAACTAAATGCTTGTTTTTTACCTTTCATCCATAAGCGTAGATCTTCCTCACATGTCTTGCACACTTTGTGAGGAGCCCACGGTTTGTCTTGATCGCCTAACTTCAAACCAAAATAGGCGAAATATACTTTTTTAATAAATGCAGAAATGTTCCTCTGCCGCTTTTTCACGGTATATTCCCCACAAATAAAACAAAAACTGTCCGGAGAGTTGACGCAACCTCTGGCTCTGTGAGCCATCACAAATACACAGCACTGTAAACTACAACTGTAGTGAACCACTTCGGAATAAAGCTGGATTACGACTGAGCAAACAAAAGGTAATAATGAACTTGCAAGAAACTGAAATTTGACAGGAACGTTCATGTCGCAACCACCGTGTTTGAGCGAGCGAACGAGGCGAGGCGAACAGGAAAGAACATGCGCCAGCGCGAGTACTGGATTTAGCCCCCCGCCTCCCAATTGTCCTGTTAATGTATAAAATGAATACAAAACACTCTAAAATATCATGAGGGAGTGTTTCTAGTTAGTTAACCATTACAACCTCTATTTTGGGCCAAGAACATAAACTGCAGTCGGCTAAAAAGAAATTATGTGAACATTCCTTATATGGGTAAGAAATCTAATTTTGCAAGAAAACGTGACGTGATGGAACATTTTGGCTATTTTTCCTGGATTCAGCACCCCAAAATCTATAGGAATCAGTTGCAAAACTGGAGGCAGTTTTTTGGTAGTGTTCCTGTGTTATACTCTGTTGAAACCGCCATATGTATAAATATGTAAATATGTATGTATAAATGTGAAATGTGAAATGTAAATATGTGTAGTCCAATCCTCAAGACACTAACCCAGTGTGTCGTGACCTACCCTCAGATCTATGTATATATTTTCCCCCTCTTCCCTGTCTTGATTTGACAACCCCCAAAGATGAAATCAAACTGCTGCTGATCGCTGGAAGTAGCGGTATATAAGTGTGTATTAAATAAAATAAAATAAAATAAAATAAATAAATAGTCCTTTACACCAGCTCTGTGGCTGATGTAAACATTCAGGCCTTACATTAATGAGTGTTTTCTATCACTTAAGCTAGTATTTTATAAACAAAAGCAGGTGACTACTTTTCTTTATAAAATAGTGTGTAAGCAGATGCCTACATTCAGGTATAAAGTAGGTGCCTCCTTATAAAATTAACCTTAAAATGTATAAGGTATACAGCTGGCTCACTTGGCCTAGGTGATACCTGTTTTTTGCACATCCAAGGCAAATTACCGAGGCTGTAAATCAGTGTCTATATATGTAAGGGGAGGATATTCAAAGGCATTTGCATTGTTTGTAGACATGCAATCCATGTAAATTCCACTCTGCGGGATATTTAGTGGCACTAACATGGAATATTGAGCCACTATCCAGTTAGTGATAGGGGGTGAAGTCAGGTGCAAGAAACCTTGGCCTAACTTTTGCCAGAGAAGCTAATCGGGCAGCAGCTGAATATCGCCGTTGTCCAGTTAGTTTTGTGGCAATCCGGGCAGCCTGGATATTCAGTTCTGGAGCCCAGATATGGCCCCAACATTGACTTATATGGTTTAAAGTTAAGTTCTAGCAGCTTGCCACGTTGGATCGGCTAGCCACCGACACTGAATATCGGGCCCATAATTTATACATAGTTACAGATCCACCCTAGAATGCCTCCACCTCACCCTCTCCGCTCTCTCTATAATGTTTTACTTATAGTAGAATATTCTATTTTACTGTGGAGGTTATTGTAGAACCCTATTCTCATTTTACACATTTAAGTGCTGGGAGAGATGGGTGTCAGGGAAGGGCCAGGGTGGAGCCGAACTCAACACGTGTACCCCCCATTTCAGACACAACATGTAAGTATATGACCACAATATTGCACATCTGGATTTAGACCTGCCCCATCACATGCAGATTTTAAAAATGTGCTTGATTCACCCATTTCATTAAAAGAGGCATTAATAGGAGTTATTCCCTGATCCCCTCCTAGTTTAGTTAGAAATAGCAGCTGCTGTAATTAGTTGCAGGAGCTCCACATCTATGTTTGCAAAATGGCTCTACCGCATGTACATGTGCTAGCGGTGAAATTCCAGCAGTTTCCAGATCTCATCTGTCGATATTTTCCACATGTCTATTTGTATTATGTTTCCTCCTGTTGCATGTGGCTATATATTTTAGAAAAGGATCCACATTTAGCAGCGCCCTTTCTGAAATACCTTCAGGATTGTAAATGCCCTTACCTAGCTGCCTAAGTTCTGCTTTTTATATCCTATCTACAATGTGCCTTCACATGTATAAAGCTGCTGGATTTTTAAAAAAATGCATTTGGGCAAGTGTTTGTTAAATATTGATCTGAATGCTGCCAATGAAGTAAAACTAAGCTATACAAAGCATAGTCAGGATTTTCAGGAAAATATCTAAATAACCATGCAAAGTAAAACTTTTTCTAGACTTCTGTTAGCAATATTAGTGTGACTTTGTCCCTCTACAGTATAAACCTTTTGGAAAACCAGTATTTTTCATTTAACTTCTTTTGCTTCCTTTGCATAATAATTATGTCAGAGCTCTGCAAAGTAATAAAAAGTAATTAAAATGCTGCAATTTCAATGGGCTTAAACTGAGGTGAGACAGTGTGCGTTACCGATGATGACTGTTTCCATGTTAATGGGAAACTAAAGTATTAATAAAATCTTGAAAATGGAAAATAGCTTCAAATTGGAGATGTAGGGCTTATCTAATTATCCTGCATGGTGCCCGATGAATGTGATTCCAGCCTGACCAGACAACAGTTCTTTAATCTCAGTTAGCCAAAGATTCTAGCGAAATCATGCATCATAAATAACATGCTGTATGACAATTTCAACTATAAATTATCTAATGTTCTGCTGTCTCGTAAAATAGGTTGAAATGCCATTGCATGCAACAGGATATTATTAGAATTCTGAACAGTATGAGAATTTGTAAAAGCTAATAGCAACATTCTGTGTCAGCTGTATTACTTTATAATTAGGTATCAATCAAACATGTGGAGGTCAATTCTGAACCAGGGACGTCTGGCCTGTCTGGACGTACAAAATCTGGATGGGCTGGAGTTGCACCCGATTCTGTACCCTCGGAAGCTAGCTGTTCCCATGGGAGCAGAAACGGGACACTTGTACGGGCCAGACGTACCCCGATTCTGTGGGCCCGGACATCCAACCCACTCCCCATCTAGCCCTCCCAGTGCTCTGGCATGAAGCCATGGTGCCATGATGTCCTGTCACCATGGCGCCGGAACACCATGCGGTAACATTGAGAGGGCCTGATTGCTGAAATAGCCCTCTCTCCCACCGCCCGAGGCTCAACGGAAATGCCAGGATTGGTCCGGACCCTGTGCTGTAGGTTGGAGGTAGGGTTGCCAACTGGCCGGTTTTCAGCCGGCCTGGCCGGTTTTTCCATGGACAGGCCGGCTGCCGGCGCAGATGTAAAACCGGCTTTTCTTCCTACCCGAAGTCCAAAAAACCCCCACCCAGGGCCGGCCCACACACTGGAGGGCTTCAGAGGGAGCAGGGTAAGCTCGCGCGAGGCCCCGGCTCCCTCTGTACAGCCGCCAGCGTGAAGAGACTTTTCCTTCACGCTGGCGGCTGTATCTGTAAAGCCGCGATTGCTGGGAAAGGTTAAAGGCAATACCCTTTAACCTTTCCCAGCATTCGCAGCTTCACAGATACAGCGCCAGCGTGAAGGAAAAGGCTCTTCACGCTGGCGGCTGTACAGAGGGAGCCAGGGCCTCGCGCGAGCTTACCCGGCTCCCTCTGAAGCCTCTCAGACAGCTGCGGTGCTGGTTGGGGGGGGGGGGGCCAAGGACTGCATGGGCTGTGATGGGGGGGACCTGGACCGGAAAAGGGCTATGGGGGGGGGGGACTTGGACTGGAAAGAAATGGGCTGTGATGGGGGGGGGACCTGAACTGTAAAAGGGATATGGGGGGGGGACTTGTACTGGAAATGGGTTGTGATGGGGGGGGGGACCTGGACTGGAAAAGGGCTATTTGGGGGGGGGACTTGGACTGGAAAGAAATGGGCTGTGATGGGGGGGGACCTGAACTGTAAAAGGGCTATGGGGGGGGGACTTGGACTGGAAAGAAATGGGCTGTGATGGGGGGTGGACCTGAACAGTAAAGGGGCTATGGGGGGGGGGACTTGGACTGGAAAGAAATGGGCTGTGATGGGGCTGGTACCTGAACTGTAAAAGGGCTATGGGGGGGGGGACTTGGACTGGAAATGGGTTGTGATGGGGGGGGACAAGGACCGGAAAAGGGCGAAGGGGGGGGGAGACGTCCACGGGAAAGAAATGGGCAGGGATGGGGGGGGGACCTGGACTGTAAAAGGGCTATGATGGGGGGTCATGGACTGGAAATGGGTTGTGATGGGGAGGGGGACCTGGACTGGAAATGGGTTGTCATGGGGAGGGGGACCTGGACCGGAAAAGGGCTATGGGGGGGGGACCTGGACTGTAAAAGGGCTATGGGGGGGGGACATGGACGGGAAATGGGTTGAGATGGGGAGGGGGACCGGTACCGGAAAAGGGCTATGGGGGGGGTGACTTGGACTGGAAAGAAATGGGCTGTGATGGGGGGGGGGGACCTGAACTGTAAAAGGGCTATGAGGGGGGACTTGGACTGCAAATGGGCTGTGATGGTGGGGGGGGGGGACTAGGACTGCAAATGGGATGTGATGGTGCAGGGGGACTCGGATTGCAAATGGGATGTGATGGTGGGGGCTAGGACTGGAAATGGCCTGTGATGTGAGGGCTAGCACTGGAAATGGGCTGATGAAGAGCTAGAATAGGACTGGAAATGGGCTGATGTGGGGCATGGGAGAATGGGACTAGAAGGGAGTGGATGCTGGGTGGGTCTAGAACTATAAGGGAACTGATTTTGGGGGAGGACTAGAATGGATGGGGAATGAGAATGGAGAGGGGAAAAAATATTTTGTGTGGAAGAAAAGTCTATGATGGGCTGGGTATTGGGGGAGTAAGAGGGGCTTGAAAATGGAAGGGTGAAATTTAAATGGATGATAAAGGAATAAGGAAAGAATTGGGGGAAAGAGCAAAAGGGAAACAATCAGTATGTTAAAGCAGAAATAGAGAGAGAATGGAAAACATCTAAAAGAGAAGAAAGGACAAATGGATAGCTCGCAGAAGACACGAAGAAACCAGAAGAAAGTGACTGGAGCAATTGCAACTGAAAAAATGCCCAAACAGAAGGTAGAAAAATACTTTTTATTTTGAATTTATTAACTGGAATATGTCTGGTCTGGGAAGTGTGTATTGCTAACATCTTTGCGTTTTTGTTTAGAGCAAGAGGAAATTACTTTAAAGTTTTATTTCTCCAGTGTTGTACATTTCATGTTTGGATTTTGGGGTTCCCAGTTTAATTATTATCTGACCAAGGAAGTTAGCCTACACGTATCCTCGGTAATTTTTGTGGGTGGGGCTGGGGGCGGGGCAGGGGTGGGACTAGGGGCGGAGAATGGGTGGAGCATGGCGAGCCACAGGTGTCGGGTTTTTCTCGGTGAAAAAGTTGGCAACCCTAGTTGGAGGGGCCTGATCGCTGGCATCAGTCTGACTTATTTCACCTCTGAGGTGGAATAAGTCAGAGATGCATCCCTGACCCCCTGGATATACAGAGCAGTAACTTGAATTGGCCCTGTATGTCCGGGTTGTGAGGCCTGCCCTTGGTCTGCCCAGACTCCTCCTCTGGCCGTTCCCCTCCCACCCCTCCCCTGTCAAGAGCTCCCCACACAAAGCCATTGTACGTGCAGGGAGCTCCAAGGGCAGAATCAGCACACAGCGGATAGTAGCGGATGTACGTCCGAAGCGGAAATACATCTCTGCTATTCGCTGTGTAGAATCTACCCCATAGAGGGCAATTCTATAAGGAGCTGCGTAAAGATGTGCGCTATTTACATCCGTAATTTGCCTATTTTCAAGGACTTAAGCACACAGATGAGCACTTACACACCTATTTTAGCCAGCCACTATCCTATAAGTAGGCATATCAGATGAGGTTTGAGTATAGCGTGGGTGGAGCACAAATTTCCATACATAAGTTATAAAATACTATAACTTGCGCATGTTTTTTAGGAGCAGGAATTTAACTGGCTGCGCCTAGATTTAACACACATTTTCAGATACTCACATTCCTGCTTTATAAAGTACATGCATACTTGATTTTATGAAATTACTCTCAATTAACGTAACTATGCATAATTAAATAAATCACTGAAAGCTCATCTTTTCCTTACATTTATTTTTTCTCTGATGGCAAATGTTTCTATTACTCTTAAAACTACAACCTTTAGAGCTACTGTTAAGGTTATTAACTTGAATTCTAATATTTCCTAACCAAAACATTCCCATCAATAGGAAGATTTCAAGCTAGATACACATGAGAATACTGTGACACATGCAGTATCAGACAAACATACACATGTATAGTCACACAGCATTAATGCCAGGAGTGTGCATGTGAGTAAAATGCATTTTGAAGCTTGTGTTCTATTGATCTGTGTGTGACTTATGAGAAAATAGCTGCCCTGAATGATGCAGCCCTCAGCTTATCTCTGAAGGTAAGCAGAACATGTCTGGTTTGTGCTTGGATGGGTGATCATCTTGGACTACCAGGGGCTGTAAACCCAATGTGTGGAAAAAAGGCCTGACAATCTACTTCCAATTGTGCCTTCCCAAAAGAACCCAGGGGCTAGGTTGCCAGAAGTCAGTATTGACTTGAAGGCCCACATTGCATTTCATACCTGGTACTTATTAGACAAGCAAGGCATGTGACTAAACCATCATATAAAGATGCCCTGACATAAGCTGCTCCCAGAAAGCTTAGTTTCAGTAACAGAATGGTTGGAAATCAGAGGAAGATGATAAGTAGATGTTGATTTCAGTAGACTGCATCAGATCAGGGCAACTGCAATTTGCAATAAACTATGGTAAAATAAATATAGTTTGTATGGACCAAGGGGAGACTGACTCTGTTGGCCAGATGGAATCACCAGACCACCTTCTTCATGCAAGAGGGGAGCAAACTGACACATAGGGAGGGCTTATCACTCCTCCCAGTAAACCACACCTCGTACAGATTATACTCGTACCTGGCACAATATTCTCACAGATTTTCCTTACTAAAAGATCCTTTATTATCTCTTTCTTATGTCACAGAAGCACGCATACAGAAAGCATAACAAAACTAACTAAATACAAAGTAATTTGGAATATTTCCCTCACCATCTCCTTACAAGTAAAAATACTTTTCTTTCTGCCTTGTCTGTCACAGCTATAAACTAATTAAGAGATTTCCTAGCACAATGAGAGAGAAGGATGTATGATTCTAACTACACTCAAAGAATACTAGCAAAATCCTTTTCACACAGACATCACACAGATGCACACAGCACAAAGAATCAGAATCATACACACACATTCATTGACAGACATACAGTGGGGACTTGCAGCCCTTTTCATCTTTGGGAGATAGTATGCAAATCCCCGCCTTAAAAAATTCTGTCACGTTATGTAGTTTTCTTTTCAAACTAGTCCCTTTGTTTTTAATCCAGGCATCTGGATTTTCTCTTCCATTCCTTCCTTTGTCCTGTCATATCTGTGCCTCCATTCCTGTTGTCCTGTTGACCTTTTGTATGCCCATGTTTGCAACCATTGGCTTGGTCCTTTGTCAGATTTATTCCTTGTTATCTGACCTTTTTCCCACTTATTCAATTCTTTACCTGGTTTGTTTTCCTATCCCTCATTTGCAAGAAATATAGGAGATATATCTTGTTAGTTCTCTGTATCTTCTAACAATATTACACTAGGCCCTATGCTAAACTGGTATATTTATGCTAAGCTGGCACATTTATTATATTTGCTTCTTGTGATGCCTTCTCTCTTTATGCCCTATAGATAAGTGTTTTTTTCTCATATTTCTTCCATCTGATGTCACATAATACCTCTAGCAACTCACGGAGCACATCAATGTCAATGTCAGCATTTTGGACAACATTTTAGATGTTTTGTGTTAACCCTTTCCCACCGGCTCTCACACGTTGTAGTCAACATCATTTTAAGTATGTCATGTACAATATCTTGAGAAATAATTGGAAATATTCCAACTGTATGTCATCATAATAGTTTAATAGTATATTCAAAGGTATACAGCTAAATGAGGGAGCTAAGAAACTGACATTAGGACAGTAGGTCCTCATGACTCAAAGACCATTGTGAAATAATAATACACTATCAAATACATGTTTTAGAAGCAACATTAAAATAGTAACTTTTCCTTGCATCATTCTTCAACCCCTATGGAATAGATGAGAATAGGAGAAGATCTAATATGTACAATGGGAATAGTAATTTTACAAACAAGCCACGTGGAGAAAAAAGAGCAGCTTCACTTGAGGAGTTACATAGTAACACAATAACATAGGAAATGACGACAGATAAAGACCAGCATGGTCCATCCAGTCTGCCCAGTAATATGGTAAGAGAAGGTGCACCTGTCGCTCTGTGCAGGCCAACCCTCCCCATGTCTTTGTTTAGGGGTAGACCCACCACTCCATGTAGGACACCCCTATTTATTGAGAAGTTAAATGGATCAGTTTATTTTGTTTTTATCCTGTTGCTGTAAAGGGATCCGCTGTGCTTGTCCCATGCTGTTTTGAATTCTGACACCGTGTTTGCCCTCTAGTTTTGCAGCTTCCCCGTCTTTAGAAGAGGCTTGTTTGTTCATTGTTCCTCTTTAAGTATTTAAAGCTCTGAATCATATCTCCCCTATCCCTCCTCTCCTCCAAAGTGTACATATTTAGGTCTTCAAGTCTCTTCTCATAAGGTTTCTTACGCAGGCTCCAAATCATTTTGGTCGCCTTCCTCTGAACATTTTCCAGCCTTTTAACATCTTTTGCAAGATATGGTCTCCAAAACTGAACACAGTATTCCAAGTGAGGCCTCACCAGTGACTTGTACAGTGGCATAAGTACCTCTTCCTTTCTGCTGGTGATTCCTATTTGTATGCAGCCCAACATCCTCCTGGCTTTTGCCACCGCCTTGTCGCACTGTTTTGCCACCTTGAGATCATCAGAGATAATCACACCAAGGTCTTTCTCCTGAACCATGCACACCAACCTCTCGCCCCCTATCGCGTACATTTCCCTTGGAGTTCTGCTACCTAAGTGCATGACACTGCACTTTTTCGCATTAAATCGTAATTACCAAGCATTAGACCATTCTTCCAGCTTTTGTAGATCTTTCCTCATGTTATCCACTCCCTCAGGGGAGTCCACTCTCATGCAAATTTTTGTGTCATCTGCAAAAAAGACAGACTTTTCCATTCAGTCCTTCAGCAATATCACTCACTAATACATTGAACAATGCCGGGCCCAGGACCGAACCCTGGGGCACCCCAATAATCACCTTCCTTTCATCCGAGTGAGCTCCATGTACCATCACCTTCTGTCGTCTGTCAGTCAACCAATTTCTAATCCAGTTTACCATCTTGGAACCCATCCCAAAGCTACTGAGTTTATTGACAAGCCTCTATGAGGAACAGTATCAAAGGCTTTGCTGAAATCCAGTTAGATGACATCCATCGCATGCGCCTGATCTAGTTCCTTGGTCACCCAGTCAAAGAACTCAATTAGACTTGTTTGGCAAAACCGTCCTTCAGTAAAACCATGTTGCCTCAGATCTTGCAAGCTGTTGGTTTTGAGAAAGTTCACTATTCGCTCTTTCAGAAGCGCCTCCAATACTTTTCCCGCCACCGAGGTAAGGCTCATGGGTCTGTAGTTTAACACTTCTTCCCTGTCACCACTTTTGTGTAGAGGTACGACATCAGCCATTCTCCTGTTTCCAAGGATCTGTTGAATACATCCTTTAATGGCCCTGCAAGAACCTCTCTGAGCTCTTTCAGTATCCTGGGATGTATCCCATCCGGTCCCATGGCTTTGTCCACTTTCAGTTTAGTAAGTTGTTCCAACACCTCATCTTCTGTGAATGGTGTGGTATCTACTTCATTCCCATTTTTATATTTGGGAGTCACAGCTGGCCCATCTCCAGGATTTTCTTTAGTAAAAACAGAGCAGAAGTATTTGTTTAGCAATTTCACTTTTTCTATGTCACTTTCCACGAGTCCTTTCCCAGCACTTCTGAGTCCTGCAATTCCAAATCTGATCTTCTTCCTTTCCTGAATATACCTGAAGAAAGTTTTGTCGCCACCCTTAACATCTTTAGCCATCTTTTCCTCTGCCTTTGATTTTGCTTTCCTTATTTCTCTTTTTGACTCTTTGAGTTTGATCCTGTATTCATTTCTGTGTTCTTCTGTTTGAAAGCTTTTGAATTTTGCGAAAGCTGTGTTTTATGCCTTTATTTGAGCAGCCACTTCTTTGGAAAACCAAATAGGTTTCCTTCTCTAGATTTTCAGCCATGTCAGCCAATGGTTAATCAAACCCATATATTCAATATTGCTATCCACATAGGTAGTTAGCTCTAACCATTAAGTTGAGGTCTGCTATCATGTTACAGGTATGGGATTAATGTTTTCTTCCCAACAAGTAGTCATTGACTTCTTACTGGATGAGAGAATGGTCTCTGGAAAGTTTCATTTCATTTGGTCCTACTGTTTTCAAATGCATGAAGAACAAACAAACATCAAGGGAAACAAATTTTCTTCTACATATATAGATAACTTCCTAGGGGACAAGAGTTTCATTTTGGGAAATTCTTTGCTCTACCATTACATTCTAGGGGGGTGAACAAAGGTTGAGGATAAGGATGGGTGGGGCCAACATCTCCAGAGTAGAGTATAGTGTTGTAACAAGAAACTGCCTTATCAACAGATTCTGATAAATGCTTATAGTGGTGAGGACGTCTAGAGATTCCTAAAGATGGGATGAGACTGTTGGACAGTGTTTAAATGTAAAACTTTCAGAGAGGAGAAATTCTGAGAAAGAAAACAGTTTTAAGAAATGGCTAAGTGAAAGTGATGGTTCAGGATGATGAATGAGGGAAGTAAAGCATAGTTGGAGGTCAAAGTAAGGACTTTGAGACATAAGAATCAGAGCTGTCATCAGTATGGAATTTTAATTCCCGAAGAAAGATGGTGGAAGGAAGAAGGAACATCGGGAGTCAAAATCAGTAAGGAAACAAGAGGGTGAATTAGAGGGTCAATAGATGATACCTACTTGAAAAGAGAGTGGAATGAAAATGAAACTCTTGTCCCCTAGAAAGTTATCTATATATGTAGAAGAAAATTTGTTTGGACATCCACACCAGAGGCCACATTGATGTTCCTCTTAGGAAAGCATGGGGTGGGATGCCGATCTCATGCAAGCTAGAATAAGGGGGTATCCAGCAGCATAGCAAAATTAAATCATGAGCACTGATTCCCTATTAGTGTTCATTGTTGTTGTTGTTGTTAAGTGCCGTCGAGTCGGAGTCGACTCATGGCGACCCTCTGGATAGCTATCCTAAATTGTGTTCGGTCTTGAGTCAGGCGGCTCATTGTTGACAGACTGGTACCTGTAGCTGCTGTTATTGTATCAATCCATCTCATTGCTGGCCTTCCTCTTTTGCATTGACCTTCTATCTTGCCAAGCATGATGTCTTTCTCTAATGATCTCTCTCTTCGCATGATGTGTCCAAAGTATGAAAGTCGAAGTTTTGTCATCTGAGCTTCTAAAGAAAGCTTAGGTTTGATTTCCTCTAGTACCGACTGGTTTGTTCTTCGGGCAGTCCATGGTATACACAGCATTCGCCGCCAGCACCATAATTCAAAGGCATCAATTTTCTTCCTGTCTATCTTTTTCACTGTCCAGCTTTCACATCCATATGATGTTATTGAAAATACCATGGCTTGAACAAGTCGAATCTTTGTATGGAGAGAGACATCTCTGCTCTTGAGAATCTTATCTAGGTCTTTCATAGTCATTCTGCCAAGAGCAATACTTCGTCTGATTTCTTGACTGCTTGTTGCTTCTTTATTGATAGTTGATCCAAGTAGGTTAAAGTTGTTCACAATTTCAATTTCTTCTCCTTCAACGATGAACCTGTTGATTATGCCAGTTGTCATGATCTTTGTCTTCTTTACATTAAGGTGCAGGCCCATTTTGAGACTATGTTCTTTGATTGTGAGAAGCAAATGTTTCAGATCATCTTCAATTTCAGCCAGTAATGTGGTATCATCAGCATAGCGAAGGTTGTTGATGAGTCTTCCACCAATCTTCACACCTCTGTTGTCCTGCTTCTCTGATGATTTGTTCTGCATATAAATTAAACAGGTAGGGGGAAAGTATGCAGCCTTGTCTTACACCTTTGCTTATTTTAAACCATCTGTTTCTCCTTGTTTTGTTCGAACTGTTGCTTTTTGATCAATGTACAGATTGTGCAAGAGTACGATCAGGTGTTCTGGTATACCCATGCTTCTTAATGTGGCCCAGAGTTTCTCATGGTTTACACAGTCAAAAGCCTTGCTATAGTCGATAAAGCACAAATAGATATCCTTTTGGTATTCTTTAGTCTTTTCAAGGATCCATCTCACATCCGCAATGATGTCTCTCGTTCCTCGCCCTTTCCTGAACCCTGCTTGCACTTCAGGTAGTTCTTGTTCCAGGTATGGTTGCAGTCTCTTTTGAATAATCTTTAGTAGAATCTTGCTGGCATGTGGGATCAGAGTGATTGTGCAATAATTTCCACAGTCAGTTGGATCACCTTTCTTTAGTATTGGCATAAACACAGATATTTTTCAGTCAGTAGGCCATGATGATGTCTTCCATATTTCTTGGCAGAGCCTTGTAAGTACGGTAACAGCTGCATCAGATTGCTGTAATACTTCTATGGGAATGCTATCAATGCCTGGTGCTTTGTTCTTTGATAAGGCTTTCAATGCTGCTTCAACTTCTTCTTTCATCACCAATGGTTCCCGATCATAAGGTACAGGTTGAAACGACTGTTGGTCCACTTGATCTTTATCATATAAAAACTCTGTATATTCCTTCTATCTTTTCTTGATCTTCTCAGCATCATTCAACATAGAACCTTGAGCATCTTGTAATATTCCAATTCAAGGCTGGAACTTTTTCTTTAACTCTTGTAGCTTTAGGAAAGCTGATCTTGTTCTTCCTCTAATAGTTTCTGCTTCTATTTCCTTGCATGCGTCATTGTAGTACTTTTCCTTGTCCTGTCTTGCTGCATGTTGGAAATCTCTGTTGAGTTCTGTTATTGTCTTTCTTTCTCCTCTGGCTTTAGCTTCTCTGCATTTCTGGGCAATTTTCAGAGTTTCTTCCATCATCCATTTTGGCCGTTTTTGCTTTTTCACCTTTTGTAGAGATTTCTCGCTTTCTTCCAACACAACTTTCTTGATGTCATTCCATAACTCTTCTGGAGCTCTGTCATTTGTATCTAAAGCAGCAAATCGATTATGCAGGCAGTCTTTAAATTCAAGTGGTATATTCTCAAGGTCATATTTTGCTGCATTCATGAGTGGTTTGCTCTTTTTCAACTTTATCATCATGAAAAATATAGGGAATATAGGGAATATGAGCAGACTTACTTTTCCACACCTTCCAGATGTCTGTCTGAAAAAATGAGCACTTTTACAATGCCTATTCATGTCTTGAGCAGGTATAAGCTTGAACATAGCTTACGACATTCAGGGTGTTTCTGAATTCAGGTGAGAGTGTCCATCTTCTGTGAACACCTCAGACACACCTACTCCATGCCCCCATTCAGACTTGGATGTCCTTGCCCCAGGGCCAGTCACAGAGCTGACTTCTGAAATGGCTCTAGGGATGTTCCATGCTTTGGACTTCTCCATGCCCATTTTCAGACCACCAAATCATGAATAGGGCTTCTAAAATAACCTCATTAGCCAATAGGCAAGTTAAGTGGCATTCACCCTTACAATTATCCAGAAACAAGATTCCAAAATAAAAAAAAGAAGGCAAGATATACCGAAACAATAACACCATATGGATGTGTATGTTGGACAGTGAATAAGATATGAAGAAAATCAATGCCTTAAAACTATGGTTCTGGCGAAAAATACTGTGCATACCATGGACTGCCTGAAGAACATACCAATCGGTACTAGAGGAAATCAAACCTCAGTTTTCTTTAGAAACTCAGATGACAAGATCTTGATTTTCATACTTTGGACACATCATGCGAAGACAGAGATCATTAGTGGAAGACATCATGCTTGGCAAGGTCGAAGGTCAATGCAAAAGAGGAAGGCCAGCAATGAGATGAAATGAAACAGTAAGAGCAGCTTTAGATGTACTCTATCAACAATTAGTTGCCTGACCGAAGACTGAACACAGTTTAGGACAACTATCCAGAGGGTCGCCATGAGTTGGCACTGACTCAATACACTAAACAACAATAGGAAAATGATGAAGCAAGACATGGCTGGATACTAGGAAACAGCAAAATATCAAGTAAGATAAGGCACAAGGCAATGCAGTATAGCACAATGTAATCTTATGAAAGGAACTAGCAAATAACCAGTCCAGAAGCAGAGAATATATGCCCATGCCTCTTGGGTGGGCTCCTTCAGAAACAGTTAGGAAACTCAGACACAAGCCCAGATGCATCTAGCCAAGTTCACACTGTCTGCATGTCCTGATATCAGCTAGCTCCCCGTCGGACCTGACACCATGTTAAATTCAGCAGTGGGCTTATTTTGATTGCATTTGAAAAAGCTCTTTAAAGTGATCAGCATTTACAACTGCTTTGTCAGGAGATGGAAGACACCATTTATTCTTTAAGGACCCGATATTCTTCTGGGACGGTTATATGCAACTATGGTGCCTAGCCGATGTAGCCAACCTTTAACCCTGGATATTCAGTGTTGAGGTCATATGCGGCCCTGGCATTGAATATCCAGGGTCATCGCACATTCCACAAGCCTGCAGAAGCTAACCGGGAAATGGAAATATTGATCCACTGCCCGGTTAGGTCCCACAGCTAAAGATAGACCAGCTTTTGCTGTGCCTATCTTTTACCCACGGGTGCTAACTAGGCAGTGGTGCAATATTGCCGCTGCCCAGTTAGCAACTGGTGCCACCCTCGGAACACCCCAGAATGACCACGGCACGCCCCAATGCTAAGCGGTTAGCATCAGGGTGTGTAACAGAGATAATTGGGGATATTCAGCGACACTAATTGTGTTAGGGCCGCTGAATATCCCACTCAGCAATATTTACATGGTTTACAGGTCTGTAAAGCATGTGAATGCCTTTGAATATCAGGCCTTAAAATCCTAGGTAGCCTTTCTGCAGGAGAGATCATCTGTTGTACAAGAAGACCTTGATTCTTACCAAAGCAGAAAATAACTTTTGGAGCATTGGAATTTGACAGAAAGATGTTCTTGCAAAGAAGGTGTGAAGCTTCAGCTCTTACCAATGAAACTTTGAGGCTCCTGGTGCATCTGTTAATAAAAGCCGTAAAACTGCAAATAGCGTATTCTTATTTCATGAAAGCATTGGTTAGTCTCTGTGGCATAAATGCACAGGAGGCAGGCATCTTTCAGTTGAAAGGATGCCTTTCTGGAACAAGAGGGTATAGAATGAAGGTGAAAGGAGATAGACTCAGATGCAAGCTAATTAAATATTTCTTTATGGAAAGGATGGTGAATGGATGGAACAGTTTCCCAGTGAAAGTGGTGGAAGCTAGGGCTATATCTGAAATTCAAGAAAACGTGGGACAAGAACATAGGATCTGTGGCCTGAGCCAGTAGGGACAGTTGGTGGCTCACAAGGTTCCCGCTTCCAGGCTAGCAGATACTGTGCTTGCATCAGTGAGCCTGCCAGAAGTGGGAACCAGTCTCTGACCACTACTTCTCCCTGATTGGTGATGCACTGTACACTTTCTATTATAGTTAGTAGTACATAACTTCAGAGGGTTTGGGGTTTTTTTTGTAAAATTGGGTCTTCTGGGGGTAGGGAGGGAAGGGGAATCGCTATAACATTTGGAGACAGGATATAAGGAAAGTTTCAATAGGACTCCCAGCATAAATCTTGCTGATCATGTTAAATTTAGGAAATAATTTCTGCCACTACCTTGTTGACTAGAGGTAAGCTGGGTGCCCTATTGAAGATTACCCCATTACATTATTGTATTTTTTGCACACTGTTGTTTCACAGTAGTTGACTATTGGTAAAATTGTTTCTTCTGTTGTATATATAACAGAAGCTATAACTTATAAGAATAAATAATTAAACAGTGCACTCACTTAAATACGATAACTTTTAATCCTTTTTTCCTTTTCCTTTAAAAGAAAACCCATTAGCCCTAGGTTCAGAATATACCAAAGAGGAAGCAGAAATATTTCCCTAAAGTCTCTCTCTATTTCGTATGTGTTCCATTGTTAACTGGGTATTCGGTATATAGATGGGCTTTTATCTGCCATGAGCAAAGGATAACAAATAGACTTTGCTTAATTGAATGCACTGCTATTGTCTTGAGTCTCTATTTGGCAGTTTCCATGGAGCAAATTGCATAGTGTCCCATCTCTGGGATTTATCTCTGCATAAGCACTTACTGTATACACTCAATGCTTTATTATTAAAGAAAGAGCCATTTTCATGGAAGAACTCATCTAACCCAATGAACTCATTGTTAACCTTTCCATTTCGATGCACCGATTTCACTTCAGTCAGTAATAATCTGTTAATGCATCCCTTCAAGCAGTTTTTAGATTCAGTTATCATCAACTTCTCTTCTGTTTCTTAGTACTACATGGCTTTTTCGTATGTTTTCTTGTTTTGGTATTGGAGTTCTGAATACTAAAATGACAGCATATGGACACACTTCTAGTCTCACATGCAATAATAGTGTCAGTAAAGGACCTCCTTAATTCATTTCTTTAGGGTGGAATTTTGTTGAAGATGAGCTCATCTTTAATCGGTTTTGCTACACCCTTGTAACTCCTCCTCTTAAGTCACTTCATTGGTTCCCTATCTGTTTCCCATTAAAACTTCTCCTACTGACTTAAAAGTACATTCATTCTGAGGCTCCTCCTTTGCTCTCTTATCTCTCCCTATACCCCTCCTCATTAATTCTTCTCATTAGGCAAATCAGTTTTATGTGTGCCCTTCTCTTCCCCTGCCAACTCCATACTTTGTTCGTTCTCTGCTGCTATCCCACTCTCCGTTGGTGAACCCCACTCCTTGGGTCCACTCCTTTTCTCTTGGGTCCACTCCTTTTCTCTCTCTATACCCAGTCCCTTGGTGCACTCATCTCTTCCCATGGCTTTCAGTACATCTTTACACTGATGATTCCCAGATCTACCTCTCTACACCTGAAATCTCTCCAGCAATCCAAGCCCAGATCTTTGCATGCCTTTCTGACATTGTTGCTTGGATGTCTCACCGACACTTGAAATTAAACATGGCCAAATCTAAACGTCTTATTTTTCACTCTAAACCCTCTTCTCCCCTTCCTCCTTTCTCTGCCTCTATGGGTAACTCTCTACTCCTCCCTGTTTCCTCGGTTCGCTACCTTGGGGTTATCTTTGACTCCTCTCTCTCCTTCTTCACACATATCCACCTGATAGCTAAAACCTGCCATTTCTTTCTCTATAATATCAACAAAATCCACACATTCCTTTCTGATACACTACTAAGACACTTATCCACCCTTTAGTCATCTCCCGTCTAGACTATTGTAACCTACTCCTTGCTGATCTCTCTCTCAATCATCTATCTCTCCTTCAATCTGTTCAACACTGCTGTGCAGCTAATCTTCCACCAGCCTTGTCATGCTCATATTACCCCTATTCTCAGGTCACTTCATTGGTTCCATATCCATTTCCGCATCAAATTCAAACTTCTCCTACTGACCTATATATGTGTTTATTCTGCTGCTCCTCACTACCTTTCCTCTCTTATCTCTCCCCACACCCTCCTCAGGAACTCAATTTTTTCTGGTAAATTGTTTCTATCTGTGCTAACTCCAGACTTTGCTCCTTTCACCTTGCTGCTCCTTATGCTTTGAACAAACTACCTGAATCTGTACGTCCAACGCCTTTTCTGTCCCTTTTCAAATCCGGGTTGAAAACTCACCTCTTCGTTGCTGCTTTCAGATCTTGACTCATCTGGTCTCGTTTGTGTTTCCTTACCATTTCCCCTAGATGTATCCCATGTCTACAGCTACTGTGTTGTCTGCCTTGACTAGATTGTAATCTTTGATAAGCAAGGACCATTTTTTACATGTATCTGTGCAGTGCTGTGTACGTCTTATAGCACTATAGAAATTGCTCAGTAGTAGTAGTAATTGTACCTTGCTTCACTGTATGCCTGGAGAAGACTACCTGATTTTGTGCATCAGGCTCCATCTTTGGCCTCTTTCAAATCGAGGCTAAAAATCCCTTTCCAAGGCTGATTATGGATCATGACCCTCTTATTCTGTTTACCACCCATGCGTGTTATACCCTTTCCTCTCCTGCTGTTTATTGTGTTTGTCTGCCTTGAATAGACTGGAAACTCTATTGAGCGGGGAATGTCTCTTATGTGTATGTATGCAGCACTGCATATGCCTGTTAGCGCTATAAAAATGATAAGTAGTAGTAGTAGTTGTTAGCCCACCTAAAGTTGCCTCTTAGGAATCATAATTAAAGAAGAAATGCAATTAAAATATATTTACCTTCTATATAATTTATGCCTGTACATGTACATAATTTATACTTCTGAACATTGTCTGGCATGTCTCTATGAAAAATTACATGCACTTTGTTGTTGTTGTTGTTAAGTGCCATTGAGTCAGTGTCGACTCATGGCGACCTTCTGGATGGCTGACCTAAACTGTGTTCAGTCTTCTGTTAGGCGGCTCATTGTTGATAGAGTGTCACCCATAGCTGCTGTTATTGTATCGGTCCATCTCATTGCAGGTATTCGCATGATATGTCCAAAGAATAAAAGTCGAAGTCTTGTCATCTGAGCTTCTAAGGAAAGCTTAGGTTTGATCTCCTCTAGTACTGACTGGTTTGTTCTTCGGTGACAGTATTCGTCACCAGTACCATAATTCAAAGGCATCAATTTTCTTCCTGTCTATCTTTTTCATTGTCCAACTTTTGCATCCATATGATGTTATTGAAAATACCATGGCTTGGACAAGCCAAATTTTTGTATGGAGAGAGAGACATCTTTGCTCTTGAGAATCTTGTCTAGATCCTTCATAGCCATTCTGCCAAGAGCAATGTGTAATAGGATTTTGTGACTGCTTGTCCTTTGTCTGTTGATCCAAGTAGGTTAAAGTTGTCAACTAATTCAATCTCTTCTCCAACGATGAGCTTATTGATTTTGCCAGATGTCAGGATCTTTGTCTTCTTAACGTTAAGGTGCATGGCCATTTTAAGACTATGTTCCTTGATTTTGAGAAGCAAATGTTTCATGCACTTTATATTATTTTTGCATATTGCCTTCCTTAGCTATAGGACTAGAACCACTGAAAAGCACTATTATGCCAGTGTGCAAACATGCATTCAAATGCATTTTTACAGCAAATCTATTTTATACAATGGACCTATTAATTAATGTAAACAGTATATAGGAAAACAAAAGGGGTTCTGAATTACCTTTGAGGAGCAGAAATTGGGACACAGGAAGAGCTTTGAGCCCTTCAGAAAAAAGGAAGTGGCATCAGCAGAGCAGGTGACTCTTCCCCCCCCCCCTCCCTTAGTGAGAAGGAAGAGTAATGTCACAGTCCATTTAAGGAAAGACAAAGGAATGGCTGACAGGCACATATAGCATAGAAGCACTCATAAAGAAGCATTGATGGGCATGTGCATGCCTGTACTGGGAGTTATTCTTAAGAGCAAAATATAGAAGGGATCCACATGTTCTGAGCAGAATGCCTGTGAAAGAAAGAGGGGCTCTGCTAAAGGGAGATAAAACAGAGCTTCCTTCCCTCCCCTTCTCTACAGATGGACAGGGCAGGAAAACTGAGAGAGCAGTGAAGGCCTGAAAGAGAGACTGAAGAGAAAAAAAGAAAAAAAAATTCAGCAACCAGTACAAAGGAACAGCCAGGATTATAGTCTTTGGGAACGCATCTTAGGGGAAAGGCAGAACCAAAGCAGTGGCTGCAAGAGATCAACAGAACAGGAACCCACAGCGAGATAAGACCACAGCTCTGTGTGACTAGAAACCGAGAGAGGCAGCAGAGCAGGGAAACCTCTGAACAAGCTCTATTACAGATCAATGATCTCCTTCATATAAATATCCTTGAAAAGCAAAAATGGCATAAAGATCATCACCTCATCGTAAATGTAGTCAGGGCCGTATGAGGCTAAAAATGTGCCCTGTGCAACTAATGAATCTGGTGCCCCCTTCCATCCAGCCATGTGCAATGACTCACTTTCTTTGAACTTCCTGGAAGCCCAGGGATGATATTGGTGCCTCCTTCTATGCTTGCAACCTGTGCGGCCGCACCACTCGCACAGCCCTTGGTATGGCCCTGAATGTAATAATGCAATTGCAATGACACATGACTTTGTACAGTGGATGCATATATCAAGTACACAGTACTGCAGTTAATACCTGCAAGACCCCAAACTTTACAGAGAACCAATCTGAGACATTGTATCATTTTAGAAAGACATCCAAGTGCAATCTAGGATATCCAGAACAGAACATGCAGAAAAACATCAGGGATGTCTATGTTTTGGCCCAATTTGGAAACATAAATGCCCCCCAACATGGATGCACATGTCGGCGTCCATATAGAAATCCACGTTAGGAAGTTTGGGGTTGGGGGACATCTATCTTAAGTAAGGTTGTATACAGGGAAATCTAGCATCATGGCAAAATGAAAATATGAGCCCCCATTCTCACTTACTGTTCATTGTCAAATTGTAAACTAATTGTAAACTAAAGAGGACATGAGTATACCTCTTCTCCACACCCTCCAGATATTTGCCTGACAAAACCAACACTTTCATAGTAACATAGTAAATGACAGCAGATAAAGAACAGTATGGTCCATCTAGTCTGCCCAGTATGATGGCAAGAGTAGGTGCACCTGCCGCTCCATGCAGGCCACCCCACCCCATGTCTTTGTTTAGGGGTGAACCCACCACGCCATGTAGGACACCCCTATTTGTTGAGAAAATTAGATGGTTCAGTTTATTTTGATTTTATCCTGTTGCTGTAAAGGGATCCACTGTGTCTGTCTCATGCCATTTTGAATTCTGTCACCGTGTTTGCCCCACCACTTCCATCGGGAGGGCGTTCCAAGCATCCACCACCCTTTCTGTGAAAAAGTATTTCCTGACATTGCCTTTCAATTTACCACCTTGCAGTTTCCTGTTATGCCCTCTAGTTTTACAGCTTCCCCGTCTTTGGAGAGGTTTGTTTGTTCATTATTTCCCTTTAAGTATTTAAAGGTCTGAATCATGTCTCCACTGTCCCTCCTCTCCTCCAATGTGTACTTATTTAGGTCTTCAAGTCTCTTCTCTTAAGGCTTCTGATTCAGGCTGCAAATCATTTTGGTCGCCTTCCTCTGAACAGTTTCCAGTCTTTTTACATCCTTTGCAAGATATGGTCTCCAAAACAGAATACAGTATTCCAAGTGATGCCTCACCAGTGACTTGTACAGTGGCATAAGCCCCTCTTCCTTTCTGCTGGTAATTCCTCTTCGTATGCAGCCCCACATCCTCCTGGTTTTTGCCACCGCCTTGTCGCACTGTTTTGCCACCTTGAGATCTTCAGAAATAATCACACCAAGGTCTTTCTCCTGATCTGTGCACACCAACCTCTCGCCCCCTATCGCATACATTTCCCTTGGATTTCTGCTACCCAAGTGCATGACTCTGCACTTCTTTGCATTAAATCTTAATTGCCAAGCATTAGACCATTCTTTTAGCTTTTGTAGATCTCTGCTCATGTTAACCACTCCCTCAGGGGAGTCCACTCTGTTGCAATTTTTGTGTCACCTGCAAAAAGACAGACTTTTCCATTCAGTCCTTCAGCAATATCACTCACAAATACATTGAACAGTGCTGGGCCCAGGACCGACCCCTGGGGCACCCCATTAATCAACTTCCCTTCATCCGAGTGAGCTCCATTTACCATCACCTTCTCTTGTCTGTCAGTCAACCAATTTCTGATCCAATTTGCCATCTTGGGATCCGTCCCCAAGCTACTGAGTTTATTGATAAGCCTCCTATGAGAAACAGTATCAAAGGCTTTGCTGAAATCCAGGTAGATGACATCCATCACATGCCCCTGATCTAGATCCCTGGTCACCCAGTCAAAGAACTCAATCAGATTTGTTTGGCAAGATTGTCCTTTGGTAAAACCATGTTGCCTCGGGTCTTGCAACCTGTTGGTTTTGAGAAAGTTCACTATTCGCTCTTTCAAGAGCGCCTCCATTACTTTTCCCGCCACCGAGGTAAGGCTCACAGGCCTGTAGTTTGACACTTCTTCCCTGTCACCACTTTTGTGTAGAGGTACGACATCAGCCATTCTCCAGTCCTGAGGAACCTCTCCTGTTTTCAAGGATCTGTTGAAAACATCCTTTAACGGCCCTGCAAGGACCTCTATGAACTCTTTCAGTATCCTGGGATGTATCCCATCTGGTCCCATGGCCTTGTCCACTTTCAGTTTGGCAAGTTGTTCTAACACTTCATCTTCTGTGAATGGTGTGGTATCTACTTCATTCCGATTTTTATATTTGGGAGTCACAGGAGGTCCTTATCCAGGACCTTCTTTAGTAAAAAAAAGAGCAGAAGTATTCATTTAGCAATTTTGCTTTTTCAATGCCACTTTCCACTAGTCCGTTCGCAGCACTTCTGAGTCCTGCAATTCTACCTCTGATCTTCTTCCTTTCCCGAATATACCTGAAGAAAGTTTTTTCGCCACACTTAACAACTTTAGCCATCTTTTCCTCTGCCTTTGATTTTGCTATCCTTATTTCTCTTTTTGTCTCTTTGAGTTTGATCCTGTATTCATTTCTGTGTTCCTCTGTTTGTGTGCTTTTGAATTTTGCAAAAGCTGTTTTTTTTGCCTTTATTTGAGCAGCCACTTCTTTGGAAAACCAAAGAGGTTTTCTAGTCCTCTTGTTTTTGTTTACTTTTCTTACATATTTATCTGTTGCCCCTTTTATTGCCACCTTTAGTTTAGCCCATTGCAATTCCACTTCCCTTATCTCCTTCCACCCCGTCATCTCCTCCTTTAAGTACTCGGCCATTTTATTGAAGTCGGTGTTTTTGAAGTTTAGGACTTTGAGCTTGCTATGATTAGCCTGTACCATGGCTTTTATCTCAAACCACACCGTGTGATGATCACTGTTGCTCACAGGGGCACTCACACAGACATTTGACATGCTATCACCGTTGGTGAGCACTAAATCCAGCGTTGAGCTTTCTCTGGTTGGTTCCATCACCATTTGTCTAAGTAACACATCTTGGAGAGCATCCACAAATTTTTGCTTCTTTCCAGATTTGCAGAAGGAGTAATCCAATCCACATCCAGTAGATTAAAGTCACCCAATATTATTGCTTCCCCCTTTGTGGCTATCTTGGCAATATCTATAATCAGTTCGTTATCTATCTCTTCAATTTGTGTCGGAGGTCTGTAGGCTACAGAAGTATGGATGACAGTGCCAACTCCTCTTTCCAACACAATCCAGAGCACTTCTTCTTTTCCCCATGCCCCCTGCATTTCAGTAGCTTTCATATTGCTTTTGACATACAAGGCTACTCTTCCTCTTCTTCCATTTTCTCTGTCTCTTCTGAATAGATTATAGCCAGCTATGGCTATATCTCAGTCATGCAATTCATTTAGCCATGTTTCTGTATTGGCCACAAAGTCCAAATCCATTTCCACCATTAGGGCTTCCAGGTCTGGAACTTTGTTGGCTAAGCTTCGAGCATTTGTGCTCATTGCTTTCCAGCATTTAACTAGCTTGTGTGTATTTTGCATTGATTTTGTTCTGCCTACATCTTCCTACTTGTTTTTGATGTGTGGTTTAAAAGTGTGGCTGTTTCTGATTTTAATCTGCTTTTGCAGGGGGTGACGTCCAGAGCTTGACCTTCCACATCCGTCACCCCCTTTTTCTAGTTTAAATGCATATCCACATATTGCTTGAAGTTTTCACTTAGGATTCTTTTCCCTGCGATAGAGAGATGTAGTCCATCAGCACAGTATAGTCTCTTGTTGTTCCATCTGTTACCCCAGTCGCCAATAAATCGGAATCCTTCTTGTTTGCACCAGGTCTGGAGCCATGTATTAAAGCTGTTAATGTGATTCAGCCTTTTTGCCCCCTTACCAAGAACAGGTAGAACCTCTGAGAATGCAATGGTATTAACAATGGGCTTGAGTTTCTCTCCCAGAGATTGGAAGTTCTTTTGGACTGTAGAGGCACTGTTTCTAGCCAGGTCATTTGTGCCCAAGTGAATAACAACATCAAGTTTGGAGTGTTCACTTTCTGCGCTAAGTACTTCAACAATGTTGTTTGTATTCCTGCTGGCTGAAAAACCTGGGAGACACTTGACTATCTTCTCCCCTTGGAACTGTTTTCCCAAGTTGACGCCACTGATGATGGAATCACCAAGTAGTAGTAGTTTGCTGTTTGGCAAGGTTTTCTTCATATTTGGTCCTTTAGCAGCAGATTGGGCATTGTCTGTCTCATTTAAGGGCCCTTCAGTTTCTTTGGATTGCGCATCCTCATTCGCCAAGGCAGAGAAGGCATTATGCAGGGATATCTCCTGATGCATAGGATGCCTCTGTGTCACAGGTTGCAATCTACCAGAACCCACTGTGATCCATTTGTTCCTGTGGTGTTTGATTCTTTGTGGGAGCGGTGGTGGACTTTGTTCAGTTTGTATCCTAGAAGAGGTGCCCTTCATTGCAGCCAGTTCCTCCCTCAGTTCCTCGTCCTCATTGACCAAGGCAGAGAAGGAATTATGCACGGATATCTCTTGATGCATAGGATGTCTGTGTGTTGGTCGCAATCTACCAGAACCCACTGTGATCCACTTGTCCCTGGGGTGTTTGATCCTTTGTGGGAGTGGTGGTGGACAATGTTCAGTTTGTATCCTAGAAGAGGTGCGCTTCATTGCAGCCAGTTCCTCCCTTAGTAGGGTCACCTCTTTATGCATGGCAGCTAGGTATTCCCTTTGTAGAGTCGGTTCTTTATGCATGGCAGCTGACCTGAGGCACAGAGGACAAGCTCTTAGATTCCAAATGATTTGTCTTGGAATGAATGTACCTCAGTTATTGCACTGAATGCATGACATGCTGAATAAGCAGTCCTAGAAGGAGAAGAGGAAGAAGAAGAAGAAGAAAGGAAGAAGAAGATGTGGGCTTTAACCCAAAGTAAAAGGATATATGGCAACGTATGCGATTACTATAGAGGTAATGCAGCCCATGGGGGGGGGGTGAGGGGTAGGGGGGGTGAGAACCCAAGTATCTCTGGCCAGAATGCTGTTCCTGAACTGGGGGCACCCACAGATATCTGCTCCAAGGCTACTCAGAAAAGCAAAGCAGTCAGTCAGTCAGATTATCCCCAAGCTTAATGTATAAACACAGTTAAACTTTATATTAGCAATTTCCCCAAAACAGACACTTAAACTCTACCAACAAGTAGCTAGAAACCAGCAGAGATAAGAAAGAAAATTATAGTTTTTGCAGGCTTTAGGGCTACACAGTCAGAATATTCCCAAAGTAAAAGTTCAGATTAACTATTTGGCTTCCATTGTTTGAATTTTCTGGTAGATTTTAACTGTTATACCTTATTTGGGAATAACAGTTAAAATCTACCAGAAAATTCAAACAATGGAAGCCAAATAGTTAATCTGAACTTTTTCTTTCCTTCCTATATCACACACAGCTATCTGATTTAAGGGCTACACAGTCAGAATATTCCCAAAGTAAGATATAACAGTTAAAATCTATATTAGCAACAAGCAAAAAGAAGATAGAAGCTGTAACTTAGCTTTTTACAGCCTGTAGAAGCTGTGCAGCCTGGAACAGATATATCCTTTGATGCAGCTCAGGATGTCCAGGACATTTCTGAAGTCAGGTGAGGATGTCCAAGATAGGCCATGTGGTCTTTTTCTGCCATCATGTTTCTATGTTTCTATTCTAAAGGTTAAAAGGAGACTATTGTAGTTGATTTGGAAAGGCAGACTAGATAGGCCATGTGGTCTTTTTCTGCAGTCATGTTTCTATATTTCTAAGTTATTGGGAACACCCTGGGCATGCCTATATCGCAATCCTCTTCTGATTTGGATGTCCTTGTGCTGGGGCTGTCCAAGCTTCTAAAATTGCTCCATGGACATCTATGTGCTTTGGATGTCTCTATGCCCATTTTTAGACATCCAAAGCATGCATAGGGCTTCTAAAATAACCTCCATTGTGTTCAGTTCATACTTGCTAAGAGCATCCTGTCTGATATGACTTAAGCTATTCGACAACCCGAGGTCCAATACCTATCTCAGTGAAGTGTGATAAGAAAATAGAATTATCACCAGTGTCAAAGGCAAATGATGTGTCAAAATATACCAAGACACATGCTTGCTGATTGTCGTTTATCATTTATCATTTATTTATAATCTTGATATACCACCTTTCTGGTATCAAAGCAATTTACAAATAAAATATAACCAAAAAACAACTAAAAGAGAACTCCAACAATCTGTAATGGAAAGAGTAAAAAAGAAGACATAATTAGGACAGTGTGAAAGGGGAGAAGGAGTAGAAATAAAAATAGAAATCAGACATTTCTAAGCAGCAGGGGAGTCATATCACCCTTGAATGCTAATGCAAATAGATGGAATGATCATTGTATGGTGGAGTCAAAAAAGGAGTGGATACTTCAGATTTGCTGTAAAAGTGAAGAACACAGATTTAGTGACAGCTTATACCTGTTCTTTGAAAGTTAGCTTGCAGTCAAGAATAATGCTTAGATATTTAAGAATGTTAGGTGAGACTGAGAGTACATGGGGAATGGAAGGTTGAATGGAATGACAAGTGATCCAAGTGGGAGAGGTTGAGCTTTAGATGATTAGATGCAGCCGTAAAGATACTGTGTTGAGAAATTAATTCAATCAGAAAAGGTCAGAAACAAAGGAGTCAGTATATGTGACTAGCACAGGAGTTCTTAATCCAGTCCTTATGACACACCTAGACAGTTAAGTTTTCGGGATAACCACAATGAATTTGCACAAGAGAAATTTGAATTCAATGGAAACCGTGCTTTGTGGTTATTCTGAAAAGCTGACTGGCTAGGTGTATCCCAAAGAATGGGTTGAGAACTCTTGGACTAACAGTATATCATCAGTTTTGAAAAATGAGGTAATTCCCAAATCTTGAATTAAAGTAGCCAGTGGGTTTAGGAAACTATTAAAGAGGGGGGCCAAGGTGGATCCTTGAGAGACTCCACAAGACAAAATATGCGGTGGTAAAGCGACAGAGCTAGCAACAGAAAAAGAACGTTCAGAGAGGAAGGAGGTGAACCATTGGAGGACAGTATCTCGGAGGCCAATGTCCTACAAACGAGATAGCAGTTCATCAAACAAACAGTAATAGGATCTATGTGCTATGAAAGTGAAGAAAAGTCCAGAAACTTCTGTACCTCCAAATCCTGCAGTCTAGCTAAAACTACATGCTCAATCAACATAACAAAAAAAGGTAAGCTAGAAATAGGCCAATAATTGATGATATCATTAATATCTAAAAATATGCACTATCCTGTTCAAATATTGTAGGCAAATAAGATTCAGTGAAGGCTGAACACACAAACTTATATAATCAACTAGCAATATAATCAATAATTACTTTCAAAATGAACAGGACAAGGGTCCAATGGGTAGATGGTAGTATTTATCAAAACAATGTGTCTCTACCAAGTGAAATAAATCCCATTAGTTAGAAACAGAAAAAATGACAGCAAATAAAGACCATGCAGTCTATTTGGTCTGCCCATCCATAAGAACTATTTTCTATAGTTTCTTAGACTCCCTCAGAGATCCTTTGTACTTGTTCCATGCTTTCTTGAATCAAATACAGTTATTTTCTCAATCCCCTCCTCTAGGAGGCTGTTCCATACATTCACCACCCTTTCCGTAAAGAAATATTTCCTCAGATTACTCCTGAGTCTACCTCCATTCATCTTCATCTTATGAGCCCTTGTTCCACAGCATTCTTTGCCAATGTTTATCACCTCCTTCTCTTCGATATTCTGTCCTCGCTTGCTTTTAGGGACTCTGTTCTGTCCTAGTTCTCTTCTTATCTCTCCCACGGCACTGTTAGTGTATGTTCTGGTAGATCCTCCTCTACTGCTATCCCACTCTAAATCAGTGTTCCTCAATTATAAATTTATAAATCTTTGGACTTCTCCTTTTCCCTGTCTACACCCAGTCCCTTAGTGCACTCATCTCCTTCCATGGTTTTCAGTATCATCTTTACAGCGCTGACTCCCAGATCTACCTCTACACCCTGATCTCTGCCTGCTTATCTGACAATGCTGCCTGGATTTCCCTCTGCCATCTGAAGTTGAATATTGCCAAAACCAAGCTTCTTATCTTTCCTTGTACACCCACCTCCCCCTTCCTCCTTACACTATTTCTTTGGATAGCACTCTACTTCTCCCTGTTTCCTTGGTTCACAACCTTGGGATCTTCTTTGACTCTTCCCTCTCCTTCTCCACACACATCCAACTGATAGATAAAAACTGTAATTTCTCTATAACATCAGCAAACTTTGACCCTTCCTTTCTGAACACACATATAGGACCCTTATCTACTCTTTAATCACCTCCTGTCTAGACCACTGTTCCCTCTAAGCTGTGCGCGTGTGCGCGCGCACACACCTCGCTGAGCGAGCGCACATACTTTATAACAGAGCGCACAAAAATTACAGTTCTGATTCTGATAGAAAACACCACAGACGTCTTAAAATTTAAAAGTTGTTGTGTATTTACGGTTTTCACAAGTTCTACAATATTTTCTAGTGCAATCAATGTGGTGTACATACTGTATTCTGACGTGTAGTCAAATTTTAAAGTATATAACTCCAAGTGTCGTTATGTGGCGCACAAAAATTTAACCTTCCTTCAAAAGCTGCACAGCTGATATTTTATGCGCACACAGCCTACAGAAAATTAGAGGGAACATTGGTCTAGACTATTGCAACCTCCTCTTGGTGGTTTCCCTCTGAATCATCTCTCTCCCCTTAAATCTGTCCAAAATTCAGCTGCACGGCTAATCTGCCACTCTCACTATACTCATGTGACCTCTCTTCTCAAGTTGCTTCATTGCTCCCTATCCATTTCCATATCCAGTTCAAACTTCTCCTACTGACCTATAAGTGCATTCATTCTGAAGCTCCTCACTACCTTTCCTTCCTTATCTCTCCCTACACCCCTCCTTGGGAACGCTGCTCTTCTGGCAGATAGCTTCTATCTGTGCCTTTCTCTTCCACTGCCAACTCCAGAGTTTCAGCTTTCAACCTTGCTTCTCCTTATGCCTATTACCTGAGTCAGTATGGCAGGCTCCATCTCTGGCCCTTTTCAAATACATGTTAAAAACTCACCTCTTTGAGACTTTTTGAATCCTGATCTGCTTAGTCTCCTGCTCTCCAACTATGTGTTTCCTTATCAGTCCCCTAGACATATCCTAGTTTCCAGTTGTTGTGCTCTCTGTCTTGAATAGATTGTAAGCTCTGATGAGCAGGGGGCTATCTCTGTACAGTGCTACATACATCTTAACATAAGAACATAAGAACATAAGAACATAAGATATGCCATACTGGGTCAGACCAAGGTCCATCAAGCCCAGTATTCTGTTTCCAATAGTGGCCAATCTAAGTCATACGTACCTAGCAGTTTCCCCAAGGGACACAGGTTCCACAATGCTTGTATTGGTTCAAGCATTGATATCCTGGGTCCATTCTTAATAATGGTTTATGGACCTTTCCTCCAGAAACTAGTCCAAACCTTTTTTAAACCCAGCTACACTAACAGCCTTTACTACATCCTCCGGCAACAAATTCCAGAGTTTGATTACACGTTGAGTGAAAAAATATTTTCTTTTATTAGTCTTAAATAGTTTACCCTGTAGCTTCATTGCATGTCCCCTAGTCTTTCTATATTCTGATAAGGTAAACAATCGATCTACGTTTACCCGTTCCACTCCGTTCATTAATTTATAGACTTCTATCATATCTCCCCTCAGCCGTCTCTTTTCCAGGTTAAAGAGCCCCAACCTTTTTAGCCTTTCTTCATAGGAGTATCCTTCCATCCCCTTTACCATTTTGGTGGCTCTTCTCTGAACCTTTTCTAAAATCGCTATATCCTTTTTAAGATATGTCGACCAGAATTGCACACAATATTCAAGGTGCGGTCTCACCATGGAACGATATAGAGGCATTATAATATCTTTTGTTTTATTTTCCATTCCTTTCCTTATCATACCTAGCATTCTATTTGCTCTCTTGGCCGCTGCTGCACACTGGGCCGAGGGTTTTAACATGGTATCCACAATGACGCCTAAATCTTTTTCCTGGGTGGTGGTTCCTAATGTGGAACCTTGCATCGTGTAACCATAGTTTGGGTTGTTCTTCCCTAGGTGCATAACCTTGCACTTGTCCACATTAAATTTCATCTGCCATTTTGATGCCGTCTTCCAATTTATCAAGATCCTCTTGCAATTTTCCACAATCCTCTTGGGTTTTAACAACTTTAAATAGTTTTGTGTCATCTGCAAATTTGATAACCTCACTCGTTATTCCACTTTCCAGGTCATTTATGAATATGTCAAAAAGCAGCGGACCCAGCACAGATCCCTGGGGTACACCACTATTCACCTTTCTCCATTGGGAAAATTGGCCATTTAGCCCTACCCTCTGCTTTCTATCTTTTAACCAGTTCCTGATCCACAATAGTACACTGCCTCCTATCCCATGACTTTTTAGTTTTGCCAAAAGTCTCTCATGAGGGACCTTGTCAAAGTCTTTCTGAAAGTCCAGATACACAATATCAACCAACTCACCTTTGTCCACCTGATTATTCACTCCTTCAAAAAAACATAACAGATTAGTAAGACAAGATCTTCCTTGTCTAAAGCCATGTTGACTGTCTCCCATTAGGTCATGACTATCTACATGCTGAGTAATTTTATTCTTTATGATGGTTTCTACCATTTTTCCCGGTACTGATGTCAGGCTCACCGGTCTGTAGTTTCCCGGATCACCCCTGGAACCCTTTTTAAAAATTGGTGTTACATTGGTGATCCTCCAATCTTCAGGTATTAGAGATGATTTTAATGATAGTTCACAGATTACTAATAGCAGGTCTGCAATCTCGTATTTCAGTTCTTTCAACACCCTTGGATGTATACCATCCGGCCCAGGTGATTTGCTACTCTTCAGTTTATCTAATAGTTGTAATATATCTTCCCAATGTATCAATATTTCCTTTAATTCTTCCGTACCTTTAAATACCACTTCAGTCATGGGTAACATCCCTACATCTTCCTCAGTAAAGACTGAAGCAAAGAATTCATTCAATCTCTCTGCTAACGCCTTGTTGCCTCTTAGTGCTCCTTTAACCCCTTTATCATCTAATGGACCAACTGACTCTCTCACAGGTTTTTTGCTACAAATGTACTTGAAAAGGTCTTTACTTCACATTTTTGCTTTGCATTTGACTTGCCAGTGCTTGTGCTGTTTCCAGGTTTCGTCATTTTGCTCTTTTTTCCATTTCCTGAAAGATGCTTTTTTTGGCAACAACAGCCTCTCTGACCTCACCTTTAAACCATGCTGGCAGTTTTTTGGACTTCCTTCCACTTTTCTTAAAGCGTGGAATATAGCTGGTCTGGGCTTCCAAGATAGTATTTTTCAACAACAGCCAAGCCTGATGTACGTCTTTAACCTTTGCAACTGCTCCTTTTAGTTTTTTCTTAACTGTTTTCCTCATTTTATCATAGTTTCCCTTTTGAAAGTTAAAAGGTAGTACTGTGGATTTCCTTATTATCCCTCCTCCACTAATTAAATCAAAGGCGATCATGCTATGATCACTATTGCCAAGTGGCCCCAACAACCTTATCTCTTGCACTAGATCTGGTGTTCCACTAAGGACTAGGTCTAATATGACTTCCCTTCTGGTCGGTTCATGAACCAGCTGTTCCAAGAAGCAGTCATTTATTTCATCTAGGAACTTTAGCTCCCTAGCACGTCCTGACGTGACACTGACCCAGTCGATACCGGGGTAGTTGAAGTCACCCAATATTATTACTGCACTGTAACTTTTGTTAGCTTCCTTGATTTCTTTGACCATTTCATCATCCATTTGGTCATTCTGGCAAGGCGCTCGATAGTACACCCCCACTGCCATTGCCTTCCCCCTTTTACATGGAATTTCAATCCATATAGATTCTACAGCAGATTTTGTTTCCTGCAAAACTTTAATCCTTTCTGACTCAATGCCCTCTCTAACATAGAGAGCAACCCCTCCACCAATTTGATCAGCTCTATCATTATGATATAGTTTGTACCCAGGTATCACAGTGTCCCACTGGTTGTCCTCCTTCCACCATGTCTTTGATACTCCAATCATATCTAACCTTTCATTTAGTGCTATATATTCTAACTCTCCCATCTTATTTTTTAGACTTCTAGCATTTGCATACAAGCATTTTAGAGAATGTATTTTACTCATATTAATTTGGCTATTGTTAGACATGGGTAATTTGGGATCTTTAAGCTCAGTCTGCTCCATACTTGAGGGCATTTGGGCTACTTCAATCTTTTGTGGAACCTCTCTGCTTTTGGTAGTATCCTTCAAAGATACATTCTTCCGAACCATCTGCTCTTGGGCGACTGTCGGCTTTCCCCTAATATCTAGTTTAAAAGCTGCTCTATCTCCTTTTTAAAGGTTAATGCCAGCAGCCTGGTTCCATCCCGGTTAAGGTGAAGCCCATCCCTTCGGAAGAGCCCCTCCTTTCCCCAGAATGTTCCCCAGTTCCTAACAAATCCAAAACCCTCATCTCTGCACCATTGTCTCATCCACGCATTGAGACTCCGGAGCTCTGCCTGCCTTTTGGGTCCTGCGCGTGGAACAGGAAGCATTTCGGAGAATGCTACCCTGGAGGTTCTGGATTTCAACTTCCTACCTAAAAGCCTAAATTTAGCCTCCAGAACCCCCCTACCACATTTTCCTATGTCATTGGTACCGACATGTTCCAAGACAGCAGACTCCTCCCCAGCACTATCTAAGACCTTATCGAGGTGGCGCGTGAGGTCCGCTACCTTTGCACCAGGCAGGCATGTTATCAGGCGATCCTCACATCCACCAGCCACCCAGCTATCTACATGCCTAATGATCGAATCACCCCCCAGATTGATAAATCCTATCATCTCAATAATAAGGTTTCCTTTTAGTATGTGAGTTTCTGGATAGGGATCGGAAAACTTTGGATAAATCTCTTTCAATGATAACAAAAGCTCAGTTATGACACTTGCAAGTGGCCTTAAATACACCAAGGGCCCGATCCATGAAGGCAAATAGCAGGGTTGGACCTCTCAACGGCCCCGCTATCCGACCACAGCCTATGCTGCCTCCTGGCCCCGCTGCACATACAGAACAGCTGTGCATGCTGTGGGGAATAGGGGCAGTGGGTGGGCGGAGCATGGATGGGACCGATACCTAAACATACAAGGCTGATTCCAGTGATGGCCCTGTACGTCCGGGGATTGCCAGGGGGGAGATGCCCTGCTTATTCAAACTCTGAGGTGGAATAAGAGCAGGGCACCCTTCCAATCTTGGCCAGAAGCCCCCCCCCCCCCCGGAGCCCAGCAACCCTCCTACTGGAGCAATGGGACACTCATGGTGAGTCATCACTGCCTAATCTGGGCCACAGCGAGGTTGGGTGGTGGGGAATCATGGGTCACAAAGGCATTGGGCAGGTTGTACTGCAGGGAAGATATCCCCACAATGATGCAGAGGTATGCCTGGCTGCCCTAGGGCCCAATCCTGCACCCACGGAGCCGTCTTGCTCTGATAGTGCAGAATCAGGTCCTAACAGACCCGTCCTGCCGAGGGGCACCCAGATGGCCCTGATGTTCCCCTTTGGGGATCAGGCTCCATGAGGATCATTCTTAATGGTTTAGTCAGGGTCTGCAGACATGCACTTCAAAATCATAGACATGCCTCCATAACCATTCAGAAATGCCATTCTCAGCCTTCTCCAGTACAGGACTTTCAAGTAGGCATGGGGTGTGGCAAAAGCACATGTTTATGTTTATTAAAACTTTATATACCGCCCATAAACGATTGGCATCTGGGCGGTTCACATACATAAAAAATAATAAATTAAAAGAAAGGGAGCGCTGCGAAAGAGAAAAAAAAAAAGGAGCGCCATAAAATCTTTAAAAGGAAAGGAATAGAGATAGGGTCAGAGAGTAGAGAGGGGGCAAAAGATGGCTGACATAAGGGAAGGTGGGGAAAACACGTTGACAACCAGGAGGATGGAGGGGAAAAAGGGGATGGGGAACAAGTAACATCTGGGGAGGGGCGATGGACTTATACATCCCGTTAGATCCCAGAAGCAACACCGCCATCTGCAAGCTCGTGCATGTTTATTCCTGCTCCAGGCACGAATAGGCATCAGAAAAGTGTTTGTTTTCACCTTAAAACCTCCATAGTATAGAGAAGTAAACTGCTAGCTTTAGATAACAAAGTCCCACATGGGGAGTTGAACCTTGTCTACCCAACTCTTAAGCCACTTCTCTAACCATTACACTAAGAGATGTCTTACTTTCTCAGGACTGTCCTGGGGACATCTATATAGACATTTGATACACATGCATATCGGGAAGGTCCACGCTTCTGGAAATGTGCCTGAACTTGAACATGCCTGCCTTTCTTTTCAAATGTTCTGGCTTTGATGTCCCAGATTGCACTTGGACGTCCCATTTGGGTCATTTTAGAAGCTCTATTCATGAGTTGGACATCTGAAAACAGGCATTCATGTTGCAGTTCATAGAGATGTCCCTGGAGCCATTTTAGAAAGTCGGATATATAGACATCCCCAGTGCAAGAATGTCCATGTAACAATGGGGGTGTGGTGGAGTGCCTTAGGTGGAGCAAGGAAGATACACTTTACAGTGTGGTTTCAGAACAGCATAAGCACATCTGGCCCTGGTTGCTGAGGCATCCATGCCTATACTGCTCCTGATCACAAAAAAAGTGCTCTTTCATGGTTGCAACACTTCTAACAGGAAGAGCAAAATGCACTTTCATTGCTATAGTTAATATTTTCTGCACAAGGAAACCTGCTTGTAAAGACATACTCCAAACATATTACAGGCTTGCAACTGTACATCTGATTATTTGAAATGGACAGCCAGGATGTGTTAGTCTCATTCTATTTCCACGCCCCATGAAATCACACATGGAAGGTACACATTTAAAAAAAACAAAACAGCATTTACGGCACTAACTACAAGCAATTCAGACAGGAAATCAGTCAAACACTGACATTCCCTAATCATAGACTGATCATTACTGTTGGTACCATTGTTGCACTCCAATCACTCTGGGTTGAGACCCATTTTCTCACTGTACTAGAGTGATATACTGATCATTTTTAATGATTCTCATGATGTTATTTTATTTATTTTTTTAATTATTTTTTATACCGCGATCTTATGAATCAGTGTGGTTTACAATGAACATTAATTTGTACAATGCAGTAAGAAACATACATTGAACTATACATTATATATTCATTAACCACTTGCCTATTGTTTTACTTTATTTACTCCGCTTATTCTCCTCTTCTGATAGCCCTGTGTCGTTTCATTTTGCTTCTGGAGTTTTATTTCTCCTCTCTGCCATGTCGTATGACTCCACATCATTCCCTATTCCTTTTTCTGATCCTCTCGAACCTTTTTCCCTCACTCCACCAACCCAATACCCCTCATTCTCTCTCACCCTCTCTCCACCTTCCCTGTTTCCTCTCCCTCCTATCCTCCACCCTTTCCTCTGCTCTCGAGCTTCACTTTCTCCTCCCTCTCATTCTTCCCTTCCCTTCCTCTCTAAAACAACCTCATCTCTGATTCTGCCATACTGTCTCCTCTCTCTCTCATACTCTTCTTTTCCTTCTCCTTCTGTCTTCTGGTGACAATAATCCCAATCCTGGTCCCTCTTCATTTCTCTCTCACTCCCATACTAATTCCTCTCTTCACCACCCTAATCTTATCTACACCCCGCTCCTTCTCCCTTCCTCTCTCCTTCTCATGCACCTTATGGAATGTTCATTCCATCTCTAATAAACTTCCCTTTGCCCATGATCTCTTCATCTCTCACACTTTCCACCTTCTTGCTCTTACTGAAACTTGGCTCCTCCCTGATGATACTGCTTCGGTTGCTGCCCTGTCACGGGAGCTACCAGTTTTTCCACTCTCCTTGTACCAATAACTGCGGTGGGTTTTTTGGCTTTCTCCTTTCTTCTTCTTGCCAATTTCAACCCCTCCTTCTACCTCAATCTCATTCCTTTCCCTCTTTTGAAGTCCATTCCATCCATCTTTGTTATCCCCTGCATCTCCGGATCGCTGTCATCTATAGCCCCCTTACAAGTCCTCTTCTACCTTTCTCACTGACTTTTACTCTTGGCTCTCCTTTTTCCTGGATTCTTCTTCTCCTTCCCTTATTCTTGGTGATTTTAATTTTCATATTGATAACCCCTCTGACCCCTATATGTCCAAGCTCCTTTCCCTTACTTCCCCTTTCAACCTCCAGCTTTGCTCTTCTGCCCCTACTCATCAGCTTGATCACTGCCTTGACCTCATCTATTTGTTTACCTTCTAATTTACATTCCTCAGTTCTTCCCTTATCTGATCGTCACTTGTTAAGCTTCACTCTTCATCACTCCCCCCCCCCCTCTCAATTTCACCCAATCTCCTCATATCTTTTTAGGAATCTTCATGCTATCGATCCATTGACTTTTTCCACTACTGTCTCATCTCTTCTTTCTTCCATTGTATCCTCAAAATCTGTTGATGAGACCATATCTTCCTATAATACTGTTTTTTCCACTACTCTGGATACCCTTGCTCTGCCCATAACACGTTCTGTGAGGCACACTTCAGCCTAGCCCTGGCTGTCTTCAAATACCCATTACCTACATTCCTGTGCCCACTCAGCTGAACTTACTTGGCTCAAATCCCACTCTCTCTGACTTTCTTCACTTCAAATTCATGCTCATTTCCTTCCAATCGGCCATCGTACTCACTAAGCAAAGCAATTTTATCCATCTGACTAACCATCTTGCCTCTAACCCCTACTGTCTCTTCTCAACTCTCAATTCTCTTCTTAAGTCACCTCTGCCTCCTCCTACTCCTCCTTCTCTCTCTGCCAAAACCTTAGCAGACTATTTCCTTGACAAAGTACATAAAATTACTCTCCAATTTCCCACTATATGTTTCTTACTCTCTTTTCCCTCTCTCCAATACCAACTTTTCCACTCAACCTCTCTTCATCTTTTTCTAAAAGATACAACCAGGAAACCTCTCTTCTATGCTCCTCGAAACTCACCACGTGATCTTCTGATCCTATCCCCACCCATCTCCTCAACTCCATCTCCTCCTCCTTCATCCTTTCCATCTCACATATTCTCAAAGTTTGGCTCTCCACTGCAACCTTCTCTACAGTCTTCAAGCATGCTGTAGTCACCCTTCTCCTCAAAAAACCCTCCCTTGACCCTAGCTCTCCTCACTCCTGTTTTCACTATCCATTTAGCAGCTGAATATTACTGTTAACCAGATATGATGCCACTATCCAGCAAGCATGGATATTCAGCAGTGGAACCAGATATTTTCTGCTGCTAAATATCCTATTTTATTTAAAATAGCAGCAGCTGGGTACCTTTTACTAGCCTACTAGAATATAGCAAAAGAAAAGCTCTAGATCAGGAGTCAATAGATTCACAAGGTAAAGAATCTAGGAAGAGTTTTGCACAGATCTCTAGACCAACAAACGTTGGGCTGAACAGGAAACAGGAACAGAGATCACCAGCAATACAAGATGGCTAAAACTAACTCCCCGATGAGATGCAATAGCTCTTCCTACAAGATGCCTGTCTTTTTACTCAATGGTTACTGGTTTGAGGTCAGCCTGCCTGTGATGACACTGGAGGAAGTACAAAATTTTGGACTTTTTAATGTCATGTCTAGATTTAAAACAATAGAAAATGTTGATAAATAATATTGTATATGGAACATTCTAGAGATTTGTCAATAATAAAAAATAATAATATGAAGGACAAAGTAGAAAATAATGACATTAATGGATAGATTTATTGACGTGAAAAGTCTACTAGCTTTATTTAGTGGATTTACTACTACTGAGCATTTGTATAGCAGACTGGAAAGTCTACTAACTTTGTTTTAAAAGTAGATCCTTAGGCCTAGCGTTCATTAATATTATTTAGACTGCAGAAAACGTATAAATAAAATCAGCATGCAGGAAAATGCAATATAGAAATGGAAAACAATTTATCAAGACCATAAAAATGGAAATTAAGTCATCCATAATCTGAACCAGAAACTGGTGGCATTTTGATTTTCTATTTTAGACAAGATAACCATTTTTTGATTGACTGACCTGTAAAAAAGGGTCCAACTCCATTTGGTGAGGCATCACTTGTATTTTGATGTCTCTTATTTCTTTCTAAAAGCTGGAACAATTCTTGCAAAACTGTTCAATAAATATAAAAGTAGATATTCAAAAGGTCGCTGAGCAGAAAAGTTAACTGTCCATGCCTTAACCCAGTCCCTTTTTTGTCTAGCAAACGTTATGCACAGAGTGATTTTGTATAGACAGAGCTTAGCTATACCAGGATGGAGGAATTTTTAAAGAGCAACAGTACATTTATGCAGTTAAAAGAAAATTTTCATCAAATACATTTTCTGAATATTGTCCCCATTGTATTAAATGATTGGCAGCATAACATTGGCACCACTACTTGGTTTATGTCCCCCCTCTCCCTCTCAGGCAACCTAGATAAAGGGAACAGAAAAGAACCAATCAAAGTTCAGGAATTTTCCATAATCCAATGAATAGGAAGAACGGAAGGAGCATCAGAATTGCCTGTAAAGGCTGTGAAAAGCAGTGAACTGGGATCTTTGAATTCTCAGCTGCAAAAGGCAGTGGCAGCTTGCTTAGACCGCTACAGATAATGTTTTAAGAGCACTGTTTTGCATAGGCTTGCAGGAGGACAAATCTCAGATCAGTTGAAGAAAAACTACTGGCCCAAATTTGATTTCTGATCACAACCTTAAGAAACGGTATTAACATATCAGACTTTTGGGGGCTCTGTTCACGTCAAGTAAGTGTAAAACCATTCAACCTTAAACAATTTGGTTGTCTAGAAGTCAGTACTAATGATTTTGAATTTCATCTTATGAATTACAGTATGTTGTTTGAGGAAAGTGATTTAGTCCAAAATGTTATTAAACAAAAGAAAATTTTCTATGCTTTAGCAAAGGATATGAAAGGATGACAATGAAGGTTAAAAGTTTAAAAGCATAAAACAAAACATATTTAAATGTAACAGAATAACTACAGATCTGTAACAAGATTATATAGGCCTTAGACCAGTGCTTTCCAAACTTTTATCCCATATAGCAACTGAAAATTCACATTTCCTTAGATGTTGATGAAATCAAAATAGCCTCCTTCCCCTCCCTCCACTCATCTAAAGCAAGAAGGCAGTGGCAACAGCGGCAGCAGAAGTCAGCACAGAGTCCCTTTGTGTCAGTGTGCAGAGTGTACTTACAGACCTCAGTACTCAGCATGGGTTTCCAGTCCAACAGGAAGCTTTCCCAAGAGGGGACAAAGGCTTATTAATGTTCACTGACTCATAGGCCACATGCTGATTGGTGATTGTCACTCTTGGCATAGGTCACAGTGAAAGGTCAGAGAGATGGGGAAATGACCATGTTTCTGTGACCCCCATCCACAGATGATGTAACCTCATTTGGGGTCACAACCCCAAGTTTGGGAACCACTGCCTGAAACATTAACAGGATAATGTTCAGAACTTTGTGCAGGTAAACAGCCACTTAGAAAAGGCTTCTGTAATTTTCCTCTTCATTGTGGGTAAAAGTACCTATGCTCTTCACAGCACACTTCATTTATCTACAGAAAAAAAAAGATGTGACCAGGTCAGGAGGTAAAATGCACACTTGGCTTCCATTTTGAAGATTCACATACTTCTAATCTTCTTAAATAGATAGATCCAGTCTACAGAGCATTTTCTGACTAAAAATCCCTCTTACACACTGACTTCATATATTGCAAATTCATTTGTTTATTTCAAGCGCTTGATATAAAAGATATGACAAAAAAGAAATGAGACTGTCCCATAAATATTTTATTACAAAATCTACAGAGAAATTACGCATTGTACCTTTCAAAGTAATCCCCCCCCCCCGAGTTAATGCACTACTGCATTCGCTTCTGCCACGTACAGAAGCACTCAGTAAAGTCCTCCTCCATGAGGTCCCTCAGTTCCCTCACGAGGCGAAATGAGTTCCTTTGAGCACAGTCATCAGCCTGGGGAAGAGTCAGAAGTTGCACGGTGTGAGATCTGGGGAATAAGGAGGGTGGTCGAGAGCTGTGATCTGTTTGTTGGCCAAGAACTGCCTCACACTGAGCGCAGTGTGTGCGGGCACATTGTCATGGTGGAGCACCACGACTTGTCTCTCCACAGAGCCCGCCTGCTGTGCCGAACCCAGTCATGGAGGCGATTGAGGACCTGCTGGTTTAAGTGCTGGTTGACTGTCTGACCCTCAGGCACAAATTCATGATGGACCACTCCCTTCTGGTCAAAGAATGCAATCAGCATGACCTAGATCCTTGATTTGGATATGCGTGCCTTCCTGGGTCTGAGTGACAGTCAAATCTTCCACTGCAGGCTCTGTCTCTTGCTTTCAAGGTCATACTGGAAGACCCAAGTCTCATCTCCTGTGATGACTCTGCCAATGAACTCTAGATCTTTTCCAATCTTCTCTAGCAAGTCTCAGCAAACATTGACCCAGTGCTCCTTCTAGTCATCCGATTAAAGCTTGGGCACCATCTTGACGCACACCTTCCGCATCCCCAGCTCCTGCACCAAGATGGTCCACACTGACTCTCTGTTCAGGCTAAGCTCCTCAGCTATTATCCACACCGTCAATCTGCGTTCACGCCACACCAGCTGGTTCACTCTGTCAATGATCTCAGCTGTCTTTATCGTGGAAGGCTGTCCTGATTTGGGTCATCCTCCACCTCCTAGTGGACAGTCTTGAAGTGTTTTGTGCCACTAAAAGACTCACGGCCTTGACATTGCATCTTCTCCATGAGCCTTTTGGAGAAGTTGGAGACACTCAGTTGGGCCCTTCTCCAACTTAACCAGAAATTTCAAGTTGATTCTTTGCTCCATATTTCTGTCTCTTCCAGTTGCGTGACAAAGCGATGGAGCAGTGTGCTTCAAAAAAACTTGAAAAAGAAAAACTGAGTGAGAGAGATGAAAAATATTATAGCAGAATAGTGGTGAGATGTTGCACAACACAGTGACATAAGCTGTTAGCCAATTGGCATTGAGTCATGGGCGTGGCTGCCACAGTCTCGTTTCTTTTTTGTCACACATTGTACCACCAACAAGCAAAAACCTATCACAGAAGTTTACAATTTAACTATAAAAAGGGGAAAAACAAAGAGAAAGAAAGAAGAAAACGAAAGACAGAGTAGGGTGCTTCAATGCCGGGGAGGGGGGAAGGAATGGGGGGAAATAAGCATGTTACTGGCTGAGAAAAGGAAGTTAGGGGGTGTTGGCCTGGGGGAAAGCTTGTTGAAAGAGCCAGGTTTTGAGGTTCTTTTTGAAAATGGGGAAAGAGGACTCAGACTGAATAGAGAAAGGGAGGGACTTCCACAGGGATGTGCCAGCACAGACAAAGAAAGAGTTTCTAGAAACAACAAGGCCCAGAGGAGAAGGAGGGGGAGGGAGAAGAGAGTGACAGTGACAGTGGACGAATGAAGAGAGTGTCCTGGGAGGTAAGATTAAATAAGAGTGGCCAGGTAAGGAGAGACAGAACAAGGATTTTATAGCGAATGTGAAAGGAGATAGGAAGCCAATGCAAAGAGATGTGCAAGGAGAAACATGTTCTTTTCAATCTGCTGTCATACAAGTACTCACTTCTATTATATATATTTAGTCAACAGGCTGTCCTCTTTACCACTCTTAACTTCCTCCTTAAAGAGACACCACTTTCAACCTTTTCCCTTTCCTCTGCCCCCCCCCCCAACTAGAACCCTGAGGTCATGACTGATTTTGTTGCAGACAAGTTCATATGTAGAGACTACTTAGATACCTGCTGTACCTGAATGTAACTTGCCTTGAACTATTGGAAAGCGGTGAGCTAAATACTACTAAACAAGTGTGATGGGGAACCCATGAATTAAAAAAGAGACATGACCACAGTATTTCAAAATATATCAAGACCTTTAGATACCAGTGAGGCTTAAAGCAGTAGGCAGCAGGCAACATGTCAGTCTCATCATATGACAGTCATGAATTCAATCCTCAGTAAAGGCAAGAAGTTTATTTTTTTCATAGAAAGGGTGGTGGATGCTTGTAATGCCCTTCCTATGGAGGAGGAGGGGGCAAATTGAGTGACATAATTATTATTATTATTACTAAGAATTTATAAAGCGCTGCAACATACGAAGCGCTGTACAAACATAAAAAGAGGCAGTCCCTGCCCGTTAGAGCTCACAATCTAGTCAAGACAAAATATGAAATAAATTAGATAATACAAATAACAATTAACAAGACAAGAATAAATGTTTCTGGAGAGAACAAGAAAGGACGAGTTAGGAACAAAAAGCAATAGTGAAGAAATGGGATTTCAATTTGGATTTGAAGATGGCCAGGGAGGAGGCTTGGCGGACAGAGACAGGTAGAGAATTCCAGGAAAAGGGTGCAAAATGGGTATGGGACAGACACAGTGGATCCCTTTATAGCAAGAGAACAAAATCAAAATAAACTTAAATATTATTTATACTTCAAAAAATAGAGGGAGGTGACCTGCATGGAGTGGCAGGTACACCCTAAACAGAGGCAAAGAGGGGGGTGACCTGCACTGGGCGGCAGTATGATTACTCTGGCCGCTTTGCTCGGGCAGACTACGTGGATGATAATGGTCTTTGTCTGCCATCATATGCTATGGTACTATGTATATAGCATTTCCTTGATTTTGATTTTGCAACTGAGATTGGTAGCACCATCCAGTGTCCCTTCTAGTTATTGCTATAAATAGACAGAAGTGGACTAGTACTTTCCAAATCATTGGGGGTCCCTCCTGTTATTCACTTTAGGATGTGAGGAGACTTACTCAATAAGGTGAAAGTCCACTCAGTATAAAAACTTCACCCAAAGTAAGTTACTTGACTTTGGTTTCTGCCATTTCACAAAGATGCATTAGGTGGGCAGTTAACTCTAAGGGGCAAGTGCCTCTGGTGCACAGTCAAAGTTTATCACCTACATAGAAGGAGGAACTACACCAGCCACCCTCATCAACTATGAAAAGAGGCTTGAAGCCATTGCCTCAAGACAGGGGGGTGCTCAGTCATAAAATGAAGGTTTCTGCATGATATCTGCCAAAGAACATAAGGTGAAGGAACCAATGACAGAGGAAAAGAACAATAAGGTATCCAAGTGAGAGGTATGTAAATTCTTCACAGTATTGGGGAATTGTAGAGTAACAACTCTGATCCAAGTATCTTCAGTTAGAGAAATAATTAAGAAATGAATAAGAATTAAAACATCAGCAGTTACCAGTAACTGGTCAATAAGCTGAATGGGGTTGGATTAAACCACATAATATAAATGGTAGAGTGTGGTGAGTGGGAAGGAATCGTTATTTCAATCCTTTGAATTATAGTTCCATTTTAATTGGTTCAGAACACAAACTTATGGCCTGGAGTCTATTTATTGAGAAGGGTGAATGTGTGAGTGTCAAGAGCCTTAATGTTTTAGAAGTCTGAACCCTGACATTTTATAATCCAGGAGCTCAGAGAAACTCTACAATAGGTAACAGTGTCTTGGATTGGTGAACTCCCTTGTCTGCCTAGCAGTTTCACAGCAACTGCCTGTACCACACAGAATGGGGGGGGGGGGGGGGGTACACACATAGTTACTATTGAATTCTCCACTCACCTTCCATTACCACACTTTGCTGTTGCTCTAATTTCATTCTTCTCCTCCTTTCTCTATCCCTGTCACTCTCTACTTCTCTGAAATCATAGAGGAAGGAACTGTCTACTTTCTCCCATTCTCTAACTACTTCTCCTTTGAACACATCTCAAAACAACTTCTCAGTGCTATTTATAATATTACCATCTGTCACATCATCAGTCTATCATTTCAACTGAAACCTTCTCCACCGCTTTCCAACATGCTGTGTTATACTGTTCCTTAAATTATTTTCCAGGATCTTTTATGCCTTATCAACTATTGTCCAATTCCTCTTCTTCCTTTCTGCCTAAAGTACTTGAATGAGTTGTTCATCTCCATTGCTATGATTTCACCGCATCATAAGATATTCTTGTCCTCTTCCAATTTAGATTTTATCCTTTATACTCTGCAGAGGTAATCGTTACCAAACACTCTAACGACCTTCTCAGGGTCAAGGTTTGTGGACATTATACTTTATCCTCCTGGGTCTTTGTAATACTTTTACACCATTGACAGCCATCAGTTGCTAAGTATACTGTCCTCACTCAGACACTGAGATTCTGTTTGGTGTTAGTTCTCTTCCTACCTTCCCCAGCACACTTCCAGTGTGTCTCCTGGAGAATCTTCTACTGCTTTCCCATTATTGGCTGGCATTCTGCAGAACTCCACCCTCAGCCCTTTTCTTTCTCTCTATACCCTCTTCCTTGGTAGTCCAATCTACGTCCATGTCGTCCAATGCCATCTCTATGCAAATAACTCCTAGATCTGCCTCTCTGTATCCAAGACCTGGCAAAGAACCCAGTTGCAAACCTCTGTACGCTTGTCCAGCACTGCTCCATCATCACCTAAAACTCAATATGGTCAAAATAGAGTTTTTATCTTCTCTGCCCAAAGACGTTTCTGCTATCCCCTTTCTTGATCATAGTGAATACTTCTCCAGCCCTGTTAGCCTGAAACCTTGGGGTATTCTTTGACTACTCCCTTTTCTTCACTTACACATCTACAACATGTTCAACAAGAACTGATACTGTCTCTTAAGACCACTCCAGAACTTGTCTCTCCTTACCATAAAAATTGTCAATTTTCTCAGTGCCTTCCTCTTAGACTAACACAACCTGCTTCTCATGGCTCTGCTGCTGAATGATCTCTCTTCTGTGCAGTCTGTTCAAACAGCATGATTTATCTTTTTTCATTGCCAATACAGTCATGTGACTTCTCTTCTGGAATCACTTCATTGACTCCCCATCCAATTCCAAATGAAATTTAAACTGTTTGCCTTCACTACAAATGCATTCATTCTGTAGTACTCCATTACCTCTAATCTCTCATTATCCCATACACCCATTCCCTTCTCAGTCACTAAATCTAAACTCTGAACCTTCCAACTTCTTGGGCCAAGTGCCTGTAATTGCCTTTCTGAATATCACAGCCTATGCAGAATGAAAACTGCACGAGTGATTCTGGGCCAGTGTGGTACATATCATGGGATAGGTTAGAGCAGCTAGAAAGAGAGAATGATAGTAAAATGGGGTTAATTAAAGCTACATAAAATTTATCTAAGGGATATGTTTATTAAACTGCATTAGGCTTTTGTAGCAAATGTGCCGCTATCATGCAAATGAAAGCATATTAGCTGCAAATGTGGTGTGCCATCTGTTGGGAGCATACATAGCATTTCTCCAGAAGATAACACACCAGAATTGCAGAGAGCACAGCCCAACAGCACCGCAGATGCACATAATGTTACCTATTGAGTTGGTGTTATCTGCTCCCATGCTGTCTTCAACTTTGACATTTACCACATGCAGATGATGTATTGTAGACATACCCAATTTCTGCCCGCTCTAGTAGTCAGCACAGTTCACACAGATAGCATAGAAAATTGCTGTGCTAGGGCTTTAACTACTGGCAGGGTCTCCCAAGATGGACAGGTCTCATGACCTGAAGAAGGTTGTGTTGGAAGAAAGCAAGAAGTCTCTCCAAAGGGGAAAAAGCAAAAATGGCCAAAATGGATGACTGAAGAAACTCTGAAAATTGCCAGAAACACAGAGAAGCTAAAGCCAGAGGAGAAAGAGAGGTAATCACAGAACTCAACAGAGATTTCCAACATGCAGCAAGACAAGACAAGGAGTACTACATTGGCACATGCAAGGAAATAGAAGAGAAGCTATCAGAGGAAGAACAAGATTGGCTTTCCTAAAGCTACGAGAGTTAAAGAAAACATTCCAGCCTCGAATTGGAATGCTACAAGATCTATGTTGAATAATGCTGAGAAGATCAAGAAAAGGTAGAAAGAATATACAGAGTTTTTATATGATAAAGATCAAGTAGACCAACAACCGTTTCAACCTGTACCTTATGATCCGGAACCATTGGTGCTGAAAGAAGAAGTCAAAGCAGCATTGAAACCCTTATCAAAGAACAAAGCACTAAGCACTGATGGCATTCCCATAGAAGTGTTACAGCAATTGGATGCAACTGTTACCATACTTACAAGGTTCTACCAGGAAATTTGGAAAACATCATGGCCAACTGACTGGAAAAGATCTGTGTTTATACCAATAGTAAAGAAAGGTGATCCAACAACTGACTGGAAATTATTGCACAATCGCTCTGACCCCACATGCCAGCAAGATTCTACTGAAGATTATTCAGCAGAGACTACAACCATATCTGGAATGAGAACTATCTGAAGTGCAAGCGGGGTTCAGGAAAGGGCATGGAATGAGAGACATCATTGTGAATGTAAGATGGATCCTTGAAAAGACTAAAACATACCAAAAGGATATCTATTTGCGTTTTATTAACTACAGCAAGGCTTTTGACTTTGTAAACCATGAGAAACTCTGGGCCACATTAAGAAGCATGGGTATACCAGAACACCTGGTCATTCTCTTGCACAACCTTTACATTGATCAAGAAGCAACAGTTCAAAAGGAACAAGGCGAAATAGAATGGTTTAAAATCAGCAAAGATGTATGGCAAGGTTGCATACTTTTCCCCTACCTATTTAATTTATATACAGAACAAATCATCAGAGAAGCAGGATTGTATGAAGGCAACAGAGGTGTGAAGATTGGTGGAAGAATTATCAACAACCTTCACTATGCTGATGATACCACATTACTGACTGAAAGTGATGGCGATCTGAAACATTTGCTTCTCAAAATCAAGGAGCGTAGTCTTAAAATGAGCCTGCACCTTAATGTAAAGAAGAGAAAGATCATGACAACTGGAAAAATCAATAAGTTCATTGTTGATAGAAAAGAAATTGAAAGAGTGGACAACTTTAACCTACTTGGATCAACTATCAATAAAGAAGCAACAAGCAGTCAAGAAATCCGACAACGCATTGCTCTTGGCAGAAAGGCTATGAAGGGCTTAGGCAAAATTCTCAAGAGCAGAGATGTCTCTCTCCATATAAGGCCATGGCATTTTCAATAACGTCATATGGATGTGAAAGTTGGACAGTGAAAAAGATAGACAAGAAGAAAATTGATGCCTTTGAATTATGGTGCCAGCGATGAATACTGTGTATACCATGGACTGCCTGAAAAACAAACCAGTCAGTACTAGAGGAAATCAAACCTAAGCTTTCTTTAGAAGTTCGGATGATAAGACTTCAACTTTTATACTTTGGACACATCATGTGAAGAGAGAGATCATTAGAGACAGACATCATGCTTGGCAAGGTAGAAGGTCAATGCAAAAGAAGAAGGTCAGCAATGAGATGGATCAATACAATGGGCAGATCGGGGGGGCTAGGACGAAATGGGCTGATTGGAGGGCTAACTCTGGTAAAGGGCTGAGGGGGGACTGGCACTGGAAATGGGCAGATTGGGGGGGGGGCTGGATTGGAAATGAGCTGATTAGGGGAGGATAGGACTGGTAATGGACTGATGGGGGGCAGGTAATGGGCTGATTAGAGGTGGCTAGCTCTGGTAATAGGCTGAGGAGGGAATAGCACTGGTAATGTGCTGATTAGAGGAGGCTAGGACTAGTAATGGGCTAATGGGGGGGGGGGTTAAGACTGGTAATGGGTTGATAGGGGGCTAGCACTGGAAATGGGCTGATGAGGGGGCCTAGGACTTGTAATGGGCTGATCAGGGGGATTAGGACTGGAAATGGACTGATGGGGGGCTAGGTCCGGAAATAGGCTGGGACTGGAAATGGACTGATTAGGGAGAACTAGGACTGGTAATGAGCTTATCGGGGGGGGGGGGAGTTTAGGACTAGTAATGGACTGATGGGGGCAAGCACTGGATATGGACTGATCAGAAGGGGGGCTAGCACTGGAAATGAGCTATGACTGGTAATGGGCTGATTGGGGGAGCTAGGACTGGTAATGGGCTGATCAGGGGGGGGGGTTAGAAATGGAATGATGGGTGGGTAGGACTTGAAATAGGCTGGGACTGGAAATGGGCTAATTGGGGGGGAATAGGCTGGAAATGAGCTGATTGGGGGTCTAGGGCTAGTAATGAGCTGATTAGGGGAGGCCAGATAATAAGCTGATGGGGGGTGTTTAGTACTGGTAATGGGCTGATTGAGGGTTAGCACTGGAAATGGGCTGTTGGGGGGGCTAGGACTGGTAATGGGCTGATCAAGGGGGTTAGGACTGGAAATGGACTGATGGGAGGCTAGGACTGGAAATAGGCTGGGACTGGAAATGGACTGATTAGGGAGAGCTAGGACTGCTAATGAGCTTATGGGGGGGGGGGTTAGGACTAGTAATGGGCTGATGGGGGGCAAGCACCAGATATGGGCTGATCAAGGGGGCTAGCACTGGAAATGAGCTAGGACGTAATGAGCTGATCAGGGGGAGTAGGACTGAAAATGGACTGATGGGGATAAGACTGGAATGGACTGATGGGGGAAAAGACTGGAAAAATGGGACTGGAAATGGGCTGTAGGGGGGGGGCTAGGAATTGAAATGGGCTGATAGGGGAGGAGAGAGCTGCTGGCTCTGGAAAAAGACTGGGGACTAGGACTACAAATGGGTTGATGTGGCAGGATGGGAGAATGGGAGTAGAAGAGAGTTGATTTTGAGAGAGGCTTTCAGGAAAAGGAGGGGGCAGAAAAGGAGCTGACACAGGGGGAGGAACGTGGGGGCAAGAAGGGAGCTGACACAGGGGGAAGGAGGGGGCTGGAAGGGAGCTGATATGGGGGGCTGGAAGGGAGCTGATAGCTTAGGATAGTACTGGAGGGGGGACTAGAAGGGTGATGGCACTAGGGAAGGGAGTAGTGGAATGAAAGGGAGCTGACATCTGGGGATGGTACTGGAGGGGGAATGGAAGGGAGCTGACACCTGTGGGTGGGACTGGTAGGTGGTTGGGTAATGGGGAGAATGCTGGAAGGGAGGGGCCTCTGGGACTAGAAGGGTGCTGACACATGGGGATGGCACTGGAAGGGGGATGGACAGGGGGGTGGCACTGGGAGTGGAAGGGAGCTGATACCTGTGATGGTATTTGAACTAGAAGAGGCAGGACAGTGGGGAAGGAGGAGGACTGGAAAGGAATGGAAACCAGTGGTAGTCATGGGAATGCAAAGGAGTTGACATTGGAAGGTACTGGAAGGGAAGGTCTGGAAAGGGGGTTGATACTGGGAAGGGTTACTGGGACTGGAAATAGGCTGATGGAAGGAAGTGAAGAAAACAAAAGAAGAGATAAGAAATGGCAGACAGACTAAAAGACAGGAAAGCAGAAGCCTCAGATTGGGACCAGCATGATCAGAGAATAAAATGGTCAAACATAGATAGAAAAAATAATTTTATTTTCATTTTAGGGATTGGACTTTGTGCTATCTTTATATTTTATACAGAATGGGGAACTGCATCGCTATCTGATGTTGCACAGCATGCGGAGTCTGGCTTCTTGGGTTTCAATTTAATTTTTGTCAACATATTTTTATTTTTACTTTAGGTTGTAGTCACTTATTCTGTACCTGGTGAGGGTCTGAGTGTGTGACTGAGGTCAGGCGTGCTGTTAACATGGAGCTTGTACATAAGAATCTATACTGTATTGTAGTAATTTGACTTGTTCAGCTTTTCAAACAGGTGTATGGATGTTCTAGGGACTGCTGTAGTATTTATAATGCTGCTTTTTTTTCTGGGTAGGCCCCTTGTATGAGTTTTGGAAGTTTTGTCCTTGTAGATCTCAGGTAACTTTTGTAAGGCTTTATATTAGTTTTCAATATGCCTGGACCTGGAGAATGTTTGTTAGTGAGATGACAAGAATCAGATTTGTTTAAAATATATTGAGTTCTGTGGTGAATGTCCTACTTCTGCTCTGCACCCAGTGTCGAGGGAGAGGTTTCTATGGATCTAGAATATATATTCAAAAAGAAAAAGTGAGAACCATAACACAGTTTATAACAGAATAAGATGAATTATAATTTGGTCTTATAAACCATGCTGTGGTTCTCACTTTTTCTTTTAGTTCCTTGGTGTGCGAGCATCTTGAATTTCCTTTGGTCCACTGCACAGTTTCAGGAGGTATGTTGGGGTTGCCAAGCACTTCTTGGTGTTTATGTTGGAGTGGGAGGTGTTGTGTTGGGGTCACAAAGTCCTTCTTGTTTTCAGAGGGTAGGAAGTGCTGTGTAGGGGCCACTGAGCCTCTCTTTGTTTTTCAGAGGGTGGAAAGTGCTGTGTTGAGGTGTCAAGTCACTCTTGTTTTTGTGGAAGTGGGAGATGCTGCATGGATGCTGTTGAGTCCCTCTTGTTTGGCATATTTAGCAGCATGCTTCCTAGTCTCTGCACTGCTAACATATGAACATAAGAATTGCCATACTGGGTCAGACTAAGGTCCATCAAACCCAGCATCCTGTTTCCAACAGTGGCCAATCCAGGTCACAAATATCTGGCAGGTTCCCAAAAAGGCACACAGGTTCCACAATGCTTGTAATAATAGTTTATTGCATCCTCTGGTAACTAATTCTAGAGTTTGATTATGCAGGGCCATTAGCTAACTGCAGGGAGGCAGTTACATCCCCCTGCAGTTATCACATTTCAGTGTGGCAAAACAGCAGCCAGTGCAACTAAGGCCACCCACCGAGGTGACATTAGTTGCACTCACATCTCTTGCACTGAGCCATTATGTTAGTTTTTGCCGACAATGCAGGTGCCTGTGTGTGAGAGTTCTTTCTCTCGCCTCACTCTACAGTAAAGTATAATTTTGGGAAAGAACTCCTGTAAACCTAACAGTAATCTGTAAAAACATTTTTTTTTAGTACATATGTCTGTTTTTAGTTTGATGTCTGATATATTCCCTGCTTGGTGAAAATCTATCTCTGTTCTGCATGTGTGACTAAGGCTACATTTTTATTTATTTGTTTATTTATTTATTTAGCGTACATTTGTATCCCGCTGCTTCCAGTGATCAGCAGCGGTTGCTATACATGGTGGAGTTGGCTGTACCGGCCAGTAATTAGAGTATATACATTGCGATTAGGGAGGGGAGATAGAGCACAGCAAGCATGGTTACAGGATTTACAGTTGATTGCAAGTTGCAGCTACATACAGGGTACCTAAATACATATTTACAATTGAATGACTGTTAGGTCTTTACAAAGGATCCTGATATACATATTTACACACTGCTAACATATTCTGTTAGCATGGAGTTTCTATGTAGGGAGCTGTAGTAATCTGGCTTGTTCACTTTTCTGAATAGGAATATGGATGTTCTAGGGCCCACTGCAATATTTATGGTGTTGCCCTTTTCTGAATACACTCCATGTTATGTGAGGTTTAGAAGTTAGTGCTGTTATGGAATAGTAGATTTGCTTTATGGGTCCTGTACTCTGGGTTCTTGGTAAGTTCAACTGTAGGGTGTTGGTTGGGGGGAGGTACTAGAATATGTATTGTTTTTGAGATTTGCAATTATATGTTCTTTATGCTGCCAGACTGAAATTTAAAATATTTTGTCAGATTCAAAGACATTTAAATTTTAAGGGAACGTCTCAGTTTAATTTTGTTTAGTAGCCTGATAGCTTCACCGCTGCTGAGTTCTGGACTTTTCCAGCTCCAGCACAATCCAATCCAGCATTTGAATTCATGGCTACCAGGATTAGTTTCTCATTTTATATCTTCCCCCTCATCAATAAACTGGTCATAGCAAAATAAATCTGATGTGCAGATACTTATAATGGTTTGATTTGGGTGGGGGGTGTAAGTGGCTTTTCATTAATCAAATTGCATGTGTATGTTTAGAAGCCACCTAGGATTTTAGTTGGGTGGCATATACATTTTAAAATAAAATATACTTAATTTATGGAAATGATGCCACAGTGAGTCTCCGCACATGGCCCTGTATCACCCTTTTGCTGTCCCTGGGGGAAAGTAGACATGAGGATGCACTGGGAGACAGAGGAAAGCCGAAACTTCAGATTGGGGACCTACATGATGAGAGAATAAGATGGTCAGAAAACAAAGTTATAAGAGAATTTTATTTTCAATTTAATGATCAGACTTGGTGCTATCTTTATATTTTATACAGTACATGGAAATGCATCTCTTTATATTTCTCTAGTATTGCACTGTATGCAGAATCTGGCTTTTTGGGGTTGCAGTTTAATTGTTATCTACATATGTTTATTTTTAGGTTATGGTCACTTATTTTGTATTTACTGAGGGTCCGTGTTTTGAGTGTGTGACCAAGACTAAGGGGTATGTTTACTAAAGGGCGCTATTTGCGCTGCTGCGACATTATCAGGCAATAAGGTACCTTATCGTGCAATAATGGCGGTTTACCGGGGCAAAGGTACCTTATCGCGTGATAACGCACGCAGCGGTGCAAATGAGCGCTGAGGGTGGAGAAAGGCTCCTGGAGGGCGGAGAGAGAGGGTCAATGGGTGGAGAGGCTCCCTGCACACTAACGTTGTGGATTCCGGGTCTGAAAACTAACACCAGTGAAACCCTGGTGTTAGAGCAGATTTAAAGGGAAGAGAAACCATTTCCGTCAGCAATGTACAGCAAAGCCAGGGAAACCTACAAAAAGTGACAAGTGTGATACATGTGCACGGAACAAAAGGGCAAATAAACATTAAAAAAGACCTGAACAAAATGTAAAAAAACATAACCAAGCTGGCCAATAGTGATATTAATGGGAAACAGCAAAAAACACTACGAGAAAGCTCCAAAAAAAAGATATTAATTTTGGAAGGGTCTATGCTCTGTCCCCATACAACATGGGCATGAGTGTGTTACCCACAGTATCACAGGGGATAGTACCCAGCAGGTACCCCCAAGGGCACAGAACATTGGCAGGCGGTGCTGGGGGGAAGTGTGGACGTCTATGCAGGCACCCCTACCCCAGAACCCACACCATAGGCAGCCGCCTACCAGCACGCTGGATGGCCTGAGACTGCGCACCACCAGCACCACCAGCATAAGGGCATGTCAACATGGTGACAGAGGGGTACTGGTGGTGGAGGGGGCAGTGGCAGCTGCCCACAGCAGACCATGGCCTAGCCCTGTTTAGGTAGGTGCCATGCATAGCAACAGACAGGCCCTGTCTGACGAACAGTCATGGTATCCCCAGGGAATGAACTGTCCCAGTGGCAACAGTGTGGTGCAGTACACACAGCCAGTGTGTTCAGGAGCAAAAGGTCACAGGTTCAAGTCCCAACTGTGCCTCCTGCCAACCCAGTCCCCAAATTTCCCATCAGCCCCTGCGGGCTTAACAGAGACGCGAGGGAGACACTCTCCCTTCGCGCCTCTCAAAGCCGGCAGGGAGGGGATTCAGCCGGGCATAGGGAGCCCCGCGGGACAATCCATGCTGCCGTGGCAGCAGAGGGGGCCCCGCGGGAACAGTCCATGCTGCCGCAGCGGCAGCCAGCGTTTTTTTTTAAATTTAATTTTAAAAAGGCTATTTTTGTGGGCCCTTGTCAGCTGTGGGCCCTACGCCACGGCGTAGGTGGCGTATAGGTAAATCCGGCCCTGCCCACCCCCACCCCTAAGGTGCCGTGAAAGATGCCCCAGGAATGCCAAGGTGACACAGGAGATGGTGCCCAGGGGCACAAAGGTGCCCCAAAGTCACAAGCATGAAATGTATGGCTCAAACACAGATGTAACTATAACACTGCACAGAGCACCAAGGAAAGGCAATGAACAAGTGATGGAAGGAAGTAGATGACGGAGCTCATGGACCAGCCAAATCTGCGTGCAGCCCATGTGGCAGCAGGTAAAGTGGACAAACATATTGGGGGCAGCTGTACCGATGTACAGGGTGATGGTAATGTACAATGCAACAATGACAGTGTGTGGCAGAGGATGGGGATATGTGTCCACCAGAGGAGGTAGAGGTGGCAGGATAAGTGCAATGACAGAGGACAGAGGAGAGCAGTGCCATGCAGAGCAGACACAGGAGAGGCAAGCATGAAGAGCCGCAATGCAGAAAAGTGTGCCAGTGCAGGACATGGGGTAGCAGCCTGCACATTAGGGCAGGATGCCACACAGCTGACACATACACATAGACGGACAGAAGGATGGATGGCAACAGTGATGAGGGTATAATGTGGCAGCAGCACAGATCTGCACAGATATGACTGTTACACGAATGAAATGTAGTTGTGTAGGACAGTCATAAAAAAAGGAGAACAGAGAGACCTTGAACCCATGACCTCTGCTATTGAAGCCAGTGCATTAACCATTGTGCTACATCACTATGAGAGCTATCATACCAATGCCTGGCTACAGAAGGAGTGCATGTCACCATAAAACTGTCTATTGTGGCTACCAGGATAGGATAGAACCAACAGTATCCATAATGCAATTCACATGCAGAACAGCAGTCTACATCTGCTCACCAGATGGGGTATGCACCTCTACAGCATGTCAGCTTGGTAGGGGGGAATGGCCGTGCGTGTTACTGGCACAGAGTACCCACAGGCCATGCCAATGTGCATGTTCTGTGCTCAACTTGAGGGTGAGGTGGAGTGGCCAACACCAGGCCCTCAGTACCCAGGTTGATTGAGGTGGGCTGTGCTGCAGGTCTCCATCAGTGCCAGTGTATGACAGGTATTTGTTGCAGACACCTTTAGGAGGTCTCTGTGTCCATTTGTAGTTGCCAGTCATGTCTGGTCCTTGTGGACCATGAGGCACACAACATAGTGCATGTCCACTGTGCTTGCTATGGTCACCTGTTTAGGGAGCAGGGGTGTGTCAGGACTCACATGGTGATGATGTACTTAGCAAACCACCCTCTCTGGGTCAGGGTAGGGGACATGATCTGCCCCCAACAGACCCACACTCTCACCCTTGGCAAGGAGGGCAATGGAGGTACATGAGGACAGGCTGTGGGACCAGCAACCCCAGTCCTGGTAGCAAACACACAGCTGCTGAAGATCTGCACTTGGGACAGGGCCACTAGCAGATAGGTAGTGGACCCAGTCAGCTCAGCTGCCCCCCACTATGATCTATACACAATCAATCGTGGTCTTCACGGAGTAAAATATAATCACTCGGGTTTTGAAATTACTCCATATAAACAACACTCATAAGTGGAAAAACACCATATGGGTGGAGATACTGTCAAACAGTGGGTATCACACTTTATTTTCCCTTCCCCAAAAAGTCTCAGACCAAAAAACAGCGCTTTTGAACAGATGATTCACTCTCTAGTAAACATCAGCGTTTAATAGCATCAACAACTTTTTTTGGGGAATATTTTTTTTTCTTCTTCTTAGCTTCCTAAATCACCAGTTCTCCACCACCTTTGTGTCAAAAATAGTAAACTTTAAAGGCTCTTATCTCAAATAGTTTCCTCAGCTTCCTCTACGCCTTCTTCGGCACCTCTCTAGCGTTTCACTCCAAAAGGAGTTTCTTCAGGAGGGTCTGAAAAATAAAATCGATAATTCATTTTGTTTCTCATGCGGGTGCTGGCAGGTTCCGTTCAGTGGGTGGCTGTCGAGATGCAGCGTGTAGTGGGTAGGGACGCTGCATCTCAACAGCCATCCACTGATGGGCATCCCAGGAGCATTTGATGGCCCCTGTGGCGCCCCCACACGTGCCCTGTGCTGTCCTGTCTTCTGTGACCCAACATTACAGCTGGGTACCTACAATGTAAATTGGCCAATGTTGGAAAATGGACACTGGGCTTGATGGACCTTGTTGTGACACAGTATGGCATATGTTATGTTCCAAAGTGTTCATGTGAATATGTTTATGTACTGTCATGATGCGGGCACTAATAAAGTTGGTTTTAAGAAAAGAAATCCTGTTTTAAAAGAACTAGATGTGCAGTTACCTCCAGGCACAGCTAGAGGGAGCAGCAACAGACATACTGGTCTTAATGAACCTAAGCTCACTGATCACCTGCAGCTGAAAGGGAACCAGGAAGTCAGCAGTAACGGTTCACTTTATAAGCCAGAGCAGAATGCTTCTGGAGAGCAGTGGCATAAGCAGCAGTGGCCTAAGCAGAGGAGGCAGTGGAATGAGCATGTGAAGCAGCAGGAGCTGAGGAAGGAGGAGAAAGAGGAAGAAGGAACTGGAGCTGGACTAGAAGGAGAAACAGCAGAGGAGCCTGGAGGCTATCAAGGACATAAGCCTGATTGCTGTGAAAGAAGCCAAGCTGGAAGCTGGAGGAGAAACAGACCTCACAAGGTGGGAAGCCAGAAAGCCCAAACTGGACCTATTGTGCAAGGGGAGTTTGGTGGAAGTTGCTCCAAGGTGAGAGGGTCTGCCATGCCTAGTTCCTATACTCTGCCTGTTTGTAACATAGAGAAAAGAAAGCTAAGAACCAGAGAGGGAGGTTCTGACAGAAGCTTATCTCTAGAGGATCATTACCCAGTTTCACCTATTCAGAGGGAAAAGCAGTTTTATAAGCAACGGAAGTTTTTACTCAGTGAGCCAAGGTATGAGGCATTGAAGATTAACTGTAATGATTGTACTGCTAAAAGTTATGCTAAAAGAAGTATTCCTAAACTACCGCCAGCCTTAAGAGTCCCTGGTTATGTGAAGCCAAACTCCCAAGTTGTAGATGACCACACTGAAATAGACAGGGACAGTGGGAGCCCTTTGAATCAGTATAGGGGAGAGGAATTGATGGAAGTGGATTCTCCCAGCACTATTCCCTCACCTTTGCCTGAGGAAATGGAATGTGATTGGTGCACTGCCTATGCTCCAAAGTATGTATGCTCCACAGAAGAATAAATGAAATATAATTTGATGTTTATTATACTGAATATTACTTTGAAGAAAACCTGCTTTAAACTGTGAAGTAACAGTTAACTAGCCAGTGAATATTGGTACCTTTTGAAACAAAGGACTGTTTCTGTTATCTAAAATATCTCTTAGTTGAACCTTGCTTTAAACGGGGGAATAAAAGCCTTTATTACCCTACACTTGGACTCTTTGTTCTTTAACAGCGCTACCTAGTGGCGTATAATCTTTGTGTCACCGGCAACCGAGTGACAGTACCCATTGTACATACCTTGTAAATACAGTTTTGCTACAAAATCACAATGGTCATGTGTCTCCCTTACACACAGACTTTGGACATAAGCATGGCACATGTGTGTAGATCAGTATGTGTATGCAAGGTAGACATGGGTGTCATACATGGACTGTCTCCACACGCAGTTGTGGCGGCTGCCCATGTGCGTAGGCGTCCAAGTCCCATGTTATCCCTGTGATGTGCCAATGTGGAACATGTCCCAAAGTCAATGGTCACGTGCATCCTGTGTGCAATGTGTGGGAACCATATCTGATGCATCATGCTTGTGTGCCAATAGTGGAAACGGCCAGCAACAGGTTTGTGGCATGGAGGGCAAGATGGAATGCAATACCCAGGTGCTGCTCAGGGGGATAGCTGTTGAGGGTGACATAGGTCGCTGCATGTCACAGGGATGAGCGGTAGGGGACTACAAGCGCTAGTGAAGGGTGATCAGCTGACCAAAGCAAGCCACCGTTGTCTGAACAGCATATGTTCTAAAAATGTTGAAAGTTTAAAATCACATATCGAAAGTTATGTTTCAGCTGTCATATAATGCCTGATATAGGAATCTAAGCTGCAACAATGTAACCCTAAACAATCGTCAAATGCACAATGAGGATATGCTAACAGGTAGCAGAGGCACATGAACACAGAGAGAATTCAAAAGAAACTACCTGCAGAAACATGCAGAGATAACACTATGCAGGAGGTCCCCCTGCACTGGTTAGTGTGGATACAGTGCCTGTACACATATATCACGATACATGGAATACACAATTGAAGGAAGACAAAGGACACTCACACTGCGACACTCCAAATATAATGGGGTAATGTGAGTGTCGCTACCTCAGGGGATAAATAGGACTGTGCAGACATGCAATGCAAGGTTTGTAAATCAATGTTGAGCGTCACATCTGTACAGTAAATAAACACAAGAACCAGTATATAGAGATGGAAAGTAAGGGGAAACATTTTACAGTAAACCACACAAAAGTCATATTGCCACATGCTGTGTTTCCCCAACATAGTCACATGCACATGCACCGTGTACATCACAACATGATACAGTGATGCTACACATGCACGGAAAAACCCCTGGTGAGCGAAAACATCAATCCAAGCTGTTGGTGTGCAGTAAAGCGGTGTTGTGGCAAAAACTGTATCATGTCCAAGTGGAGAGTAGGTGGACCTAGACAACAGGACCTCTCCATTGCTCCCCCTATACCACACGCAGGGCTGTATGCTTGGGTTGAAACAAACAGATGAGCGCATCCTGTGTTCCATGTCACACACATGGCCAAAACACAACAACACAACATTGGAGGAATATACAACATACAGCGGCAATGTCAGTCCCTGCTGCATACGTGGGGACCAGTACACAGTGTCCAAAGTGCAAAGTGTGTCTGTAATCCAACAAGTCAGGTTAAGACTGTCCTTGAAACCCTGGGCATGCATAGTCAAGTGTCACATCCCATTATACCACAGAACTGGAAAGGTCATGTGTGTCTCCTGCGATGAACACGACTCTCAGCCAGAACACGGCAGCAACAGTGTGTTGGACAGGTCTGTCATGGCCAAAGTAGCACTCCAACAATAATACTGTCCATCCTAGGCATGTGTCCCACTCGCAGAGGTCAAACATCCTATGGCACCATTTCCCAGGGATAGTTCCATGGTATTGTGTCCCCCAACAGGTGGATGATGGCGACGCCGGATGCACTGTAGTAGATGTGGCTGGTTTGTTCCCTGCCCTGTGTCAGAAGATGTACAACAATCTGTGTTGCCAGCTAAAAATACCCGCACCCCAGTGCCCTAAACAAATGCACCTTTTAGGGTGCAGCAGAGGGCACATCCTAAACAACCACGTCAGCCAAGGTGGGTTATAATGTGCCCCAGAGGCCATTTTGAAAGGTTGACAACTCAGAAGGCACCATAGTAGGCACCCCATAAGCTGCCTGAATCTAAGGTGTGGCATACGATGCCTCAAGGATGTATAGGTGAACCCAAAAATGTTAGCTAAGCAGTAAGGTCCCCCAATTTGAAAAGCAAGAGAGATAGGGGCCAAACACAGATGTAACCCTAACACCGCTCAAAGCAGCAAGGAAAGAGAATGCATAAGTAATGGAAGGAAGTAGATCTGAGCTGTTGGACCAGACAAATCTGTGTCCAGCACATGTGGCAGCTGGAAAAATGGACAAACATATCGGGGGCAGCTGTAGCGATGCACAAAGTGATGGTAATGTACCATGCAATAATGACAGTGTGTGGCAGAGGATGGGAAGACGTATCCAGCAGAGGAGGTAGAAGTGGCAGGATAGGTGTAATGTCAGGATGACAGTGGAGTAGCAGTGCTATGCAGAGCACACACAGGAGAGGCAATCAGGGAGAGCTGCAATGCAGAAATGTGTAGCAGTGTAGGATGTGGGGTAGCAGCATGCACATCAGGGTAAGATGGCACACAGCTAGCAGACACACGTAGATGGACAGAAGGATGGTTGACAACTGTGATAAGGGTACAATGTGCCCACAGCACAGATCTGCACAGATATGACTGTCACAGGAATGAAAAGTAGTGGTGCAGGACAGGCATACGAATGAAAGATAACAGAGAGGAATCAAATCTATGACCATTAGCACAAATGGCAATGCACAAACCGGTAGGCCACACCACCAACTTGACCTCATTAGCAAAGGCTGCATACAAAAATACTGCAGGACATCACACAAGAAGCCTGCTGGCTGTCAGGATAGGCAAACCCCCAACTGTAACCATAATGAAATGCACATACAGATCTGGTGTGTACAGATCAGATCACAGTCTGTAATTGGGACCAGAGCCACATATAACTACATGCACACACACAATGAAATGTTATGCAGCGGATACAGCATGCAAAAGATGAAAGAACCTAAACCCCAAGGGCAGCAGAGGATGCTCTGTGGAGCAGGTTGCAAAATCTGGAACAGGACAGAGGAGAAATGAACCTGCAAACAGGTGTGCCACAGACCAGCTGAACCACAGCAATGCCAAACCCCCAAGTGGACTACCATGTAAACACCATAAAGAAAGAGACATATGTAACAGCTAATATGTGATGGATAGGCAGCACAGAGGGCACACCTTGGTGTACAGTGAAGAGATGGAAGGGTGTGTGCAGAGGTGATGAACCTGCAGGTACCTAATGGTCATGTTAACACAACAGAAAAAAAAAGATATACCCCATGAGGGGATCAAACCCACAACCTATGGTGTTATAACACATGTCTGTAACCACTACCCCAAACAACCACAATGAACACGTTGAGCACAATGCAAAAATAGTACCCCAAAGGGAAGGTGTGAATGGGAACCTGTAACACCCAGTGATGTGGCAAATGGCTGGCAGATAGACAGCTGCCACCATACAAGGATGTGAGCACAGGTGGGCCGTGTACATGACCAGAAAATCAGTAAATACAAGTGTCAGTTTGCTCAAGGAGTGCAGCAGTAGCCTAGTGGTTAGACAACTGGCTTGGTTACCAACCAACCAGGGTTCAATTCCCACTAGTACCCCTTGTGTCCTTAGGCAAGTCACGTAACTCTCCATTGCCTTGGAAGAAAGGCCTGCCAATCTACTTCTGGTGACACTGCTAAGAAACTCCTGGAGTTTCTGGGTCACAAGGAGTCAGGACTGACTTGAAGGCACACATTGCATTGCATTTTTGTCAGCGTGATCAAGCAGCAGCAGAGACAAATGTATATCAATCACATATTTTTATTTTGGTTAATCATCACAGATAGTGTAGATACCACCATCATAATATCAAGGTGAGTGAATCCCAGGTGAAAGATGGAAAACACATTTAGCAGGGCAGCAACCCACATCCTACAGAAAGGTCACTGGCCCGTCTACAAATGATGGGCAGGAGAGATAATGTGCATCAGGTGCATGGTGTGCAGTATGCATTAGGCCCTCACCCCCCCCCCCCCCACTTGCTACTGCATGTCTCAAATGTGTTACGTACATATGAGTGCATGTAGACAGTAGGTGGTGCATGATGAGGGCCCAACACACAGCAATCATGATCTGTTCCTCAAAACATATCTATCTGGCATCACAGGAGGCAGTTACAAACAGAAAAAGGAATTGCTACAGCCAACCTTATTCATTAGGCCCACAGGGGAATTGAACTCATGACCATTGTATCACCAGTCTATGTATTAACCATTGTGCTACACCTCTGCTGCTCTGGTTGCATGTCAGTGCGCCTACTTAAGATTACCGCGCGTTAACGTGCCCAGCACCCTCTCGCACGATAATGTGCGCAGCGCACGTTATCGCGCGATAATCCCGTTTTGCTACGCCCACTCCTTTTATGGCAGCCTGCACACTATCACCGGGCGCACGTTAAGACTGCATAGTAAACATATCCCTAGGTGTTCTGTTAACATGGAATTTGTATGTAGGGATCTGTACTGTAGTAATCTGAATCGTTCAGCTTTCCATATAGGTGTTTGGATGTTCCAGGACCCACTGTAGTATTTACAGTGATGCTTTATGTGGATGGGCTCCTTATGTGAGCTTTAGAAGTCGGTGCTAGTATGGCATTGTATAGTAGATTTGCTCTATGGATACTCAGTGACTTTGTTGTAGGGTTTTGTATTAGTTCACAATATGCCTGGTACTGGATGATATTTGTTTGTTTGTTTGTTTGTTTTTTAAGATATTGAGTTCTGTGAGTGAAAGCAGCAAGGAAAGAGAATGCATAAGTAATGGAAGGAAGTAGATCTGAGCTGTTGGACCAGACAAATCTGTGTCCAGCACATGTGGCAGCTGGAAAAATGGACAAACATATCGGTGGCAGCTGTAGCGATGCACAAAGTGATGGTAATGTACCATGCAATAATGACAGTGTGTGCCAGAGGATGGGAAGACGTATCCAGCAGAGGAGGTAGAAGTGGCAGGATAGGTGTAATGTCAGGATGACAGTGGAGTAGCAGTGCTATGCACCCACTGTTGAGGAAGGGGGTTCTGTGCATGCAAAATATATGTTCAAAAAAAAAGCAAGAACCATAACAGAGTTTATGATAACAAAATAAAAATGAGTTATAATTTAATTTTATAAACTGTGCTGTGGTTCTCACTCTTTCTTTCAGTTCCTTGGTGTACAAACATCTTACATTTCCTTGATATAATCTAATTGGCTTTTTGGTTTGGTTCAGTATCTGATAGGAGTTTTGAGAAAGCCCCCGCCATCCCCACTATGGGGGGGGGGGGCGCCATCTCATCACTGGCCTCAGGCAGCAGATTGCCTTGAACTGCCCCTGCTTTTATCCCTCCTTTTTGTTTGACATGTTTATTTAATACTTTACCTTTGCTGCAGTCAGATAGCTGAAATATGACCATGTTTTTGGAGCTGTTTTTATACTAGTAGGATAAGTATTTTTCACATGTAAAGCATGTTTTGTACAGAGAAAAGGATGCTTACAAAATTGCTTTACTGAATATGCATGTAGTATGCATGCTGACAAAATGCTATATACAGTAGTTATATATTCACTATACATAGGAATTCCCAGAGGTCTAACTTGGGTGGAGTTGTGATCTTGTACATGTCTATTTTATAACATATATGACTATGCACATACAGTACACACATACAGTTCCACCTTCTTTGAAGCAGGTGTAGCTTTATGCATGAGAAATTGTGCACTACTGGGGGGTTATTGTACAAGCCTATTTTATAAAGATAGTTAGGTGTCTAGGTTACCATTCTAAAAAAGGAACGTTTGGGATTTTTATATGGATGTCCTGTTCTAAAATTATCCTCTAAAGTAATTACCTTGTATACTGGGGTGTGGGGGAGGGGGGATCATATTCAAAATGATTAAGGCAGTTTGCAGACCTGCAAACGATGTTAATCCAGCTGACTGGAATATTCAATGGCATATACCTGGTTTGTACTGCTGAATGTTCCCTCCTAGGCTGGGGCGTTCAGGTGCAGAGTGAGGGGAGGGGGGTGGCATCAGTTAGCCAGTCAGTGGCGATATCTAACCAGCTAACTAAAATGTCTAAACTTAGATCAGAAAAAAGGCTGTCCTAACTTTAGCTGTTTTAGATAATCAGCCAGCGACTGAACATCGCCCCTGACCGGATATTCAGTGCCACTGGCCAGAAATGGCCCCTGCACTGAGTATGCAGGCATAACCTAAAGCAGTGATGGCTAGCTGCTTTAATAGCGCTGGCCACCGCCATTCAATATGCCACCCTCGTCTTCTTCCTATTTCAACGGAACCATCCCATACATCTTTTTATTCCTTATATCTTCCTATCCAGATTATTCCTTTACCTTATATAACATGATATTACCCCTACCCTTACTTCTCACATTTGATCATGACAGAGGCTTAGATCTTTAAAGCCAGTCACACTGTATTTTTTCATTTGCAGTCCTTTATTTACCACACATTCATTAGAAGAATACTTAGGGGTATGTTTACTAAACCGTCTTAACGTCACAGCGGTGGTGTTATCACACGATAATGTAACATTATCGCGCGCTAACGTCACTTATCACGTGATAACGTCACTTATCGCGCGATAACACAGCGGCGGCGTTAAGGCAGACTAACGCTGCGAAATCCGGGCCTGAAGGGTGGAGCAAGGCTTCCCAGAGGGCGGAGAGAAGGGGTCAATGGGTGGAGAGTGGGCAGGGAGAGGCTCCATGCACACTAACGCCGTGAAATTAGGCTCGCGTTTGAGGCACATTTGCAGGAGAGAGAAACCATTTAAGTCAGCAATGTACAGAAAAGGCAGGGAAACCCAGTGAAGTGATAGTTGTGATACATGTGCAGGAACCAAAAAGGCAAATAAACATATAAAATGACCAGAATCACATTTAAAATCCCAATAACCAAGCTGGCCAATAGTGATATTAATGATAAACATAAAGCAACACTACTGACAAAGCGTAAAACTTAAGATATCATGTTTGGAAGGGTCTATGCTCTGTCCCCCTACAAAATGAATGATCCCACATTGAAATAGCGCTGATCAGGGTTTCTGCTGTTTAGATTGGGCAGGTTTGTTATGGCGTGCACATGTGCCGTAACAGCAGAGTGGGCACGTAGGAAAGGGCAACTGTACTGATGCTGTAAATAGGATCAGGGGACTGCAGGCGGCACATTCTGTGGTCCAGCTGGGGAACAGTGCGGACTAGGCAGATGGCTAGGTGGCACATAGGAATGCAGAAACTTTAAAGCAGCAAGACAGCAACTGACGAGGGTCCAACATGGGCATGAGTGTGTGTCCCACAGTGTCACAGGGGATATTACCCAGAAGGTACCCCCAAGGGCACATAACATTGGCAGGCGGTGCCAGGGGAAAGTGCGCATGTCCATGTAGGCACCCCTACATGTGAACCCACACCATAGGCAGCTGCCTAATGGCACACTGGATGGCCTGGAACTGCACACCACCAGCACCAATGGCATAATGGCATGGCAGCATAGTGGCAGAGGGGTGCTGGTGGCAGAGGGGGCAGTGGCATCTGCCCACAGCAGACCATGACCTAGCCCCGTTTAGGTGGATGCCGTGCACTGCAACAGACAGGGTCTGTCTGATGAACAGTCATGGTATCCCCAGGGAATGATCTGTCTCTGTGGCAACAGTGTGGTGTAGTAAACACAGCCAGTGTATTCAGGAGCAGAAGGTTACAAGTTCAAGTCCCAGCTGTGGCTCCTGACAACCCTGTCCCCATATTTTACCTAGTACTAAACCATGGTAATATAGATGGAACCTTTATTGCAGATAAAATAAACATGCCTGAAACACCTATATTTTACCCTACAGAGTACAGACACCATAAACATGTGCAATCCCTAGAGCAGAGTTTCCCAACTGCAGTCCTGGAGGACCAAACACCATTCAGGTTTCATGCTGACCCTAATAAATATGCCTGTGCTGCATTTGTATGTGCCGCCCCCATTGTATGCAAATGTATCTCATGCATATTCATTAGGGACAGCATGAAAACCTGAACAGTGTTTGGCCCACCAGGACCGGAGTTGGGAACCTCTTTCCTAGAGCAGCGGCCAAAACGAGCATAAACACCCACACCCACAGGCTCCACTATCCAAAGCCTCATGGATAGTCAGGCTGTTGGGCCCTGCATGGAGCAGCATCTCCCAATACTGGCACGTGCATACCTTAGCAATGCTGTCCTAAACTTGGGAACACGTTCCACATATATCAAAAGAGTGCTATGATTAATGTCAGCTAACAAATCCTAAGTTAAACACAATTTGTTGATAGAGATTCATCATAGCAACCTTTCTGATATCTGTGGAGTGTGTTTCAGTTATTGATTCTGACAGTGTTTACCACCCCGGCGAGTGACCCTAACAGTACTGAGTACCATAGCAATGCCCTATACTCTGTGCCCAGGACTGGTGTGGCGGCCAGGGCTGCCACAAACCTCTATATTTGCACAATGCTGACATAGGTGTGGGAGTGTGTGTCTGTCTATCCAGTGTGTTGTGGCTGCCTACACCTTACTGAGCCCACATTGCTTGCACTGTTTTCAGTGTTAGCCTGCCAATGTGCATAATGAGGAGCAAGGTACTGTGGGTATGGCCCAGACAGGGTGGCATGGGCAGGATGCATTTGCACAGGGTATAGGGCAATTGCTGGGACATTGTATTGCCCGACCACCACCTTCATGGACAGGGTGGCCACAGCATGTCATGCTGGGAGGTCGCTCTCACCCTGACTGAGCAGTGACTATGGCATGGCTAGATTCCCCCATAGTTCTCTATAGCATTTTTCTCAAGTGATATTTATGGGTTCTCTTTTCTAGGGCCCAATCACTGATATACCTGTGTGGTGTGTGTGCTGACATCCCAGTTTTGGGTGCACACAGTTCCTCCAGGAACATGTACTAGCTAGAAGACTGTCTGCCATTAGAATCTGTATGGCAGCACCACCTTGGAGCTTTCCTGGGAGTGTTTTTTAATGTTGCCCATTGATATCACTATTGGCCAGCTTGGTTATGTTTTTTTCCCCTTTTTTCGAGGTCATTTTTGAGGTTTATTTGCCCTTTTGTACTGTGCACATGTATCACACTGCTCACGTTTTGGAGGTTTCCCCGGTTTTGCTGTACATTGCTGACGGAAATAGTTTCTCTTCCCTTTAAATCGGCTCTAACGCGAGGTTTTCACTCGCGGTATTTTTTAGCTTGAATTTCAGCCCCGCTCCTGTGCGGGGAGCCTCTCCCCTCCCACTCTCCACCCATTGACCCCGTCCCTCCACCCCTCGGGAGCCTTCCTCCGCCCTCAGAATGCCTTTCCACACCTCTATCGCACATCAGCGCGCCGCGCACTTGTGCGGGCCCATTAGTGCAGCGCGCACGTGTGCGGGGCACAAAAATGCACTATTAGCATGCGCTAAGGTACCTTAGCGCACACTCAAGTGCTCCCCGCACAATTGTGCGGTTTAGTAAACATACCCCTAAGACTGCAACTAACGCCAGTAACATTAAGACGGTTTAGTAAACATACCCCTTACTGTATAAATGCAAGTCTTCCTTCTTCACTGAAATCCTCTAAACTGTCATTATTTTTTTGGCCTCTGAGGATCAGGCTGTTAACATGCAGCCAAATGTCGTGGGCACCATGTTAAAGGGACCGTAGCCTCAAATAAAATCTCCTCCTGATCCCCTGTGACAGAAGACATCCCTACCTCCCTAGAGATTGCCCATCCCACATGACAGGCTCCTAACCCCTCTTGAAAGCTCCTCTGGGTTCTCCACTCCCCAAAGTCTCCTGAGGGACCTACTGAGAGATTCTCTGGTGTCTAATGACTGAGGAAGGAGAAATTCTGAGTCGATCCTGCCCCATCTGGCCTGGGTTCAAACTGGCACTGAATGAAAGTGTTGAAGTATGGAATCCACCTCTATCATTAAGCTTGGACAAGCATTCTAATTTGTAGAAGAAATGAGTGAGACTCCACCTGGACACATATTGAAGGAAGCAATAGAATTTGCAAAATATGAGAAAACAAGCTTCAAAGGATTATATCAGCTAAAGAGCAAAAACAAGTGGCAAATTCAGAAATACAGTGAGAAATATAAAGTGTTACTCCAAAAACCATACATCAAGTGAAAATGGTTACATGAATGATTAAGGAAAGGTGAACTGAAACCTAAAGATATTGATAGTTGCAGCACAAAACAGTGGATTACAGATTAAATGGTTCACATCAAACAGAGAAACAAAAAAAAATTGCATTTGTATATTTTTTAAGAAAGTGCTGGAAATGGTTACTCATATCATAGATGGCTGTAAAGTTCTGATGGGAGAAATTTTCTTTTCTGAAAGGCACGATAACATGGAACCCCTCGTCCTTAGGAAAAGTTTGGAAATCTTATAACATTGCTGTACCTGAAAAGCATTGAGCTGATGACCCTCGGAGAATTATGGAAAATGAAGATGTAGTGATTACTTGGGATGTTCTCATTCCAACCAATAAAAAGCTAGATGTAAGAAGAAAGGACATTGTGATAAAAGAGAAAAAACATAAACACAGCATTAATAATAGAAGCATCAGTGTTAAGTGATTATTCTGTGCATTGAGTGAAGAAAGAGAAGATCTTCAGGTATCAAGCAATGTAGTCAGAGACCAAGAAAAGACTGCAAAAAGATATAAAATTATGTCCCATTGTATTTGGCACTACAGGCTTGATAGAAGGAATTTTCAAGCACAGCTTATACTTGTTACATCTTATTTACTCTAGAAGGAAATCTCTCTTTAGAATGATGTGAGTTCCAGGCAGTGGATGTTGTTTTGGAAATGAAGGCTATTTTTTTTTTTTTTTTTTGCTATCTTCTCAGGAAATTTAGCAAAGCTATACAGGCCTCTCAAAGTCCAAAATCAGCTTCCAGTTTGATGACTTCTGCTGCCCAGCTTGTTCTCGTGTTGCCATACCTCTGAGATAGTGCATTTCCAGTCTTGATTGATTTCCTTGAAAATCTAAATAGTTTGATTTCTTTGAAAATCTAGGATACCAAAACTATACTGTCACATCTATTGCTATGTGTTCAAACAAAAAGAGTCACTGAGTAACAAAGTATCACCAAGGGGAACGTGATACTAAGACACTACACGGTAATGTCTACCAAGAAGGGTATGTACCAACTGAGGGACACTCATTGAAAAAAGATGAAAGAAGCCTCAGACCAGGGGGGGTGGAAATCACATTTTGGCGATTAACCACTAAGCAATCACTCTTCCCCTGCAGTGTCATTCATCAGCCTCTAGTGTGTTTTAAAATTTTTTAAATGCATTTAAAAGAAAAGGAACACTTAACTGAATTCAATGAGCCCTCTGTCAGAAACAGCAACACTCCTATTGCTATGACATGCCAGATACATTCCTTTTCAGTCAGGGACTGAACAGGATGCCACAATAATCTAGAACTTGTTCAAGGATCTTGTCATTCTTTTCCTTATTGTTCTTGATTCACAAATATGCTCTTGCCTCATCAAAACTTGAACTCAGGCCCTCATACTCTAGCTTCTTATTCAACCCTATCAATGCTAGACAGTAGGAATGCATACAGCAAAAGGTTTTGGCTTAGTTTGTCTTTGGTTCAAACACCTGTTTGGTTCATCTTTGATCTAATATTATTTTACTGCTTCAATAGTGGATTCCAAGAGTAAAATTATGGAGAGGTCACCAGTTACAACCATCTAAGCCACACTTGAATCTAAATGAGCTATTGTGGTCTGCAACTTATGATATTATTCCATGTGCCCCACAAGCACACACCAGGAAATAGATATGTTGGTCATTCTGCTGGGACACCCATGGTCTGGAATGTGCGTGTTCATGTATCATGGCCTGCCCCTTTGACTGGATAGATCCCAGCAGCATAGCAAGGCTCTGCAACATACAGATCTTACAAGATGTCTCTCTCCCATGGGTCACGGGGTCAAGACCAGTCTGTAGATGAGATATGGTATGTCCAGGTATGCTAACTTTATCCTACGTTTCCAGAACTATATCGCATGTGTAATCTTCAACATTTGCTCCAGCACGAGTCCACACACTCCACTGCCACACTGAGAAGCTGCACCACCTATGCCTGGCAGACAGAGCATGCTAATAGAACCGGGGCACTGCAGAGTGTGCTAATAACACCTGCACACAGAGCAGATGTTGACAACACCCAAGCATTGCAGAGCTCCCAAACCACCTGATGGTTTAACTGGAGTGAGTGGGGGGGGGGGGGCACATGTGTGTGTGTGTGTTGCAACCCTCACCTCTGACTGAGTCTCCAGGCCTCAGGATACACCCATTTGCACAGGTGAGAGTCCTGATTAATGGTGACTACCATAACAGCTGTATCTGTGGCAACATAATCAGCCCACTTGGTGCAGTTGCAGCCTCTAGGGAACTATGCTCAAGTGGAGGGCTGGCCTCTGTGAATGTCCAATTCATTCACTTAGTTTGTGACACTGGCAGGACTCTGTGATTTACCTGCATGCATGTTGCTCTTGTCCCATGCTGGATTCACAGAGTGCAATTCAGAGGATTCTTTGCTCCATGCAGGTCCATGTCAGGAAAATTTGCACACAATAACCAGCACCCCACTACTGTCTACAGATCATTGGCCAAAGCATATAGCAATATATTACCTATTACCCCAAATGAGAATCCAAATGCACCTGTGCGCCTGATTGTAACAGTAGGCCACTGACCTCTGAATGGTGCATGCTGAGCTCTGAATGGTGCATGCTGAAATGGTGCATGCTGACCTCTGAATGGTGCTGCTGAAATGAGGTCTCTTCATCACCTGTCACCATATGGGAAGGCAGTGCCTGGAGGTGAATGTTGGGGTGAGGGTAGAGGTGGGGGGAATTGTACCATGGATGTTTAGAATGTGCCCTTTGTAGGTAGCATTGCTGGCCAAAGCCTATGTTCACATGGCCAGAACCTATATGGGTCTACTCAGTGTTTATATGTGTTACATCAGTGGGCCTGCATGACAGCCTCACTGGCTCCCCATTAGCACCGAGTGTGACAATCACAAGGATGGTGTTAGAGTACAAAGAGGCAGGGAATGGCGGCGTATGTGTCACCAGCAATGGTTTCAACATCCAACCCCATGTTCAATCTGCCATGCTTCCACATGTCTTGGGGAGGGGAGGGGGCAATGCATCTGCAGCATGGGAGACAGCATGTCCTGCACTGGCCAGTTTTGCAGTGTCCATGGCTAGGGTCATGACATTATATGGGATTACAAGCATGGCACTAGGTTCAATGCTCACTGCCAAAAGCTGTGTAGGGGGGCACTATATTTGGGTATGTGACAGATGTAGGCAACTATGGAACTGTGGACCAGTATGCACTTGCATCCTGTCTCTGGTCCACTTTCCAATGTGTCTTACATTGCATAAACTGTCCCCAAGTCTAAAAAAACAGGGTACATAATGAGGGGCAGAGAATTCTGGGTATTGCCTAAAAAAGAGCAGTTTGCACAGGATGCATATGAGTCAGAGGTTAAGTCAATGGCTGAACCATCTTAGCATGAGTCATGACACAGGCATGGCCAGGGTGCACATATCTGTTCATGCTGAGAGGCCACTCTCACTCTGACTGAGCTGTGACCATGTCACAGCTATGTATCCACATGGCCCTTTAGAGCGCCAAGCTTTAGTGATATGGGTGCTGTTTTTTTTTTTTTTTAATATAATGGCAGTTTAGTCACTAGACAGGCTGCTGGTTGTCCATGTTCTTTATACTAAAGCCAATGTGTCTAAGGTGGCTATGTATGAATGCAGGTGACTAGAAACCTGGGCATAGATGTTATGTGAGTAGACTGATACAAGCCAGTATTGCCCAACATATGTAGCCTGCCTGTGATTGATCTAGTTGACTGGAATTCCTAGAATGTGAGGCTGGTAGCTGTTCTTGGATTGTTGATACCCTGCTGATCAGTATGGTTTTGGCAGGTCCTTTTGCTTCATGTCAATATCTTACCTTCTTGCTTGGACAACACTCATTTCATTTGGGTTCCTTGGAAACAGCAGTTGTAACCTTAGGGACTGAAATGAGATATTATAGGAGAGACCACTCCAGCATCCTGCAGTTGTACAGAATGCAAATTGACTAGCACCATACACTGCAAACAATACTAATAGCATACTAGAAGCAATATAGATCTGCTCCAGAACTTGGAGACTCTATTACAGGGCTTGCTCTGGGGACCAGGTGATGTTTGCCCTTCCTCACATTCAGGGTGACTGCTGAAACAGATCATTTGCAGATATGGCAGCTGTTCTGTGCAGGAAACAATGTACCCTGCATGTTACAGAGCTGATGTGATGGATTGCTATATTGTCCATATGGGCATCAATTGCATATATCTGCACAGATTGTGCAGTGCATCATGGGTAATGGAGGTGCTAAATGATACCAGCGCCCTAATTGCAGCCATAGTGCAATACACTGGTAGTCCCAAAATCAATAACCCAATGCACCCAGGCAACAGCAAACAGGGCGTTCAAATTCTGTGCGCCCAGATGCTGGAACATCCTACCTCCCAGCATCTGGGCAATCCCTGACCTAGCCCAGTTTAGGAAGGCCTTGAAGCACCATCTCTTCTTCCTGTACTACCCAGCAGATAGTGCTACAATAGCCCCTCCCACTACCTAGCCTATGCAGTACAATTGAACCTTATCACACAAAAGACCCATGACTACGACTAGTGATATACGACTTGTCATGTCGCCTAAATGTAAATAGTTACCCCTAGTTATCCAAGTTTTAGTACCTGTTCCTTGTAAACACAGATCAGCCAATGAAATGTGTAAGTTTCTATGTTCCATGTAAACCGCACTGATGTTGAATAGCGCGGTATAAAAGAGACTGTAAATAAATAAATAAATAGTGGTGACTTTGATCACTGGAGCATTGCCCGGTACTTGCTTGTCTTCTATAATAGTGGTGTAAGTTGGGTATATGTGCAGGTATACCTATCTTGCAGTATACAGCATGTAACAAGAGACTGCACCCCCTGCACATGTGCTGCCTCAGGGGTTAGTGCCACACTGTGGCACAGTGACCTCTGTGTGCGATTGTTGTTTGATGTTGGTGGTACAGTGGAGGTACGGACATCTTGACCTCACATGTGGCTTGGCCTTTGGACAAGCCATGTATTCTACAGTAGTTTGTCTGTTATGAGGCTACAGAACTGAGTGTCAAGTGTAGTATGTATTGCATGTGTGCTGCTGTAGGCAGGCTCTAGCGATGTAACCTAATGGTTAGAGCACTGGCTTAGTAATTAACAAACCAGGGTTTGAATCCCATTTGTTCTCTTTGTGGCTATGGGAAACTCACTTCAATATACTGCCAAAAACAGTCTGGGTTCTCATTGACATGAGGACACACATTCCTATACATTCTTATGTGTTGCAAAAGTACATTGGGTCTGAAAACATGCACACTGAAATCATGCCCATCTGACAGCATGACTTTATTGGCTCTGCTGTAGCCCATTGCAAAGGGTCAGACATGTACACCCTGCAGATATATGATACATGAGTTGTATATAATTGGAATATTTCATCATAACTATGACTGAACATCTTTGGCTACATCACATATATGTAGTACATGCACTCCTGGGATGGTCACCTGCAGGGATCATCACACATCCTTACTTGTTCCAAATGGCCAATATGAGAGACACTTGTCTAGTTGTCATATGCACATATGTCGGGGCGATTGTATGGTGGTTAGAAAAGCTGAGATAGCTGTCATACACAAATAGCTGGTATTGGACCTTCCTTGTGGCACAGGAACTATTTTTTCGCACACACTACAACTACATTTGTGCGATCACATCAGGAACATTGGGGCAGCAAGGTGATATCGCAATCTCATCTACCACCATCCTTCAGCCCATCCATCAGCATATGCCCAGGCATATATTATGTACAGGCATGTATTCTCCTGCCAGTTGTTACACCATGGCCCACACAGGAACATTTTAATCATTAGGATGTATCACTCACACCTCTCCTGTGAATGATCTGCACGTCACCACTCCTGCTCAGTCATCTTTTGATGCCCACATTGTGGCGATGCTCTATCCGCCAGGGAACACTTCTTCCCAATTCTATGTCACATGCTGACATTACAGCAGATTACGTGGGCACCCCTCACTGATACAGTACAGACACCTCTCACATGCTCATCGCAATTACTGACGAACTCGTAGGTTACATATGGATCTGACATTCCATCAGATCTTACCTTTCCTTCCATCCATCACCTAAAATGAAATGCAAATTTCACAAGGGCTCCCTTATCCTGAGTTAAGGTGACTGCCATTTTTGGGCCTTAAGGTGCATGCTTGGCACCTTAATGCCCGGTGTTCTATTAGTGCCTGATAAGTGGAGCCAAGCGCCCTTACCACCAGAATGTCTACTCCCCACCCCGGTCTTTACCACACAATAACACCCTTACCGCTGCCGTTATCACTTGCTAACCAGTGCGCCCTTAACGCTTTTTAGTAAACATACCCTTTGGTCTAAACTATTAAATCTTTATAAATGATTAACAAGAGCTAAACTTCATGGTAGTACATTGGTTCAAAATATCAAAAATCGTATGATTCCAAAGGGGTTGTGGGTTGTTAAGGAACCCAAGATGTTTGGTTATGATTAGAATTTTAGAGAGAGATGGAATGCTATTCTTAACAAATGTGGACAGAGCTTCATTTTATTGATAGTTGAGGCAACTTCAGAAATGGAAAAACAATTCAGCAAACAATGTTAATTTCTTGAACTAGTGTGCTTCCATTCTGAAGGTACATTTTACCACATAGTGATATATAAGTCATAGTGAATGTGCTTCCATTCTGGAGGTCCATTTTATCACATAGTGATATATAACTCATAGGGGTATGTTTACTAAACCGTCTTAATGTTACCGGTGCTAGTTGCAGCATTAATGTGAAGAATGCCATATAAAGTAGTGAGCGGTCCGGAGGGAAGGTTGCAAGGAATCGTGCGATAGTGGGCGCCATGGAACGTTAACGCACGTTAACCCTAAGTTCATGCCAGCGCAGTGTTAGCAGCTATAAAGATGTAGCCCACTGGTTACTGCAATGACAGTGGAGGCAGAGGTCATAGGTTCGATCCTGCAGTGGTGTTATATAAGAAGGCTTCCTGAGGCATTTCCTTTTAATTTAAATCAGTGCTGCCAATAAAAACACCCTCACAGTGAAGTAACCTAAGGTGCCGCATAAGGCGCCCTATAAGGCACCCCATAGGGCACATTATAAAGTGCCCTGTCCGCCAAGGCACCTTATAATGTGCCCTATAGGGCGCTTTATAGGGCGCCCTATAGAGCGCCTTATGAGGCACCTTAGGCTACGGCACTGTGATGGTGTTTTTGCTGGGCAGCATTGATTTAATTTAAAAGGAAAAGCCTCAGACAGCCTTTTTAAATAACACCACTGTGGGATCAAACCCATGACCTTTGCCTTTGCAGTCATTGACGTAACCAGTGGGCTACATCTCTATAGAGTCTAACACACTGCTGGCTGGCTACAGAAAGACTGCAGGTCACCGCACAAACTGTCTGCTGTGGTCACCACGATAGGGTAAACCCACCCATACCCATGATACACTGCACATGCAGATCAGCAGCCTAAATCTGATCACAAGATGGGATATGTGAATCTATAGCACCACGGCCTGGTAGGGGGGAACTGACCGTGTGTGTTACTGGCACAGAGTAGCTACAGACCGTGACATTGTGCAGTTCCTGTGCTCACACTGAGGGTGAGGTGGGGCACCCAGCACCAGATCCACAGCACCTGGATTGGCTGAGATAGGCTGTGCTGCAGATCCCCATCAGTGCCAGTGTGTGACATAGATAGCCCTTGCAACTAGGATAAATCTGTGTCCATCTGTATTTCCCAGTCACATCTATCCCTTGTGGATTATGATGCACCCAGATGTGACCACACACACACACCAATCAGGTATGTCAGTGACTGGGCTCCAGAAAAGGGAACTCATAGATTTCACTTGAGAGAAATACTATATAGCACTATGGGGGAACCTAGCCATGCCATGGTCACTGCTCAGTCAGGGTGAGAGTGACCACCCTGTTCGTGCAGGTGGTGGTCGGGCACTACAATGTCCCAGCCATTGCCCTATGCCCTGTGCAGATGCATCCTGTCCAGGCCACTCTGTCCGGGCCATACCCCACCGTAAAACGTTTGCCTTTTGTTTAAATAGTTAACATGTTATCCAAGTTAATCTCCCTGTTATCTGCAATTTACAGTGTAACCCCACCGTAAAACTTCTTTAATGTTCCATGTAAACCGCACTGATGTCGAATAGCGCGGTATATACAAGTATTAAATAAATAAAATAAATAAATAAATACCCACAGTACCTTGCTCCTCATTATGCACATTGGCAGGCTAACACTGGAAACAGTGCAAGCATTGTGGGCTCAGTAAGGTGTAGGCAGCCACAAAACACTGAATAGACATACACACACTCCCACACCTATTTCAGCATTGTGCAAATATAGAGGTGGTTGGCAGCCCTGGCCACCACACCAGTCCTGGGCACAATGCAGGCATTGCTATGGTACTCAGTACTGTTAGGGTCACTCCCCGGGGTGGTAAACACTGTCAGAAACAAAAACTGAAACACATTCCACAGATATCAGAAAGGTTGCTATGATGAATCTCTGTCAACAAACTGTGTTTAACTTAGGATTTGTTATCTGACATTACTCATAGCAACCTTTTGATATATATGGAATGTGTTTCCAAGTTTAAGACGGTATTGCTAAGGTATGCAGATGTTAGTATTGGAAGATGCTGCTCCGCGCAGGGCCCAACAGCCTGACTCTCCATGAGCCATTGGATAGTGGAGCCTGTGGGTGTGGGTGTTTGTGCCCCTGTTGGCCGCTGCTCTAGGGCAGAGGTTCCCAACTCCGGTCCTGGTGGGCCAAACATGGTTCAGGTTTTCATGCTGTCCCTAATGAATATGCATGAGATACATTTGCATACAATGGGGGCGGTGCATACAAATGCATCACGGGCATATTTATTAGGGACAGCATGACACCTGAATGGTGTTTGGCCCTCCAGGACTGCAGTTGGGAAACTCTGCTCTAGGGATTGCACATGTTTATGATGTCTGTGCTCTGTAGGGTAAAATATAGGCGTTTATGGAGTGTTTATTTTATCTGCAATAAAGGGTCCGTCTTTATTACCACGGTTTAGTACTGGGTAAAATATAGGGACATGGTCTGCAGAAGCCACAGCTGGGACTTGAACCTGTGACCTTCTTCCCCTGAATATACTGGCTGTGTGTACTGCAAAAAACTTGTCACAGAGGCAGGTCATTCCCTTGGGATACCATGACTGTTCGTCAGACAGACCTTGTCTGTTGCAGTGTATGGCATCCACCTAAACAGGGCTTGGCCTTGGTCTGCTGTGGGCAGATGCCACTGCCCCCTCCACCACCAGCACCCCTCCGCCACCATGCTGACATGCCCTTGTGCCGGTGGTGCTGGTGGTGTGCAGTCCCAGGCCATCCAGTCTGCTTTAGGCATCTGCCTATGGTGTGTAATCTGAGGTAGGGGTGCCTGCATAGACATCCATGCTTCCCCCTGGCACTGCCTGCCACTGTTATGTGCCCTTTGGGGTATTTGCTGGGTACTGTCCCCTGGGACACTGTGGGACACACACACTCGTTGGCATGTTTGACCTTGATCAGTTGCTGTGTTGCTGATATTCCGTTTCTGCTTTTCTATGTGTCACCTAGGCATCTGCCTAGCCTGCCCTGTGCCCCAGCTGCCACACTGCATGTCATGCCTTCAGCCACCTGTTCCCCATGTGCAGCCTCACCATAGTGCCCTTTCGTACTTGGGCACTATCTGCTGCTGCTGCACATGTATCACTACTATCACTTATCTTGGTCTCCCTGCCTTTGCTGTACATTACTGACTGAAATGGTTTCTCTCTCCTTCACTTTTGCCTCTAACGCCAGGTTTTCACTCGAGCTATTTTTCGGACCTTCATTTCACAGTGATAGTGTGCCTGGAGCCTCTCCCCGCCCACCCCCCGCCCATTGACCCCTTCTCCCTGCCCTCTAGAGAGCCTTACTCCACCATCTCTGTGTCTTAGCGCCATTGGAGACATTGTCGGGTGAAACGGAACGTTATCGCGCGATAACCTCTCATATCGCATGATAACATTACGTATCACGCCCTAATTGCGCTAATTGCGCCGCTGCGACATTATCGCTGTTTAGTAAACTTACCCCATAGTGAGCTTTGGGTATTGATATTCATTCAGATTTCATTGTGAGGGATCATTTGTTACCTTTTGCTTTCATAAAATAGGCATAAAATTGCTGATTTTTTCAGTTATTTTAATAAGTCCTTGATTATAAAATGAGTCCCTTTGAGGATAATTTAATAAACTCCCATACAGTAAACGCGTGTTGTCATGTGTGTCTTTGGAGCCCATTTTACAAAGTGAAGTATGCGCATTCTTAAAAATAGAGGCCTAAATATGTGCCTTCGCCTAGTCACGGCAGTCATGGATGTTCTAGACAAGCTGTAGACGCCTGCACCTAGATTGTTCAAAAACACATGCAAGTTATATTTTATAACTTGTATACATAAATTTAAATTTCAGCCACACTCCACCCAAACTCTGCCCCTGTATATACCAAAACTGAAAGTATGCACTTACAGGATAGAGGTCACCTTAAATGTGCACATAAGAGCGCATTCATGCGTATAAGTCCTTTAAAATAGGGACTCGTGTGCTTAATTAGCACATAACTTTCCACTTGTTCTTTATCAGCCCCTTTATGTGTCTATTGGATGCTCAGTTTTATAAATGCCTATGTCTATGCATAGAAATCTGCTACACAGAAATGGCTTTTAAAATTGTTCTCAAAATAAGCAGCTCTGAGACTTTGCTTCTTTTTTAGGACACGGGAAAGCAAATGAAGGAAATATGTATTCACAGAAATGCGGAGTATGTAACAAAATTAACTCTGACAATGTATTTAATAACATTGCTACAGTAAGGCATACAAATATATAGAGGCTTATAACCCACATTTATAACTGTCATATCACTCCAATAAAGAAAAATCACTTACATTTAAAGATAAAAGCCAGCAAGGATATACATCTGAAATTGAGAATTGATCTTTGTTTTATTTGCCCATGTGTATTAATTTTAAAAAATCTGCAGACCGTGAGAGGGGTAATGCATGTTAATAGCTTATTCTTGGCCTATTAGTATAGCCCTACCAAGGGACGCATTTAGTCAATAGATTTTTGTCTACCTTCCATCCACAAGTTTTATGACATTTGTTTCACTTTTTATATCAACAGAAGTAGGATGACAAATTATCATGTGAAAACTATCACAAACCATTTTGGAGTCTATGTACCAAGGTGCACTAACATTAACATGTCTTAATTGGCCATTATCAGGTCTGATATTCAAAGGCATTTATACAGTTTAAAAACCTGTAAAGAATGTAAAGGCTGCTATAGAGGGATATTCATCAGCACTAATATGGTTAGTGGCGATGAATATCCATTTGTTCCACCGCTACATGCTTTGATGCTATCTGTGTAGAATCGGGGCGTGTCATGGTCATTCCAGGGCAGAACGGACGTGGCACCCTTTGCTAACCAGGCAGCGCTGATATTGAACCGCTGTGCGGTTAGTGACCCATGGGTAAAGATAGGCATGGGAAAACCTCAGTTATCTTTACCCGTGGGAGCTAACCAGGCAGCGGCTCAATATCACCACTCTCCAGTTAGCTTCCGTGCTATTGAGCGCGTTGCGGCAGACCCAGATATTCAATTCTGGTGGCTGGATATGACCCCGGATTGAAAATCAATGGTTAAAGTTCAACGGCGATGGCACAACACAATATCTGGCCCATCATGTTTATTTTAGCACCGGCCCCATGTTATTCAATGGAATCTAGTTACTAGCAACATGAATGAAGATATGTTAACATTAGCACACCTTAGTAACTGGACCCCTTAGTGAGAAAGAAAGGAGAAAAATGAGGCCAAGTGATGTTTTCCTTCCTCTATTATTGAAGTGTGGTAAGCATAAGGTCTATATTTGATTTTATTTTTAAGGTGCCAACCTCAGAAAGTTTGGCAGAGTGATGAATTTTTAGATTCAATTAGATTAGATTAGATAAAATGAGTTTAACTGTGTCTCAAACCAGGATTATCAAATGGTTTATGAACTAATAAAAAAACAACACCAGGAAAAGATAAGCCCCAAAAGATAAGAATGGAAGGGTACATGATCTCAAAAATTAAATTCAAATAAAAGCTGGAAAAAATAGGTTTTCAGACCAGTATAAATTTAGGGAAAGAGACTTTATATCTAATGTGCAGAGACAAGATACGTACACAAATGAAGAACACACAAGCCCTCCAGATAAATCCTCAAAGGAGAAGGCATAGAAAGAAGGAAAGGTAAGATGAAGCAAGGCTAAGAAATGGAGAGGAAGAAATAAAGTAATCAGATAGCAGGCTGGCAGTGTACATTGCTCTATGAAAAAATATCAGTACTTTAAATTTGATAAAGTAGGTAACGGGAAGTCAATGATGGACAGCAAGCAAGAGTGACATAATCTGAGCACCTGGCCCTCCCTTGCCCCCCCCCCCTACATGCTGACATCCCTGAGAGTCCAGTGGATGGGGCAGGAACAATCCCCCATCGATTCCTGCCCTGTTGCTGTTTGGGTTCAAAATGGCAGATCTGATCACTAGCTGTAATCTCATGATACTACTGCTAGGGGTCAATCTTCCATGTTTTCTTTTCTGGGGCGTTGGGACAGCATGGGACCCATGTTGCATGCCTTGGCAGAAAGACTGGATGCAGCTGTGCTATCTGCTGTTGCCTGTAACATTGGCCTGTGTGATAACCATCTGCCCTATGTGGTAAATGTAGGACAAATGCTGGCCATGCCCGATATTATCATATACCCTTTGCACTTACTGCATCTTAGGTATTTCTGTTAAGGTAAGAACATAAAAACATAAGATATGCCATGCTGGGTCAGACCAAGGTCCATCAAGCCCAGTATCCTGTTTCCAACAGTGGCCAATCTAGGTCTTACGTACCTAGCAGTTTCCCCAAAAGACACAGGTTCCACAATGTTTGTATTGGAGCAAGCAGTGGATTTCCCGGGTCCCCTTTAATAATGGTTTATGACTTTCCTCCAGGAACTTGTCCAAATCTTTTTAAATCCAGTTCCTCTAACAGCTTTTACTACATCCTCCGATAATGAATTCCAGAGTTTGATTACACATTGAGTGAAAAAATATTTTCTCTTATTAGTCTTAAATAGGTTACACTGTAGCTTCATTGCATGTCCCCTAGTCTCTCTATATTTTGATGGCGTAAACAATCGATCTACTTTATCTGTTCCATTCATTAATTTATAGACCTCAATCATATCTCCCCTCAGCCATCTCTTCCAAGTTGAAGAGCCCTAACCTTTTTAACCTCTCCTCATAGGGGTAGCCCTACATCCCCTTTAGAATTCTGGTGGCTCTTCCCTGTACCTTTTCTAATAATGCTATATTCTTTTTAAGACACGGCGACCAGAATTGCACACAATATTCAAGGTGCGGTCACACCATGGAACAAATACAGAGGCACTATAATATCCTTGGTTTTATTCTCCATTCCTTTCCTTATGATTCTTGGATTCTATTTGCTTTCTTGGCTGCCGCTGTACACTGGGTGGCGGGTTTCAACATGTTATCCACAATGACACCTAAATCTTTTTCCTGGGTGGTGGTTCCTAATGTGAACCTTGCATCGCGTAACCATAGTTTGGGTTGTTCTTTCCTAGGTGCATAACTTTGCACTTTCCACATTAAATTTCATCTGCCATTTGAACATCCAGTCTTCCAATTTATCAAGGTCGTCTTGCAGTTATTCACAATCCTCTTGGGTTTTAAGAACTTTGAATAATTTTGTGTCATCTGCAAATTTGATTACCTCACTCGTTATTCCCATTTCCAGATCATTTGTGAATATGGTAAAAAGCAGCGGACCCAGCATAGATCCCTGGGGTATTCCACTATTCACCTTTCTCCATTGGAAACATTAACCATTTAACCCTACCTTCTGCTTTTTATTTTTTAACCAGTTCCTGATCCACAATAGTATACTGCTTCCTATCCCATGACTTTTTAATTTCAACAAGAGTCTCTCATGAAGGACCTTGTCAAAGGCTTTCTGAAAATCTAAATAAACTATATCAACTGACTCACCTTTTTCTACCTGTTTATTCACACCTTCAAAAAAAATAACAGATTAGTAAGATGAGCCTTTCCTTGGCTAAAGCCATGTTTCTGTCTCCCATTAAGCCACGACTATCTACATGTTCAGTAATTTTCTTCTTTATAATGCTTTCTACTATTTTTTCCAGTACTGATGTCAGACTCATGGTCTGTAGTTTCCTGGATCATCCCTGGAACCCTTTTTATAAATTGGTGTTACATTGGCTATCCTCCAATCTTCAGGAATTACAGATGATTTTAATGATAGTTTATAGATTTCTAATAGTAGGTCTGCAAACTCATATTTCAATTCTTTCAACGCCCTTGGATGTATACCATCCAGTCCAGGTGATTTGCTACTCTTCAGTTTATCAAATAGTTGTAATACATCTTCCCAGTGTATCAATTTTTCTTTCAGTTAAGTGCAAAAACCTACCACATGTAAAGTCATCTAGGAAGAATTCGGGATGTCCAGAGCACAATGCCTAAAAAGCTGAGAGAGTGGCAGCAGTGAAGGGAGGCACATATAAGTGCCTTCTGAAATCACTCCATCTCTGGCCTGAAAGATGATCTTGCCAGAAATTGGTTCTGGCAAATAGTCCACGCAGACAGAAAGGCTGAGTACATACACAGGTGCAATGAGGATGTTATCAAATTGCACTACCTCTGAAATGATACTTGGACATACTGGCAAGGGTGTTTCAGAAGGGGGAGGGGGGAACTATTTTATGAGACTTGCATATCCTAGTCAACCATATCAGATGATCAGACATGCAGCAGCAGTGGGCCTGTAATATGTTTGGAGTATGTATTTACATGCAGGTTTCTTTGACCAGGAAATGAACCGTTGTGATGACAGTCCATTTTGTTCTTCCCCCTGGAAGCATTGCAGTCATGAAATGAGCAATTTGTGGTACCTTATTCATGATCAGGAGCTGATATAGTTATGGATACTGGGACAAACATGGCCAAACGTGTTTGTGCCATTCTGAAATTGCATTGTGACATACATTTCCCTTGCTCTGCTCAGGCCACACTTCTACCAATGCCCCATGCTACGTGGATGTGCCCACAGTGGGGACATCTATATACCTGGCTTTCTAAAATGGGCTGAGGGATGTCTCTATGATTTTCACATCTAAATGCCCATTTTCAGACATTCAAATCATGAATAGAGCTTCTAAAATAACCTCCTTAGTAAACATGCCTTTACAATTTTTAATCAAAAAGTACCAAAATAAGATCCTCAACAATAGAACAGGAAATTTCAACCTAAACCTCTAGAATCTATTGCCCAATCCCTTAAGATAATTTATATGGACCATCAAAAATGGTCTTAAGTGAAATTAGTATGAACTCACCATTATTTTCATCATTGGTCCTTAAAGGTTTTCTATTGAAAATGAAAAAGTCCTTTCAGCAAAATATATGACCATTCAACTGAACTATTTTTTAGGTTATATTAATCCCATATTAATCATTTCAATTTAGTGTTCATTATTCAACTTTCAGTTTCTAATATAAATTCAAGAAAGCATTTGATTCTATATAATGTCACTTATCCTTACCAATAATGAAAATAAATGGTGACTTCATACTAATTTCACTCAAGACTAGCAAGTATGTTCCCATTTAAATGGTCCATATAAATTATCTTATGAGATTGGATAATATATTATAGTTGTGTGAAGGCACATTTTAGAAAAAAACATGGAAGTCATAATTGAGATGTGGAGGTCGCCAAATTTATAATAGTATGATAGCATTTTAGAAAATTCATCTCATTCTCTACCTCAGCTGACATCAGGTCCACATAGTAATCAAGTTTTCTCTGTAGATCTGGCACCTGCAAAGGTAGAGAATGAAACCGCAGAAAGAGCGGTGAAATTGAAGATCGTTCTCTGATGCAGGAGTGACTCTCCAAAACATGATATCATGTCAAAGCACTGTGAAATATAGAATGCTGATCAATTTTTTTAAGAGAGATGTATAACTTTTGTGCTATATAGCCTATGGTGAAACACAGATTGTTTGAGTGAATAAGTGTACATATTGAGTTTCCACTGTTTTTGGAATTTTAGAAGACTGGAAGATTTGAAGCTAAAATATTGTTGGGTGATATGAAGACTAGACCCTATTTGAACTGATGATACAAATTGTTGATCTCTATGCTTGTTCTGCTCACTAAATATTGATCTGAGATCCCTTTAAATAAATAAGGGTTTGAAAGTTTGATGTGTGGTTTGTTTTAATAATTCAATCTTTTCTGGATTCAGGACATAGTTTGGATTTACATTTGTCTTTATGAAATAGGTACCTACTTTGACTTTCAGCATAGGCATCTGGAATAAAATTACCCTCTTAAAAAGTCACTCATTTATTTTTAAAGTTCATAATGTAACTTCAACAAGTCATAATGAAAAATGGAGAAAGGACCCGAGGACTGACAAAAAAGAAAAAAGAAGGGTCCCTTTCCATGCCATAGGAAGTTGTCTGTAATAGATTATAATGAAACACAGTCATTGGAATAAATATTGGATTGGATTTTATGTGCCTGACATTCAATTGTCTGTAGCTTGGAAGGGCAATGTGCCGATGGGGGCATAGCCCTCCCCACTGACCCCTAAACCAGATATCAGTGTCGTGGTGATGGCATTGAATATATGTGATCGCCACCAATGCCAGAAGCCGCCAAAGCTAGCAGTTCAGCAGAGATATTGGAAGCTGCACGGTAAGCGATCGGCGCCTCAAAGATAAACGAGAGTTTTCCTCACCCATATTTGAGACGCCGATCGCTACCCATGCAGCTTTCAATATCACAGATGCACAGTTAACGCAATTCTCTGCCATCACTCTGCTCCAAACCAACCTCAGCACGCCACAATGCTAAACAGAGAGCATCAGGGCTCATAGGGGACATAGTCGGGAATATTCAATGGCACTATCTGTGCAGGTGCCATTGAATATTCCCGTCTAAGGCAGTTACACAGCTTACAGGGGCTGTAAACCGTGTAACTGCCTTTCAAATATCGGGCCCCATATGGTTTGTGATCTGTATCTACCTATATTTCCTGTTTTTTTGTTTACATTTCTCTTTTGGAGGTTTCCTTCTCCATGTTTCCATCAAACTTAATAGATCAACTAGCTGAAAAGCAGAGAAACCAGTGTTCAAATCTTGCTCCCACGGCCACTCTTTTTGATCTTAGTCAAGTCGCTTCAACGTCTATTGCCTCAGGTACAACCTTAGCTGTAATCCTACTTGGCAGGATATAATTTATGTATCAGATTATAACTTGCCTTAAGCTTACATTTGGAAAAAGCAAATAAATCCAACTGTGAGCTCTAGAGTCAGCTGAATCTGATTCTCTGTTGGATTTATTGCTTTCCTCTGATAGTGAGGGGCTGAACAAGTTTGTGTGTTGGAGGGGAGGGGAGGGGAAGGGTGAGTGGAAACAGCAGAAAGTTCAGGGCAGGATTTGACTTACTCCTCCTCTGAAGTACTGGCCTGGGAAACCCTACTAGCTCCCCTGCTCCAACTTCAGTTTCTTAGCACCTTTAAAGGTTTACTGTGAGCTTAATCAGTTTAAAAGACATTAACCTGTGAATCAATGCATGCACAATCAATTTGCACATTAAAAATTTCCAATGTGTGTTAATTTTAATGAAATGAAATGAGAGAAACAAAAGAAAATACTTGAAAACTGACAAAATTTCCAAAAATTCTGAAAATGAACTGAACATTTTTTGCCCATGCTTGTCCCTGCTTCTATAGCAGATTTTCCCCAACCAGCACTTATATTCTCCCTTAGGACCATGTTTACTAAACATTAGCACATCCTATCTGCAACCATGCCCAAAGGAATAATATGGGTGCTGCAGCAGATAGCACATGCTAATGTTTTGTAGGGGTATGCAGGAGAAAAAATGTGTTTCTTTGGGGGTTTTCATTATTTTCATCTTTTTATTGTTTTGGGGTTTTTTTAATAGTGTGCATGTATGAATATGGTGTACTATTGCACAATAAGGCACTCTAGCTCAATAGGGGGTGCTATTACTGCTTCCATTTCAAACCAAAAGCACATCCTTAACACTTAATAGACATGGCCCTTGGTGTCACTTTCCATCGCTATTATTTATTATTTATTTATTTTAATTCTCTTATATACCGCGCTATTCTGCATCAGTGCGGTTTACATTGAACAAACTGAAATTACATTGAACAGGGCATTATAACTTGGAGATAACTATTTTATAGGGAACATGGGCTATGGAGGGTTAAGTGGCTTGCCCAAGACCACAAGGAGCACCTGTGGGACTAGAAACCCCAGTCCTTCCGGCCCAAGGTTGCTGTCCTCTAGGTGTCCTAGGGTGTCACATATTGATGTATGGACAAAACAGAAACATAAGCATATTTTTTATTTCATATTTTCAAAAGCTATTCACTCTAGTATATGGTTATTAACCTGTGTACATTAGCTCTCAGTGGGTTGCTCTTGTGGCAGATTTACCATGACGACCCATGATAATTGAAGGGGGATGGCTGTACCCGCTCCCCTGCAGTTAGCGCAAAGCCCCATGCTAGCAACATGGACCAAACCCACACCACCATCGCTAGACTTAGTAAACATGCCCTATGCCCATTGTAAGAAAAGGGCTCCCTTTCAAAGCTATGCTTTATGTTCAGAAGGGAAAATGCAGAAAAAAGCAGATGGAAATCTCTAGGGATACTTTTTTTTCCTTAGGCAATTGCCTAAGGTAAAGCATGCTTATGCTTTCTTCATGAGAACTGGTGCAAAATGCTATAGTTTAGTTTATCTCTATTTATAGTTGTTTTTTCTTTCACTCACGATAACTCACGGAAAGCTGTTTCATAGTGATTAACTAAAGAAAGCATCTAAACATCACCCACTTCGAGCAGCTAGAATGAGAAAACAACTTTAATGTGAAAAATGTGAATTGGTAACTGGGCACAAAATGTACATTTACAAGTAATTCTTAATTGAATATCAATAACACATTTTAACATGATGAAGTATCTTTAAAACCTATTTTAAAAAAGCACACTCTTTGCTGCAAACAATCCCAGGAATCATTTTCAAATATAAGGATTTGAGCCAAATACAACAATAGCTTCCATAAGAAATCTGTGAAAATAAAAAGAATCTTATTTTCTGATATAGGCGTCTCGCCTGACCTGGTCTGAAAGTAGAATGTGGCAAACAAAGCCAACACTGCTTTTTTTTAATGCTTCACTTATCACATTTTACCAATATTACCAAGATACAGTAAATTGACTGTCACAAGAAACACAACATTCAAAATCCCCAAAGGGGGTTCTTTTAGAAGCCTTTTTCGTGATTTACATGTGTAGAATCAGGCATATACATCTTTAAATGACCTCCACACATGAATCCCATTTTAGAAAGGGGGCAGTTTACATGTGGATGTTCTTAGGATGTTTTGAAAGGGATTTTTAGGGGCATAGCACAAACAGGAACAAAATCTACACATGTACTCCCTATGTCATACAGGGGATGCAATTGTAAACCCCAAAATTTCCACTTCGGCATTTATGCCTGCTCCCTGGCACGTGCAGGTTTTTAGAAGTGTGTGTTTCGGCCAGTCCTTTAAAGGAGGGATTAAAGGTGTTACCTTCCTTAATCCCATTAGTTCATGCCTCTCTCCAAATTGAAATGAATTCATTATATTCTCCTCTGTAGTTAAGTAGCAGCACCTACATGTTTACATTTACAAAATGGCACATTTACATGTGCAAGTTATAAAATGCCAGCATTTATACATGCAAATTTCTGGAGTCCCTCACTTGATTTTTCACACATGTAAATTCTCCATGGACAAGAAGGAAGTAAGTCCTCACATATGGGTGGCATGTCCAACAAAGACCCACAAGGGAATGCTTCCCAGCTTTTATTGGAAACTTTTGGGATGCTGCACTGCGCCTATATGTCTGCCTTCCTGACTGCCAATGCAGTGCCATCTTCTCCTGTCTTCATGTTTCTGCGGAGCCCCACGGACATTGATTCGGTCCTACGCTGGTAACTGCTGGGTTTTTCCCCCTTTGGTGGCCTTCCTGAAAAGTATACTGTTGGTGTTCGTGTTAGTGTCTGCCATCGGTCGCATAGATTCTGTTGATCATGGTTTCTTTATCAGTTACAGTGCTTTTTGGTAAAGTTTCCTTTTTTCGGTTGTTTTTCCTGTGACCCAACCAGGCCCATGGTTACCATTGAGCCATTTGATTTTACAATAGCCATTTTCCTGGAAATGTCCCAGAAACTGGCCAGTGGGTTCAAGAAGTGTATCAAGAGTTCCAGGACCATCTCTGTAACCGACAGGCACAACTGGTGTCTCCAATGCCTGGGCCCCAATCACCAGCCCTCTTTTTGCAATTTGTTCATGCATATGACAAGGAGAAGCCTGAGGGGTCAAAAGAAACAGAGAGAATCTCTCGTTGGCCAGAGGTCACCGCCATCAATCTCGATGACTTTCCAGAATCTGCCAAGGGTGCATCAACACTGGTCAAAGCTGCTCAGGCCCTGAGGCCTTCAGAATTGACAGCTATAGGGGAATGCCTCCTTTAAGCACTTGAGTCCACATTGTGTCACTGTTGGAGAAACAGCTGGCTGGTTCCTCGGTGCCCATGGCATCGTTATAGAGCGTTATGCAGATGAACCTTGAGATGCACGTTCTGCCTGCAGAGGCATCGATGTTGAGGCATCGGAGAGATCTGATGCAGTTCCCGGTGGGGCCATCTCCATCTCAAATGTCTTGGGTTCCGATGCCCTGATGAAACCTCAGATGCTCGTGCATCATCAATCCTCTAGAAGTTCTCAATTTCCTCGAGGCAGGATGGAACTCTGGGCAGAGTCTCAGAGGTACTTTGACTTCCTTTTGGAGTCTGACTCTGATGGCTGGGTGATTGATGTAGAATCAGAGATCTTGTCAGAGGGCAGGTCTCCCGAGCTCCCATCAGACTCCTCCCCTCCACATGAAAAGTGGAAGTCTCCTCCAGAGGACATGTCCTTCAAGGACTTACTGAGAGATATGACATTTTCCATTTTCCATTTTCACTGGACAGGATAAGCCCAGGGCAGAGGAGCTGCAGATCTTCCAATACTCCTTGACCCCTAAGGAAGCCATGACAGTGCCAGTGCACTCCATACTACAGCTGCTACAGATGAGGATGTGAGTGAACCCCCTCACTGTGCCACCAGTCAGTAGGAGGTTGAACTTGATGTACAGGGTCCTAAAATCTCCCACTTTTGAGAAGCCTCAACTCCTACACCACTCCTTGGTGGTAGAGTCTGCCCTTAAGAGAATCATGTTTTATGGGTTAGATTTTTAGATGATGTATTTTTTCTATGGAAAGGAATGGAGGCAACCCTGAAATCCTTTGTTAATTGGCTAAATTCACAGAAAGACAATTTAAAGTTTACGTTACACTATCGTTTTAAGGAGTTAGAATTTCTAGATGTGAAAATATATAAAGAGGGTTCTCATTTACATTCTACACTCTTCCGCAAACCAGTACAGAGAAACGCTTTATTGGACTTTTCTAGTTTTCATCCACCAGCTTTGAAGAAGGGATTACCCTACGGTCAATTTTTAAGACTTCGGCGAATTTGCAGTTCTGTTCGAGACTTTGATCAGCATGCCCATGAACTTATGCAATGTTTGTTACATCGAGGATATCCCTTGAATTTGGTTAGACAAGCCTGGACAAGAGCCAGTTATACCCACAGAGAGTGGCTGTGGGGCTCAGAAATCTTACAAAACTCTAAGATAGTAGATCAAGCGTATATTACGGGCATATTACCATATATGGCTAATGTTACTAAAATAGGTCATATTTTAAGGAAACATTGGCATCTATTGGCATTACACCCCTGTTTTCAAAAACCTTTAAGGATTGCGTTCACAAGGGGGCCTAATATTGCCAATTTGATAGGGAATACAGGAATGAACTCTTCACAAGATTTGGTAGATAGTTCATCGGGACATTATTCTTGTTCTGCATGCGATCTCTGTCGGCAAACAATTGAGGGCAAAGAATGGAACATACCCAACACTACCATTAAACATATATCAAAATGGTCAACTTCATGTTCTTCCTCCTTTGTAGTTTATGCGCTCCTATGTCCTTGTGAGAAAGTTTATATAGGTCGGACTACACGGAGGATACGAAGACGAATGCAAGAACATGCTTCCAGAATACGGAATGCAGTAACATCTGCCCCCCTTGTACAGCATTGTATAGATTTACATCACACATTTACTGATTTCAAGTGGAGGATTTTAGATCATGTTCCAGAGAATCCCAGAGGTGGAGATAGAGAGCAGCGTCTCCAATGGTTGGAACAAGCATGGATTTTTCGTGCAGCGTCATTAGAACCTAAGGGTTAAATTTGGAATTGGATTGGACGAGTTTGCTATGACGTGGTGGACTCTAATTGGGAGAGGGGTTTAAATCTCTCTGGTTTTCATTACTTGGTCAGCAAGTTGGACTGTATTAACGGAAGTGTCTTTTTGGGAGGAAAGATCTCCACTTGATGCCATTCCGGGTGAAACATTGCAGAGGATGAAGTATCGCTGCGGAACGGTTCATGAAGATGAGTAAATTTCTTGCGCAGAACTGTAAGCATTGAAGCAGGGCCAGAAAACAGAGTGGGGCTCTAAACGCAGTGCTGTGTTCGTTGTGGTCTGCAGGATTCGGGTAGAGCCGCAGGGATTTCCTGGAAGTTAAGAAGGGATCCCAGGGCTCGTTTACAAGATAGTGGGTTATTGTGATATAGCGCTAATATAGAGTGCAATTATCTCACAATATTTTATTGAATGGTTAGGTCACCATATAATTGATTAAAAGGGAAGTTACGCTTCAAGAGGGAGAAATCTCTCAAGGCAAAAACCTCAGACAAAAAATAGTATAGGAGTTAGAATTTTGTTTCAGTCACTGTACATTCACTCAAGTTGTGGGGTATAGTTCTAGGATTGAGTTGTGGGTTAGTATAAATAGTTACGTTATTCAGTATTGAACCCAAATTAGACCATGGAAAAAGAGAGAGAAAGAGATAAATCCCTTGAGGATAATGCTTTAAAGTCCAACCAAGCTATGTTTGCCTTCACAGAAGAACAAATTCAACAATTAACTAAGAGACCGGCGTTGTTTGATGATACTGAAACGATGATTAATTCATCATCTTTCCAAGATTTATTATTCCTGAATAAAAAATTGATTAGAACAGAACTACATGAAATTACCATGATTCAGTACTTGAAATCCAAAATGAGTCCGAGGGGATTGCGGGTTCTAAAACCTCCAAAATTATTTACTGATGATACAGAGTTTTATGCTAAGTGGAATAGCATCCTCAATAAATGCAGTTTGGATTTGGTGGCCTTGTTAGGTCAACGTTCGAATTTAGAGGTATTGAGGTTAAAAGAAGAAATTCAAATATTAGAAGCGCAAATTAAATCTACTCTTACAGAGGATCGGTTTAAAACTCAGATGACTGAAATGTTTGGTCAGTTAAACCAATTCCATGATTATGTGAAATCAATTAAGGTAAAAAAAATTAATAGAGACCAAAAGGATTATGAGCTGGATCAGGTTTACACATGGGCTAAGAAAACGCCAGTACAGCAAAAAATTGTATCTTTTAATACATCTTCGGAGGAAGAATTGGAAGAGGAAAGTTCAGGTGATCTAAGAAGTAATCAGAGGGGGCATATTGGATCTGCTAAGACTTTCTCTTTACAAGAGCAGATTTTTCGCCGGGGTCGGAGAGGCAGAGGTCGCCGACGAGGTTATCAACCCATGGAAGAATATCAAGACCCTCTGCCAGATCAGACACAAGGCCCGATTACCAGGACACGAGCAAAACCACAGTCATAAATATCTCTGGTTTCCCCTTATCAGCTGACCAGGAAGCGGTTTTAAATAAGGGGCTTTCATTTGTTCCAAGGGTTCAATATCATCCGTTTCGATATTTAACCAGAAAGAAATAAGAACTCACCCTAGTGGTAGCTATTGAAATTGCTTTCAAAAGGTTCTGCGATACTGGTAAAACTAGAAAGCAATATAGGAAAAACTGGTCAGAGGACTATAAACAATGATGTACTAAGGGAGATGCTCAGGGGTTAGAAGAAGTACAGCAAATAGGCAGTGAAGGGAAAAAAACGTAAATGTGAGCTCAAGAATGGAGTATATTGGGGGTAAGGTATGCAATTACGATAATAACCCAGAGATAAATATAAATGGGAAGATAGAAGACTCGCACATATAAAGAAACTCAAATTATGTCCAAAGTGAGAGGGGACATAAAACTAGCAGTGACGATGCATAATAATGATATGACAAATAAATGCTAAACCAGACACAAGACCTTAATGCTGAACATACCCACAAAATATAGTAAAGAAAGTAAAATAAGTAAAGAAAGTAAAACACCAGGGCCTTGATGAAGAAGGTACTTGGTAACATAAACATCTTATAAATTGAAAAGATATGTTGAAACCCGCTTCGTTTGATAAAACTACAAGAACCGCAGCAGTGTGAATAGTACATAAAAATAATGTAGTGGGAGAGACCAAGACTTACATTTACCGGCACCATCCGGGTGAAGAGAGAATGAGAAATTAATCTTGTGCAGATCGTTTTACAAACCCTCACGAAATCGAAACCAGGTACTGGAAATAAAAACAGCGTATAATCAGTAAAAACAGATTAAAGGGAAACCAGTTGATTTATGTAGACGCCGAGTTTCCCGCCTTCCTGGATGACGTTTAAAAGATGGGCGGAGTCAAATGCAGCAAAGAAAAAATTGTATGTGAGTGAAACTTAAAACCGTGGAATAATGGTAAAGTAAAGAAAATAATTGTAAAGTAAAGAAAATAAAATAAACATTCCATCATATAATTCATAAGAAAGCAGGTCTCGAATAGGCACGGATTTGGCCGTCATACAAACTGACATTGGGCAAGTGGACGGAGTAAAAAACGGCAAGCAATAGTGATTATAACAGCGCAAATGAAACGGGACAAAGTGTTAAATCACCAAGGATGGTGAACATAGTATTAGAATCCAATAATGTGTGAATTAACACTGACAAAATGTAAAAACACAAGGGCAAGTGGGCGGAGTGAAATCGGACAGGGCAATAGATATTATAAAAACGCCGATCTATTAAAACACAGTGTAAAATGCCCATGGGAATAAATTAAAGTGCAAAAATATGCAAATGTAAATCCATAGATGTGTACTGAAAAATTATATTAAACGTTTGAGATAATTATAGAAAGTTAATATTTATGAAATGTGTATAAAAACATATACCATTAGATCATAAAAAGAATAATTTAAAAGAAAGTTTCATATAGGTACAGATTAGGTCGTCTCACAAGCTAGCATTGGGCAGGTGGGCGGAGTCGAATTCAGCAAGGCAGTGGTGATTATAATAGCGTGAATCAATCAGAGAAAAAAATATATATTAGAAGACCATTAAGACAAATTCATAAAAAAACTGAAAGGTCACTTTCTTGGTTAAGCCCGAACGGTTCCAAACTATTCAATTCATAAATAAAACGTTGTTCTAACCTAAGTAAAGTGTTGTTGATATCACCAACACGCCAATGTGGAATCACAGTCTTAATAACCATGAATTTTATATCACTGATCATATGGCCCTTCTCCAACCAATGCGAAACTAATGGTTTGTCAAGGAGTTGCCTCTGAATGTTACTCCTGTGCTCGATGATGCGTGTCCGTATTTGTCGTAAAATTTTGCCTATATAGACCATGTCACAGGGGCATAATATCAGATAAATAGCATTAATAGTTTTGCAATTAGAATAATGATTTATAATTATTTTTTGACCCGTAGATGCATGTGTAAAAGAATTCTTTGCTGTGATAGTATGAAGACAAACGGAAGGGGAGTCCTGGACATTTTAAGGGACCAGTGGGTCGAGCCTGAAGGGGAAGTAATGGGAGTGCCTCAGTTCCTCTGCGAGCTCAGAAGTTGCTTACAGAGGGCTTCTCAAGCCGCAGAAGGGCATTTGCAGAATAGCCAGCGGTACCAGAAGCGGTATTATGATAGGGGCATGAAACCACGACAACTGGCCATAGGCGACCGGGTTGTAGTAATGGTTGCAGACCCTGGGCCGAAGTTTGAGGCCCAGTGGAAAGGTCCCTATACGATAGTGAAACGTAAAGGACCAGTATCTTATATGGTAGAGAATGACAGGGGACGTTGTCAGGTGTACCATTTAAATGTACTAAAACCTTGGCAGGAGAGAACGGCAGCAGTTAGCCGGTCCAGGGTGAATGTCAAGAGTCCAGCAAAGATTACGTGCTGTGGGAACGGTTGTTCCCCATCCCGTAATATCTTAAGGGGGGGATTTGTGACACAGCAGCTGGCACAGAGCCCATGGAGTTAAAGGAAAGTAAGGAACTTACCTTAGAATCAGCTGGGCAGAAGACAAACTCAGCTCATGTAAAATTAGCTGAGCAGCAAACAAACTCAGCTCATGTAGAATTAGCTGAGCGGCAGACAAACTCAGCTCATGTAGAATTAGCTGAGCAGCAAACAAACCCAGCTCATGTAGAATTAGCTGAGCAGCAGACAAACTCAGCACATGTAGAATTAGCTGAGCAGCAAACAAACTCAGCACAAGAAAAGCAAAAAGGCATTAGAGTAAAATGTCCTTGCACTAGTCCTGAGTAGCTAGAAGCAGGAAGGCTAATCAGGAACACCTGTTCTCAGAAACCCAGGCAACTTGCAAAGAGAACAAGAATAAAAGCTGCAGGGTAGAACCAGGGAAGGCCAGTAGGGGCAGCGACCTGGGAGGACTAAGCCAGCATCCAATGAACACAAGTCAGGCTGGAGGAAATCCACTGAGGGAAGGAAGCAGTAGGTGTGGCAGCAGAGCAGGAAACAGCCAGCATCGTGCCCAGGACCCTGCTAGGATTCCTGGTAGTTGGAGAGCACAGGAGAGAGCTGCCAGCAGCCCAGATATAAGAGACAGAACCACAGCTAAGAGGTGGGAACCTAGCTTTGCTAAAGAAAAGGCAAGAAGTTCTGTTTGGTTTGAAAGGCAAGGGCGTGGCACCAGAAGTAACTTTGACACTGAAAGTTACACAGTAATGCCTCCTGCGTGGAGAAGAAGGGAAAGCCAGAAGGAAGCTTTTAATATACCAGGCATTCAGAGCCCTGGATTTAAAGAGCCCTTTCTAGAAAAGCTAGCCCATGACTCACAGGAGAGTTTTAAGGAAGACAGCAGCTGTGAAGAGTGTGACCCATATGCAATCGTAAGTGACTCTGAGTTAATGCAGTGGGAGAACAGCAGCTATAATTCTGACCCTGTGCCCATGGATTGTACAATTTGTTTATCTGACGATATTGTATCTTTATGTTGAACGTGTGCAAAGCAGCCAGCTGATGGTGCCTAAAGGAAAGAAGATATTTTTCTGTGCGACAGTTCTTTTGTTTCATATTGTTTGTTGTATCCCAGGAATATCCCCTCAGGGCAGGGAATAAAGCCCTAATATTATTTTGCCTTACCACTTGACTACAAGACTCTTTTTGTATCAAAGGCAACTAAAATCGTAACACCCTAGGCAGCCGCCTAATAGGGTCATATGAGGTAGCTATCATTCACTATCTCTCACAACTGTTATAATATAATTCTTAAAGGAAGAAATTAAATGAAGAACTATTAATAATATTTATGATAAAAGAAATTGCATAAGACAGCAATTTAAATATAATCATTATTAGGACATGGGTGAAGAGAGTTGATTCAAAAGTGAGTGTCCTAGCCTTCAGGAAATACAACTTTGTCAAGATGGGGGAATGCCTCAAGGAGTCTTTAGCTGGATGAGAATATCATGAAGAAGTAGAAAAGCAGTGGGTAAAAATGAAAGGAGATATTTTAAGGGCAATGGACCTTTCTGTTAGAAAAGTAAAGAAAAAGAAAAAGGAAAGATTCTTGAAAGAAGTAGCTGAAAACATAAGGAAAAAGAGGTTGTCCTTCATAAATTACAAGAGATTGCAGAAAAAGCAAGACAAGCAAAAAAGAAAAAAAAAAGCTAAGATTAACAGGGAAAATAGATGCAAATGGAATTAAAAATAGCCAATATGGCAAAATGGGGGGATAAGACTTCTTTTAGATGTTAGTGACAGGAGAAAGTTCAAAAGTGGTATTGTCAGACTCAAGGAAGAATATGAAAAAGCTGATGAGGATACAGTGGAATTGCTTAACAAATATTTTTGTTTTGTGTTCACAAAGAAGACCTCAGAAAACATACGCAAATAGAAATGAAGTAAGGTAGATCTTGAACGATTTTCAGAAGACTGTGCTTATGAGGAGCTACAGTAGCTAAACTAAGAGGCATGTTTACTAAGGACCGTTAAGGGCACATTGTTTGCAAGTGCAAAATGGCAGCATTAAGGGCTCCAGCGTGCAGTAAAGAATGGGGCGGAGAGTAGGTGGTCCAGCGGTAAGGGTGCTAGCAGCTGGTGAGCAGGAGTTAACAGGACATCGGGTGGTAAGGGTGCCAAGCATGCACGTTAATGCCCGATAAGGCTAGTTACCTTAACGCAGGATAAGGGAGCCTTTCTTCAGGTCACACGTTAGGTGCTAGATGGGAGCAAATGAAATAGCTGATGGACATGTCATATCCATATGTCCCTTATGTGTTAGACAATAATTGGGAGGATAATATGGGAGGCAGTTGGACTGTATCAGTGAGGAGTGCTCATCTGCTGTGATATCAGCGTATGGCATAGGATTGGGTAGAAGTGTGCCCTGGAGGAACCAGCATGGGCAGAAGTAGTGACATACAGATCAGTCACAGAAGAGGTGTAAGTGATATGTCTTAATGAAAACAAATGTTCTTGTGTGGGCCATGGTATAGCAGCTGTCAGGAGAATACATGAGTGAACATGATGGGTAGATGCTGATGGATGTGCTGAAGGATGGATGGCGATAGATGAGAGTGCTGTATGGCCTTGCTGCCTCAAGGTACCTGATGTGACCTCACAAATGCATATAACCTCAGTTGTAGTGTGTGTGAAAAAAATATTTGTTGGCCAGAGGGAAGGTCCAATACCATTTCTTTGGCTGTCTCAGCTGCTCTAATCACCATATAATCTTCCTGACACATATGCATATAACAACTGGACAAGTGTCCCTCATATTGGCCATATGGAGCAAGTAATGGTCTCTGCAGATGGCCATCCCAGGAGTGTTATGCGCCTGCAGGTACTGCACAAGTATGACAGGGTCAAAGATGTTCATTTAAAATTATCACAAAATTTTCTAATCATGTACAACTTATGTGTCATTCATCTGCAGGGTGAAGTTGTACAACCCTTTGAAATGTGCTGCAGCAGAGCCAATAAAGTCATGTTGTCAGATGGGGATGACTGCAGTGTGCATGTTTGCAGACCCAATGTGCTATCAGAACACATAAAAAAGAATGATAATAATTAGTTTCCTCCAGTCAATGCAGACTATTATGTTTTGGGGAGAATATTGCCAGGAGGGTGAAGTGACCTTCTCAAGGCCACAAAGAGCATAAGTATGATTTGAACCCTGGTCCAGTCCTTAAGGAGCCAGTGCTCTAACCATTAGGCCACACCTCTACACTTTCCTCTGTAGCACTCTCTAGAATAAATCAGATTACAGGTCCCTGCCTGCAATGGCCTAAACCCAGATATGAAACAACCTGGTTGGCACATTCTGAGACAGTTGTAAACCACACCTAGGGCCTGCCTGCAGCAGCACACATGCAGTACGGACTGCAGTGGACACTCAGTGCTGCATGCGCATAACAGACACAAGCTGCAGAATAAATCTCCTGCCCAAAGGCCAAGCCACATGTGATGGCAAGATGCCCTTCCCTCCACTGTACTTCCTAAACCAAACAACATTCACACACAGAGTTCCGCTGGGCTGCAGTGTGACAGTAACAACTGAGGCAGCACATGTTCAGCGGTGCATTTCCTTGTACCTGCTGTATATTGCAAGATAAGCACTTTTGCACATACACCTAACTCAAACCTCATTCATGACCTATGAAGTCCATCACAGACCATCCTGCCTCTCCGGAGGACCATGCACATTTATTCCTCCATCATACAAGACATGCAGGTACTGGGTAATGCTCTAGTGATCACAGTCACCACTATGGCTGCATTTGAGGATACGTGTGCCAGTATTGGTTAGCCTCTTCATTTTTCATGATGTACCTCACAATCTGAGCAGCTATATGCAACTTTTTCCCCTACGTAGAATGCATCGATCCATCATATCAGCCCTGTAATGTGTAGGGTCATTGTGTGTTTCCTGCACATAGCAGCCACCACATGTGCAAATGATCTTTTAACCAGCCACCCTGAAGGTGAGGAAGGGCACATATCATCTGGTCTCCAGAGCAAGCAATGCAGAAGATGGTCTGACCAGGTTCCAAAGCAGATCTATTTCATGCCAGAGTACTGCAGGTGTTGCGTGCAGTGTGTGATGCTAGCCATTTGGTTCCCCATACAACTACAGCATGTTGGAGTGGCATGTCCTATCTGGCCCTTGTGTCCTGCATCTGTCAGCTAGGGACTCTCCTGTAGCATCTTATGTCTGCCCTAAAGAACCTAAATGCAGTGAATGTTGTCTAGGCAGGAAGAGGGAGTGAGGACACCAATGAGCAGAGCTTGCCAAAACCATAGTCAGCATCAGGTTACCGGCAGCCCAAGAAAAGCTGCTAGCCTCTCTTTCTGAGAAATCTAATCAGCTAGATCAATCACAGCCAGCCTGCAAACACTGGCCAACACAGGGCTGTGTCACCCACTCACATGCCATCTGTACCTAGTCTGCTAGCCATCCCCACCTCATGTATACATTGCTACCATGAAGATGTTGTTTTTGTATACACAGCAGGGACATCCAACACTCTGGCTAGTGGCTAGACTGCAATAAAGAAACATAGAAACATGATGACAGAAAAAGACCACATGGCCTATCTAGTCTGCTCTTCCATATCAACTACTAGAATAGTCCCCTTTTTTCCTTTAGAGATCCTCTGTATTTGTCCCATGTTATTTTGAGTTCATATACCGTCCTCTTCTCTACCACCTCCACTGGGAGACTATTCCATGCATCTAACACTCTTTCCATAAAGAAATATTTCTGCATATTACTCCTGAGTCTATCCTCTTTCATACACATCCTATGTCCCCTCGTAGCAGAGCTTTTTTTCAATCAAAAGAGGCTCAGAGGTATTTAAACATCTCTATAATATCTCCTCTATACGGCCTTTCATCTAAAGTATACATATTAAGTCTGTCCTTATATGCTTTCTAACAAAGACCACTAACCATTTTAGTAGCCACCATCTACACCAACTCCAACCTGTTTATATCCTTTTGAAGGTGTGGTCTTCAGCATTGACTTATACAGAGGCACTATCACCTCCTTCCTTCTGCTAGCCATTCCTCTCCCTATGCACCCAAGCATCCTTCTAGCTTTCGCCATTGCCTTTCCTACATGTTTAGCTACTTTAAGATGGTCAAACACAATCATGCCCAGGTCCTACTCTTCTTTTGTGGACATAAGTACTTCACCCACTACACTGTACCACTCCCTTGGATTGTTGCAGCCCAGTGCATGACCCTGCATTTTTTAGCACTGAATCTCAGCTGCCAAATTCTAGACCATTCTTCAAGCTTAGTTAGATCCCTCCTCATGTTATCTACTCCTTCCTGAGTGTCTACTCTATTGCAGAATTTGGTATCATCTGCAAAGAGGCAAACTTTACCCGACAGTCCTTCCACAATATCACTAACAAAGATGTTAAAAAGAATTGGACCAAGAAGAGATCCCTGTGGCACTCCACTGGTAACCTCCTTCTCCTTAAATTGAATTCCTTTACCTATTCCTTTTGTCATCTTCCACTCAACCATTTTCTAACCCAATAAATAACTTTAGGGTCCATCCCTTGGGTGCTCAGTTTCTTTATAAGTTGCCTGTGTGGAACATTGTCAAAAGCTTTACTGAAATCTAAGTACACCATATCTAGGTCTCTCCCTCAGTCCAACTCCCTGGTCACCCAGTCAAAGAAATCAATCAGATTTGTCTGGCAAGACCTGTCTCTGGTGAATCCATGCTGCCTCAGATCCGATAATCCGTTGGACTCCAGAAACCTCGCTATTTTCTCTTTCAGCAGCATTTCCAATAATTTACTCAACACCGAGTTTAAACTAAGCGCTCTGTAATTTTCAACCACATCCTTACTTCCACTTTTGTGTTAGAGACCACATGCGCTTCTCTCCCTTCCTCTGGCACCATTCCTGATTCCATTGAAAAGGTCAGTCAGTGGAGCTTCTAGAACGTCCCAAAGTTCCTTCAGTATTCTTGTATGTATCCCATCTGGTCCCAGGGCTTGTCTACTTTTAGTTTAGCTAGTTCCTCATGAACACAGTCTTCTGAAAATCCTTCAGGATCCTCATCATTTCTGTTCCTGTTTGTGGGTGTTTTCTGAGGTCCTGCTCCTGGCCCGTCATCTCTGAACACAGAACAGAAATATTTGTTAAGCAATTCTGCTTTGTCCTCATTAGCTTCTACATATTCCTCCCCTAAACCCTTGAGTCCGACAATATCACTTTTGCCCTTTCTACTCTCACTAACATATCTGGAAAATGTTGTATCTCCCCATTTTATTGCATTCGCTATTTCTTCTTCTTTTTGTGTCTTTGCTTTCTTGACTACTTTGCTAGCCTCTAAGTTTTTCCAAATATAGATGCCTGTCTTCCTCTCTCTGTGATCTCTTGTATGTCACGAATGCCTTCCTCTTTTTCTTCACCTTTTCAACTACTTCTTTCAAGAACCATAGTGACTTCCTTTTCCTTTATTTACCATTCTAACAAAAAGGTTGGTTGTTCTTAAAAGATCCCCTTTCAGTTGTGCTCACTATTTTCCTACATCCCCCAGCTGTTCCCAACCCACTAACAACCCCTTGAGGTATTGAAACTACTCCTATGTCACTTCAGCTTGATCCTGTACAGCACTATGTGGTACATAGTTATGACATGGTCCCAGCTCAGTCAGATTGAGAGTGGCCACTCAGCATGAACAGATGTGTGCACTCAGGCCATGCTTGTGCCACACCCATGTTAAGATGGCTCAGCCATTTACTTAATCACTGATTCATATACATCTTGTGCAAGCTGCTGTTTTAGACAATACCCAGAATCCTCTGCTCATTTTTTGTACCCTTTCAGTTTAAACTTGGGCACAGTTAATGCAATGCAAAGAGCACTGAAAAGTGGCCCAGAGACAGACTGCAAGTACATATTGGCCCATAATGGCCTACGTCTGTCACATACCAGAAGAATGTGTCCCCCACACCACTTTTGGCAGTGAGTCTTGAACATAGTGCCATGCTCATACTCCCATATTATGTCATGTCCCTGGCCATGGACACTGGGAAGATGGCCAGTGCAGCACATGCGCTCTCTCATGCTTTGGATGCAGCCCCCCCCCCCCCAAGAGCATATGGAAGCATGACAGGCTGGACATGGGATTAGATATGGTGCAGTTGCTGGCTACACATATGCCGCCACCCCCTGCCTCTTTGTACTATAACAACATCCTTGAGGCTGTCATACTCGCTGCCCATGGAGAATTGGTGAGGCTGTCATAGCCGACCATGCCACCTTCCGGGGCCACATTCAAAACATGTATGAGACTGTTTCCCCCCCCCCCCCAACACACACACACACACTTCCACCCCCAAAATTCACCTCCAGGCACTGCCTTCCCATATGGTGTCAGGCAATGCAGAGATCAACATGACATCCTGTGGTGCATTCCTCCAGCTGGAGCTGTGCATGCACCATTCAGAGGTCAATATCTTACTGTATATTCACAATCAGTCAAACCATCTCTGTAAACATAAGACTGGTTGTTGTTATGGAGTAATACATAATTATGCTATGGAGTAAATCATAATAGCATTACTATTTAATCTTTGCATCCAACCTATTTGCACAATCTTCAGAAAATACAACATTAAATTTCTATGCCGATGATATAATGGTATATGCTCCATTTGACATCAAAAAGCGGAAGAACTCCCAATCAAAACATACTAAAAGTACCACACTCTATATGTGTTACTAAACAATTCACTAGCAATAGGGCATTTACATACATAGCACCACTACAATGGAATGCCCTCCCTGACATGTTAAGAGGAAACAAGGACCTTCAATCATTTTGCAAAGATTTCAAAACTCACCTATTTAGAGAATATTATACCAACTCCTAGAACAGTCTTGCTCGTGACACTATCTACCCTTCCTCCAGATTTCACCCTCCCCCTCCCCTCACCCCTCTCCTCATTGAAACTGATGATGTAATGCTTGATTTGGTACCCTTAAGAATTATATCAATCCCACACTCCTGTAAATTGCTCTGTAAATAGTTAAAAGTAGTCACACCCAGTACCACTCTATGTAAATAGTTTGAGGCGGCACCTCAATTACCTTGTTCTATGTATAAAGTTCTTAAACACTGTCCCATGTAACCATTTTAGTATAACCTGTTATGATGTAAACTGCCCCGATCTCTGGAAGGGGCGGTATAAAAATATGCGCAAATAAATAAATAACTAAATATAAGTCCCCAATACAATGACATCACCGACTGCATAATTGAAGCAGAATCATGGTTAAATGCAAACAAAATGAAAATAAATTTTAAGAAAAATGAAATCTTATTCACAACTAGAAACCATAAAGTTATGCCCCCACTTCCTTCAAACTCCATAATATTGAACTGCCAGTCAAACAGGAAGTAAAGTACCTAGTGTGATGCAGCGGAGGCTGATGAGAGCCCTGAGGAGAGAAGTGAACCTGTTTGTCAGCAAGGAAAAGATGTGCACAGAGTGCAATATTCACTGGGACCAGCTAGAGGGAGCAGGAGTGCAGTCAGGAAGACTGAAGGGCCACACCTAGCTGGTCAGGAGCACATGACAAACATTTCACAAGCCTCAAGGAGAGGAGTCCTTTATAAGGAAGCACGGCCTCAAGTTAAAGGGAAGGAGAAAGAGAAAGAGAGAAAGACACAGACATAGACAGAGACATGGACACAGAAGGAGGAACAGAAAGAGAAAGCTGTTTGCTGGCAGAGGGGGAAGACTTATACGGATTGCAAGCAAGAAGCAAGGAGGAATCAGCTGGGAAGGAAAAGCCAGGCTGAGCAAAGAAGCCAGGATTTGGGCTGTTGCAAGAGCAGGCCTTTACCAGAAGAGCTGTTCCCATGGGTGAGAGAGGAATCAGACTTTCAGAGGAAAGCTTGGCACAAAGCTTCTGAAGGGAGGAAGCCAGCTCAATGGAAAAACCTTTCCTCATCGTGCTGCTGCAATAAGAGGTATGAGAGTTATATTCCTACAAAGAAACCTTTGCCCTGTAAAAGTTCTTGTGGAAGAAGTGTGGAATCTCTAAGAAGGGAAAGCCCAGTTAATATTAAGGGGACACGTGGCCAGCGCTCCAGGCTAGGCCCGAGCCACTGGAAAGTATTAAGGGAAATATACAAAGCTCCAGAATACAATATTCCAGAGACTGTTAACACAGAATTAGACATACCAATTCCTGAGCCGATGCAAGTGGAACTGGTGGAACAGTTGCCAGATCCAGAGGAGATGGATTGCTCTCTCTGCATTTCCCATAGCACAGAGTCTTTGGAGGATGTATGAATGGCTTGTGGTATCTGCAGAGTGTCTATTATGTGCTGAGCAGAAGAATTATACAAATGTGCTTTAAACTAGAAGTTATGTTTGTGCCCTGCTACAACTGTGAAGTTAACAGTTTTCCTTAAACCTTGTGTTTTCTTTTGTGCCTGAAGTTAAGGACATTATTTTCAGTTGTGACCAATTTATGACCCCATGCGTAAAGGGAATAAAAGCCTTTTTCATCCCTACCACTCTGTTTTGATTGTTTGCTTTAAAGGATTGGAGTTTAAAACCACTGGACCAAGTTTCCTTGGTTCTTAAAATGGACTCTCCTATCTAATAATAATAATTTTATGCCACTCTACATCATCATCGATACAGCACTCACGATGACTGCCCAAATGAAACAAACAGCGATGGCAATATTCTTTAAATTAAAAACTATACAACACCTCAGACTGATTCTTTACACCCACAAATTCAGAACAGTAGTCCAGGCTTTGATTACTCCTCACCTGGACTACTTCAACAGTCTGATACAGGGCCTACCTAAAAAGACAATCCACCCTTTGCAACTTGCACAAAATGTAACGCGCCTTCAGGCGCCGACATCCAGGAGCCCCCACCACCACCAGCAGCTCTCCCCTTCCCGGGGATCGAGCCACCGGCAGCAGCAGGGGCCTGCTGACTCCCGACGCCCAATCCGGGCCCAGCAAGGGACTTTTAAATTTCGCGCCTTCAGGCGCCGACATCCAGGAGCCCCCACCACCACCAGCAGCTCTCCCCTTCCCGGGGATCGAGCCACCGGCAGCAGCAGGGGCCTGCTGACTCCCGACGCCCAATCCGGGCCCAGCAAGGGACTTTTAAATTTCGCGCCTTCAGGCGCCGACATCCAGGAGCCCCCACCACCACCAGCAGCTCTCCCCTTCCCGGGGATCGAGCCACCGGCAGCAGCAGGGGCCTGCTGACTCCCGACGCCCAATCCGGGCCCAGCAAGGGACTTTTAAATTTCGCGCCTTCAGGCGCCGACATCCAGGAGCCCCCACCACCACCAGCAGCTCTCCCCTTCCCGGGGATCGAGCCACCGGCAGCAGCAGGGGCCTGCTGACTCCCGACGCCCAATCCGGGCCCAGCAAGGGACTTTTAAATTTCGCGCCTTCAGGCGCCGACATCCAGGAGCCCCCACCACCACCAGCAGCTCTCCCCTTCCCGGGGATCGAGCCACCGGCAGCAGCAGGGGCCTGCTGACTCCCGACGCCCAATCCGGGCCCAGCAAGGGACTTTTAAATTTCGCGCCTTCAGGCGCCGACATCCAGGAGCCCCCACCACCACCAGCAGCTCTCCCCTTCCCGGGGATCGAGCCACCGGCAGCAGCAGGGGCCTGCTGACTCCCGACGCCCAATCCGGGCCCAGCAAGGGACTTTTAAATTTCGCGCCTTCAGGCGCCGACATCCAGGAGCCCCCACCACCACCAGCAGCTCTCCCCTTCCCGGGGATCGAGCCACCGGCAGCAGCAGGGGCCTGCTGACTCCCGACGCCCAATCCGGGCCCAGCAAGGGACTTTTAAATTTCGCGCCTTCAGGCGCTGACATCCAGGAGCCCCCACCACCACCAGCAGCTCTCCCCTTCCCGGGGATCGAGCCACCGGCAGCAGCAGGGGCCTGCTGACTCCCGACGCCCAATCCGGGCCCAGCACGGGACTTTTAAATTTCGCGCCTTCAGGCGCCGACATCCAGGAGCCCCCACCACCACCAGCAGCTCTCCCCTTCCCGGGGATCGAGCCACCGGCAGCAGCAGGGGCCTGCTGACTCCCGACGCCCAATCCGGGCCCAGCAGGGGACTTTTAAATTTCGCGCCTTCAGGCGCCGACATCCAGGAGCCCCCACCACCACCAGCAGCTCTCCCCTTCCCGGGGATCGAGCCACCGGCAGCAGCAGGGGCCTGCTGACTCCCGACGCCCAATCCGGGCCCAGCAAGGGACTTTTAAATTTCGCGCCTTCAGGCGCCGACATCCAGGAGCCCCCACCACCACCAGCAGCTCTCCCCTTCCCGGGGATCGAGCCACCGGCAGCAGCAGGGGCCTGCTGACTCCCGACGCCCAATCCGGGCCCAGCAAGGGACTTTTAAATTTCGCGCCTTCAGGCGCGCCCGCGACTGGCGGGCCCGCGCCTGAGGGCCTCGCCAGAGGGCCCTTTGGCGTGGCCCTTAGGCGGTGGCACATCGAAAAAACCCCAAGAAGCAACAAGATCTACTTCTAGTTGGGACACATTTCCAGCTGTCTCTGTTCCCTTTCCTGAACCGCAAGTATTACGAAATGCCATAAGATGTGTAATATTTACCCAGTAACTCCGTTGCCTGTTACATGTGTCAATGTATTTTACATTGCTAGATTTTACATCTACATGTTTCAGTGCTGATTCCATACTATTGCTAGTATCACCCAACTGCTAGACCTGATTTTGTTACCAATAATACATTCGCATGTATCACTGCTAATCTTACTATTGTAGCCAGTAGCACTTTACTGCCAGATTTTACATTATATGTATCAATGCTAATTTCATACTATTGCTAGTATCACTCAACTGCTATTTTGTGGCCAAAATCCATTTCCATGCATCAGTGCTAATCCTACTACTGACAACTGTGCCATACCTCATTACTGTCGCCAGTAATTCATCCTTACCCAAAAGTGTGAACTTATTATTACTGTTGGCAGTATATTACTCTGTTTTGTTCTCTGCTGAGTGTCACATTGTCTCATTATCCGCTGACGGACACAGTGCTTCATTGCTTGCTCGATGCTGTACTATTCCTGTCTTATACGCTGCCACATTGTTCCAAATACCTACTCATCGCCAGACAGTAAGTTTATACTCTGCGGATAGCTAGCACAATAGTCAATACCGGTCCCACTAATTACCCAGCAACAAACATCTCACATACTAGTTCACAAAAACATCACAAAATGCACCCATTTCTAGCCTTGGCATGTCTACACCTAGCCTCCTGGATCCCCCTTACAGCCCAAGCTTTTCACACATACACTAACCACATCCCGATACTCCACAGTGACGGAAAAAGATGGACGGAGAATCACCAACACCTCCCAAGAGAACCCAACGACACGCCTTACTCACATTTATTACACATCCCACTTCAACATCTCAAGAAGTCACATTTGGACCGTCAGCAACACCATCAAGCCCTGAAGTGTGCACTCATCAACGCAAGGTCAATACGTACAAAATGGCCAATAATTACCGATCTGGTCACAACCCATAATCTTGATATCATCATGATCACAGAAACTTGGCTATCAGAATCTGACAACGCAATCATCAACCAGATGTTACCCACAGGTTTTTCAGTCCACACATGCCATAGAACCAATCAGAGAGGAGGAGGAACACTCATTCTTGTCAAAACCTGCCTAGGCTTCCAGATGTGCAACTCAACCAGCACAGCCCACCTGGACTCCCTCACCATAACAAATAACACCTGCACGATCAACCTACTGTACCGAGCACCAACACCATCCTCAGAGGATCTTGCAACGATAATGGGCCTCGCCTGCAACTCAAACAGACCACGATCCCAGAACTGGATCCTAGGTGATTTCAACCTGCCTACGCTACATGAATCTCAAGCCTCTGCTTTCCTAGAAGCGTTACAAGATCTAGGATATGAGCAACTAGTCATTAATCCCACCCACGTCAAGGGAAACAAACTTGACCTGATCTTTGCCCCGCAGACGGATAAGGATACCACCCCACTAATACCACATACCATAACTCCTGTGCCATGGTCTGACCACAGCCTGATCCAATTCCAGATACCTATTAACACACACAATAAAAACTCCAACAAAACCAACACTGCCCACGAACCCTCCTTGAAGCGCTTCCGCCCCTTTAATAAAGAAGAGCTTAGAGAGAAGATCCTCCCACTCCTCAACAACATACCACACGACCTAGATGCATTGGTGTCCACCTGGGACGAGAGCCTCAAGACCATTGCATGCATACCAGCCACAAATAAAACAACAACAAAGAAACGAGAGCATGCACCATGGTATACCAAAGACCTCCGAGACTCACTCAAGTGCCTGCGCAGGCTAGAGAGAAGATGGCGTCGGTCTCACTCTACGGTTGCACAAGATACTTACATCGCTCATCTAAGAGTACACCGTGATGAATTAACAAAAAAGCGGAAACAATATCATTCCGACATCTTGAAGCGGTCACTAAACAAGCCCCACGACCTCTTCAATATAGTGAAATCTCTCATAAGAGAACCTCCTGCAGACCAGTCACAGATGCCACACCCCCAGGCATACTCCAACTATTTACAGTCAAAAATGGTCCAGACTACTACATCTGCAACCAACTACCTTCAACCTGAAGTGACCCAGGCTGGTACAACCTCGAACTCCGCGGAAAACAGCTCTCAGCATACCTTGCCCCAACCATCACCACTATACAAATTTGGCGTTACACTGGATCAACACCTGGATCTGAAAACTCACATAAAAAACACAGTAAAAACAGTATACATGAAAATAAAGACCTTAAAACATCTCCGACCGCTACTCGACTTCAGCGACTACCGATCGATCTATCAGGCATTAATATTACCTCATTTCGACTATGCCAACGTAATTCTACACGGTCTCCCTCAAGCAACGTTAGCTCCTCTCCAGCTTGCAATGAACACTGCTGCAAGAGTACTAACAGGGGCTTCACGGAGAGAGCACATAACGCCAGTACTGATGAACCTCCATTGGTTACCGGTTCAAGCAAGAACCCTCCACAAAGTTCTAACCTTAACTTTCAAAGCCTCAAACACTCTGACCCCCACAGCCCTCAGCAAGATGATACATAAAGTACCACAGAACAGAAACAGAAGAACCATGATGCAAAACACCCTAGAGGTCCCAAAAGTAATGACAAAATGCACAAGAACAACAACAAATAGGGCCTTTACGATTTACGCTCCCAGAGCATGGAATGCTCTCCCTACCTCTATTCGAAATATCACTTACCTAACCCACTTCAGGAAGGCAATAAAGCAGCACCTGTTCACTACATACTACCCTGAATCTAGCCTTAGTAACCATACATATGGCCCCCCAGACAATCTCTCATTACAAGTAAACAATCAGACTCAGCATGAAAAAGGATAATCAACTGATCGCTCAGAATGTACCCCAGTGTAAATAAGATGTAGATATGTTCTGCCTGAAATCAGGTACCAGTGTGATACAATGTATAGAGTTAAGAATTGTACATAGTTTCCCCCAGTTACGTCCAAGTTGATCTCCCTGTTTATTGTAAATACAACTCAAAGTTCCTTGTGTTGTATAGTTGATGTTAAATGTAAACCGCTCTGATCTAAAATAGAGCGGTATAGAAGAACTGTTAAATAAATAAAAAATAAATAAATAACGGCTAGGATTATTGCCAAAGCAAGAGTTATGGATCACATCACACCAATTCTCTATAATCTCCATTAGTTCCCCATCGCGTCCATAGTAAGATATAAAATGTTAGTCACAACATTTAAACTACACAATAACATCTCCCCCTCCTTTTTATCTACCTTGATCCAGCCGTAGTCTGATGCTAGATTGAGAAGAGCATCTACAAAGGACCTCCTAGCCTTGCCCCCTCCAGTAAGGAAAACCAAGAAAGCCACCAGCAACAGAGCCTTCAAATATTCTGCCCCGACCCTCTAGAACTCCCTCCCAGACTCCATTAGATCAACCAAGGACCTGCAAAGCATTTCATAAACTCCTAAAAACCCTACTATTCTCAGAATATTTTAACCCACCTATCTCACCGACACTGCCTCCTACTTCACTAACTACCACCCCCACACCCTCATATGTCTACACCTCTTTCTTACACTGTCTGCAACATATCACATTCTGTTTGCAATACATCATGTAAATATTTAAGACACAGCTACAACGATACAACTGTATAAGTGCCTAGCTGACCTGTACATTTTTTTTTTTTTTTTTAGTGCCATCAAGTCAGTGTTGACTCATAGCGACCCAGCTACCTCTGGGTTTTCTTGCAATGTATCACTGGAAGTAGATTGCCAGCCTTTTCTTCCAAGGCAATGGAGGGTAAAGTGACTTGGCCAAAGTCACAAGGAGTGCCAGTGGGAATCGAACCCTTGATCTTCTGGGTACTATAGTTTGCTGTATTATAATTTGAAATGTTCCCTGTAACAAAGTTTCTGTAATTTTTGTTCAATGTAAACCACCCTTGATCGTTGGAAGGGGTGGTATATAAGAGTCATTAAATAAATAAATAAATAAATAAATAATGTCATGCTAAATGCTGTGGTCAATGATCAGTAGACAGTGCTGAAATAGTGTATATTGTGTCCAGATGTGCCTGAGATGGACATGCCTCTATGTGCATACTGTGCATGGAGCAGAGACTCCTAAAGTTCACTCTGTGATTGCAGCTTAGGACAAAAGCACAGAATATGTACTGTTTCACGAACTCACAAAGGCCATCCCTCCATGTGCCTAGCTCCCAATAGGCTGCAGCTGCATCATGGGTGCTATTATGACAGTTGGCATTAATCAGGCCTCTCACCTATGCAGCCAGGTGTGTCCTGAGGCCTGGAGGCTCAGTCAGAGGTGAGGGTTGCTGCATACATACATGTGATGGAACTCTTCCTGGTGAGATTGTGTCTTCCTGGCTAACTTCAGTTAAACAAGCAGGTGTTATGGGAGCTGTACAGCAGTGTCATTTGGGAGGCAAGTGTAGGGACATGCTGTGGGGATGGGCCTTGATGATAGTGTAACTGGGACTTCATTTGAATATCACAGCTTTGGGGACAACATGTGCACAGGCACAGCTAGTCAGCCAGTGACTCCCACAGATTGCAGCTACGTACTGAAAACTAACGTTTTGCCCGTAATTGGTGCCTCACACAATTTGTGCAGTTGATGAAAAACTGCCCATGACATAAAGCCTGCATCACATGCATGCACAGTGCATTGTTGCAGTCCACAGTCCTCTGGAGACACCCAGACCCACACACACACATAGGACCCCACTGTCCAAAATAGCATGACTGCCAATGGTCCACTACGATCACTAATTCAGGGCTGCTGTCGGGGAGGTGCACACTGCCTACATGAATATGGTATCTCTGTGTGCTGTTTAATGGGTGAGAATGGATCTCTGTCTTACAAAGCAGCCCTTAATGCCAGCTTTAGCTGGCATTAAGGTTCCCAGTGGCTGCATCTGTAACTCACGGTACTGGGACTGCTGTTAGGGGCACACACACTGTCTCCACCCAGTTAGCAACCCTTCTCCACCCCTTTGCAACTTACCACCCAGTAACATGTTACCAGTCGATAAGCCTGCATTATCGGTTCTTCCCACAGTAGTAACTGCTACTGGACACCAATAATGCACACATATGGCACCTTTGTACCCTTAACGGTCCTTAGTAATCATATTCCTAAGAAGAGACAAAGTGATGGGGCCAGAAAGTATACATCCAAGGGTATAGAAAGTTCTGGCTACTCCACTGTCTGACCTTTTCAATGTCTCTTTAGTGTTTGGAGTGGTCCCAGAAGACTGGGGAAGGATAGATGTGGTCTTGTTACAAAAAAGAAGTAAAGAGGAGGTGAAGAACTACAAGCTGATTAGACTTACTTCTGTGTTGAGTAAATTAATGGAAATGTTGAATAGTGCAGTTTATAGAATCCAATGGATTGCAGGATCCAAAGCAGCACAATTTTACTAGAGGTGGTCTTATCAAACAAATTATTTCTTTCTCTGATCTGGTGATCAGAGAGTTGGATTGAGGAAGACTGCTTGATGTGGTGTATTTAGATTTCAGGAAACCTTTTGACTGAGTTCCGCATAGGCAACTTATTATTTTAGGACCCTTGGGATGGATCCTAAAGTGACTGACTGGGTTAGAAACTAGTTGAGTGGGAGGTAGCAAAGGGTAGTGTTAAATGATGTTTACTTTGAGGATAAGGACATTACCAATGGTATGCCAGAGAGATCTGTCCTTGGTCCAGTTTTTTAGACATTTTTGTAAGTGATGTTGTGGAAAGGCTGTCAGGTATAGTTAGCCTCTTTGTAGATAATCTGTTTATTTATTTATTTAACACATTTTTTTTATACCACCTTATCCTAAAATCACAGCAGTTTATATTACAACTCAAACCGTTACAGAGAATTCACATTGGAAACATAGGAAAGGGTGGCATACAGGGGATGCTTGGAGGTATAACTTATCTACAGCGAAACATATGTACAAATGCCAAGCGGCATGATAATAAGTATTTGGGTATTCACATGAAAGATGGTCCGGAATCTGGAGTGCTAGATGTACTCCCTGAAATGATGATACCAAAATCTGCAATAGGCTAGATCCCCAGAGGCTGTAGATAACATGAGGAGGGATCTACCAAAGCTTGAAAAACAGTCTAAAATTTGAAAGGTAAGATTTAATGCTAAAAAATATAGGGTCATGAATCTGGGCTGCAAAACCCAAGGGAATGGTACTGTATAGGAGATGATGAAGTACTTTATCCATGAAAGAAGACCAGGATCTGGGAGTGATCATATCTGATGATCTTAAGTTGGTCAAAAAGTAAAAAAGGTGATGGCTAAAGCCAGAAGGATGCTTGGGTACATAGGGAGAGGAATGTCCAGCAGGAAGAAGGAGGTGAGAGTGACTCCATATAAGTCATTGGTGAGACCTCATTATTGGAGACTGGCCCTTCAAAAAAGTATGGTGCAGAGGGTGGCTACATGGTCTTCCTCATAAAGTATATAGGCAAAGACTTAAAGATCTCAATATGTATACTTGGATAGAAAAGTTGACTCCATTGGCCAGACAGAATCCCCAACCACCTTCTCTGTGCAAGAGAGGAACACACAGGGAGGACTTACCCCAAACCTCCCAATAAAGCACACCTCATGCAAATTACACACGTAACTGGTACAATGTTCTCACACATTTCTTCTTTGCAAATAAGTTCCTTTATTATATCATTTTCTTGTCTCACAGAAGCAAGCTTACAGAGAGCATAACAATACTGACTAAATACAAAGCAATAAGCAATTGGGATTATTTCTCTCTTATGACAGGTCTTAGTACAGGGAGGAAAAGAAGGATATATGACCCTAACTACACTAAAAACAAGCTGGTGAAATCGTATTCACCAGCACAGAGGTGCACAGTACAGAGAATCAGAATCACACACACACACACACACATACATGCTGAACCAACAGTCATACAATGGGGAATTGCAGCTTACTTCACCTTTGTGACGTAGGATACAAATTACCACCATTAAAGAGTTCTGACACCTTATATAGTTTTTTTTTCTAAATAGTCCCCTTGTTTTTCCTTTTCTAAGACATCTGGATTTTCTCTTCTGTCATCCCTCCTTTGTTCCTGTTGTGTCTGAATTCATTCCTATTGACCTGTTGACCTTTTGTATACTCATGTCTGCAACTATCGGCCTGGGCCTTGTCAGATTTCTTCCTTGTTATCTGACCTCTGTCCCACTTATTCAGCTCTTTACCTGGTTTGTTTTCGTACCCCTCATTTTCAAGAAATATATCATTTTAGCTCTCTGTGTCTTCTGACATTTTACCCTGGACCCCATGCTAAGCTGGCATATTTACCTCTTGTGATGCCCTCTGTCCATGCCCTGCTGATAAGTGTGTTTTTTCTCACATTTGATGTCACCTAATACCTCTGGCAACTCACGTAGCACTTCTGTACAATTGCCAACATTTAGATCCGTTCTATTAACCCTTTCTCCTATGGCCCCCATAGGTGGGAGAGGGGATATATAATACAGACATTTAAATATATCTGTAGTATAAATACACAGAAGCAGGCCTCTTTCAATTGAAAGGAAGCTCCAGAACAAGGAGGCATAGGATGAAGGTGAAAGGAGACAGACTCAGGAATAGTCTAAGGAAACATTTCTTTATAGAAATGGTGGTGGATGAATGGAATAACCTCCCAAAGGAGGTGGCAAACACGAGGATTATTTCTAAATTCAGGAAAGCATGGGAAAAGCACCAAGGATGAGACTGTAGAGCTCAATAGTTGGTATGAATGGGCAGAGTGTTTAGGCCATGTGTTCTTTATCTGTCATCATTTTCTATGGAGGTAATATTGAGTCTGCGATGATCGCCATGGGTAAACAAATCCAGATATTCAGCAGCAATATCCAGATAGTGGCTGCCACTGGAGATCAGAATAGATTGGTGAGATTCAGGCACAATCTGGATAATGGTGATATTCAACCACTATCCAGATAACACTTAGAACAGCTTTTTTGCTGTCCTAAGTTATCTGGATAGTGGCGCTGAAAATCACAGCTCTATGGATCACTCAAGTGTCTATCTCAGCTCTGCCCCTAGATTGCTCCCAAACTATCCTGGCACTAATTGGATAAGGCTGAGGCAATTTGTTGAGATATTCAGCAGAATTATCCAGATAGTGTTGCTGAATATCTTTCACAGTGGGACTCATCTGATTAGCAGATGCTGCTAACCAGATAAGGTTTTTTACTGTAAATACCGGCCCCATGTTTCTATGTAACTGTTCATAGCTAATCAGTGATCTAACAAAACCGAAGAGTTCATGGTACAAAGAGGCTTAGCCTTCTTTGCCTGAGGAACAAGGCCAGATCACTTGCATACATTTTTTCTCACACCCTTTCTAAAGCCTTCAAAATGGCCTCCTTTTTTCTGATTTTCTCTTTCAGAATATAATATTATAACAAGTATAGTTGAAATACTTCCATGATAAGGTTCATAAGGTTAGTCTTAGAATCTCCACAGGGTCACCTCCATCTCTTCTCCTTCTTCACTCTCAAATCCTTCTTTCAACCTCTGTAACCCTTTTTTTCCTTTTCTCAAACGGCTTAGAAGGAAACTGAACATCTCTCCTCCTCCAAACTTACTACCTGCTCCTCTGATCTCATTCCCTCCCATCAACTAAGCTCTATCTCTCCCATAGTTGTCCTTTCCCTCTGTCATATCCTCAGTCTATCACTTTTCATTGCAACTGTTCCTGTAGCCTTCAAATATGGTCACATCTCTCCTTAAAAAACCTTCACTAGACCCTACCTGCTCTACCACTTATCGGCTTATCTCCCTCCTTTCACATTGAAACTACTTGAACATACAGTTTGCAGCCGTGGTCTTGGCTTTCTGTCCTCTTTTTTTTAAATTGAAGTTTCAAAGATTTAAACAAATCAATATGTGTCAAGGTCATGCCAAAATACAACACATCTGAAAAAGGGAAAACCCCCCCAAAAATACATACTATAGCATGGCATTTGTCCACATCATGAGAGACTTAGGAGTACGTTTATACATTTGTAATAAAAGAACAGTAATATTGGAGGTCCAACGAGGGCAGCAAAGGGACCCCCCCCCCCCCATCCAAAAGAACAGTGGGCAATTAATTTAGAGAGATACCATCATCTTTCTATCTAATATAAACTTTTCTAACTGTACAGAATCAAAATAAAAATGTACATCCTTCTCTGGCATGTGACAAAACATTTACAGGGATAGCGGAAGACCAAAAGTTGCTCCCTTATCTATAACCTTAGATTTAAATGCAAGAAAAGTCCTCCGATGCATCTGTGTACTCTGAGAGACATCAAAAAATATGTTCAACCGGTGTCCACAAAAGATTTTATCCTTGTTCCTAAAAAAGGACTTCAGTATCTCAATTTTATCCTTCACAGAATGGAAGGAAACTTTCAATATTATCAGTAGAGTCCTCAAGGAATTTAATCAAATCCCTGTTTACATTAAGGGAAATTATATCTACTCCCTCCCCCCCTATCCATCAGCCACTTGCCTGAAAGTAAATAGTAACATTTCTGAATAACTATCATATCAAAGAAAAGCAAAATTTCCTTAAAATATTTATCCAACAAAATTTCAGCTGATAACAATGAAGATTTAGGAAAATTAAGGATGCGAAGGTTATTAACTCTAGTATAATTTTCCAAAGCCTCTAATTTACAGTGAATTGATAGTGAGTTACTGATGGCAGCAACACTTGTCTGCTGTAAATTATGCATTTGACCCCCTAATTTAGAAATGTTTTTGGCTACCTCCAGCAGCCCACTATTTATTTATTTAATGTATTTTCTATACCGCGCTCTTTCAAATCAGCGCGGTGTACAGTCAACAAACTTGTGCAGTGCAGGCAGGGCCCACACTCGACTTACAGAGAAAAGGGATTTTTACATGGGCTAACGGTAACTATCAAGCTCTTGAAACTTTTATATGGAAACAAAGAGACTTGACAGTAGAAGTAAGCTTAGAATCTATATTGGCCAGAGCTAACCAAACATCCTTCAAAGTAACTTCCTCAGCTGATGTTTTTAAATCACTTAAACCTTCTCCTAAAGCAACCCGTTTTGGTAAGGGACCGGGAATAGCAGGCAAAACGTATCAGTTACAGGAATAGTCAGAATAGTTGAAGACATTTGTGGCATTGGGAATGGGGTGGTGATCTCTTGTTGGAGCTGAGTGAAGGCCTATCATGAGACACTTGCTGTTCCAGGAGAGTAAGAAAATGCCTATCCAGAGGGCCTATCGCTTTACCCTCAGAAGTTAACAACGCGGCAACCTCAGGCATTTTTTGCTTTGTGCTTTCCTATCCCCCAGGAGGTGCAAAGAAAATCCAGCACACTACCTAATCAATTCAGTTCACAACACGTCCCTTTAAGTCCAAACAGCCCTTACTGTGCCACTAGTGCACCAAAAGGGCACCAAAGGGATGTGTTGAACCTCTTTGAGCCCACCTCTTTGGGCCATGGCCCCAAGGGCCTCAAAGGCTGTTGGTAAAAGGCTGCAGGACCCATTCTCAGATGTTCAGGGCCAGTGAGGTGACCAACCTGCTGTCTCCAAGCTCACCGCAGTTCCCACTGATGACTCACTTTCACCAGCGGCACAGCTCCAGCCGCTATCTCCTCTCACAACTCTGCAGTCTGTAGTCCCAAGGGCCCCAGAGGCTGATGTTAAAGGGTTGCATAATCCACTGTCAGATGTTCGGGGCTGATGAGGTGATCAACCTACTGCATGCCTTGCTGATGACTCTCTTTAACTAACGGCACAGCTCCAGCAGCTACCTGCTCTCACAGCTCCCAAGGGCCTCAAGGTTGATGTTAAAGGGCTGCGGGACCCACTCTTGGATGTTTGGGGATAGGGAGGTGACCATCTGCTTCCTGCAGGCTCACCACAGTTCCCACAGATGACTCACTTTCACCAGTGGCACAGCTCCAGACGCTACCTGCTCTCACAGCTCTGCAGTCTCTAGTCCCAATGACTCTGCAGTTTCTAGTCCCAAGAGTGGGCTGCAGGACCCACTCTTAGATGTTTGAGGTTAGTGAGGTGACCAGCCTGCTGTCTGCAAGCTTGCCATAGTTCCCACTGATGACTCACTTTCACCAGCGGCACAGCTGCAGCTGCTACCTGCTTTCACAGCTCTGCAGTCTCTAGTCCCAAGGACTCTGCAGTCTCTAGTCCCAAGAGTGGGCTGCAGGACCCACTCTTAGATGTTTGGGGCTAGTGAGGTGACCAGCCTGCTGTCTGCAAGCTCACCGTAGTTCCCATTGATGATTCACTTTCACCAGCGGCACAGCTCCAGCTGCTACCTGCTCTCACATCACTGCAGTCTCAGATGTTCGGGGCCAGTGAGGTGACCAACCTGCTGCATGCCCCACTGATGACTTGCTTTAACTAACGGCACAACTCCAGCCGCTACCCGCTCTCACAGTGCCAGTCTCTCCCTTCTGCAGGCTCACCGCAGTTCCCGCTGATGACTCACTTTCACAAGTGGCACAGCTCCAGTCGCTACCCACTCTCACAGTTCCGCATTCTCTCCTTTCTGTCCTCTTAAGCCATTCTGGATCCACTGAAATTTGGCTTTTGTCCTCTACATTCTAGAGAAATGGCCCTTGCCAAAGTCTCCAGTGATGTGTTTCTGGGAAAATTCAAGTGCCTCTACTTTATCCTCATCCTTCTTGACCTAGCTGTTGCTTTTGACACTGTTGATCTCCACCTTCTCCTTGATACCCTGTTGTTGCTTGGATTTAGGGACTCTGTTTGTCCTGGGTTTTTTTCTTCTCTCTCCCATCCACTTTTAGTATATGTTCTGGTGGATCTTCCTCCACTGCTATCCCACTTTCAGGCACTATACCTTGGGATTCTGTCTTGGGACCTCTTCTTTTTTCTCTCTATACTCACTCTCTTGGTGTTCTGATTTCCTCCCATGGTTTTCTGTACCATTTGTATGCTGATGACAATCAGATATACTTCTCTGTACCTGAAATATCTCAACGAATCCAAGCCTATCTCTCAGCCTGCTTGTCTGACATTGTACCTGGATGTCCTCCATCTGAAACTGAAAATGGGCAAGGGGGAGAACCTTATCTTTCCCCCTAAACCCACCTCTTTCTCTTTCTGTGAATAACACTGTCATCCTCACTGTTTCCTCGGCTCACAATCTTGGTGTCATCTTTGACTAGTTGCAGATAGCTTGGGTTAACTGTTAGCCCAGTTTAGTAAACATACCCCTTTGTGACTTTAATTGAGGAGAACAGCAGCAACAATAAAAAGTTTTCTTTTCTGTTGCAGTTAAAATGCCTGAATGAACCAAATTGTTCATGAACTAAGGCTAAAATTTAATAGAAGTTTCAGCCATGTAATTCTGTTTTTTTTATTTTTATTATCACATTTTCCAAAATTATCACAAGAACAATCTTGTTAGAGAAAAAGGCTTACAAACAAGAAAAAAATGCTTGAACAAAAAGGTATTGCTACATTCCCTAATTGCAAAGAAATGCCAAACAAGTCCACAAAGAGGGAAGCATTACACAATGCAAAGGAAATAAGAAAAGAAAGAAAATAATTAAAATAAGGCATGATAATAATCTTAATTTTGATTAGTACCCCATGGAGCCACCTTTGGCGGTAAGGAACTAGGGATGGACCCTAAAGTTACTAACTGGGTTAGAAATTGGTTGAGTGGGAGGCAACAAAGGACACAGGCAAATGGAGTTACGATAGAGATGTTTAAATACCTCCGTGGCATAAATACACAGGAGGAGAGCCTCTTTCGATTGCAAGCAAACTCTGCTATGAGGGGATATAGGATGAGGGTGAAAGACAATAGACTCACGAGTGATATGTGGAAATATTTCTTTATGGAAAGAGTGGTAAATGCATGGAATAGTCTCCTAGTGAAGGTGGTAGAGATGAGGACAGTATCTAAATTCAAAAAAGCTTGGGACAAACACAGAGTATCTCAAAAGGAAAAAAGGGGGTGGTTGTAGTAGTTGATGTGGAAGGGCAGACTAGATAGGCCATGCATTCTTTTTCTACCATCATGTTTCTCTGTTTCTATGTCTTGCGACCAATCTAGAAGTTATGAAAGCAGAAAGTTGTTTTGTCTCCAAGAACATATAATTATTCCCCCACAGTTTAATCAAACATTTATAGGGAAAATGAAGAAAGAATAACCCTCTCAGTTGGGAAACAGCAGGTTTTACAAAAGAAATTGCTTCCTTTTGTCTTATCCAAGACATATCTGGAAACATCCTTACTCTACAGTCCATAAAGTTGGGATTTTTACATTCAAAAAACATACTAAGCAACCAGTCTCTGTCTGGATCCAGAGCCAGAGTAACTAATAAAGTAGCAGCAGGAGGTGGTTCAGATTTAGATGTTTCCAGGAAAACTGAAAAATTCAAATGGTGACTGTTCTTGCCCTCCTAGTGGTTTTAACTTAGCCATCAGCAGAAACCAAGAAACCAAGGCAATTGACTCAGAAGAAATCTTCAAAACTTCAATTAGGACTCTTTTAAAAAGTTCCAAAGCAGAGAACGTCTAAGGTTAGCCTTCTCTTTGAGTTTTCCAAGGATTCCAGTTTTTTTATGAATCATATAACACCCCCCCCCCCCATCAGGAGGGAGCAGATATATATCCTCAGACTCCTACAATAGTATAGATGTAATTCAAGTGTAGTCAGGGTAGCCAAGGGAGTAGTCAGTTTCTCTCTCACTGGTGAGAGAAGAACAGAAAAACAATAGCCTCGCCTTATCTTCTTCCACCGTGAAGTAAAGAGAAGCATAAGAGGAAAATAAATTCTTTTTTTTAAATTCTTTATTTTCGTTTTATAACAACAAAGGAAAGGAAGACATACAGCTAAAAGACAGATACATAGAATGTGATACATACACCAAAGTAAACCCCTGCCACCCCCCTCCCCCCTGCTTCTTCTCTAGAAAACTAATCATTCCCGAAGCGGGCGTGTACGGACATTATTGTGTTACAAAACCTAACGGTGATCTGAAACATGATGAGTGCACATTAAACAGACATGTCGGAACAATGAGCAGATTGTACATAATCATTGAGCATCTGCCATTTGGACAAGCGAGAGTGAGTTTGGGTATGGGGAATAGCTCCCCGAGATATCTGCTCATATTTACTATATAAGCAGACGAGGTTCCATCATTCATTGACAGTAAGTCGAGAGCTATCCTTCCAATTCCTCGTGATTAAACATATGGCTATACCCAGCATGAAATCAAGGAGAAAGCGACCCTTCTTAGGAAGAGAGGGGACCTCCGCCACTGAGCGGAGTCCCACAATCTTCCAAGAGAGAGGCTCGTGAAGGTGTAAGATAAATTGAATACGACCCCAGACCCGCCCCCAGTAAACCTGTAGTTGAGGACATTCATAAATAACATGAGCGAGGGTTCCCACAGCAGTATGGCAAGACCAACACTGGTCCCTAGCAGTTGTGTTCCATTTGGCTATTTTTTCTGGAGTATAAAAGCATCTATGTGCAAAAAAGAAGAGAGTTTGGGTAACTGAGGCAGACCGGGAAACCCGCACTACTTTGCTCCAGAAAACGCTCCATTGCACAGGGGTTAAAGTGGTTTGCAGTTCGCGCTCCCAGGCTTGTTGGGCTCTAAAAGTGGCAGTATCTGTACCCTGACATAATATTTTATAAAAGTTAGAGGCTACCCCATGTGTACTACTAATAGAGTGAACTAGTTCTAATAGCCCGTCCTCAGTAGGGACAGAGGGCGGCATGATTTGAGCACTTTTGAGGCAGTGTTGAAGCTGCATCAATTGAAAGTAATGTTTCGCTGGTAACGCAAATTCCTTTTGTAAATCAGAAAAGGTTTTCCAACGAGCTGCCGAGAAGAGCTGTTGGGGTGTCCAGATCCCCCTAGAGTACCAGGGTTTCCATGCTATCGTTCTATTTAGGACTTGAATTCTGAGGTTATTCCACAGCGGGAGTCCGTCCTGAGGACATACGTTTGGGCCCAGTGATAAAATGAGAGTGTTAAAGGCCGCAAGAGTATCGACAATCATTGGGGGATGGCGGGTGTCTACTTGATGGGACATACCGGGGAGATGGGTCAACGGAATTGGGCTACTAAGCTCCTCTTCTATATCAAGCCAAACTGGTCTGCTGTCTGTTGAGGCATCTAGCCATCGGGCACCTTGTTTAAGTAGGAAGGCTTGATGATATCTGAGAAAATCAGGAAATCTGGTACCCCCTAGTTCCTTTGCAGACTGTAGTTTTTGTTTGGCTATCCTTGGTGGTTTGCCCTGCCAGAGATAGCGGACGAGAAGGCCCTCAATATCTTTGTAAGTGTGTAGCGGGAGTAAGCATGGCAGCATTTCTAAAATGTAGTTCACTTTGGGGACTATCATCATTTTCACAGTTTCTAGGCGGCCCCACCATGTAAGGGATAAGGGAGACCAACGGTTTGTGAGCTCACGGACTTTGGAGACTACCTCTTTGGCATTAAAACTGATAGTGTCTTCTAAAGGAGAACAGTAATGGACCCCAAGATATTTCACCATGCGGGATTGCCAAAGGAAAGGAAAGGCCTGCATGTCAGCCTCATGTACCCAGCGGTTCAGTGGGAATGCTACAGATTTGGTCCAGTTAATTTTATAGCCCGATAATTGCGAGTATCCATCAATCAGAGCCAAGACAGCTGGAACCGAATCAAGGGATACGAAAAGCATAAGGTCATCTGCATATGCAGAGAGTTTAATCTCTCTGTGACTGAAGGGGACACCTCGAATACGTGCGGACTGTCTAATAAGGAGGGCGAGGGGTTCAAGAGCTAGATCAAAGAGCATTGGTGATAGGGGGCAACCTTGACGCGTGCCTCTTTGGAGATTAAAAGGCTGAGACTTAATGGCATTTACACAAATACTGGCGACGGGTTGAGTATACATGACTTGGAGGTATCGAAGGAAGCCCTCCCCAAAGCCATACCATCGGAGAACTGCAAATAAGAAGGGCCATTCTAGGCGATCAAAGGCTTTTTCAGCATCTAGGGAAAGACCCACCCATGGGTGATCTAGATTGGCAGCACTGGATAGCACATGGCACAAGGTCCGAGCATTGTCAGCGGTGGATCGGCCGGGTATAAAACCGCATTGGTCGGGATGGATTAGGGTGGCCATCCTGTCAGATAGCCGGGTGGCCAAGATCGTTGCGAAGATCTTATAATCGGCATTAAGTAGGGAGATTGGACGGTAGTTGGCGGTTAGCAGCGGGTCTCTGCCTTCTTTCTCAAATACTACCACATTAGCTGCAGAAAAGGATCCCAAAGAGGATGTATCTACCGCAAGGGCAGTAAAATAGAGTTTTAAGTAGGGAACTAGATCTGCACTGAACGTTCTGTAGAATTCGGACGGGAGACCATCAGGCCCTGCGGCTCGACCCGAGGCTGTTCGTTTTAGGGCAGATTGGATCTCTGAGGTAGAGAAGGGTTCATCCAGCGCATCCCTATCAGCTTCAGAGAGGGTCGGCCGCTGAATACCAGAAAGCAATTGCTCGAAGGTCTCTGATGAGAACTCACATTCAGATTGATATAGGCGGGTATAGAAATCCCGAAAGAGTTCTACAATATCGGAGTCTGTGGTCAATATGCCCCCTCCCTGTGGGGCTCGAAGGGCCGCTACACGTTTGGCTTCTTTTGACCTTTCAAGGCGTTGGCTAAAAGTCGACCGGCTCGGTTGTTTTCACGATAGTATGTCCCTCGTTGAAGCTCAATACTCTTAGAAGCTGCAGTTGAGAGGATTGCATTATATTGAAAACGGAGACGCTGTAGGCGAATTAAGACACATGGATCAGTACGTGAAGTTAGAACTCGTTCGCCTGCTTTGATTTGTTGGTCTAGTATGAGTAGCTGCTGTTTGCGTTGTTTCCGCAGGCGGATTTGATAGCTAGTGATCGTTGCTCGAATGGCCGCTTTGAAACCCTCCCACCAAGCCCAATTCGCAGTATCCTGGGGTAAATTAAAATGGAAGTAATCCTGTATGGCTGCTCGAATTTCTAACTGGAACTCTGGCTGAGTTAACAGGGCTCTATCAAAGAACCAGGCCCCCGAATTCCCTTGGGGTGCAGTAGTGTGTAATTGAAAAGAAATAGCAGCATGATCTGAAATATGTTGGGAGTGAATCTTTGCAGTGTCCACCTGAGGAACTAACAGTTTTGATAGTAGAAAGAAATCTATGCGAGACTGGGATTTGTGAGGGGAAGAGAAGAAGGTAAAGTCAAGCTCATTGGGGTGTAGTAACCTCCATAGATCAACTAAAGCAAGATCTTTGATCAAAGAGGTAAGCGTGGTGTGACTCTTGGGGGGACCACTTGTCCTAGGCGGCTGTTTGTCAATCAGGGGATCAAGAACTAAATTGAAATCCCCCCCTATTATCAATGAAGTATTAGCAGAGGCCTGTGCAACCTGAGCAATGGTAGCAAAAAAGGCAGGGTCATCCACATTAGGAGCATAAAGGCATATACATGTAACTTCAAGGCTACCTATCTTGAGGTGAACTCTGGACCATCTACCTGCTGTATCTGAGCTAGTCGCAATAATAGTAGCATGCAGAGATTTCCTAACCAGTATGGCAACCCCACATTTCTTAGAAACGGCTGGGGAATAGGCGGCCACCATGTAAGGTTTAATATTGAGTTTAAGAGTTTCCTTCGAATTTAAATGCGTTTCTTGGAGGAAAATCAGGTCCGCAGCTTCATGACTTAGATAGCTTAGGATTTTCTTCCGTTTTATCGGATTATTGATTCCTTTTACGTTCAATGAGAAAATCTTACATGGTGCCATCAATCGGTAATAGACATTTTAGGTAAGGGCGCTTGAAAACATACAACATAATCAGAATCTGTGCAACAATGACATAATCACCGAATATGCTGGTTAATACACCCCATATTGAAAAGTATGTACCAAAGTAACTTAGAGAAGAAGCAAAACCCCCAATGAATATGGCGACCATATGTCTGCGGGAGGAGGCCCTAGAGAGGAAGATAGAAACATGAAAAAAAGAAAAGAAACACCAGAGTCCATAATTAACACTGTCTCTGATTCTCATCGAGGCTACTGTGGGTAGATGGAGTCGGGTCACAGATATCATCAAAATAAGGCAACAAACCGCCCTCGCCAGACTCTTTGCTGAGCCGCGGCAAATCCAATATGGCAGGTACAGCGGATATGAGAATACTTGCAGGAATATTCTGGAAGTCAGCGCATCAAGTCGGCTTCTTTAGAATCCAAAAACTCCGCTAGTAGATCAGGGTCCTCAAATGTTCTTGTCTGATTGTGAAGCGTGACTCGGAGCTTGGCCGGATACATCAGGCCATAGCGTGCTTGTAGTTGTTGAAGCCTCGGCCGGAATTCCAGAAAGCGCTTTCGGCGGTCGACCGTGGGTTTAGCCAAGTCAGGATAGAAGGAGATCTTGTGGCTCTCAAACTCCATATGGCCCTTTGCCCGAGAGGCACTGAGAATTTGCTCCACGTGTTGATGTCTCAAAAGTCGAAAGATGATAGGCCGCGGGGTCTTCCTGTTGAGCGTTATGTTTGTGGGTACACGATGGGCGCGATCGATCTCCAATTCTTTGGTAAAGGTGATTTGGAGCAGGGAAGGGAGGATTTTACATAAAAACTCTTTCATGTCTCCCGATTCCGCTCCCTCCGGTATGCCCACGAGTCGTAGGTTGTTGCGGCGCGCTCTATTATTGCCATCTTCCACTTCTTTCTGCAAGGCCCGTACCTGGCGTTCAACTTTGTCGAGTTTGGACAACCGGGCCGCATGGGAGTCTAATATGCTCTCCATTTTGTCCTGACGCGAAGAGAGCCCCTCTGGCCTGCCCTGCAGTACACCAAGATCTTCCCGCAGCGCTCGGAGTGCTTCACCGTTTGACTGCACGAGGTCCATAACCACACAAATCTCTGCGAGGATTTCCTGCTGCATTTCGGGGCCCTCGCGCAAAGCCAGCCCCTTCTGCGGGGACGGGGGTTCAGTTTTGGAGCGTTTGCCGTGAGAAGCCGCTGGAGATCCAAATTCCAGGCGCGTGGGTTTGGTCCCCACCATCTCACCAATGTGCCCCGGCAAGATCAGAGCAGAAGTTCAAGTATGTCCGGTGTTAATTCAGGATTCTGAGTAGGCCTCTCGGGAGCCTCAGCGTTATGCGACCATCCCGCTGGACATCGGGCTCCGCCCCCCCAGAGGAAAATAAATTCTAAAAAAGGGATTGGATATAGGACCCACTGCCAGGGTGATGTTACCCAAGTTGCATGATATAGGAATTTAGTTAAAAAATCAAGCTCCCAAACCAAAGAGTAGTAAAAGATTAAGGGATATGTTTACTAAACCATCCTAATGTTACCGGCGCTAGTTGCAGCGATAATGTGAAGAATGCCATATAAGGAGTGGGCGTTCCAGTCCTAAGGTAGCAAGAATCTGTATCGCACGACAGTGGGCGCCATGGCACGTTAACACGAGGGAGGAATGGCTCAGTGGTTGGGATAGGTTACCTCATGCCGGAGGGCCGGGGGTTCAATTCCTGCATGGGGACAAGTAACCTCAGGCCGGAGGGACTGGGGTCTCTAGTCCCATGGCTGCTGCTTGTGGCCTTGGGCAAGCCGCTTAACCCTCAATTGCCTCAGGTACACTTAGATTGTGAGCCATGCGGGGACAAGGGAATAAAAATTTTTTTTAAAAAGTACCTGTTAGTATACATGTAAACCGCTCTGATGCATAAGTAAGCGTAGTTACTCACCTGTAACAGGTGTTCTCCAGGAGCAGCAGGAATCAGTCCTCACATATGGGTGACGTCGGCGCCGACGGAGCCCTCGCGGAGCAATTTTCCCCAGCTTTCAAAGAAAGCCTTTGGGAATTGCAGCGCGCATGCGCGGTCCCCTTCCCACCCAAGGGTGCCATCTTAGCCAGTCAGATGACATAGCTAAAAGACAGCAAAAAATTTGCAAAAACTAAAGCAGATGATTGCAACTCCAAGGGGAGGAGGGAGGGTTGTGAGGACTGATTCCTGCTGCTCCTGGAGAACACCTGTTACAGGTGAGTAACTACGCTTTCTCCAGGACCAAGCAGGAAGTCAGTCCTCACATATGGGACTCCCAAGCTTAAGGCTACCGGAGACCCTAAGCACAAAAATAAGCTCCCTCTAGCTCAGTAGCACAGAAGGAAGGAATCTTCGCTGAATTATTACCCACCGGTAGCCCAACATCCGGGATGGAGGGTAGGAGTTGCTCAAACCTCGAAGAGATTTCGGAGGACCGCCTGTCCGAAAGCACTGTCCCTGCGGGACTCCCTCTCGAGGCAGTAATGGACCGCAAAAGTCTGGCTCGAAGACCAAGTAGCGGCCCGGCAGATGTCTGCCAATGGAACAGAGCGGAGGTAAGCCACTGACGTAGCCTTCGCCCGAACACAATGAGCCGTGACCCGACTTTCTAACGAGAGTCCGGCTGCTCCATAAGCCCAAGCGATACAGTCAGCAACCCAGATGGACAGAGTACGCTTGGAGACAGGGAGCCCCAATTTATTGGGGTCAAAAGACACAAAGAGCTGAGCAGCTTTGCGGTGCTCCCGCGTACGGTCAAGGTAGAAGTTCAACGCCCTTCTACAGTCCAGGGTATGCAGGACCATTTCAGCTCGGCTGGAGTGTGGCCTGGGAAAGAAGGTCGGAAGTACCACCTCCTGATTGATGTGAAAAGGGGAGACTACTTTTGGAAGAAATTTTGGGTGAGTCCGTAGGACTACCCTATTTTTGTAGAACCGAGTGTAAGGGGGATCAGACACGAGGGCCTGTAGTTCACTTACGCGTCTAGCGGAAGTGAGGGCTATCAAGAATAAGGTTTTCCAAGAAAGAAAACGGAGAGGACAGGTAGCCATAGGTTCAAAAGGCGGACAGGTGATCCGCTGCAAAACCACATTCAGATCCCAGTCAGGCACTGGCGGGCGCAGAGGTGGTTTAAGGAGAAGGAGACCTCGGAGAAACCTTGCCACGAGAGGGTCGTTGGAAAGAGGTCTGCCATCCACCGGCACATGATGTGCTGAAAGAGCACTGAGGTGAACCTTGACGGAGTTGGACTTAAGTCCAAGATTAGAGAGGTAGAGCAAGTACTGCAAGACCACCGACACCGAGCAGGAGAAGGGATCCAGAGACTGCTGGGTACACCAAACGGAAAAACGACGCCATTTAAGGGCGTAGCATTTGCGGGTAGAAGGTCGCCGGGAAGCTAGGACGACCTCTTCCACCTCTGCCGGCAGGAGAAGGGACTACCCTTTTAGCAGCCAGGCCATCAGATGTAGAGATCTGAGGTTGGGGTGTAGCAGGGACCCCTGATCCTGTGTTAGGAGATCTGGTTGAAACCCCAGAGGGAACGGAGCCTCCACCGCCAGTTGCAGCAGGAGTGGAAACCACGGCTGTCTGGGCCACCGAGGAGCTATCAGGATCATAGAAGCTTTGTCTCGGAGAACCTTGAAAAGAGTTCGAGAGATTAGCGGTATGGGAGGAAAGGCATACAGAAGGCTTTTCGACCATGAGAGCAGAAAAGCATCCGCCGCTACTCGGAGGGGATGCGGCTGCCGAGAGCAGAAACGAGGAAGTTGCCGGTTGAGAGGACTGGCAAAAAGATCCAGCGTGGGGAGGCCCCACTTCAGAAAAAGTTTCTGAACTACCAAGGGATCCAGTCGCCACTCGTGCAGCTGGAGGATTCTGCTGAGTTTGTCCGCCAGGCAATTTTCTTGGCCTGGGAGATAAACTGCCTTGAGAAGAATGCCGCGGCTGATGGCCCAAGAGCAGAGCCTCTGCGCTTCCCGACAGAGAAGGAAGGAGCCCGTGCCCCCCTGTTTGTTCACGTAGAACATGGCAACTTGATTGTCCGTCTGGACAAGGACGGACCGGCGAGAAGTCAGGTGGGAGAAAGCCTTGAGAGCCAGACGGATTGCTCTGAGCTCCAGGAAGTTGATCTGCTGCACAGACTCCCACGAGGTCCAGAGACCTTGAGTACATGCCCCTTGGCAATGCGCTCCCCATCCCAGGAGAGAAGCATCGGTCATCAGTACTTGAGCAGGCGGAGGAGATTGAAAAGGCATTCCGAGTACCAGGTTCGGCTGATGAAGCCACCACTGCAGAGAAGAGGCCAGCGGGCCGGAGATCTGCACTAAGTTGGCGAGGCCGCCCGTGGCCTGTTGCCACTGCTTGCGAAGGCACCACTAAGCAGGCTGCATATTTAGGCGGGCGTTGGGGGTCACGTGGACGGTGGAAGCCATATGGCCGAGTAGTCTCAGAAAGCGCCTGGCCGAGATCAGGGTCTGGCTGCGAAAACGGCTGGCTAGGTCCATGAGCCGCTGAGCTCTGTCAAAAGGCAGGAAAGCTCGCGCCTGAAGAGTGTGCAATCTTGCGCCGATGAACTCGAGATCTTGCGAGGGGAGCAAAGTGGACTTTGCGAAGTTTACGACAAAGCCCAAGTACTGGAGAAGAGTCACAGTGCGGTGCGTGGCTTGTGTGACCTCTTGAGAGGACGATGCTCTGATGAGCCAGTCGTCTAGGTAAGGAAAGACATAGAGGCCCTGAAGCCGGAGATAAGCCGCCACCACCGCGAGACATTTTGTGAAGACTCGTGGTGCGGAGGATAGGCCAAAGGGCAGTACTCTGTACTGGTAATGATTTCCTGCCACCACAAACCTTAGGTATTGGCGGTGGCTTGGGTGGATGAGGATGTGCGTGTAGGCATCCTTTAGATCCAAGGAGCATAGCCAATCTCCCTGCTGGAGGTAGGGCAGAAGGATTCCAAGGGTAAGCATCTTGAACTTCTCCCGCACGAGGAACTTGTTGAGGTTGCGCAAGTCCAGGATGGGTCTGAGGCCTCCTGTTCTTTTTGGTATTAGGAAATACCTGGAATAAAAGCCTTGACCTCTCAGGTGGTGGGGCACCGGTTCCACAGCCTGTTCCTGAAGAAGACTTGCTAACTCCTGAAGGAGTAAGTCCCTGTGCAGAGGGAGTCGTGGAGGCTCTCCCGGAAAATAGGAGGGAGGGACCTGGTGGAAGTGGAGAAGATAGCCTTCTCGCACAACATGAAGCACCCAGGCATCTGATGTGATGTTGGACCACCTGTGGGCAAAGTGGACCAGCCGGCCTCCTGTGCTGGGAGAAACCAGCTGAGGGGGAGAGGCTATGTCGATGAAGTCAAAAACCCCCACCCTGCTGAGCAGGGGCCGGTGGTGCAGGCTTGGGGGCTTGCTGCCTACGGGACCCGTTACCCCATCCCTTGGCCTGCTGACCCTGTTGGGGAGCTGAGGAGGCCTGATACTGAGGGTAGTGTTTATAGGCAGTCGCCTTCCTCGGGTAAAAGGACTTTTTTCCCGAGCCCTTCTTATTTTGGGAAGGGGCAGAGGTCTTTCTAGAGAGCCTTGTTCTGGTGAGAGTCTCCGTCTCGATTTGCGCAGCCTTCTCAGCCATGGGCTTGACAAATAGGTTCTCACCTCGGCAGGGGACATCGACCAACTTGTCCTGCACCCAGGGTTCAAGGTCAGACGACTGAAGCCAAGCCTGTCGGCGGGCACCGATGCCGGCTGCGGCCACTCGAGCCGATGCTTCAAAGCCATCATAGGCTGCTCGAGAAATGAACTTGGAGCATTCTCGAATTCCAGTGGACAAGGCTAGGAACCTCCGCAAAGGTTCCTCGGAAAGTCCAGCAGAGAATCCGGCTATCTCCTTAGCCAGGTCTCTAAGGTACATGCCCATGTAGAGCTGGTAGGTCTGGACCCGACAAGCAAGCATAGAGCCTTGGAAACACTTCTTACCGAGGCCATCCAGGTTGCGGGCCTCCCTGCCGGGAGGCACCGAGGAGTGCATCTTCTGGCTCTTGAGCCTATGCATGGCCGATTCCACCACCATGGAATGGTGCGGTAGCTGTGCTTTCTGGAAGCCAGGGCTCTTGCGGACTCGATAGATGGAATCGACCCGCTTGCTTAATACCGGCGACGATGCCGGACTCTCCCACATGCGGAAGAGTAGTCGTTCCAGCATGGGAGGAACCGGTACAGTAAAGTGCTCCTTCGCTGGAGAGTCATACTGGAGGGCGTCGAGCTCTTCGGCTCGAGGCTCCTCCTCGGGATCCGCAGGGAAGGCCAAAGCCCTGGCCATATCCCTGACGAAGTCCGAGAACCCGGCATCCTCCGGGGGGGACTGCTTCCGAGGTTCGGACTCAGGGGAGTCCGAGGGGACACACCGAGTCCGAAAGGAATCAGGTGACTCTTCCACTTCAGATTCACAGGCCGACTCCGAGGAGGAATCGGTGGGGTCGGTTCGGGTGGGCGTAGGCGTCGGCCGCCCCGACGCCGAGGGAGTCGGCGTCGACGACCTCGGTCCCGAACGGGAGGCCGAGGGAGACCTCGACCGAGGATTGACTCGAGCCCGCATGGACTCGAGGATCGGCTCGGTCTCCGGGGTCAACTTAGACGTCGACGTCCCGGCGGTCAGGGCAGAGGCGCCAGCGAGGCTAGCAATCAGTGCCCGCTGCTGGTCCATGAAGGCAGCCAGGCTGCTCTCCAAGGCCGTCAACCTGAGTCCAACCTCAGGTGACCCAGCAGCCCCCGACTCGGGCCCCGACGGCATCGGGCCCGACGTCAGACCCCTCAGAGGCGAGTCCAGGAGGACTACAGGACTTACCCGAGCAGGCGATTCCGATTCCAGGCGAGGTCGCTTCGTGAGACGATCCTGCTCCAAAGACCCGGGACGGCTATCGGGGCTATGCGACCTGGCCCTCACGGAACCAGGAGCGTCCACCGACGCCGCCCTCGCGGGTTTCGTCTTCCGATGATGATCCCCCGAGGGAGAACCTCTGTCGGAGGAACTCCGGCGATGCTCAGAGCTGGAGCCTCTGGACGCCGAGGCCTCCGACGAGGTCCGGATACGGGTGGGATCTGCGAAGATTCTTTCCCGCTGATGCCGCCGACTCCGTAAGGCTTTGGAGGACATTTTGCTGCAGGCCCCACAGATCAGTTCCTCATGATCTGGGCCGAGGCAGCGGAGGCAATGATCATGTGTGTCAGTGAGAGACATGTTTCTATCACACTGAACACACCTTTTGAAGCCACTGGCAGCCATCGGGGGAAAAAGGGCCCCTGCAAGGTCAAAGGACCGGGCTGCCAGCGAAAAACCGAAAACGAAACTGACAAGAAAAATCAGAAAAACCGAAAAATAAGAGAAGAACTCGCAACGGCGTCACGAGTCCGTCCAAAGAAAAAATGGAAAATAAATGAAGAAAATCAACTTTTTCTGCGGGGACTGGAAGACCACGTCTGTAGGGCTCCGCGGAAAAAAGAAGACTGGCTAAGATGGCACCCTTGGGCGGGAAGGGGACCGCGCATGCGCGCTGCAATTCCCAAAGGCTTTCTTTGAAAGCTGGGGAAAATTGCTCCGCGAGGGCTCCGTCAGCGCCGACGTCACCCATATGTGAGGACTGACTTCCTGCTTGGTCCTGGAGAAAAGGGCGGTATATCAAATGCCTATACCATAAAAACCATAAACCCTAAGTACATGCCAGCGCAGTACTAGAAGCTATAACAATGTAGCCCACTGGTTACTGCAATGACTGTGGAGGCAGAGGTCATGGGTTTGATCCTGCAGTGGTGTAATCTAAAACAGCTGTCTGAGGCATTTTCTTTTAATTGAAATCAGTGCTGCCAGCAAAAACACCCTCACAGTGCTCTAACCTAAGGTGCCCTATAAGGTACCCCATAGGTCACATTATTAAATGCACTATCTGCCAAGGCACCCTATAATGTGCCCTATAGGGCACTGTATAGGGCGCCTTAAAGGGTGCTTTACAGGGTGCCTATGAGGCAACTTAGGCTAAAGCACTGTGAGGGTGTTTCTGCTGGCAGCACTGATTTAAATTAAAAGAAAATGCCTCAGACAGCCTTTTTAGATTGCACCACTGAGTTAGATTGCACCACTGAGGGATTGAACCCATGACCTCTGCTTCCACAGTCATTGAAATAACCAGTAGGCTACATCGTCAATAGCAACTGCCACACTGCTGACTGGCTACAGAAAGACTGCAGGTCACCACACAAACTGTCTGCTGTGGTTAGCAGGATAGGGTAAACCCACCTGTATCCATGATGCACTGCACAAGCAGATCAGCAGTCAACAGCTGATCACAAAATGGGGTGTGCACCCCCACAGCACCTCGGCCTGGTAGGGGGAACTGACTGTGTGTGTTACTGGCACAGAGTAGCTACAGACCAACACATTGTGGGGGTACTGTGCTCACCCTGAGGGCGAGGTGGGGCGCCCAGCACCAGGTCAGCAGCACCTGGCTTAGCTGAGAAAGGCTATACTGTAGGTCCCCATCAGTGCCAGTGTGTGATAGGTAGTCCTTGCAGACACACCTAGGATACACGTGTGTCCATCTGTATTTCTCAGTCACATCTAGCCCTTGTGGGCTATGATGCACCCAAAATAGTGCATATTCTGTATGGGTGCCATGGTCACATGTTATAAGTGAAAGGGGGTGTTTGGACCCCAAAGCGGATTATGTAGCACCACCCAATCTGCCCTCTGTGGCTCAGGATGGGAGACAGGATCTCTCACCAACAGACCCACATTGTACATCTCTGCAATGGTGGCAGTAGAGGGGACCATCAACCCCAGTCCGGCTAGGAAACAGGCACCCTACAGGGCAGTCAATGCAGATCTGTACGCATCAAAAAGACAATGGCAGACAGGCAGAATGCTGGAAAAGCTCAGCTCAGCTGCCCACCCCACCACTATCTGACATTCACCAGCAGAGAGCACAGTCAGTCTGCACCCTGCAAGGTGTTCCAATCACACACATACTAACTGCTGACAGTCTGTTAGCTAGTACATAGTGCATGTTCCTGGAGGAACTGTGTGCACCCACAAACAGGATGTGAGCACACACACCAAGCAGGTATGTTACTGATTGGGCCATAGAAAAGGGAACTCATAAATATCACTTGAGAGAAACACTGCATAGCACTATGGGGGAACCTAGCCATGCCGTGGTCAATGCTCAGTCAGGTTGAGAGTGACCTCCTAGCATGACATGCTGTGGCCACCCTGTCCATGCAGGTGGTGGTTGGGCACTACAATGTCCCAGCCATTGCCCTATACCCTGTGCAGATGCATCCTGCCCAGGTCACCCTGTTTGGCTCATACCCACATTACCTTGCTCCTCATTATGCACATTGGCAGGATAACACTGGAAACAGTGCAAGCAGTGTGGGCTCAGTAAGGTGTAGGCAGCCACAACACACTGGATAGACTGACACACACTCCCACATCTATGCCAGCATTGTCCTGAGCACAGTGCAGGCATTGCTATGGTACGCAAAACTGTTGGGGTCACTCCCCGGGGTGGTAAACATTGTCAGAATCAATAACTGAAACACACTCCACAGATATCAGAAAGGTTGCTATGATGAATCTCTATCAACAAATCATGTTTAACTTAGAATTTGTTAGCTGACATTAATCATAGCAACCTTTTGATATATGTGGAACGTGTTCCCAAGTTTAGGACGGCATTGCTAAGGTATGCAGGTGCCAGTAGTGGGAGATTCTGCTCCGCGCAGGGCCCAACAGTCTGACTCTCCATGAGGCATTGGATAGTGGAGCCTGTGGGTGTGGGTGTTTGTACCCCTGTTGGCCTCTGCTCTAGGGCTGAGTTTCCCAACTCTGGTCCTGGTGGGCCAAACACTGTTCAGGTTTTCATGATGTCCCTGATGAATATACATGAGATACATTTGCATACAATGGGGGCAGCGCATACAAATGCAGCACAGGCATATTTATTAGGGACAGCATGACACCTGAATGGTGTTTGGTCCTCCAGGGCCAGAGTTGGGAAACTCCGCTCTAGGGATTGCACATGTTTATGATGTCTGTGCCCTGCAGGGTAAAATATAGGTGTTTATGGCTTGTTTATTTAATCTGCAATAACAGTTCCATCTTTATTACCACGGTTTAGTACTGGGTAAAACATAGGGACATGGTTTGCAGGAGCCACAGCTGGGACTTGAACCTCTGACCTTCTGCCCCTGAACACACTGGCTATATGTACTGCACCAAACTGCTGCCACAGAGGCAAATCATTCCCTGGGGCTGCCATTAGTGTTCGTTAGACAGACCTTGTCTGTTGCACCACACAGCACCCACCTAAACAGGGTTTGGCCTTGGTCTGCTGTGGGCAGATGCCACTGCCCCCTCCACCACCAGCAACCCTCCGCCACCATGCTGACATGCCCTTATACCAGTGGTGCTGGTGGTGCGCAGTCCCAGGCCGTCCAGTGTGCCGGGACTGCGCACTGGACTGAACTGGATAATGTGGCAGCTTTGTTGTAGGGAGAAAACAGAAGAATAGAGGGGGGAAATACATGAATAAAAAGGGAAAAACATTTTAAATAAAAAGGGAATAAGAAAATTAAAACAGAAGAAAATAAGATATGTAGGCGCACAAGAGCTGAACTACTCTCATTGGTACAAACACCATGCCCACGCACTTTTACCCACATATCCGGGCATTTTTCTTGAAGTCCCATTCTGTTGGTAAAATGCCCTTTAATCCACAGAAATGGCTGTGATTATTGCCCTCCAAATATAAAATAATAGTATAAATTAAATCACAAAACCTTTATGGAAGCATATCACAGAAATGTATAACTCTTGTCCCAGAAACCTCTGAAAATGGAGACTGTATCTAAGCTAAAATTATAAATCTAGCCTTTTTTATATGGGTCTGCCTTAGATGCCTCCATCTTTTATAATTATCTATCATTAAAGCTGTAGCAATGGAGTGGAAAAGGCAGCATAAAAATAGTGCTTGTAGACTGCAAACTTCATCTGTGCTTTAGCTTTCATAAGGACACACCTGGAATTCTCCATGGATGGATAGCATAGGTAATTATATAGCTGTGCACATGGGCAAAAAGAATACTTATACTTTTGTCTAGACAGGTAAATTATCCTTACATGCCTATTTTGGAGTTTTAACTACTTCATATCAGTTTTTTTAATAGTGCATTTCCCTCTTTCAGTTGTGGACTGCGTCCCCTTTTCCTACTCTCTTTATTTCAGCTGTGGTCATAGCCTGTATGCTTCATAGCAGTGGTTCTGAACCAGTCCTCCTTGAACCCCTAGGCCAGTCGGGTGTTCAGTATAGCCCTAATGAATATGCATGAGATATATATGCATTAGAGATATCCTGCCAACCTGACTGGTTTGTGGCCCTCTAGGGCTGGATTTGGAGACTCCTGCCTTACACCTCTGTCTTTTAAGATTTTGAGTGGGCCAGGTGCGGATCTCCAAGACATCAAAAAGGTTAGTTAGAATTTGTCACATGCCTCCTCAGTTCTCACCACCACCAAAACGTTGTCTAATAAACAATATTTTGGTGGTGGTGAGAAGCAAAGAGGAATGTGACAAATTCTATCTAACCTTTTTGATGTCTCGGAGATCCGCACCTTGCCCACTCACAATCTTAAATGACAGAGGTGTAAGGCAGGGGTCTCCAAATCCAGCCCTATAGGGCCACAAACCAGTCAAGTTGGCAGGATATCTCTAATGCACATATATCTCATGCATATTCATTAGGGCTATCCTGAACACCCGACTGGCCTAGGGGTTCAAGGAGGACTGGTTCAGAACCACTGCTGTATAGGAAGTTAGGGTAATTTCACTATGGCGATTGAAAGAAACCCAGTCTTTGGAATCCCTAACCAGCTGAGCTGTGAATGTGAACAGTAGATCTCTCTGGTCATACAGTAGATTCTTTTCTGTACTTTTAATTCCTTCCCGGCGGTCTACTTGTCCCCACCTTTTTGTGGTGTAATGGACTAGAACCCTAACTTGCTGGTCCTCAAACCAGCGCCATTTTGCTACTATTAATATTTGAAAAAATAAAAAATAAAGATCTCTGCTGCAATGGAAGGTGCTTTTTAACCTACTTTAGCCGTTTGTCAACACATTACATATGAGCCTTAGAGCATACTGCAACAAAAGTCCACGACTGCTGGATTTCTGTTAAGTGACTCAATGGGGTCACACTATCATGGCTGGTCCTTTCACTGTCCAGATGAGAAAAAGGCCATGGGATAGGTTGGTTAGGCTGCCAGAATTTACATTCAAACCTCTTCATAAATGACTGATTTAATTCAGGAAGACCAAAGGACCTTAACTTGTCATGTTGGACAACCCTGCTGGCAGAATGGAAAAGCAGATTGACTACCCTCTATTCTCCAACCCCCCCCCCCCCTTTCCAAAAAAAAAAAAAGATTAAATTAAAGATTGCCCTAATGATGCTGAATAGATAAGAGAAGGCTTTTCACTCTTAAAGAATCAAAATGATTCCTTGCTTAAGAAGCAGGGCTTAATTTCTGGGAGAATAGCCTGGAACAGAGTTCTGTCACTTCTTTTCAGGCTCTAAGCAGCAGGGGTGTTCTGCTCTAGCTCTCCTTTGCAGGCACTCTGGAGGGGAGGGATAAGCCTGGAGCAGAGCAGTAGAAATCACTGTATTCTCTAATCCAACCTCCCTTCTCCTATCGCTCCTGCCCACCCCTTTCACTGGTTCCACAGTTCCACTTAGCCCTGCTAAGAAGAGCTAATAGTCTTTAGCAGGATTGTACCAAGGGCTATGTGAGCGGTGCAGCTGCACAGGGCACAAACACAGAAGGGGCGCTGTTATCAGCCCGAGGCTTTCAGGAAGCCCAATAAGAATTATAGATATTGCCAAGATAGCCACAAAGGGGGAAGCGATCATATTGGGTGACTTTAATCTTCTGCAAATCTGGAAAGAAGTAAAAAAATTGTGGATGCTCTCCAAGATGCGTTACTTAGATAAATGGTGATGGAACCAACCAGGGAAAAGCTCAACACTGGATTTAGTGCTCACCAACGGCTATTGTGTGTCGAATGTCTGCGTGAGTGCCCCTGTGAGCAGCAGCGATCATCACACAGTATGGTTTGAGATAAAAGCCATGGTACAGGCCAAACATAGCAAGCTCAAAGTCCTAAACTTCAAAAACACCGACTTCAATGAAATGGCCGAGTACCTAAAAAGGAGCTGACAGGGTGGAAGGAGATAAGGGAAGTGGAATTGCAATGGGCTAAACTAAAGGTGGCAATAAAAGGGGCAACAGATAAATATGTAACAAAAGTAAACAAAAACAAGAGGAGAAGAAAACCTATTTGGTTTTCCAAAGAAGTGGCTGCTCAAATAAAGGCAAAAAACACAGCTTTCACAAAATTCAAAAGCTCGCAAACAGAGGAACACAGAAATGAATACAGGATCAAACTCAAAGAGAGAAATAAGGACAGCAAAATCAAAGGCAGAGGAAAAGATGGCTAAAGACGTGAAGTGTGGTGACAAAACCTTCTTCAGGTATATTCGTGAAAGGAAAAAGATCAGAGGTGGAATTGCAGGACTCAGAAGTGCTGCGAACGTACTCGTGGAAAGTGACATTGAAAAAGCGAAATTGCTAAACGAATACATCTGCTCTGTTTTTATTAAAGAAAGTCCTGGAGAAGGACCACCTGTGACTCCCAAATATAAAAATGGGAAAGAAGTAGTTACTACACCATTCACAGAAGATGAGGTGTTAGAACAACTTGCAAAACTGAAAGTGGACGAGGCCATGGGACCGGATGGGATATATCCCAGGATACTGAAAGAGCTCAGAGAGGTTCTTGCAGGGCCGTTAAAGGATGTTTTCAATGGATCCTTGGAAACAGGAGAGGTTCCTCAGGACTGGAGAATGGCTTATGTCGTACCTCTACACAAAAGTGGTGACAGGGAAGAAGTGTCAAACTACAGGCCTGTGAGCCTTACCTCGGTGGCGGGAAAAGTCATGGAGGTGCTCCTGAAAGAGAGAATAGTGAACTTTCTCAAAACAAACAGGTTGCAAGACCCGAGGCAAGATGGTTTTACCGAAGGATGATCTTACCAAACAAATCTGATTGACTGGGGGACCAGGGAGCTAGATCAGGGGCATGCGATGGATGTCATCTACCTGGATTTCAGCAAAGCCTTCGATACTGTTCCTCATAGGAGGCTTATCAATAAACTCGGTAGCTTGGGGATGGATCCTAAGATGGTAAATTGGATCAGAAATTGGTTGACTGACAGACAACAGAGGGTGATGGTAAATGGAGCTCACTCGGATGAAGGGAAGGTGATTAGCGGGGTGCCCCAGGGGTCGGTCCTGGGCCCGGCACTGTTCAATGTATTTGTGAGTGATATTGCTGAAGGACTGAATGGAAAAGTCTGTCTTTTTGCAAATGACACTAAAATTTGCAACAGAGTGGATTTCCTCGAGGGAGTGGTTAACATGAGGAAAGATCTACAAAAACTGGAAGAATGGTCTAATGCTTGGCAATTAAGATTTAATGCAAAGAAGTGCAGAGTCATGCACTTGGGTAGCAGAAATCCAAGAGAATTGTACGCGATAGGGGACGAGAGGTTGGCATGCACGGATCAGGAGAAAGACCTTGGTGTGATTATTTCTGAAGATCTCAAGGTGGCAAAACAGCGCGACAAGGCGGTGGCAAAAGCCAGGAGGATGTTGGGCTGCATACAAAGAGGAATCACCAGCAGAAAGGAAGAGGTACTTATGCCACTGTACAAGTCACTGCTGAGGCCTCACTTGGAATACTGTGTTCAGTTTTGGAGACCGTACCTTGCAAAGGATGTAAAAAGACTGGAAACTGTTCAGAGGAAAGCGACCAAAATGATTTGGAGCCTGCGTCAGAAGCCTAATGAGAAGCGACTTGAAGACCAGAACATGTACACTTTGGAGGAGAGGAGGGACAGGGGAGATATGATTCAGACCTTTAAATACTTAAAGGGAAATAATGAACAAACAAAGCTCTTTCAAAGACGGGGAAGCTGTAAAACTAGAGGGCATAACAGAAAGCTGCAAGGTGGTAAATTGAAAGGCAATGTCAGGAAATACCTTTTCACAGACAGGGTGGTGGATGCTTGGAATGCCCTCCTGATGGAAGTGGTGGGGGGCCAACACGGTGACAGAATTCAAAATGGCATGGGACAGACACAGTGGATCCCTTTACAGCAAAAGGATAAAATCAAAATAAACTGAATCATCTAATTTCTCAACAAATAGAGGTATCCTGCATGGCATAGTGGGTTCACCCCTAAACAGGGACGTGGGGAGGGGTGGCCTGCACGGAGTGGCAGGTGCACCTACTCTTGCCATCGTGCTGGGCAGACTAGATGGACCATGCTGGTCTTTATCTGCCATCATTTACTATGTTACTATGTTACACCTGGCGTGGTGCAGCAGGCACAGTCTGCCTGTGTCTTCTGCTGGTGAATGTCAGACCATGGTTGAGTGCTGGGGTACAGCTGTAGTCCTAGAACTTGTGGGGGCACAGGGGAAGGGCAATGGACAGGTAGTCTACTGTCGTGTGCGGTATTGCAATGTATGCGCCTTGCAGCTCGCAGAATAGCAAGCATGACATCTGCTTGGGACGTGCGTTGTTATGCGCCATTTATCTGAGCACATATGCTAAGGCACCTAGTTATATCCTATAGGGCACGTAAGAAGCTCTGTACGGTCATGCGCATTATTGTGCGCGCTGCGTGTCCGATACCCTGCTACGTGCGTTCTCCGCAATGCGTGTAGGACACACTACTGCGTGATAATCTAGCAGACACAATGGCCACTTGGTGGAACATATTTGCATTGAGCTTGTTGTGGTTGTTTGAGATAGTGGTTGCAGATGTGCGTGGCGCCAACATAGCCTGTGGGTTTGGTTCCACATGTTCCTTTTCCTTTCTTTTCATTCGTTCTCCTCTCCTTACCATACAAAGGCTCCAGCTTTGTCCCTTCTCCACACACCCTTCCCTCTCTTCACTGTACACTGCAGTGTCCCCTCCATGCTGCCTATCCGTCACATGCTATCTGTTACATATGCTCCCTTTTTATGGGCTGTCTGGCTGGGCAGGTGGCCATGGCTCAATGGTTTGGTATTGGTGTTAGTGAGCTGTGTTTGGGCTCTTCAGTGTACTGGTTCAGTTCCCACTTACTCCTTTTTGGATCTTTTGCCCTTGTACACACACCATCCACACAGTTGGCCCTTCAGACCGACCCCTGACGCCCTTTCCATTACCGTTGTTTACTCCCCACCAGGGGTTCTGGTGTTTTTCCAGTAATTACATTTTTTTTTTGCTCCATGGTATTTTATTTGTGTTATTAGCTAAAACCTAAAATCAAAAGCCTTAATTATATCAGTTCTTTTTTTTAAAAAATAATATATGTGGAATTTAATTTTCCTTTTTGAGTATGATTGAATTTATGTATGTCACTAGTAAAATAACAACCTCCATGTTGCCTGTTTCAACTTTATTTCATTTTATTTTATTTTATTTTTTTTGCATTTACAAGCAAGGTTTTAAAACCATATGGAGTAAGTCACCCCAAAACTCTTGGAATAAAGCATTAGCATTCCTCTTTCATGTAATGTGGCCCAGGTCAGAGTCTGTCTGCAGCTGTATGTTGCCTAAAGATACCCCCTGAAGAAACTTCACCATGGTGAAACACAGACACGGCGCTGAAGCATAGCGTTGGGGACAGCTTGTTTAAGCTAAGTACTGCTTTGTTTTTTTGATTTAAATGCAATGCTTGACTCAGTTTAAGCATAATTTAAGCGACACAAGAAAAGGTCATTGATGTTAAAGGGTGCAAAAGTTATTGGACATGTTTTAGTCCAAATTTAAGCCGCTATGATTTTCTGAGACCTTGTTGCTTATTTAATTGTCTAACAATTCATTGAAACGTTATAACATCACAATCTCAAGGTTAATATTAGAGTCCGTTTCTCATGTGGCACCATGTCTACACATCCCTCAGCGCGTCTTCTACTGTCAGTGTGCCTTAGATTGCAACCCCTTCGGACGCGCTGCTGCTTCCCATCTGCTGTGGTGTTCACACGCTGTGGGCTCATGGCGCACTGTACCGCGCACTGTACCACGCATTAGCACCTTGTAATGCGCGTTACCTGACACAGCTTGCTTTAACGATGGACCGCCCACTCCTTTATATGGGTATCCGTAACATTACTGGGGAACTTAACGCGGGTAACATTATCGCGGTTTAGTAAACAAACCCCTTAGTCTTTTCTGCTCGCATAAATACAAAAGCACCACATACTGTCATTTACACAATGAAACCAATTTTTAAAAGCTCTCCATGTCTCGGATGATTTCCTTCATTCATTAAAAATTGGTAGCCCCCAAGTTTATAACCAGGATTTCAAAATTAAAAAAGAAGAAATTACTAAAAAGATTATATGCAGATATTTATAGTTATTAATTTCGTAGTATTTATCTCTCACCTTTCCAGTAGTAGTTCAAGGTGAGTTACTGTCAGGCACAGTAGGTATTTCCCTGTCCCCAGAGGGCTCACAATCTAAGTTGATCTGGAGGTTGAAACCTGGGTAGCAGGTAAAAGGAGGAAGAATAAGTGCCGCATACTGTAGAGATTTGAACTCAGCAGATGCCCATTAACAACTTTAATAGTTTCTAGAAAAGAACCAGGTTTCCACCTACGCATGGATGATTCGCCCTTAATTATATACCAGTTTACCCAGGTTCTTAAAATATGCCTGTTGCAATTAGGTTTAGACATCTGTAATTTCAGGACAGACTTATTTTCATACTGCCATCACCACAGCAATGACTTCATCGCAAGAAAGAAGAAAGTGTAAGAAAGAGAGTCCGTTGCTTGTGATCTAAATTATTGTGGGACCTATATTATACTCAACATCATAAAATTTTGGCAGCCATGTCAATCCTAATTTTACTTGCCTCTTTTCAAATTTTCCTGCAGTTCATATTGAAGGGTTCCAAAACATCTGGACACATGGGTAACAATATGTTTTGGGCACACAAAATAGCAATCATGAGGCACTATCTGGGGCACTTAGTACTATCGGGAAATAGTGCATAGCCAGTTACAAGGAATGTCATATCACCTGAGTTCAAGGAAAAGGATTCTATGCCTCTTCCCTCACATTCCGGTTATACTAGGAGGCTACAACTTATGATAACTGTGGTACATGAAGTTTAAAAAAAAAATTGTTTCTGACATGGTGATACCAAGGGCTGTGTGAGTGGTGCGGCCGCATAGGGCAGAAGCACAGAATGGACACTGATGTCAGCACTAGACTTCTAAGAAGCCCAACACAGGTGAGTTTCTGCACACAACTGAGTGGGTGGGAGGACACCATGATCACCAGTTACACAAGGCATATTCCAGATTGCTACAGTCCTGGTTTCTGATCATGTCCATATTTTAGGGCAAGCAAATTGAAACAGAGAAACATGATGGCAGAAAAAGTCCATATGGCCTTTCCAGTCTTTTCTTCCATACCAACCACTATAGTTCCTTTTTTCCTTTAGATATCTTCTGTGTTAGTCCCATGCTTTCTTGAATTCAGATGTCCTGGTCTCTACTACCTCTACTGGGAGACTATTCCACGCAACTACCACTCTTTCCATAAAGAAATATTTCTGCATATTCCTCCTAAGTCTGGCGTAGTTGTGTCCGATGATCTTAAAGTAGCTAAACAGGTAGAAAAGGCGACGGCAAAGGCTAGAAGGATGCTTGGGTGCATACGGAGAGGAATGGCTAGCAGAAAAAAGGAGGTGATAATGCCTCTGTATAAGTCTTTGGTGCGACCTCATTTGGAGTATGGTGTGCAATTCTGGAGACCGCACCTTCAAAAGGATGTGAACAGGATGGAGTCGGTGCAGAGGGTTGCTACTAAGATGATTAGTAGTCTTCATTATAAAGCATATGAGGACAGACTTAAGGATCTTAATATGTACACCTTAGAGGAAAGGCGGGATAGAGGTGATATGATTGAGATGTTTAAATACCTCCGTGGCATAAATGTTCAGGGAGAGAGCCCCTTTCAATTGAAAGCAAGTTCTGCGACGAGGGGACATGGGATGAGGGTGAAGGGAGATAGATTCAGGAGTGATATGCGGAAATATTTCTTTACGGAAAGAGTAGTGGATCCGTGGAATAGTCTCCCAGTGGAGGTGGTAGAGATGAGGACAGTAACTGAATTCAAAAAAGCATGGGACCAACACAGAGGATCTCTAAAGGTAAAAAGTGGACTGTTGTAGTTGTTGTTATGGAAGGACAGACTAGATGGGCCTTGTGGTCTTTTTCTGTCATCATGTTTCTATGTTTCTATCCCCTTTCACCTTCATCCTATGCCATCTAATTGCAGAGCTTTCTTTCAATTGAAAGAAGCTATCCTCCTCTGCATTTATACCACAGAGGTATTTAAACGTCTCTATCATGTCTCCTCTCTCCCACCTTTCCTCAAAAGTATACATGTTGAGATCTTTAAGTCTTTCCTCATATGCCTTATGACAAAGTACACTGACCATTTTGGTAACCACTCTCTGTACCATCTCCATCCTAGTTATATTCTTTTGAAGGTGCGGTCTCCAGAATTGCACAAAATACTCAAAATGAGGTCTCACCAAACACTTATACAGAGGCACTATCACCTCCATCTTCCTGCTGGCCATTCCTCTCCCTATACATGCAAGCATCTTTCAGGCTTCTGCCATCACCTTTGCTACCTGTTTAGTTACCTTAAGATTATCAGAAGCAATCACTTCCAGGTGCCACTTTGTTTTTGTGGGAAGTGGTATTTTGCTCCCTATACTGTACCGCTCCCTTGGATATTTTCAGCCCAAATGCATAACCCTGCATTTTTTAGTGTTAAATCTCGACTGCCAAATCCTTGACCATTCTTAAAGGTTAGCAAAATCCCTCCTCATGTTATCTACTCCTTCCTGGGTGTCTATTGCAGATTTTGGTATCATCTGCAAAGAGGGTACAGTTCAAGGGAGTGGTACAGTGTAAGGGGTGAAGTATTTATGACCACAAAAGAAGAGCGGGACCTGGATGTGATTGTGTCTGACAATCTTAAAGTAGCTAAACAGGTAGAAAAGGCAACAGTGAAAGCCAGAAGGATGTTTGGGTGGATAGGGAGAGGAATGGCAAGCAAAAAAAAAAAGGGGGTGATAGTGCCTCTGTATAAGTCTTTGGTGCGACCTTAATTGGAGTATTATGTGCAATTCTGGAGACCGTACCTTCAAAAGGATATAAACAGGTTGGAGTCAGTGCAGAGGGTGGCTACTAAAATGGAAAGTGGTCTTCATTATAAAGCATATGAAGATAGACTTAAGGATCTTAATAAGTACATGTTAGAGGAAAGCAGGATAGAGATGTTTAAATACCTCCATGGCATAAATGCACAAGAGGAGAGCCTCTTTCGATTGAAAACAAGCTCTGCTTCAAGAGGACTTAGGATGAGGGTGAAAGGGGATGGGGTAATGTGCAGAAATATTTCTTTACAGCAAGAGTGTAGATGCATGGAATAGTCTCCCAGCGGAGGTGGTAGAGATGAGGATAGTATCTGAATTCAAAAAAACATTTGACAAACACAAAGGATCTCAAAAGGAAAAAAAGGGGCTATTGTAGTAGTTGATATGGAAGGGCAGACTACTGTACATAAGCCACGCGGTCTTTTTCTGTCATCATGTTTCTATGTCTCTAACCTTACCTGACAGCTTTTCAGCAATATCACTAACAAAAATATTAAAAAGAATTGGCCAAGGACAGATCCCTGCAGTGCACCACTGGTAACATCCTTCTCATCAGAGTGAGTTCCATTTACCTGTACCCTTTGTCACCTCCCACTCAACCAATTTTTAACCCAGTCAGTCTCGTTAGGGTTTATTTCTAAGATGTTCAATTTACTTATAAGTTGTCTGTGCTGAACTGTGTCAAAGGCTTTTATGAAATCCTAGTACACTGCATCTAGGGTTCTTCCTCAGTCCAATTCTCAGATCATCCAGTGAAAGAAATTAATTAGATTTGTCTGACAAGACCTGTCTCCTGAAGGAGAAGATGGCAGGATGGGAGGGGATAAGGGAAGTGAAATTGCAGTGGGCTAAACTAAAGGGGGAAATAAAAAGGGCAACAGATACATATGTAAGAAAAGTAAATAAAAACAAGAGGAAAAGGAAACCTATTTGGTTCTCCAAAGAAGTGGCTGCACAAATAAAGGCAAAAAACACAGATTTCACAATATTCAGAAGTTTGCAAACAGAGGAACACAGAAAAGAATACAAGATCAAACTAAAAGAGACAAAAAGAGAACTAAGAATAGCAAAATCAAAGATGGAAGAAAAGATGCTAAAGATGTGAAGTGTGGTGACAAAACCTTTTTCAAGTATATTCGGGAGAGGAGGAAAATCAGAAGTGGACTTGCAGGACTCAAAAGTGCTGAGAATGGATTTGTGGAAAGTGGCATTGAAAAAGTGATAATGCTAAACAAATACTTCTGGAGAAAGACCATCGATGATTGACAAATATGCAAATGGGAATGGAGTAGATACCACACCATTCACTGAAGATGATGTGCAAAACTGAAAGTAGACAAGGCCATGGTTCCGGATGGGATACATCCCAGGATACTGAAAGAGCTCAGAGAGGTTCTTATAGGGCCATTAAAGGATGTTTTTAATATATTCGTGGAGACAGAAGAAGTTCCACAGGACTGGAGAAGGACTGATGTGGTGCCTCTTCACAAAAGTGGTAATCGGGAAGAAGTGTCAAATTACAGGCCAGTAAGCCTTACTTCAGTAGCAGGAAAAGTAATGGAGGCACTCCTGAAAGAGCGAATAGTACCTTGCTCCTCATTATGCACATTGGCAGGATAACACTGGAAACAGTGCAAGCAGTGTGGGCTCAGTAAGGTGTAGGCAGCCACAACACACTGGATAGACTGACACACACTCCCACATCTATGCCAGCATTGTCCTGAGCACAGTGCAGGCATTGCTATGGTACGGAAAACTGTTGGGGTCACTCCCCGGGGTGGCAAACACTGTCAGAATCAATAAATGAAACACACTCCACAGATATCAGAAAGGTTGCTATGATGAATCTCTATCAACAAATCATGTTTAACTTAGAATTTGTTAGCTGACATTAATCATAGCAACCTTTTGATATATGTGGAACGTATTCCCAAGTTTAGGAAGGCATTGCTAAGGTATGCAGGTACCAGTCTGACTCTCCATGAGGCATTGGATAGTGGAGCCTGTGGGTGTGGGTGTTTGTACCCCTATTGGCCTCTGCTCTAGGGCTGAGTTTCCCAACTCTGGTCCTGGTGGGCCAAACACTGTTCAGGTTTTCATGCTGTCCCTGATGAATATGCATAAGATACATTTGCATACAATGGGGGCAGCGCATACAAATGCAGCGCATACAGGTTGTATGATCCGAGGCAACATGGTTTTACCAAAGGACCATCTTGCCAAACAAATCAGATTGAGTTCTTTGACTGGATGACCAGAGAACTAGATCAAGGGCATGCAATGGATGTGATCTACCTAGATTTCAACAAAGCCTTAGATACTGTTTCTCATAGGAGGCTTATCAATAAACTAAACAGCTTGGGGATGGATCCCAAGGTGGTGAATTGGATCAGAAATTGGTTGACTGACAGACGACAGAAGATGATGGCAATCGGAACTCACTCAAATGAAAGGGAGGTGATTAGCGGTGTGCCGCAGAGTTTGGTCCTGGGACCGGTACTGTTTAATGTATTTATGAGTGTTATTGCTGAAGGACTGAATGGAAAGTCTGTCTTTTTGCAGATGACACGAAAATTTGCAACAGAGTGGACTCCCCTAAGGGATTGGATAACATGAGGGAAGATCCACAAGAGCTGGAAGAATGGACTAATGCTTGGCAGTTTAGAGTTAATGTGAAGAAGTGCAGTGTCATGCACTTGGAAAGCAGAAATCCAAGGCAACTGTATGCAATAGGGGGCGAGAGGTTGGTGTGCACGGACCAGGAAAGGGACCATGGAGTGATTGTTTCTGAGGATCTCAAGGTGATGAAACAGTGTGACAAGGTGGTGGCAAAAGCCAGAAAGATACTGGGTTGCATACAGAGAGGAATTACCAGCAGAAAGGAGGAGGAACTAATGCCATAGTACAAGTCACTGGTGAGGCCTCACTTGGAATCTTGTGTTCAGTATTGGAGACCGTATCTCACAAAGGATATAAAAAGACTGGAAATGGTACAGAGGAAGGCGACTGAAATGATTTGGAGCCTGTGTCAAAAGATGTATGAGAAGAGACTTGAAGACCTAAATATGTACACTCTGGAAGAGAGGAGGGACAGTGGAGATATGATTTAGACCTTTAAATACTTTAAGAGTATTAATGAATAAACAAACCTCTTCCAAAGACGGGGAGGCTTTAAAACTGGAGGGCATAAGATGAAGCTGCAAGGGGGTAAACTGAAAGGCAATGTCAGGAAATACTTTTTCACTGAAAGGGTGGTGGATGCTTGGAATGCCCTCCCCGATGGAAGTGGTGGGGGCAAATACAGTGACAGAATTCAAAATGGTATGGGAGAGACACAGTGGATCCCTTTATAGCAACAGGATAAAATCAAAATAAACTTAATTATCTCTTAAATCTCAACAAATAGGGGTGATCTGCACGGAGCAGTGGGTACACCCCTAAACAAAGGCATGGGGAGGGGTGACCTGCACAGAGTGGCAGGTACATCTACTCTTGCCACCTTGCTGGGCAGACTGGATGGACCATACTGGTCTTTATCTGCTGTCATATACTATGTTACTACATTACTATGTTGAACCATACTGCCTCGTATCCTGCAATCCATTGGACTCCAGAAACGTCATTATCTTCTGTTCTAGCAGTGTTTCCATTAATTTACTAGATATCAAATAAATGTCACAGTTGTTACAATTACAATATAAAGATCACACAAGTAACATCTAGCCTTCAAAGGCCATATAATATATCTCTTATGCAATATATCTCTTCTGGAGTGAGATGTGATAATCGAAGTTTGGTGGCAAGCGCTGGCTGGGGATTGAAAGTGTTATGAACGGTTGGTGGAGATTGCATTGTCATCACGGTGCTGACTCCCTTAAGAGCTGCAATAGCTTACATTGTAAAAGCACGGGATACTTTCAAGTTACATTGTGAATTGTTGCTGATTTGGATGTGTTACAGACCCATTTATAAGCATGATGAGAAGAGCTACATGACAAGAGAAAAGAAGGTTCTGGGACTGTAGTAGTCATTACAATCTTTGAAGATTTTGGGACTACAGAGGTTTTTTCAGATTTCATTCTACTTTGTTGACTAATTTCTGCAGCTAGCAGTGGTTTAGCAAGGTCATTTTTAATTAATTGTTTATGTAATTAATGTGAGTGTAGAGGTGTGGTATGTATAGCAATAGACAATCTCATGTTTGAAAATTTGGTGGATGAATTTCGATAGATGAATTTTGTAAAAGAAATATTGTATTAAATATTATAAAATGTGTATTATGAAATGTGCATATGGAAATTTATTTGTAATTTAATTATGATTATATAGCAAATGTTAATTCATTAGAATATCATAGTATTAATTTAATGCTGTTTAAATAGGTGTCCTGCTTTTTGATCTAAGTCAAGAAATATATTGTATGGCCTTTGAAGTTTAGATGTTACTTGCGTGATCTTTATCCATTAATTTACTCGCCACAGAGGTCAGACTAATTGGCCTGTAGTTCTCAACTTCATCCTTACTTCCACTTTTGTGTAAAGGGACCACTCATGCCTTTTTCCAGTCCTCTGGGACCACTCCTGATTCTAAAGAAGCATTGAAAAGGTTAGACATTGGAACCGCTAGAGCATCTCCAAGTTCCTTCAGTTCTCTGGGATGAATCCCATCTGTCCTCATCGCTTTATCTACTTTTAGTTTAGTTAGTTCCTCACAAACACATCTTCTGAAGATCATTCAAGATCCCTTTCACTACTGTTCCTATTTTTGCATGTTTTCTGAGATCCTGCTCCTGGCCCTTCATCTGTGAACACAAAACAAAAATATTTGTTAAGCTATTTCGCTTTATCCTCATCATCTTCTAGATACTCCTCCCCTTCATTTTTGAGTCTAACAATAGCACTTTTGCATTTCTTATTCTTACTACTGCATTGGCTATTTTTAATTTTATTTGTATCTTTGCTTTCCTGACTACTTTCTGAGCTTCTCTAAGTTTTTCCAAATATTGATGCTTGTTTTCCTCTTTCTGTGATCTCTTGTATTTTATGAAGGCTGCCATCTTTTTCTTCACCTTTTGAGCTACTTCTTTTGAGACCATAGCAGCCTCCTTTATCTTTAACCCTCACTATTGAGTAGACTTTATCAGCCCTAGTCCTAATACTGAACCACACCATCTGGTGATTACTGGATGCAAGATGATCCCCCATAATAACATCAGAAACACTTTCCCCATTGGTAAGCACCAGGTTCAGTATGGCCCCTCCACTTGTTGCTGGAATAATTCTCCCTGTAGAGAATCAAGGATCTCTTTATGTCTAGATAACACCACAGCAGGTATGCACCAATCAACATTCAGCATATTAAAATCACTTATCAGTAGCTGTTCCTCACTACCTTTTCTCTCTCCTCTCTCCCGATACCCATCCTTGTGAACTGCACTCTTCTACTGGCTTGCTTCTCTCTATGCCCTTTCCACTGCCAACTCCAGATTTCTATCCTGTCACCTTGCTGCTGCATTTTGCCTGGAACAAACTTTCTGAGTCTATTCTTCAGGCTCCATCTCTGCCCATTTTCAAATCTCTGCTAAAAGCTTACCTCTTTGAGGCTGCTTTTGGATCCTGATCCCTTGTTCTCTATATGTCTCCTTAGCCTTCCCTATTTGTACTCCTTTTCTCAGTTATTATATTGTCAGTCTTGTTTAGCTTGTAAGCTCTGTCAAGAAGGGTCCATCTTTCTACATGTATATGTACAGCGCTGCATAAGCCTTGTAGTGCTATACAAATGATTAATAGATTAGTAGTAGTAGCACTTCTCCTTTCATGACAATACTGTGAATGTCTTCAATTAATTTCTGCCCACTTCTTTAGCCTGTGAAGGAGATCTGTATATCACAATAATGCAAATAGATTCCCGTCTTTCTTTCTAATTTAATCCACAGTGCCTCCTCCTTCTCTTGTAAGCCTTTTAATATGACTTTTTACCTATGATGCCACTCCTCTTTCCCTGCTTCCTACCCTGTCCTTCCTGAATAAAGTATAGCCCAATATAATTACATCCCAGTCATGGTTGTCCATGAACCATGTCTGTAACCACCACTAAATCCAAGTCAGCCTCTTCCATTGAATTCTCATCATCTGAGATTGTATTTCCCATACTATAGGCATTAATGCACACTGCTTTCCAGACATTGCCCCTCTTACCCATTTCTACAGAGGTATTAAATGTCGGATGTAGTCTCATTCCTTGTCTCACTGGAAAGAATCCACCAGTGCATGGAAAGAATCCAGAAAATATTAATTTATTTATATTTATTTATAAGACATTTATAAATATTCTGGACAGCCTTGCCATGTCATGACCAGATCAGCATACACTTATCAGAGACAGTCCTTGATTTTTTTCAGCAATAATATCCAGAAAGTCATTGAAGTCTCCTGTGTTTTTGGGAATTCTTATAGCTGAAATGTATGGGTAATAGTGAAATTCTACATTCAGAGTCTTTGGCAGGTAGACAGCCAATATGGATACAGCAAATGCCAAACACCATAATTCTGAAAGTATTCATCATCCATGAGCTATTAACAGCCAAGGATCTCAACTCTTCATCATGAACAGAGTATTATGGGCTATTTTGCAATGGGGTTTCATAGACTGCATTTGATGGATGATGGATAGGCTTAACTAGGCCAAGGGGTATGTTTACAAAGCAGCGGTAGTGGCCTCCGTGAGATATCCGATATTGCATAGAGGCCGCCACCGCTGATTTGTAAACATACCCCAAGACCATATGGCACATCCAAGGTCTACTCTCTCATAGCAGTTTTTAGAGTGTTAGTATTTTTTGGTTACCTACTTCAATATTTGGCTGCAAATGCATGATGAAGGCATTTATAAAAGATGTGTCCACTTTCCCAATTTCCATTGTAACACAATTTTGAATTGTAACTGTGGTGCTAATAGATATTGTGATCATTTGTAATGCAATTAAGGCTGCATATTGAGTCTTGTGTGCATCAGTCTCAATAAAGGCTTAAAGAAGATGTACTGTATAAGGAATGGTGGCAGTGAAAGGGAGGAGGGGTATCTGCCTGTGTTGCACCTCTAGCTTTTTTAACCTTTCACTAAAACAAAAATAGTTTGAAAGATGTATTTTACAATTATTATTATTGTGATCTCCTGACACTCATATGTGTTATGTTTTATTAATTAGCATGCCAAGCACATATTCCCATCAATGTATGTGTGTTTATCTATTAATCTTCATGCAGTATTAACACATCTGTCCTATCTTGTAAGCGTGTTCACTTTCGAGCCAGAATACTGTATGTTTTTGAAGACTGAGCCTAGTTCTTAATCTTTTGAAGACCAACAGTGCCATCTGTAGGAAAACACCACTAACAGTTCTTATTTATTTTATTTTTATTTTATTAAACTCAATTTCCATTTAGGTACAGTAGGTATTTCCACAGTCCTCATAAAATATATTATCATTGTGTTTTCTTACTGGGAAGATAAAGTAGGGTGGTTGCTGTGTTAGTCTACTTGAAAGGTTACTAAACAACAACAAAAAGACTATAAAATGATGCAATTTTTACTGCAATAACAATATATTTTAGACTAAGCAATGGGCAAAGCTGAAAGGTTAAAACATCCTTCTTCTGGTCAGCACTGTAATGTCCTGACAAAGGAGGCTTTCATTTCTGAAAGCTAGTCAAAAATGTATTATATCAGTCCAATAAAAAAGTATCACCTTATATTCTTTCTTTATTAATTAACTTTATTTTGAAGTACACATCTTAGTCTGATTGTGGTAGTGTAGCATGCTGTGGAAAAGGGGTTTCTTTAAATCACAGGTCAGCCAGCAGTTCAGGGAAACAGAAGCAGTTTTTATATTGTCTCAGCTTGTTAAACCTCCATGAAGCAAAACCCAAAACAGAAAGCGGTTCAGGGAAAACAAAATCAGCTTACTTCTGTCCCAGCTTGTTAAACTTCAACAAACTGGTTCTCCTGGCCCCTCCTCCAGCCCCAGTTAAAGTTCCTACCTCAGAACTCCTTTGCACAGCTTGCCTTGGAAGGATTTCTTTCATCTGGAGACCTCCTTTCTGAATCGTTGGTGTACAGTCAGCCTGTTCCAATATAGCGGCCTTGACAGTTGCATATGTAGCTTGCCCATCAGGGTTGGAATCCTGGAATGCAGCTTGACTGCTACCCATCAGTAAATTCCACATGTAAGTAGTCCATGTTACCTCTGACCACGGCTATGCGGGCAGTTCATTTAAAGTTCACCAAAAGGTGATCAGGTTCATCTTCTGCCATCATTTTCATTTGCTTTTGTGCTGGAGGGTGAAGTGGCAGTCCCTGTAGAGCTTGAATCTACTGAGCCAGGGAACTCCTCTGTAACTCCCATTGCACCTGAATAAGATCTTGTAGCTGCTTCTGATGTTGTTGTTGCTACTGATATTGTTGCTGTTGCTGCTGTCCTTCTGCCAGAACCTGAAGAAGCCACTCCATTCTGGCTTGTCACTGTTCTCTTGCAACACCACCACAGCTTCCTCTTCTGCCGCTGAGTTAACTCTGCAGTATTCCAGCTCCAACAAACATTTAATGGCCTCTAGTGGCAAAAAAATGCCATCTGTACTATTGACCATGCAAAAGTTGGCAACAAAGAAGAAGGCAGAGTGGTTGGAAAATGTGGACTTGGCAACAGAAATTAAGTTGGAGAAAGGCTGATAGAATTCTGCAAGACCAACAATATATTCATTTCAAACACCTTCTTCCAGCAACACAAGCAGTGACTGTACACATGGACTTCACCCAACGGATTGTACAAAAATCAAATTGACTACATCTGTGGAAGTCAATGATGGAAAAGCTCTGTAACATCAACAAAGACAAAATATGGAGCTGACTATAGCATAGATCATCAACTACTAGTATGCAAACTCTAGCTAAAGTTGAAAAAGAGCAAACCACTCATGAATGCAGCAAAATATGACCTTGAGAATATACCACTGGAATTTAAAGACTGCCTGCAAAATCAATTTGCTGCTTTAGATACAAATGACAGAGCTCCAGAAGAGTTATGGAATGACATCAAGAAGATTGTATTGGAAGAAAGCGAGAAGTCTCTACAAAAAGTGAAAAAGCAAAAGCAGCCAAAATGGATGACGGAAGAAACTCTGAAAATTGCCCAGAAACGCAGAGAAGCTAAAGCTAGAAGAGAAAGAAAGACAATCACAGAACTCAACAGAGAATGTCAACATGCAGCATGACAGGACAAAGAAAAGTACTACAATGTCACATTCAAGGAAATAGAAGCAGAAACTATGAGAGGAAGAACAAGATTGGCTTTCCTAAAGCTACGAGAGTTAAAGAAAAAATTCCAGCCTCGAATAGGAATGTTACAAGATACTCAAGGTTCTATGTTGAATGATGCTGAGAAGATCAAGAAAAGGTGGAAAGAATATACAGAGTTTTTATATGATAAAGATCAAGTGGAACCAACAGCCATTTCAACCTGTACCTTATGATCTGGAACCATTGGTGTTGAAAGAAGAAGTTGAAGCAGCATTGAAAGCCTTATCAAAGAGCAAAGCACCAGACATTGATGGCATTCCCATAGAAGTATTACAGTAATATGATGCAGTTGCTACCATACTTACAAGGCTCTGCCCAGACATTTGAAAGACAACATCATGGCCAACTGACTGGAAAAGATCTGTGTTTATACCAATACTAAGGAAAGGTGTTCCAACTGACTGTGGAAATTATCACACAATCACTGTGATCCCACATGCCAGCAAGATTCTACTGAAGATTATTCAACAGAGACTAAAACCACACCTTGAACAAGAACTACCTGAAGTACAAGCAGAGTTCAGGAAAGGGCGAGGAATGGGAGACATCATCGAAGATGTGAGATGGACCCTTGAAAAGACTAAAGAATACCAAAAGGGTATTCATTTGTGCTTTATCAACTATAGTAAGGCTTTTGACTGTGTAAACCATGAGAAACTTTGGGCCACATTAAGAAGCATGGGTATACCAGAACACCTGATCGTTCTCTTGCACAATCTGTACATTGAACAAGAAGCAACAGTTCGAACGGAACAAGGACAAACAGAATGGTTTAAAATAAGCAAAGGTATAAGACAAGGATGCATAATTTTCCCCTACCTGTTTAATTTATATGCAGAACAAATCATCAGAGAAGCAGGATTGTATAAAGACAACAGAGGTGTGAAAACTGGTGGAAGACTCATCAACAACCTTCGCTATGCTGATGATACCACATTACTGGCTGAAAGTGAAGATGATCTGAAACATTTACTTCTCGCGATCAAAGAACATAGTCTCAAAATGGGTCTGCACCTTAATGTAAAGAAGACAAAGATCTTGACAACTGGCAAAATTAATAAGTTCATCATTGAAGAAGAAATTGAAATTGTGGACAACTTTAACCTACTTCGATCAACTACCATTAAAGAAGCAACAAGCAGTCAAGAAATCCGACAATGCATTGCTCTTGGCAGAATGGCTATAAAAGACCTAGACAAGATTCTCAAGAACAGAGATGTCTCTCTCCATACAAAGATTCAACTTGTTCAAGCCATGGTATTTTCAATAACATCATATGGATGTGAAAGCTGGACAGTGAAAAAGATAGACAGGAGGAAAATTGATGCCTTTGAATTATGGTGCTGGTGGCGAATACTGTGTATACCATGGAATGCCTGAAGAACAAACCAGTCAGTACTAGAGGAGATCAAACCTAAGCTTTCTTTAGAAGTTCAGAAGACAAGACTTCAACTTTCATACTTTGGACACCATGCGAAGAGGGAGATCATTAGAGAAAGACATCATGCTTGGCAAGATAGAACGTCAACGCAAAAGAGGAAGGCCAGCAATAAGATGGATCAATACAATAACAGCAGCTACAGGTACCAGTCTGTCAACAATGAGCCACCTGACTGAAGACCGAACACAATTTAGGACAACTATCCAGAAGGTCGCCATGAGGCAACTCCGACTCGACGGCACTTAGCAACTACATACAGCACAAGAAACATTTTAGATGGTATGTGAAGATCAGAATTGAAATGTCAAAGGTCACAATGTACGCATTTCTGTCAGTATTTTAGAAAAGGCTGTGCTGGACATGGAAATGGAGCTTTTTCTAATATAGTGCAGGAGTGCACATGTACTGTATTTGCTGATACATGGAGCCAAAGGAACCATTTTGCACATCAACATGTAGAAAAGAATCAACAGCAGAAATTCGGCAGCTTTCCCATGTATGTGCTGGCACTTTTAAGTGCATGTCAGCCATTTTGCAAACATGCCGTCAATTAGCTACAGATATCACTAGTGCCTAACCCACTCCCAGAACACACGCCCTGGAAAACTATGCATGACATGATGTAAGTAGCAGTTTTTCTAAAATCACTTCTTATACATATCTGTCCATTTACACATGTAAACTAGCTTTTTCATATGCAAATGATTCTATAATTTACTCCTTAGCATTCTTTAGTGTCTCAGTTGATCAGTTGCTGTAGTAGACCAGTGGGGTGAAATGCTCACTGAACAGGGCTGGCCAGGTCTCTGTGAATGACGTATTCATTGTTCTTTAAGTAGCAGACTTGAAATACTTCAGGAACCCCCTAAATATGTTGCCTGTGCTGACAGTCAAATCCAAGATAATAAAGAAGAGCACTGGGCAAGGGATTGTGGTTCCAAAGAAAAGCCTGTAATATTTAGAGGAATAAAGGTATTTATAGGTTCCAATCCATAAGAGTTTTCACAATAAATGTTTTTCAGTCAAAACTCTGGTACAGTAGAGTGCAGCCTCCTCCAAACATGACCTCCTTAGAACACATTTTTTTGGTAATCTAAAAATGTGCAGCACTCAGATTCTCAGGAGATTCTGTGATAATTACAACAGTGGTGGATGAAATCCCTGCCTCAGTGAACCGATTCATTTTGCTTCCCTAGCCTTGTGCAAATTACAGACACTAGATCTTGTCAGTGGTTCATCCGGTTCCCAGCATTATGATATCATTCATAATATTTTAGGCAAACGGCACCAAGATCCTTAAAGAAAGGAAGAAATCTCTATTGTTGCAGGACATGATTCTACAGAACAGTGCTTTTCTATCCTGACTTTCAAGTACATCTAGCCAGTCTGGTTTCATTATTATCACATTGAACTATGTAGGAAAGAAATTTACATAGATTGAAAACCCAATCTTATGCATATGTATTGCTGATATTTTCAGAAACAGACTGGTTACAGCAGTTAGATGTGCTTCCAGGGCAGGGTTGGAAAGCACTGTTATACAGAAGAGTTTCTTAATCTTGTCCTATTGATCCCACAACCAGTCAAGTTTTAGGCTTGTCACCTTAGACTGTCGCCCACTCACCCCCCAGAGGCCATAGGCATGGGTGGATTAGCAGGGTAAGTTCTTTAATAGCTGTGGAGTATAGTAGAGAGGTTTGGCAATGCCCTCTGGGATTTGTAGTTCCACAACTTTAGCAAAAAGAAAATAGTTGTAGTCGGAGTGATAAGGATTTAAACAGGATTTATTCCCTTCCCAGGGTTGGATTTTCACACAATGAAATAAGGCAACACAAAAACCATACGTCTGGTATCAAAGTTAAAGAAACATTTGAACAAAGGATATGCTTATCTTCAGCTTTCACAATGGAGGCAAAAATGGTAAAAGAAAACAGTTTCCTTCACAGAACTCTTCCTGTCTGTTTTCTTTATGAATTAGCTCCTACAGCTCTTCAGCATAGAGAAGATATGCTATCAGATAAGGTATATGTACAGTCCATGTAAATATCACCGTTAGACTCCTCACATGGATCACATTGCATCTCTTCTATATCTGGGTAAGTTTCCCGGTGAGTAAAACTTCTGTTCTGACTGCTGAGTTCCTCTCTATAGCTTTGGGAGTTCCCTTCCCCCACCAGCTTAGAGGTGGATGGGTACATACCGTAATCACTATAGTCTCTCTCAGAAGCAGCACATAATTCTTGGTAAGTACAGGGCTGACTGCTATAGTCTAAGCTTCTTCTATTAGGAAGAATAAGGTTACCTTTCAGCAGTTTCCCTTCAACGTTCCTCCCTCGAGCACAGCTCTGCTCGTGGGAAGGCTTTTCACTCCGTGTCTGTTTGAGCTTTCTCCTTGGCACCAAATTATCTTCAGGATAATGGTTTTCTCCTGCTTGGTACCTTGTGCTGGGTGACTGGTCTTGCCTTAGCCTGGCCTCAGAGCTACTACCTCCGCTTCCTCTGTAGCAAGGTTCTCGGAAGCACTGGTCAGCTGTGCACTGCTCTTCCAAACAGCCCTTCCTGGGTTTTTCAGTACTGCACCTCCCTGGTAGTCTCCTTTGGTCAGCAATTGGTTTTAACCAGCATGGAGATCCTTCTCTCCTGCCTCTCAGGCTTCTCTCCCTGCTTGGAGTTCTCCTGCTATCGGGACTTCTCTCCCTGCCAGCACGTCTCTCCTCAGCAGTTCTCTTTTTTGCAGTTCTCCCTTTAGCCGCTTCTGCCTTGAGCACACCCACACTACTCTCAGGTGAGTGATTTTTAACTGCTTAGCTTGTGATGTTGGCTCCACCCCTTGTCAGCTGCCCCTCATCCCCTGATGAGCCACGAGCTAGCTTTGGGTCTGGGCGTTCCCCTACACCACATGAAATAGCTTGTGTATAGTTCCTATGGCAACCTTTGGCCATGTGTATCTCTGAGCTGTCAAAGTTAGCTCCGTTTTGATCAGAATCCCCTATCTCCATGGGCTCTGACAGCTGCACCTCATGACAGATCCCCCCCCCCCTTAAAACATTATGGGCTGCCGAACTTTCAATCGGACAGCTCGTAATCTGGGAGAGCGCATCCGCGTTCCCATGAAGTTTCCCAGCCCTGTATTGTATGGTAAAATTGAATGATTGTAGCGCCAGATGCTACCTGGTCAACCGCGCGTTGCTATTCTTCATTTGATTCAACCATTTCAGAGGGGCGTGGTCTGTTATCAGGAGGAATTTTCTACCTGTCAAGTAAAACCTGAATGCCTCAATAGCCCATTTTATTGCCAGGCACTCTTTTTCAACTGTCAAATAGTTTTTCTCTGCCTTGGAAAGCTTCCGGCTTAGATAGGTGACCGGGTGCTCCACCCCCTCAAATTCTTGGGATAATACTGCCCCAACCCACTCTCATGCATCTGTCTGCACCACAAAAGGTAGACTGAAGTCTATCCCCCCCAGTACTGGGTTGTGCATAGTTTTCCCTTAAGGGTGGTGAATGCCCTTTCAGCTTCTGGGGTCCACTTCACGGTGTTGGGAGCGTTTTTCCTTAGCATTTCCGTAAACAAAATGCTTTCCTCAGCGAACCGAGGTATAAACCTCCTATAATAACCGATTAACCCCAGGAAGCTGCGTACCTGTTTCTTTGTGACGAGACAGGGAAAATCCCTGACGCTTTCAACTTTATTGGCTAAGGGTTTTACTATCCCCCTCCCCAACATGTGGCCCAAGTATTTTGCCTCCTCGGTGGCAAACACGCATTTCGCTGGGTTAAGGGTTAAACCCACTTTGCGTAGCGCACGGAGCACAGCCTCCACCTTAGCAAGGTGTTGGGTTCATGTTGTGCTGTATATGACTATGTCATCCATATAGGCCAGGGCATAGTCATGGTGAGGCCTCAACACCTGGTCCACCAAGCGCTGGCAGGTGGCTGCCGCCCCGTGCAACCCAAACGGCATCCGCCTAAATTGAAACAGCCCCATGGGGGTGCTGAACGCCGTTTTTGGCTTTGACTTGCGTGTAAGGGGTATCTGCCAGTACCCCTTGGTTAGATCTAAAGTGGTTAGGTATCTGGCCTGACCCAAACGATCTAACAAATCGTCTATACGCGGCATCGGATAGGCGTCGAATTGCGAAATCTCGTTTACTTGCCGAAAATCGATGCAAAAGTGTTCCATCCGGCTTCGGGACTAAAACTATGGGGCTTGACCACGGGCTGCGGGATTCCTCAATTATGCCCATCTGAACCATCTCTTTCACCTGTTTGATCACTTCAGCTTTTTTGGCTTCGGGCATGCGGTAGGGCCGCTGTCTGATTGTCCGCCCTGGTGACGTAATCACCTCATGGGCGACTAGATGGGTTTCGCCTGGCTTTGTTGTAAGGACATCACCAAATCTCCCTAATAATTGGGCCAACTCTTGTTGCTGCTGCAAAGATAGGCCCACGCCCAATCTAGGCTCTGGCTTTTCCTTTCAATCGGCGGTCTGAGGCCCGAGGTCCTCTTCTCGCCTTTCCTCCGCCAGGGCTGTCATCCCCTTAATTTCTCTTTGGCCTGTGGATCCAAACCCACCCGTTCCCCTAGTAGTGGGTGTTAATTCAGGAACCTCTTCTACGGTGGGGAACCCTACACGTTCACACACCAATTGTGCAATGCGCTCGCCCTCTTGAATTTTTACGTCCCTTTCCCCAAAATTAAAAAGGAGGACTTTTATAAGGCCTCGATAATCGGGGTCTATCACCCCTGCCCCAATGTCTATAAAGTGTTTAACAGCCAGGCCCGACCTTGGAGCTATTCGCCCATAACATCCCTCGGGTATCTTTATTTGTATCCCCGTGTTAACTAGGGCCTTTCCGCCTTTTAATATTACGGCCTTTTCAGCACTGAAAAGGTCATATCCGGCTGCCCCAGCAGTAGCTCTTTGTGGGCTTTTTGCTTTTGGAGTGGCCCTGCAAAATTGCAGCACAAATTTCTGCTTCTTCGGTGGTGCTTCACTGACTCGGGCCTGGGGTTGAATACTAGGCCTTTTTGGCTTTCCAAACAGGGGGCCCGGGATCTTGGCTGTTAAGGCTTCCAACCCTATTCCTGGTGTCTCTGTTGGGTGTGGGACAAACTCATAGCCTAGTCTATTAAGGCCCTTTTCTATTTCCTTGCAAAAAGGTGGCCAATCACGCCCCAGAACAATTTCATGGGGTAACCGTGGGACAATGGCAGCTAGTAGCGAGTGCATGGTTCCCAACCCTGTTACAGATACCATGTGTAAAGGATAAGGTGACGCTGCACCGTGCACGCATCGTACGCGGACCTGGCCCTCTGCTTGACTCGGAGGTGACAAACGGCACCTCTCGATGGCATCCCAGAGCCTGCGGGAAATCATGCTCTGGTCAGCCTCCGAGTCAAGCAGTGCCAGCGCTTCTACCCCTTCTACCTTAACATGCAGAAGAAATCCATCCTGTGCTGGCTTGTCCACTCCAGACATGAAGACAGTCCGCTTGATGCAGTCCTTTTGGAAATGTCCAGCTCTCCCGCATAGATAGCATTTCCCTTTATGTGCAAGCAAAATATTATCATTAGCATTCATATTTTTTACATTACACATTTTCCTCTGGGGATAGCTCCCTTTCTTACAATCTGCCATACCTACTGCCTGTATTACCCCAAACCCTGAGGTGTCAGCTATCTGGGCTTCTAAAAACCTATCTGCCAGACTAGCTGCTTCATCGGTAGATTGGCAGTTTTGTAAGGTCAGGTATGTTTTCATTTCTGTGGGCACAGCTTGGATAAATTGCTCCAAGACCACTGTGTCCAGTATAGATTTCATGGTTCTCCTTTCTGGAGTTAACCACTTCCAGGCCAAATTCCTCAATCTTTGATGTAAGGCTTTTGGTGTCTCCTGCAACTTCATTTTGGCCTCTCTGAACATCCTCCTATAATGTGAGGTAGTAAGCCCTAGCCTATCCTTGACTGCCTTTTTTATTTCGCTATAATCAGCAGCAAGGGTTGCAGGCATTGCCTTGTAGGCTGAGAGGGCTTCACCGGTAAGTGAAACCGCAAAACGAGTTGCCCATTGCTCACTAGGCCATTTCAGGGCCTCGCCTATGCATTCAAATGCATCAATAAAATCATCTACATTGTCATGAGGACTCAATTGCCCTAGAGAGAATGCATGACTAGCATTTAGTCCTACCCCTGGTATTATTGAGGGGCTTTCAGTCCCAAGTTCTTGTGGTTTTCTCAAAAGTGCTTCCATAGCGTCCAACAGTGGTTTCTGTTGCTCCCTCATCATACTGGCACTTTGCTCCTGGATATGGCGAGCTAGTTCAAACTGCTTATCCCACTACAGTTGCATCCACTGCATGACGTCTCTGGGCTCCATTCCTCCCGTCTGTATGCTGTGGAGAAAAGAGAAAAAAAAAACACCAAGTGCGGCACCTTATATTTCCTCTCCCCTTAATCCTTCAGCACAGCAGCGCCCTCTTTCCTGCACAAATCCTCCCATGTTTATGCCCCAGGTGACATTACCTTAGGCTTTGTGTAGAGGTCAGCTTACAAGAAAGGTTACTGCTTCCTTCACCGACCGGTCTGTCAGTAAACTTGCTTCCAAGGTCTTCAGGTACCGTAGCAGTTTCTTTACTAGTGTTATTTTTATTTCAAGGTAAAAATCCGCAAAACTACGCCAGATGTCACCCACTCAACCCCCAGAGGCCGTAGGCATGGGTGGATTAGCAGGGTAAGTTCTTTAATAGCTGTGGAGTATAGTAGAGAGGTTTGGCAATGCCCTCTGGGATTTGTAGTTCCACAACTTTAGCAAAAAGAAAATAGTTGTAGTCGGAGTGATAAGGATTTAAACAGGATTTATTTCCTTCCCAGGGTTGGATTTTCACACAATGAAATAAGGCAACACAAAAACCATACGTCTGGTATCAAAGTTAAAGAAACATTTGAACAAAGGATATGCTTATCTTCAGCTTTCACAATGGAGGCAAAAATGGTAAAAGAAAACAGTTTCCTTCACAGAACTCTTCCTGTCTGTTTTCTTTATGAATTAGCTCCTACAGCTCTTCAGCATAGAGAAGATATGCTATCAGAAAAGGTATATGTACAGTCCATGTAAATATCACCGTTAGACTCCTCACACGGATCACATTGCATCTCTTCTATATCTGGGTAAGTTTCCCGGTGAGTAAAACTTCTGTTCTGACTGCTGAGTTCCTCTCTATAGCTTTGGGAGTTCCCTTCCCCCACCAGCTTAGAGGTGGATGGGTAAATACCGTAATCACTATAGTCTCTCTCAGAGGCGGCACATAATTCTTGGTAAGTACAGGGCTGACTGCTATAGTCTAAGCTTCTTCTATTAGGAAGAATAAGGTTACCTTTCAGCAGTTTCCCTTCAACGTTCCTCCCTCGAGCACAGCTCTGCTCGTGGGAAGGCTTTTCACTCCGTGTCTGTTTGAGCTTTCTCCTTGGCACCAAATTATCTTCAGGATAATGGTTCTCTCCTGCTTGGTACCTTGTGCTGGGTGACTGGTCTTGCCTTAGCCTGGCCTCAGAGCTACTACCTCCGCTTCCTCTGTAGCAAGGTTCTCGGAAGCACTGGTCAGCTGTGCACTGCTCTTCCAAACAGCCCTTCCTGGGTTTTTCAGTTCTGCACCTCCCTGGTAGTCTCCTTTGGTCAGCAATTGGTTTTAACCAGCATGGAAATCCTTCTCTCCTGCCTCTCAGGCTTCTCTCCCTGCTTGGAGTTCTCCTGCTATCGGGACTTCTCTCCCTGCCAGCACGTCTCTCCTCAGCAGTTCTCTCTTTTGCAGTTCTCCCTTTAGCCGCTTCTGCCTTGAGCACACCCACACTACTCTCAGGTGAGTGATTTTTAACTGCGTAGCTTGTGATGTTGGCTCCGCCCCTTGTCAGCTGCCCCTCATCCCCTGATGAGCCACGAGCTAGCTTTGGGTCTGGGCGTTCCCCTACACCACGTGAAATAGCTTGTGTATAGTTCCTATGGCAACCTTTGGCCATGTGTATCTCTGAGCTGTCAAAGTTAGCTCAGTTTTGATCAGAATCCCCTATCTCCATGGGCTCTGACCGCTGCACCTCATGACAAGACATAGAGTAACTATATACAAATATTCCTCAGAATGCGACAATAGAAGTTGTACGGAAATATCTTGATCAATGTATAGGTCCCATTAAAGTGCCGACTGAGTTTCTAGTCAAGATGGCAAGAATAAGCTTTGACATGTAATTATTTTGGTTTTGAAGGATGTTTTTACCAACAAATTAAAGCACAGCTATGGGGGTGTCTATGTCCCCTGACATAGCTAATTTATATGTGGCTGTGTTTGAGGCTCTTTATCTCACCACCTTCCCCTTTTCAGATAATGTTGTTTCGTGGAAACACTATATAGATGCTGTTTTTATTTTGTGGAGAGATGTGCCAAAGCTCCTTCAATTCATAGAATTGTGACTTCAGTCTTAAGTTTCGGATGCATTTCGATTTTGCTCAGATACCTTTTTTAGATAAGAAGTTGTCTTATGGGTTTTGCACTACTATCTATAGAAAACCAACTGACAGGAACAAGTTGCTGCGATATGACAGTTTCCATAACACTAGTCTTCAGAAACATTTACCGGTTTCGCAGTTTTTACATCTTTGCAGGCTCTGTACAGATATGGGCCTTGAACCTTGAAGGTTTCTTTGAAATAAAGGTTTTATTGCTATAATTGTGTGGTCATGTTTCTCCTTCACTGTTTTGTGGACTTTCTACAAACAGTCTGCATGAGATGAATTTGTACCCTGAGGACTGCTAATTTATCAGGTCTCCAGTATATGCCAATTTATGTCATGCAGATTGCCTGAAAACTCAACTGGCTCTGAGTTCACCAGGATAGAGTAGGATAGAAAGCTGGAAACGTCCAGTCTTTGAGCGACAGCTAACCTGATGTGTTGCTTACTCTTCCGCATCTACTGTACCTGCAGAATTCCTAGATATCTCTTAGGTAAAAACCTCTGGTAGACTTATGCAATATGGGAGTTATTTTAGAAACCCTATTCATATTTTGGACATCTGAAAATGAGCATGGGAACATCCCCAGAGCCATTTTAGAGGCCCACTTCCTAGACGTCCCTAGGTCAAAGACATCCATTTCTGAATGGGGCATGGAATAGGCCTGTCTGGGGTGTTCTTTCCTGATTTCAGAAACACCCTGAATGTCCTGAGTCACATCCAAGCTTATATCTGCTCCAGGCACAAATAGGTATTGCAAAAGTGCTCATTTTGTCAGACAGACATCGGGAGGGTGTGGAGAAGGCAGCATGCTACTGCCCCCTTTATTTTCCATGCTGATAATGTACACTGACAGAGAATGAGAGTTCATGTTTTCATTTTGTTATACTGCTGGACATCCTCTTATGCTAACTTGCATGAGATGAATGCCCACAACCCTGTTACTAAAATCATGTGGAGACATAGATATCCCTGGTGTTTCTGGGCATGTTCAGCCCTGGACTTCCCCGATTTGATTTGGACATCCTTTCTGAAATGCAACTTCACATATATAAGGGATTTCCTAAGCTGGTTGGCAAAGGGTTAAAGGCACACTGTTATATGCATTCCTAACAGGTGCTCTGCATTTCAAGCCAAGGTAAGAGTGTGTGGCTTTTAAATTACTAGCTTTTAAATTACTAGCTCTCTGCCTGAGAGCTCTTAAAGGGTTTTGGTACATTTTTAAAACAAAATGTATATTCTTTTTGGTGCTTTAGTTCAAATGGGGAAATATAGTCTTTAGTGATATAGGTTTAAAACACTGCTTTTAGTAACTTTCTAAGCTCTTTGAAGCTACTGACACCTCATCAGGTGTTAATTTCCTCCCTACACCCCCAACTCCCACCAATCCCATGTGAGCTGTCTTGCTTTATAGGGCACCTCCCCCAATTAGCTACACACAGGGACTTGGAATCAGCATACTTAAAAGAGGTTAACTGATTTTTTCCTGAAAGGACAGCTGGGGAACAGGCTGGTATTTTGGTAGATCTCTCTCTCTTGCTTCAACGGACATCTAAGCTCCACCAATTGAACAATGGCTGGGAAAAATCGTATCGCCAAAGCTGTTACCCCCATTACAGTTTCTGCCTCTGTCCTGATAGAAATCCCAATGCCAGTTTAAGGACCGGTTCCATGTGCAGGATGCCTGCATTCTGAAGATCTCAGAAAACAAGTGGAGGGGCTCAGAGAAGAGATGGTGAGGCTGAGGAGCATTCAAGACAGTGAGAAGTACATTGATGAGATGCTTTTTGTAACATCCAAGCTCTCTAGCAGAGGAGAAGATGGGAGCCTACAGAATTATGAAGGTTGGACACAAGTCACCAGGGCCTGCAGTATTACCAATCCAACTCCTCCAACCCTTGAATAGAAGAATCATTATGTTGCTCTGGAAGTGGAGGAGGTGAAAGCATCCCTGGAAAGGAAAGAACCAGATCTCATGCTCCCCATAGTTTTAGAATCAGGGACCACAAGGAAGTGAAGGGTAGTGGTGATTGGTGACTCTCTTCTGAGGGGTACTGGGACATCCATCTGCTAACCAGACTTGAAGTCCAGAGAGGTATGCTGTCTGCCAGTTGCCAAAATCTGAGATGTTATGGAGAGTTTGCCAAGAATCAAGCCCAATGACTATTACCCGATGTCGCTCATCCATGTCAGCACAAATGATACTGCCAGGTATCCCTCTGAGTATATCAAAAGTGATTTCATGGCTCTGGGACAGAGGGTGAAGCAGATAGGTGCACAGATAGGTGGTGTTCTCTTCAATCCTCCCTGTTGAGGGTAAAGGCCAAGGCAGAGAGGCTCGCATCCTGGAGATGAATGCATGGCTGTGTGGATGGTGTCATTGAGAGCATTTTGGTTTCCTGGACCATGGGATGCTGTTCCAAGGGTTTCAGAGCAGTGATGGCGTCCATCTGTCCAAGAAGGGTCAACATATCTTCAGTAGCAGACTGGCTAACCTATTGAAGAGGGCTTTAAACTAGATTCATTGGGGATGGGTAAAGAAAACCCCCAGGTAAGTGAAAGCCCCCAGGTAAGTGAAACATTAAATAGCTTTATAGAAATAGGTGAAAGGGACAACATCTGGAAGGCAGTGTGTATAAATGCTCGTAGTTTGCAAAATAAGATCCAAGATGTTGAGGCTTTAATGGAAGAGGCAGACTTGGATATAGTGGCGATAACAGAGGCGTGGTTCACGGACGACCATGAATAGGATGTAACTATACCAGACAATACTTTATTCAGAAAAGACAGGATAGGAAGAAGGGGAGGAGGAGTGGCACTATATATAAAAAATAATATTAAAGCTATGGAAATACAGGGCTTAAAAGGGAGAGAGGAAGCACTGTGAGTTAAACTAGAAAGAGGGAAAGAGAATTTTTTTTGCATTGGCATGATATACAGACCTCCCTCACAGATTGAAGAGGTGGACACAGAGTTAATTGAAGTCATATGCTGCATTGCCAGGAAAGGGGAAGTGCTACTGATAGGGGATTTCAATATGCCAGATGTTGATTGGCATATCTCTGCTACAGTATGGAAACATAGAAACATGATGACAGAAAAAGATCACATGGCCTATCTAGTCTGCCCTTCCATATCAACCACTACAACAGTCCCATTTTTTCCTTTAGAGATCTTCTGTGTTTGTCCCATGCTTCTTTGAATTCAGATATCGTCCTCATCTCTACCACCTCCACAGGGAGACTATTCCATGGATCCACCACTCTTTCTGTAAAGAAGTATTTACACATATCACACCTGAATCTATCCCCTTTCACCCTCATCCCATGACTCCTCATATCAGAGCTTGCTTTCAATCGAAAGAAGCTCTCCTCCTGTGCATTTATGCCACATAGGTATTTAAATGTCTCAATCATATCACCTCTATCCTGTCTTTCCTCTAAAGCAGGGGTCTCAAACACGCGGCCCGCGGGCCGCATGCGGCCCGCGAGACAACTTTGTGCGGCCCGCGACGGCGGAAAACCAAAAATCCCCCAAAACCCTGGCTTCTGCTGCTGCCGTTGCTGCCGTGGCAGCAGCAGAATCAATTGTCAAATTAAAAAAAAAAAACTGACTTCTGCTGCTCAAGCAGCTGTCCTGCGGCCCCTTTCCCTCTGCCCGGAGATCCGACTCTGCTCTCAGCGGCGTGCTTTTCAAGCCGCAAAGAGAGTATTCCCCTCTCGCGCGGCTTGAAAAACCGCGCGAGAGGGGAATACTCTCGTCGCGGCTTGAAAAGCACGCCGCTGCTAGAGCAGAGGCGGATCTCCGGGCAGAGGGAAAGGGGCCGCAGGACAGCTGCTTGAGCAGCAGAAGTCAGTTTTTTTTTAAATTTGACAATTGATTCTGCTGCTGCCACGGCGGCAACGGCAGCAGCAGAAGCCAGGGTTTTGGGGGATTTTTGGTTGGCCGGTAATGAGCTATGGAGGGGCTGACTGAACTGGAAGTGGGCTATTGGCAGAGGGGGGGAGGGGGGGGGTTATGACTGGTAATGGGCTGGGGGGGGGTTATAACTGGTAATGGGCTATGGTGGGGGCTAGGACTGGAAATGGGCAGATGGGGGTTAGGACTGGAAGTGGGCTATTGGCAGGGGGGGTTATGACTGGTAATGGGCTGGGGGGGGTTATAACAAGTAATGGGCTATGGTGGGGGCTAGGACTGGAAATGGGCAGATGGGGGTTAGGACTGGAAGTGGGCTATTGGCAGGGGGGGTTAATGACTGGTAAAGGGCTATGGTGGGGGCTAGGACTGGAAATGGGCAGATGGGGGTTAGGACTGGAAGTGGGCTATCGGCAGGGGGGGGGTTATGACTGGTAATGGGCTATGGTGGGGGCTAGGACTGAAAATGGGGTGATGGGGGTTAGGACTGGAGGTGGGCTGATTGGGGGGTTAGGACTGGTAATGGCCTATGAGGGGAGGTAAGACTGAAAATGGGGTGATGGGGGATACGACTGCAAGTGGGCTATGGGGGGGACTAGGACTGGTAATGGGCTATGGGGGGGGTAAGACTGAAAATGGGGTGATGGGGGGGTAAGACTGGAAGTGCGCTATGGGGAGGTTAGGACTGGTTATGGGCTATGGGGGGTCTAGGACTGGTAATGGGCTGGGGGGGTTGCTAGGACTGGAAATGGGCTGAGTGGAAGGGGGGCTTGAACTGCAAATGGCTGATGGGGAGGAGGGCTTGGAATGGAAATGGGCTGTGAGGGGAGGGAGCTAGGATTGGAAATGGGCTGATGGGGGGGCTAGGATTGGAAATGGGCTGATGGTGAGGCTAGGATAGGACTGGAAATGGACTGATGCAGGGACTAGAAAGGAGCAGATGCTGGGTGGGGCTGGAACTAGAAGGGAGCTGATGTTGGGGGAGGATTAGAATGGGATGGAGCTGGGAAAGTGAAATGGAGAGGGGAAAAATATTTTGTCTGGAAGAGAAGACAAATCTACAATTGGCCAGGTATTGGGAGAGTAAGTGGGGATTGAGGATGGAGGGGTAAAATTTGAGTGGATGAAATAGGAATGAGGAAAGAGCAAAAGGAGAAAGATTAGTATGTTAAAGCAGATGTAGAGAGAGAGAATGGAAAAAAACTAGAAGAGAGAAGAAAGGACAAATGGACAGCAGACGATGGAGATAGCAGAAGACACGAAGAAACCAGAAGTGGCTGGAGCAATTGCAACTGAAAAAAAAATGCACAAAAGGTAGAAAAATATCTCTTTATTTTGAATTTATTAACTGGAATATGTCAGCTCTGGGAAATGTGCATCATTAATGTCTGTGCTTTGGTACAAGAAATTATTTATAGTTTTATTTCTACAGTGCTGAGGTATTCTGTGTAATTCCTATTTGACATTGCTACTTGTTCTCTTTTCCCAGTAAGTCATGTATTGTTCTCTGAAATGTATTGATTTAATATTTGCAGTGTTGCCTTTTGATAGGTAGGGTCTGGTGCTTTGTGAGTCCTGGTAGTGCTGTTATGATACGGGGGGTTTGCTATGGGTTCCAAATGGGCAGTGTTAGTAGTAGTTCCTAATGTGCCTGGCGGTTGGCACTGGATTATAGTAATATAGAAATTTTCTAGTCTTTCTTTATCCATGCACTCATTATGCAACATTATGCAAATATTTATGCAAATGAGGCCCCTTATGCAAATGAGGCCCGTGTCTTATGCGGCCCCCGGGTTACTTTACAAGTCCTCATTCGGCCCTCAAAGCAATTTGAGTTTGAGACCCCTGCTCTAAAGTGTACATATTAAGATCCTTAAATCTGTCCTCATATGCTTTATAATGAAGACCACTAATCATTTTTGTAGCCATCCTCTGTACTGACTCCAGCCTATTTATATCCTATTGAAGGGGCAGTCTCCAGAATTGCATACAATACTCTGAATGAGGTCGTACCAAAGACTTCTACAGAGGCACTATCACCTCTTTTCTTCTGCTGGCCATTCCTCTCCCTATGCACCTAATCATCCTTCTAGTTTTGGCATTGCATTTTCTATGTTTCGCTACTTTAAGATCATCAGACACAATCACATCTTCCTGGGCATCTACTCTATTGCAGGGTATCATCCGCAAGAGGCAAACCTTAGCCAACAGCCCTTCCGCTATATTATTAACAAAGATGCAAGGAGATCCTTGATTCTCTACAGGGAGAACTATTCAGGCATCTGCTAACAGAACCCACACGTGAAGGGGCCATACTTGACTTAGTGCTTACCAAAGGTGAAAGTGTTTCTGATGTTATAGTTGGAGATCATTTTATATCTGGTGATCACTAGATGATGTGGTTCAGTATTAGAATTAGGGCTGATAAAATCCATTCAAAAGCGAGGTCTTAGACTTTAGGAAAACTAACTTTGCCAAGTTGGGCCAATACCTCAGGGAGTCATTAGTGGGATAGGAACAGCTGGGAGATATAGAAAAACAGTGGGCAAAACTGAAAGGAGATATTTTAAGGGCAACCAACCTTTCTGTTAAAATGGTAAATAAATGTAAAAGGAAAAGGAAAATACTATGATTTTCGAAAGGAGTAGATGAAAAGGTGAAAAAAAAGAGGGAGACCTTCATGAAATACAAGAGATTACAGAGAGAGGAAGATAGGCATCGATATTTGGAAAAACTTAGAGAAGCTAGCAAAGTAGGAAAACAAAGATTCAGAAAGAGAAGGAAATAGCCAATGAAATAAAATGGGGGGATAAGACATTTTTCAGATATGTTAGTGAGAAGAGGAAGGGCAAAAATGGAATTGTCAGACACAAGGGTGAAGGGGAGGAATATGTAGAAGCTGATGAGTATAAAACAGAATTGTTAAATATTTCTGTTCTGTGTTCACAGATGAAGAACCAGGAACAAGACCTCATAAAACACCCACAAACAGGAACAGAAGTGAGGGCATCTTGAACAATTTTCAAAAGACTGTGATAGTGAGAAACTAGCTAAACTTAAAGTAGACAAAGCAATGGGACCGGATGGGATACACCCGAGAATACTGAGGGAACTTGGAGACGTTCTAGCAACTCCACTGACAGACCCTTTCAATGCTTTATTGGAGTCAGGAGTAGTGCCAGAGGACTGGAGAGAGGCACATGTGGTCCCTTTATACAAAAGTGAAAATAAGGATGTAGTTTAATGTCAGTGGTGAGTAAATTACTGGAAGCGCTGCTGAAAGAGAAAATAGTGAGGTTTCTGGAGTCCAAAGGATTACTGGATCTGAGGCACCATGGATTCACCAGAGGCATATCTTGTCAGACAAATCTGATTGATTTCTTTGACGGGGTGACCAGGCAGTTTGACCCAGGGAGAGCCCTAGATGTAGTGTATTTAGATTTTAGTAAAGCTTTTGACACCATTCCACACATTTGACTTATAAACAAACTGAGCATTCTAGGGATGGACCCTAAAGTTCCTGCTTGGGTTAGAAACTGGTAGAGTGGGAGGCGACAAAGGGTATAGGTAAATGGAGCTCACACTGAGGAGAAGGAGGTTACCAGTGGTGTGCCCCAGGGATCTGTCCTTGGTCCGATTTTTTTTTAAATCTTTGTTAGTGATATTGAAGAAGGGCTTTCATGTAAGGTTTGCTTCTTTGCATATGATACCAAAATCTGCAATAGAGTAGACACCTAGGAAGGTGTAGATAACATGAGAAGGGATCTTGCTAAGCTTGAAGAATTGTCTAGAATTTGGCAGCTGATATTTATTGTTAAAAAATGTAAGGTCAGGAGTGTGTGCTTTACCTTTATGTTTGTTCCTGATTGGAGTGGAGTCGTTGTTCCGTCCCGGTGAGCACTGAGGAGCACGTGAGCAGAGCGGGCTATAAGATCGAGCCCCCACCGTGGCACTCTGAGTGTGTGCTTTACCTTTACGTTTGTTCCTGATTGGAGTGGAGTCATTGCTCCGTCCCGGTGAGCACTGAGGAGCACGTGAGCAGAGCTGGCTATAAGATTGAGCCCCCACCGCGGCACTCTGAGTGTGTGCTTTACCTTTGCGTTTGTTCCTGATTGAAGTGGAGTCGTTGCTCCATCACGGTGAGCATTGAGGAGCACGTGAGCAGAGCTGGCTATAAGATCGAGCCCCCACCGCAGCACTGCGAGTGTGTGCTTTACCTTTACATTTGTTCCTGATTGGAGTGGAGTCGTTGCTCCGTCCCGATGAGCACTGAGGAGCACGTGAGCAGAGCGGGCTATAAGATTGAGCCCCCACCGCGGGATGCGCACTGTGGGCGCGTGCCCGAGGGTGCGTGCTCCGAAGGGGTGTGTCCAAAGGGGCAGGTCCCACCCCTTTGGTGCCCCTTCGGAGCACGTAGGAGCACCCACCGTTTTGGACTGTCTAACCTGCATTTATGGGGAAACGTAAGAAGAAACCCTCTTTATCATCTATGTCTTCTGGGAAAACAGTTAAGGTGGTCAGCCCCATGGATAGTCATTTTAAATCCATGGCGTCCTCCCCTGCTGCTAAATCACTGTCGGAGTCCTCCATTTCCGCTAGTCCTACATCCGGGGGAATGTCTCCTGAACCGCGTAGGGTTGTGTCCCCACCCAGCAATGAGCTGTTAACACAGGGTATTGGCTCCCTTCACAGTTCTGTGGATGGAAACTTACCCGAATTCGTTAAATTGCCTGATTCCTTTTTAAAGGTAAACTCTGTTGTTGCTACATTACCTCTCCCATTTGAATTTTCCTCAACCATTGATGTTCCCAAACCTCCGAAAGATGTATCACTTCAGGATATCTGGCAGATCGTTTCTAGAACTGAACTGTCGTTGAACTCTTCTTTGATGAAGCTTTCTAAATTTACACAAGAGACTGTGACTATGCTGGCTGATCATCAGGATAGATTAAAAATTCTTGAAAACTCTAAAGCTAAAACTGATGGTTAAATTGCATCAATTCAGGGAGTCTTGGCATCCTCTGTCCAAGACTCCCTGTTGCTGCATCGGTATGATGAAATTGTTGAGAATGCACTTTGAATAAAGAATCTCCGCTTGTTAAATTTCCCCCGAACTCACTACCTCTCTCCGAGTATTTTGTTTACTAAATATTTGAAGGATGTATTAAATATACCTGATCCAGATTCTATAATTCTATCTAAATTGTATTATCTGCCTGTTGGAGTTAGAGAAAATCGGGCATTAGACTCGGAGTCGGGTGGTTGTGCTAACAAGGAAATGGATCATTTAACTGCACAGAGCTTAGATTTATCCGCTTTTTTGGAGACTTCTGTTGAGGAAATTCCTACTTGTGCCACTTTGTTAGTAGCGTTTTTGTTAGAAAAAGATAAGGAGTTGATTTCACACTCTTATTTTAAATCTAGGCATGAGAAATTTTTTGGGCAGGCGATACAGATTTTCCCAGATGTGTGTCGTAGTACACAACTAAAGAGGAAAGCTTTTCCTGTACTTCGTCCTCGTGTTTTGGCCTTAGGGGCTTCTTTTGTGCTGAAATATCCATACAAATGTGTTGCAGCTCTTCAGGGTAAGTCATATATTTTTTTCGACTCTTCTCAGTTGGAGACCTTTTTGCAAGGATCGACTTTGAAGTAATACTTTTCTTAATTAACTTTCGTGCTCTTGCTTAGTATGAAGGGGTCTATTTAATTTTGACTACACTCTGTATCGGGGTATCTTATTTACCGTTTATTTCACACTCCGTATTGTGGTCTGGGAGTTTTTTAGAAACGTGTGGTATACTTATCGTATATGATTGTTTATTTTCTTTGTATTTCCTTGTTTTTCCTTAATAAAGAGGATTTAAATAATAAAAAAAGAAATGTAAGGTCATGCATTTGGGCTGCAGCAATCCAAGGGAGTGATATAGTATAGAGAGTGAAGTATTTCTGTCCACAAAAGAAGAAAGGGACCTAGGCGTGATTGTGTCTCATGAGCTTAGTTTCTAAACAGGTAGAAAAGGCGACGGCAAAAGTTAGAAGGATGCTTGAGTGTATAGGGAGAGGAATGACCAGCAGAAGAAAGGAGGTGTTAGTGCCTCTGTATAGGTCTTTGGTACAACCTCATTTAGAGTATTGTGTGCAATCCTGGAGGCCGCACCTTCAAAAGGATATAAACGGTACAGAGGATGGCTACTAAAATGGTTAATGGCCTTCGTTATAAAGCATATGAGGACAGACTTAAGGATCTTAATATTTATACTTTAGAGAAAAAGCAAGATAGAGGTGATATGATTGAGACCTCCGTGGCATAAATGCACAGGAGGAGAGCCTCTTTCAATTGAAATCAAGCTCTGCTATGAGGGGACATAGGATGAGGGTGAAAGAAAAATATGCGGAAATATTTCTTTACACAAAGAGTGGTGGATCTGTGGAATAGTCTCCCAGTGGAGGTGGTAGAGATGAGGACAGTATCTGAATTCAAAAAAGCATGGGAGAAACACACAGGATCTCTAAAGGGAAAAAGGGGACTGTTGTACTGGTTGATATGAAAGGGCAGACTAGATAGGCCATATTTATTTTCTACTGACATATTTCTATGTTTCTATAAAACTAAAGCAGTGCCCCAGTACTTAATGAAACTCTTGTTTGTACTGCAAGCATAGAGGCTACATGCATAAAATTTACTCTGTCTTAAACAACTATAAACGTTGAAATAAACACAGTATGCACTACTAAACATGGCATGAGGTAGAAAGATATTTTAATAGCACATTTCCTTTGCAAAAATAAAGATATATTTTTTTATTTCCATTAGAAATTCATTATTGTTATTACATCTTTCTATTAAAGGGCTCCTATATCTAGAGACACACAGTTATAAGGTCCTTCTAGTACAAAGATGTTTTAATAACAATATAAATCTTTTTTTGGCCTTGCAGTTTCCTGCTGCTGCTTTGGGCTTCCAGCTCAATTGGAACTGGTCTCTCCTGGGGTTATGATACTATGAATCTTTATTCCTAACTATCAGGAGGTGTTTGCCATTTTTTACTCCCTCCACACAGTCCAGTCATTGCAGTGACAATCCCCAGCTAGGGAACAAGGCTCCCTGCTATTAATTTCAAGCCATGACAAGGGCAGACAGACAAGTACAGAAGAAAGCACAGTTGTAACGGAAGAGTTAGTCAGACTAGGTTCTGTACTTTTCAAGCAATCTGAGCAGGCAAAGAACATCAGTTCCAAAGACAAAGCAAGACCACAAAGAGGAGTTGTCATTCCAAAGGAAAGAGGCAGGAAGATGGAATAGAACTTGGAGCAGGCTGGATGTAGGAATGCCATGAATCCAAAACTGAAGCAGGAGGCTCAGAAACAGAGATTTAGATGCATGGGCATAGAGGTTCACTCCAGATGTTGAACCAGCCAAAGAGTCATTACAGAAACAGGAAGCAAATTATGCTGAGTACTGGAGGTGAAGGTATTCCGTGTATACTATGCAGCTCACTCCATTCAGAAATGCATCCAACATGCGGGACTGATCGTTGTGTAGGAACTCAGTCTTCTAGTTCCCCCAGGTTCCTAACTCAAACCTGAGTGTTCCTGGCACCTAGAGAAATGTACTCTAAATAAGACCCATATGTGTTGCTGCTATATGATGATTAACTGTGTGTACCTACCCTCAGGGACATGAACACTCATCTTTTAATGTTGCCAGGCCTGTTTGAACAATGAATCAAAAGCCAGGCTTGGCTTTAGTGAACTTACTAAAGCAGCACAATTTGTTATTTAGTGATTCTTACCCTCCCTCTTTTGGTATTCTTGCTCATAGGTGGTTTCATTTTTCTACTGTTAATATTACTTAGAAATAGAAAGTATATGAGTCAACTTTAAAAAGGTCAACTCTAACTTAGCCAGACATATTTTGGCTTGGTTAAGTGAAATATCCAATGGAATGAGGCTGGATACACTTTTAGGTGAAAATCATCCTAAACTGAGCTATCTAAAAGATGACTGACTAGAATAGGGGGCGCTCAGGCTTTGTGTGCTACCCTTAGCTGATTGGTGCTAAACATCACTAAGTTCTCTGAATAGTAGCCAACCTTTTCCCTTACTCCAGATAGTCAACATAGCAAAGTGCCGCTGAACGCCAAATCCCCCTTCTTGGCAATAGCCAATATAAAAAAGAGTCCCTAAGCCCTTCTCCTTTCATCTCAACATCAACCTCAACATAAATCTAAGAAAGATCAAGAAGAGCCCTTGCTAATGTTTGTCCTTAGTGTGTATGGCTTCAGCTATTAATTCAGTATCAGAAGTCATCATGGTGTTTGTATACTGCAAGTGTACCACTTATCCCTGATAACTTGTGATCTATTAGGTAGGCTTGTGGCAGGAACATTTGGACATTCATTTGCATGAATGCAAATTGCTTGTTCATGTGTATATCGATTGTTCACATATAAATTCGGACATATATGCAAGCAGAAGCAATTTACATACACAGGAGGCATACAATTATGATGAAAACAAAATATTTTGGGCCTGCACATGCCAAGTTTTATGAGGCTTTCGGAGGAGTCATGGTGACTTTGATAATACTATTTTTAAGTATAAAACCCTTTAGTATGATGAGATCTTGCCTGTTACACTGTTCTGCCAAGTATCTAGAAGGGTTAGGTCTCAAGCAGGGTGAGCGCCTGAATCCTAACGTGCTGGGTTTCAACCACCTACAAAATCTAGGAACAAAAGAAAAAGAGGAAGTGTTTTTCTCCCCTCATCGATTTGGGGATTAAGAATTAAGGTTGGAGTTCCTACACGCATTAGAATGAGGTCCAGTAATCAGGAGACTTTAGGTGCAAAGAAGTGATTGGAAGGGTTTTTTCCTAATTCTGAAAATCTACCTGAATAGGGTCAACAGTCAAGGTCAGAGTGACTGGGCTACCAAGAAAGAGTTTCATCTGTCATAGTAACCTCACAACTGAAGTTGTGATCTGAAGAAATAGAAAGTTGAGATTTTTGTATTTGTCCCATGATCCATATTTGCTTAGGGAGCCAAAGATGGAAGAGGAGGTTTGGAGTCATTTGCCTACTCAAATAGCCCCAGTAGGTTCAAGAAATCTGAAGCAGGGAGGAAGAGAAAGGAGGTAGTATTTGGGGAGTGTGTGAAGTGTCTTGCAAGCCAGAAGCTGGAAAAGCAAGGATGTAAAACCAGTAAGAAGTGAATTCCAGTCTGAATGGGAAGGCCCCTAGATCAGCTCATGGAAGGAGAAGACCCCTGATTCCAAGAAGAATAGAGAAAATAAAGAGATTGGCTTTGTAAGTATGAGCTAAAGAGTTTCCTATAGTTTGTATATCACCTAATCTTTGTCTTCTGAAGAGTACACTTTTTTTCCTGTTTTGTTTCATCACCCAGTAAAGACTTTCATGTTAATATTCAGTTGGAATGGTCAAAATGTTAATTTAAGTGCTGAAACTGGTGCTTAAATCAATATATATTCAGCACCTTTTTCCATATAAGTAATTAGTTGAATACAAATGTAGTGAAGTGACCAAGCAGTACTGTTTAGCTTAGGCCTGCTGACAGACAGAAGTCTGAGTTGAAACAGGAAGTCCCTAGCAAGTGATGGAATCTGAATGGGCTAGCTCCTTGAGCTCTAGAGCACTTTCTTCAAGATCCCTCCAGAAACATTACTGCTCATTCATTGTACTATCCGGATTCCCATGAACTTGATAGTAGGGAACTACAATATCTTAAATGTCCCTACTGTGGATAATGATGAGTAGTCCACCAATGCATTTTTTCCTAAACCATACCCCAGTTAAGTCACCGAGTCAGGGTTAAAAAAAGTGATCTCATACCCTGCTCAGTCATTGTCAATTGTGACCTGGCCAGATAGCACTATACTACATATGGAGATACACTCTCCCTCCTGTTTTCAAAGATAAGCCTTGGTGGAAGCCAAGTAACCTTGGAAGAAAGAAACTTCTACAGTGGTCTTGAGCAGAACATTATGTTTATAAATACACAGACCAACAAATGTTGTACTCACATATCTCTCTAAAAATTATTGGGAAAATATATTTATAACAGGTCACATAGGTTAATAGGGCAGGAAGGCACCTATGTTTTGACTATTTTATAATGATACCTAGGTGCCAATATTTATTTATTTTATTTATTTATTTATTTCCAGTCTCTTCTATACCTCGCTATTCAACATCAGTGCGGTTTACAATAAACATAGAACTACACATTTCCTAGGGTACTCTGTGTTTACAATGAACAGGTGTTAAAACTTGGACAACATGGGGTAACTATTTACAATTGTGCACTGAGTAGGGTAATATATCTTTATAAAATAGAACAAATTCTGCAGAAATCGTACCTCGATTAAAGGCATATACACATGCTCTTGAGCAGAAATAAATGTTAAATGCATACTTTACACACATATATGCTATAAAGTATATACAGTATGCAAATCACAACTCTGGCCATGTTCTCCTTAAACTGCTCTCTGAACATGCCTGCTCTACAAGTATGCATGGTCCTGCACCATGGGCACTTTTGGGCATTAGCTAATTTTATAAAAGGTCTTTTACATGTGTAAAATAGGCCTTTTATTTTAAATTCTACATTTGAACAGCTAGTTTCTATCTCAAAGAATAGACTGTTTGGGCTCAGAAAGATTTGTTTCAGGGACAGAGTTGACTTCTGTTTTGTCCTGTGCTCTCTTGCAGGTAGGCTGGATGCAGAGCATTAAAATCACAGCAGCATAATTTCTAATACAACAGCATTATCTTTTACAGCATCAAAGTTAACATCACTTTTGAAAACACAAATGTACTTAACAATTAACTTTTCATAGTTAAGCATTTTAAGTTAGTTACTACGATATCTTAGAGAAGAACCATAATTTAAAACATTCAAGAAAAACCTTAAAGCTTATTTCATTCAGCTTGCCTATTCTGAATGTTGAAGGGAGACAAATTCTGTTTCTCTTTTTTTCCCTCCCCCCTGCTCTTCTTATTTTTCCTTTATCTTCATCCCCCCCCCCCCACACTGATTTTATTGTTTTTGACTTATTTAGTTTTCATTGTATACCACAAGGATATGATTGTGATGGTAGTGGTGTATCAAAATTTGTAATAAATTATAAACTATAAAATACATATTCACCATTAGTATGCTGAAATGCAATTTGGCATTAGGTGGTCCAAGTGGGTTGAAGCAAACAGTCTCACGTTGCCAAAGTTTTAAGGTAAGCGCTGCGAGTCCATTTGTGGCCATTGCCATTGCTACAGGTCCTGGAGAGGGGTGGCAGAGGCATCAATGGACCACTCCTGGACCATTGGCACTCTAACCAGCCATCTTGTTCACCTAATGCCTGGAGGACAGATGACATCGGTGGAACAGTGTTCTCTTCCAGAAGCCAACCTGAGCAGTAATGTGTTTTGTTTTGTTTTTTCTGCGGTCTGAGCAGTGTTATGGTCTGTCAAGACCTGCATGCTTCCCCTCGGCATGTTTCAAGCATGCCGAAGAGGGGGGGTGAAGAGGGCACTTCTTCCATGGGTCTGGTGGCCAACTTCTTGTGCAAGATGTGCCTTTGGTACTTCCAATGTTGGGGGAAAGGTGCCTCGAGTAAACCCTACTGAAGGAACGTCTGACTTGGTAGACGGCAGTAAGATTAAAAAATGAGCACATATTTCATTGGATTCACTATGGGATGCTACTCTTACTCTCTCCTTAAATAAGTATGTTGGGACCATTCAAGCTAACTTGGCAGAGGTTAAATCCTCTATGGTGGAAGTCTCTTGGGAACAGGAGTTACCAATGGGGAAGGTAGTCTGTTTCGAAGAACAAGCTAGTGAACTACAAAGGTTGGCTGCAGCCCCAGATAAGGATAAGACTCTGTTGCAAAACAATTGGAATATTTGGAAAATTATTCAAGATGGAATGATCTGGAACTTTTGAATTTACCTAAGTCTCCCTTGCTCTCTCTCTTTTGGAGGTGGCAAGGCAATACTATTGTGAAGTTTTAACAGTTTCTCAGGATGTTATGCTCCTGATCACCAGGGCATTAGCAGCAACACCTGCACCCTCATTTCTTTGCCAGCTAGTACCCCAGGTGGAATGTTTGGATATTATAGGGTTCCATGTAGGTCATCATGGATTGAACAACTCTTCTTGAAACATTTGCTCTTCAATTTTATTGTGTGATTGTTTTATAAGCATATGCATGAGCAGGTTTTGGGCTCAAGAGTTAGGATTTTTCTAAAGAAGCTCAGAAGAAAAGACAGGAGTTCTTGGCATTGAAGCTAATTGATTTTCTAAAATTCTCTTGCAGATGTGTTCTTGAATTTCCTGATAAGCAATATATGTCTTTTGAGCCCAAACAGCTAGTGGAGTTTTTGTGTGCTAAGGAGGAAGTTGTGATACTTCCCATCTGCTGTCACCAGGCCTTCCTGCCTCCTCTCTTCTACAATTTGGTTGGTAGATGATGTTTATTTCCTTTTGGTATACACAGATTGGCCCCCTTGAGATGTGGAGGAATTTAGAAAAATAGAAAAATGACGACAGAAAAATACCACATGGCCTATCTAGTCTGTCCTTTCATATCAACAACTACAACAGTCCCCTTTTTTCCTTTAGAGATCCTCTCTGTTTGTCCCATGCTTTTTTGAATTCAGATACTGTCCTCATCTCTACCACCTCCACTGGGAGACTATTACACGGATCCACCACTGTTTCCGTAAAGAAATATTTCCGCATATCACTCCTGAATCTATCCCCTTTCACCCTTAACCCATGTCCCCTTGTAGCAGAACTTGCTTTCAATTGAAAGAGGCTCTCTCCCTGAACATTTATGCCACGGAGGTATTTAAACATCTCAATAATATCACCTCTATCCCGCCTTTCCTCTAAGGTGTACATATTAAGATCCTTAAATCTGTCCTCATATGCTTTATAATGAAGACCACTAATCATTTTAATAGCCACCCTCTGTACTGATCCATCCGGTTATCAATATTTTATATTGATTGCGTATTGTTTTTCATAATTTGTATTTCTTTTGTTTGCTCATTCATTTGTGTCATTACTTAAACGATAATGAAATTGAAATGAGTAAAAAATAAAAAATATATTTTAAGAAGATCTTACAACTTCTTAATTCTGATCAGTTGGTTGTTTCTAATTGTACCTAAAAAGCAGTCGGTAGATGTTGCCACTGGAGAGGCTCAGATGTTAGTGGAACCTAAGAATAGTTTAGTTATCTCAATTATTTTTAAGTATCTTCCTCTGAGGAGTTCCCTACTAGGGCTACTCTACTGGCAACTTTTGCCAAGGAAAAGAATAAGGTGGCTATTTCGAACCTACACTTTCAGAAGAAACAGGAAGTATTTTCTGGACAGAAATTGATCATCTTTCCAGATGTTTCATGAACTACTCAAACTTATAGGAAGGGTTTCCTGCAATTCAAATCAAAAGCATTAGCTATCGGCACTAGTTCTTTTCTACAGTTTCATTTTTAGTATATGATAACTTTTCAGAATGTTCAGTATGGGCTTTTTTTATTCTGTGAAATTGGAGAATGTCCTAAAGGAGATGGAATCTGATGAATAATAGTTGTTTCATCATAATGGGCAGTCATGCTTTCTTCCTTTTCTTAATTTGTTTTCTTTTTTTTACTAGAGGAGTTATATTTATTCAAGTATAGCTTATTGTGAACTTTGCTCAGCTTTTAAGTTGTGATCTGTTACTTCCCCTCCCCTTCATGCGGGCTACATTATTTTATTGCCATTGCTTGTTTTCTTGTATTTCACATCATGTAAAAGGTAAAAGATGTCACGCCACGGTTTCATAGTGAGGGCATCTATGTGGACGCTAGTAGGGGCATCCACATCAGGGGCATCAATGTTTCTAAAATTGGGCCGAATGGTAGATATCCCTGTACGTTCTGCCCTGTATGTCCCAGATTGCACTTGGGCGCCCTTTCTAAAATGCCACTTCATTAGTATACATGTTCAATTTGTTCAGTTCCTGTTTCTCCTCCAACTGATTTCAAGCCTTCATTTATAGAAAGCCTGCATTTGCCCCAGATTTACTAAATATCTAATGAAGATCTTACTTAAATAGACTTCTGATCTCAATTATGATGTGTCTAAATAATTTGTAGTGGATTATCTCAGTTTACACGTTGATGCTATGCCTCTCGTCTTTGAGTTTGAAAGGACATATCTAAAGCCTTGATGTCTATTTTCCCTTTACTAATTGGTGTTAATGGTCTACCCAATGTTTTATATCAGCACGATGACTGACCATTTTCTTAGGATCTGATATTTTATGAGGCACAGAAGAAGCCAATAACCAGCTAAAAAAACTTCACCCAGTAAAGGGGCACGAATCTTGAGTCAGGCAATGCACATGTTGGCAAGCATGGAATATGGACGCTTATTGGTCAACGGTAGCTGGCAGGCAAGTCATCTTACCTGGGTAGCCAGCAAGTGGTGATTTTTGCCATGCCCATGCAATAGAGCCCACATGAATATCAGTCCATAACCCATGCAGAAAGGAAAGCAGAAACTGTGTAGGAATGTCAAACCAGGTAAGATGGCATTTTAGAATGTTGTGCAGAGTAGAGCCAGGAAAATGGGAAAGAATGCAATATTCTGCTGTACAAGGTAGAGTGCAGTGGTTTCCCTGTACAGGGGTAGTAACCAGGGTTTTCCCACTGGTTAAATGAGTATGTTTCTGCAACATATGACTATTAATTCAGAGCTATATTGTCAGTATGTGTTCCTTTAAGGTCATGTAGCTGAATGTTATGGCCATTAATAATTTCTACTAAGAGGAATGCTTTCTTCTGAATGGTAGGAAAGAAAGTACTGACATTTTATTGCTGCAGGAGACAAACTTGAATGTAATGGAGTTGTTGAAATTAGAGATATAAGCTCTACTCTTTAAGGGTTTTCAACTGTCCATCATAAGAATAATAGGGTGGCCATCTTAGTATGTTCATGCTGTAATCTCATTTACCCTATTTGACTTAATGAGCTCTAATTATATACAGTAACGTGGTCGACGATCTGTTTCTTGGTGGGGTCATCTTGAAGATATAAATTTGTCTATCACTCCTATAGTGAATTATATAATAGGAATACTACCAGTCTTCCTTATAAGTAAAGTATATCATCAAAGTGATAGAACTCTAGTTCAGCTTTCATGGAGAAATAACCACCTAGATTTGCTCTTCGGAAGCTTGGGTCTTAATAAGAGGAAGGGAGGATGAGTTTCCCTGATTTTGTAGCCTAATACTATGACTTCTGCCAAAGCAAGGTTCACGATGGGTGGAGGGGGCCGTAGGCCTATGTTCAATATGCAGCTGAGATTAAGGGTGAGTCTCATCAAAGAGATGTCAGCACTTTGAGATATGTGGTGTAGGACTGTCCTAACATTCAGTCTTATTGGGTTTCAATTTAGAACAGTATTAGGGTGGTACTGGGATTCAGGGCCACTCCTTCCTAATTTGAGGTCATTTTTCAATCAGCAATTGGCATCTCGTCCTTACAAAGGGATTGTCAGTTTGAATTAGCTCCATGTTGGGAGTGGCCCTATTTCCGTTATTTCTAACTGGAAACATGCAACTGAGCTTGGTTGATGCGCATGGTGGCACACTTGTGCCTATGCTACTTATATGTGAAAATACCATGGTGTGGCAGTTCCCCTTGTATCCTCCTCTTTTCTTAAGTGGAAGCTCCTATAGAATTGCATCTTTAAAGCATGGCATAAGATACAGTAAGGGGTTATTAGACAAATCTCCTTATTTTTTCTGTAGTGGAGTGCTTGCCCTTCTATAACCCTTGCAGGCCTAGCAGGCTTCCAGATGTTTTATGTTTCTTTCATATGGCCCCTGATGATCGCATGATAATGGGAGGGGCAGGGTGGGGTGGGCTGTGAACAGCCTTTGATTATCTCATGTTCCAGAGAAGAATTGAGTATTTTAATTTACTGTAATTTGGTTTTTCTCTTTTGTTTGTATTTTGTTGGAAAATATAAATAAAGAAATTTTAAAAAAAAGAAATTAGTTGGTTGACTGACAGACAACAGAAGGTGAAAGGATGAAACTCGGATGAAACTCACTCAGATGAAACTCACTTGGATGAAAGGACGGTGATTAGTGGTAAGCCTCAGAGATCAGTCCTGGGTCCAGTACTGTTCAATGTATTTGTGAGTGATACTGCTGAAGGACTGAATGGAAAAATCTGTTTTTTTGCAGATGACATGAAAATTTGACATTGAATATGTAGCTTGCACAGCACTATAAGTGTGCTGTAGGCCTCATGGCTCCACTACATGTGTCATCAGCCACATAGTGGTGATGGAGAGCAACTCAGTAAGCTTTGCACATACATGTCACTGATATCTGTCTGCAGAGAGGTCCATACAGTGTGTGCTTTCTGTCTGAGTACTTGCTGCTCACATGGCTCACACATAGACAGCTGTGTCAGATGCACCACAGACATGGTGCCAATTGGGTCCCCAGGGACTGTTGTAATGTCATTGAGTAAGGGCAGACTGGCTGGAATCCATGTAAACACTGTGCCGAGTGGTGCTGAGGGCCCATTACAATAGTTGAATGTATGAGGCAAACCTGCAGGCTAGAACACCACCCACTGGAGCCCACATCTGTATGATGCACTCAATGGAATGAGCATACAGGAGCACACATCGCAAGCAGTGCACCATAATGCACTGACCATTCCTTGATGTAGAGCTAGATGCAAAGATGGAAGTAAAATACCTTGGGGTGATATTACATCAGGCACTCTCCATGTCATCCCATATAAAACAAATCACCAAAGTCATCTTCTATAAATTACGAATGCTGCAGCATCTTAGACCTTATATTGACAATTCTGATTTTCATTCAGTACTACAAGCTATTATTCTTCCACATTTTTACTTCTCAAACGCTATCTTACAAAGGCTACCAAAACAGAGCATTAACCATCTACAAGTGGCCCAAAATGTAGCTGCCTGTATCATACACAGGACAAGCTACATAGAACACATCACCTATAATAAGCCGTATTAAATACAAAATTCTTGTAACTACATTTAAACTTATGAGGGAAATTGTGCCATCATTCTTATCCACCCTAATTAACAGCACTCCTAACATGAGATCCAGAAGAAGCTGTAACAATAACAGTCTAGCAGTCCCCATCAACTATCGTAACACAAATTGTGCCACAAGCAACAGAGCTTTTACTTACTTCTCTCCTATACTCTGGAATGCACTATCAGATAATCTAAGAAACATTAAGGATCTTAAAGATTCTTGCAAAGAGATTATAACATACCTATTCAAAGAGTACTTTGGCAACACAACCCAGATATACAAAATTTACCCTACATAAAAATGAGCTTCCTTGAATTTACACACTGACCTTCCCTAATATATCTCTAATACTTTACCGGCCCAATCAATTCCAAGATATCTTCATAGGGTACTTCACAAATGTTCATATCCCCGTAAATAAGTTGTTTGTATAATATGTTGATTGTAAAAGAAGTTTACTATAATTTGTGTGAAAACTTTGCACTAACATTTTGTAAGTTACAAGAGTTTAATGTAATGTTGTTGGTTAAATGTAAACCTCCCTTGATCTCTGGAAGGGGCAGTATAGATAAACTTATAAATAAATAAATAAGATACCCGCCCACCCAGTCAACCATGGGAGGTCAATTAGCATGATAGGAGACCCATCACTCACACTGAAGCATGTCTGGGGGACATCTGTTCAAGTCATGAAGGAGCAGATGGTTGGTAACACTGGAGAAACAGGCAGTATACATGCTCAGTAGGCAGTGTGTGTGTGTGTGTGTGTGTGTGTGTGTGCCTCCATGTATCTGCTCTATCTATCTCCTGTAGATATGATGTTACACCCATGTAATGGGCCACTATCCCTTTCCTTACAGCCAGAGAAGCAGAGGAACCATGTGACGTGCAACAGAGGAGGGAACAGCTCTCTGAGGATGCACAAGTAGGCCCCCACCATGAACAGCACCTGGCAGCCCTGTGCAATGGCCAACCACCCACAGCAGCTTCTCTGAGAGGGGAGATGAAGAGGAGGCCCTGGAGGTACAGCCAGCAGGGCAAGGGGATGAGAACCCAGAAAAGCAGCAGAGATTAAAATCTGGTAACCTCACCTCAGAACCCTTCAAGACTACTCTAGGAGTTCCACAAGGCTCATCATTATCAGCTCTCCTCTTCAACATCTATATTCAGTCCATATGCAAAATATTTAACAAACACAAGATACAATACGCCATATATGCTGACGTCATCATGGCATATACCCCTATTCAACTGGACTCCCCAGACTATACCACCATATCAGCCTGCATTCGTGAAATAACAACCTGGCTAACCAACAACAACTTAAACATCAACATAAAAAAAACTGAAGCAATTATCATCACAAGAGACTCCACATTCATTCCCCCTACTGCTATCAACAAATCCAATACAACAATCACAATAAAAGATGAAGTCAGATACCTTGGAGTGATTCTAGACAAGCAACTCACCCTCCAACCGCATATCAACAAGATATCCAGAACATCCTTCTTCAAACTCGCAACACTCCAGAGACTAAAACCCCTCATCAATAGAGAACATTTCCGTACAGTATGCCAGGCCATCATTACACCCCTACTAGACTACTGTAATATACTTTTCCAAGGTCTGCCTAAACAAACCACCCGCCTCCTACAATTACTGCAGAACACTGCTGCCCGCATTATTACTAGTGCTTCAATACAAGACCATATAACCCCAATGCTACAAGATCTACACTGGCTACCAATCTCCTCAAGGGCAAAATATAAATCAGCGCTCACCATCTTCAAAATTAAAAACAACATCTCAGCAGGAATACTACAAGAACTCATTGGAACCAAATCAAACAAAAGGCCAGACAGAAACAGTACCAAAAACAACATATCAACACCTACTCTATTCACAAGAACGAACAAATCCACATCCATGCAAGCCTTCTCTCTTGCAGCCCCTTCTATCAGGAATGTCCTCCCAGATAAGCTAAAATCAACAACAGATATAAAAGACTTCCAGAAGCTACTTAAAACCACCCTATTTTATTTATTTATTTACATTTCTTTTATACCGCGCTATTCAACATCAGCGTGGTTTACATGAAAACTGAAATATACCCAGAACATCAAGCTGTTCTGTGTTTACAGAGAACAGGAATAGAAACTTGGATAACATGGGGGTAACTATTTACATAAGAGTACTAGCTATTCATTGAACAATTCAATAAAGACCACCAATCCACCTTAACCACCCCACAAAACAAATTACACAAGACATGGCATCCACAACATAAAAACATCCTAGTACTCTTATTAAAATGTATATAGCCAAATGTAGATAGCTCAACCTGCATATATTGCACCCAAAATCAAGATTTACTTATCCACACACTCACGAACACTACCTTCACAACCACTGCATGCCGACACCCCCCGCACTACCCTACTTGATTGGTTTGCAGTGAAATCCTCTTTGATTCAAGGATAAAGTGGGATATAAATACTTTTAAATAAAAATAAATAAATAAATAAAAGGACAGCATGATGGTGGCAGAGGAGGAAGAGGCAGTGATTGAGGATGTGGAGAGTTGGAGTAGGAAGAGGACGATGTGGGGGAGGAGGAGCAGGAGAGTGAGGGGGAGGAGGGGGAGCCACAGTCACCTGTTGGACCAGGGAATGGGGAGTCTAACACCTGGGTGCCCACAAGTGAGATCAAGGAAGTGCCTGTGGAGGAGCAGGGGGTGCCTCCCACCCCCAGATGAGCATGGGCACCCCACCATGCACAGCCTCAAGAGACAACACAGCTGCAATGGGAGGCACTGCAGACACCCAGCCAGACCATGGGCCAGTACCAGCATTGCCTGCCCCAGGCCCAGATGTGATGGAGCTTGTCTCAGGCCTAGCCCCCTGACTGTCCCCACAGCCAGAACATGCAGCTATACTGGGCAGCTTAGTGCTGAAGGTGCACCTCCTCAGAGATGGTGCTCCATTTAGCAGGGAAAATCTCCAGAGGGCTACAGGCCATTGCGGAAGCCCTGCTGAACAGCAGGGAAGGTCCTCCTGGCCTATAGGGGCATGGTTTCACATGCCATTGTTGCCAGCACTGGTCACAGATGGCCTTGTTAGGCCAATATGTTTGCCTCTGTGCATATTTTATGATGATGGTTTTTTTGCTAAATTTATTTATTTATACAGATTTGTATACCACTTTTTCCTTCAATCAAAGTGGTGGTTAGAAAGGATGGGTTTACATTGACTAAGGGATAACATAACTTGCAAAGGGAAAGTATTACATTAATGTCTGTTTGTAATATATAAATTCATGCATAGTTAAATGAATTCATAAGTTTCTTGATTACAAAATCCCATAAATAGGACTGCCTTAAGGGATTTACGGAAGTTCTTTAAATCTTTTAGTCCCGCAATTTATCCAGAAGAGAGTTCCAGAGTATTGGTGCAGTTAATGAAATTGCCCTATTAGAGGTGGTTTGTTTTGTTTTGTGGAATCCAGCAGGTGTTCGTCATTTATTAGCATTGCCAGATCGTCTAGGTCTATCATTGATGTCTTTGGTTAGCAAGCTGTAGAGAATATCTGCTGTGCATTGGTTCAAGATCTTGAAGATGATTGTAATTGTTTTAAATTGTAATCTCTCAGCTATTGGTAGCCAGTACAATTTTAGCAGTATAGGTGTAATGTGTTCATTTCTTGCTGTTCCAATTATAATGCGAGCTGCTGTGTTCTGGACTAGCTGGAGTGGATGAATAGTCTGTTTAGGTAGTCCTTGATACAGAGAATTTGCATAATCCAATATCGGTATAATAATTGCCTGGCATACTGTTCTGAAAAGGTCCTGACTGAGTATCGGCTTTAGACTTCTCATGAGCTTTAATCTTTGGTATGCTTTAGCAGCAGTATTGTTTATATGAGTATGAAAAAATAAATAAATAAATAAATGTGTTATATGTTTGTACCTCACTGTGTCATCATTGTCTCCAGCAGAACAGGTGGGTGGCTGCCACATAGGTGTCAGTGATAGTGGGTTGCACTTAGCAGGTCAATTTTCAGACCTTCATTTCACGGCGTTAGTGTGCATGGAGCCTCTCCCCACCCACTCTCCGCCCATTGACCCCTTATCTCTGCCCCTGGGGTGCCTTACTCCACCCTCTGGGGAGCCTTACTCCACCCTCTGTGCACCTTAACACCGGTGGAGACATTATCGTGCGATACATGATGTTTTCGCATGGTAATGCGCCATTATCGCACGATAGCATCACTTATCGCACAATAACATCACTTATTGCACGATAACGTCGCCGCTGTGATGTTAGCGCTGTTTAGTAAACATACCCCATAGAATATGTTCTTATACTTACCTGTAGCTATATCTTATTCATACTATCCATACTTACCAGTATTGAGGATTTTGAAAAATAAATACACTTTTGTAACATCTGAAAGCTCCTATCTTATCTTTAAATTTATAGATTTTATATCCCACCTGTGTTCCTGTTGAAGGTATTCCAGAGGGATCTAGGTATTCTTCCACACCTGGGCTTGTTAGGGTAAATGGTTAAGCATTCCTTCAGCTCATCATATACATTAACATCTGGGGAAACCAACCATTATACTGCTCTCAGAGTATTTCTGGGTTGTTGCACTAGAACACCCAGGGGCGGCTCTATAATGAGGCGGAGTGAGGCATTTGCCTAAGGCGGCCAAAAATGCCCCCCAAACAGCTGCCTCACTCTGCCTTCAAAAGTTTAAAAATAAACAAACAAGCGAATAAGTTGCTGTCACTGCCGAGTCTGCTTCTCGGCAGTGGTAGACTCACCCTCTCCTTTCTCTGACAGCTGTGGCTCCTGTCTCTTAGAACTGTGGCTGTGCTAGCGATCTGCAGTTTAAATAAAAGTGAAACTGGTGCAGTTAATGTAACTTCCTTTGGGGGTGGGATGCAGCTGCACAGGTTCCTTCTCAGAGGCAGGAAGGCTCTGCACTGGTTTCACTTTTATTTAAACTGCAGATCGCTAGCACAACTGTGGTTTTAAGAGGCAGGAGTCACGGCTGCCAGAGAAAGGAGAGGGTGAGTCTGCAGGGGAGCTAACATGAAAGAAGATGGGGGCTGGAAGGGGGATGACACAGGGGGAGGAGGGGGCTAGAAGGGAACTGACATGAAGGGAAAGTGGGGGTCCGGCTGAGATAGGGGAGGAGAGGGCTGGAAGGGAATTGACATGGGAAAGTGGGGTCTGCAAGGGAGCTGACATGGAGGGAAGTTGGGGTCTGCAAGAGAGTTGACACAGGGGAAAGTAGGGGCTGGAAGTGGGGCTGGAAAGGAGCTGATACCTAGGTATGGTACTGGTGGGGGACTAGAAGGGTGATGATACTAGGGAAGAAAGGAGAGGGATGGAAGGGAGCAGACACCTGGGGATGGGACTGGAGAAGAACTGGAAGGGAACTGACACTTGGAGATGGGACTGGTAGGTGGCTGGGTAATGGGGGTGGGGACAGGAAGGGAGGGGCACTGGTACTGGGATGGTATTTGGACTAGAAGGGGCTGGATAGTGTGGAAGGAGGGGGACTGGAAGGGAATTGATACAAGTGGCAGTCCTGGGAAAACAGGAAAGCAGAAGCCTCAGATCAGGACCAGCATGATCAGAAAATAAAATGGTTAGATATCAAAAAGGTAGAAAAAATAATTTTATTTTCAGTTTAGTAATTGGACTTTTCATGAACTTTATGGGGAACTGTATCTCTTATTTATCTGATGTTGCACTGCATGCGGAGTTTGGCTTCGTGGAGATTCAGTTTAATTTTGTCTGCATATTTTATTTTTACTTTAGGTTGTAGTCACTTATTCTGTACTTGGTGAGGGTTTGTGTTCTGAGTGTGTAACTGAGGTCATGTGTTCTGTTAACATGGAGCTTGTACATAAGGATCTATACTATACTGTAGTAATTTGACTTGTTCAGTTTTTCAAATAGGTGTATGGATGTTCTAGGAATTGCAGCATTATTTATAGTGTGTTGTTTTTCTGGGTAGGCCCCTTATGTGAGTTTTGGAAGTTTATCCTGGTATGGAATGGTAGATTAGGCCTTGTAGATCTTTGGTGACTTTTGTAGGATTTGATATTAGTTCCCAATATGCCTGTTACCGGAGAATGTTTGTTAGATGATCAGAAACATATATTTTTTAAATAAATTGAATGTGGGTGAATGTTCTACTTCTGCTCTGTACCCATTGTTGAGGGAGAGGTTTCTGTGGATGCAGAATATATATTCAAAAAGAAAAAGCGAGAACCATAACACAGTTTATAACAAAATAAAATGAGTTATAATTGTATAATTTGGAACTATAAACTGTGTCATGGTTCTCACTTTTTCTTTTAGCTTCTTGGTGTGTGATTATCTTGCATTTCCTTTGTTTAGTTTTTTTTTTTTTGCAGAGTATATATTTACATTAACACCATCCTGGTCCACTGTGCAGTTTCAGGAGTTATGTTGGGGTTACTAAGCCCTTCTTGGTCACAAAATCTCTCTTGTTTTTCAGAGAGTGGGAAATGCTGTGTTGGGGTGCCAAGTTCCTCCTGTTTTTGTGGAAGTGGAAGGTGCTGTATGGGTGCTGTTGAGCCCCTCTTGTTTGGCATATTTATCAGCATGTTTCCTAAGCTCTGTGCCATACTGGGTTAGACCAAGGTCCCTAAAACCCACTATCCTGCTTCTAACAGTGGCCAATCCAGGTGACAAGTACCTGACAGATCCCCAAAAAGGTACACAGGTTCCACAATGCTTATCCCAGGGCAAGCAGTTGATTTCCCAGGACCTCTTTAAAAATAGTTTATGGGGAGGAGCCGGCAAGATGGCGGACACGCGATAGCTGCTGACTGTTTGTCTCCGTTTTTTTTCCCTGCTATTGGTTACTTATTCTTCCTGATGTCTCGCAAACGGAAGACCAAGCCTTGAGACTTACCCAAGAGCATGTCGTCAATGGCTAAGGGTCCTCTCGATGCTTTCATGAGGCCCGCTGGTGCAGTTTCTCATCCCGAGCAGAGTTCGCTGGGGGTGATGGAGGCGGAAGGAGGCCTAACATGCCCCTCTGAACTGCGGTCACACTTAGCCCGGATGTCCGGACCCTGCCAGCTCAGCCTGCAGCACATGACGCGGGAGCAACAGAGACAGAGTCTTGGAGAATGGAGAGACTCGTGGCTGGCACATCAGTGCTAGTGGGGAGTCCCGCGGAGGTGGTGGTTGCAGCTGCGGGGCCAGCTGGTGTGAAGGAGAGCTCAGCTGCTATTGGAGAGCCTTCGACGGCGGTGGACATAATGGCTGGACTGGGAGCTCGTTTACTGCTTTCTACCAATATGCAGGAAGGGGAACCTGCTAAATCTGTTCTTGTTCGCCCTGCAACTGTTACTTTGGATTCCTTATGGGAAGGACTTCGGGCGCTGGAATCTTCTTTTGTATCTCAGCTTGCAGCTCTTCATGAAGCTCTTTCCTCCCTGGCTCAGTCTATTAGCCAGCAGAAGCAGGAGATTGCCTGTATTTCTTCCAAGGTGGCCCAGTTGGAAACTAAAGTTGAGGATTTTGTTTCTATTTCAGGTACTGTGATGAAAGATCTGTCTGTTATCCATGGGAAAACAGAAATGTTAGAGAACTCGGTTAGGAAGAGAAAATTGAGCTTGTTGAATTTTCCCCATGTTCCAGTTGCATCGCAGAAGGATTTGTTTAATTCATATGCAACTTCTATTTTGAAAATTCCTCTGGAATCCTTCACCCTTTGGCTAGGATTTTCTACCTGCCAACAACCAAGCTCAAGACCCATGGAGTTTCTTTATCTGCACATTCTCCTCCTATGGACTCATTGGATCTGACTGGGTTCCTGGAGACTACTGACCCGGGCAATGTCCCGAGGGTGACTTTGCTGCTGGCTTTAGTATTTGAGTCTGATCAAGATTTTCTTTTGAAATTATATTTCAAAATTAGGAATGAATCATTTATGGGGGGTATAATTAGGATGTTTCCAGATATCTCTAAATCCACTCAGAAACGTTGGCAACAGTTTCTTTTGCTTCATCCTCAGGTTCTGCATCTTGGTGGGCTTTTCTTTCTGCGATACCCATGTAGATGTTTAATAAAATATCAGGGTGTTAGTTATACCTTTCTTGAGCCCTCACATCTAACCCAGTTCATAGCCGGTAAAAGCATTTCTCCAACTTAGTAGTTTGGTTCAGGAATACTGTAGTTTGCACATGTTTGTGTCTTATTTCCTGAAACTGTTCCTTTTATTTGTGTTTTGCTTGCTCCTCATTTTGTGGGCTAGTGAATGTTAATTTATTCTTCAATGTATAAGATAGGGGATTTATGCCCCTTATGCTGTATCGGCTTTACATTTTCCTTTTTACATTCTTTTCTGTAACAAGTGTATATCTTGCGGAAATATTTTGAAATTGCATAAATAAAAAATTTTAAAAAAAAATGTATGGACCTTTCCTCCAGGAACTTGTCCAAACCTTTTTTAAACCCAGCCACACTAACAGCTTTTGCTACATCCTCTGGTAACTAATTCCAGAGTTTGATTATGCAAGGCCATAGGCTAACTGCAGGGAGGCAGTTACATCCCCCTACAGTTATTGCATTTCAGTGTGGCAAAAAACAACTGCAGGTGCAATTAAGACCACACACTGAGGTGGCATTAGTTGCACTCATGCTACTTGCCTGTGTGTAAGAGTTCTTTCTCTCGCCTCACTCTGCAGTAAAGTATAATTTGCGGAAAGAAATCCTGTAAACCTAAAGAGTAATGGATAAAAGCATTTTATGACTATATGGGTTATGTTTACTAAACCATCTTAACATCGCAGCGGTGGTATTATCATACCATAAGTGATGTTATTGCTTGATAATGTAACATTATCACATGCTAACGTCACTTATTACGCGATAACGCAGCAGTGGCGTTAAGGCACACTAACACTGTAAAATCTGGGTCTGAAGGGTGTAGTAAGGCTTCCCAGAGGGTGGAGAGAAGGGGTCAATGGGCGGAGAGTGGGAGGGGAGAGGCTCCAGGCACACTAATGCTGTGAAATATGGATCTGAACACTAACGCCAGTGAAACCCTCTCGGTAAGGCACATTTGCAGGAAAGAGAAACCATTTCAGTCAGCAATGTGCAACAAAAGCAGGGAAATCCATAAAAGTGATAGTTGTGATACATGTGCAGGGACCAAAAAGGCAAATAAACATATAAAAGGACCAGGACCACATTTGAAATCCCAATAACCAAGCTGGTCAATAGTGATATTAATGATAAACATAAAGCAACACAACTGACAAAGCACAAAAAATAAGATATCATGTTTGGAAGGGTCTATTCTCTGTCCCCCTACAAAGTGAATGATCTCACATTGAAATAGTGCTGATCAGGGTTTTTTCCCGTTTATATTGGGCAGGTTTGTTATGGCGTGCACATGTGCATTAACAGCAGAGTGGGCACGTAGGAAAGGGCAACTGTACTGATACTGTAAATGGGATATAGAGGGCTGCAGGATGTTGGTGGCCCTGGTCTTTTGTGAATTACATCAGCCTTTACATGTTAATGATTTACTGTTTGTCTCATAGACATTTCCTGTTGGGTCTCTGTGCACGAACGCTGATGCACATGGGGTGGAGCTGTGAAACGTCTGTGTAACATGGGCATGGACACGACCATATCCATGTGACACCCTTGTCTGCGGTTCCAATTCACAATGTCCCCATCATGCAGTGTGTTCTGTGTTGTGATCATGTTATGTTTGCCTGTGTGACGTTTCCTTACGTACATATTGATGTTTTATTCTCTGCAATTTGCGCTGATGTTGCAAGCAGCATACCACTACATTGTTTATCCTCTTCTGACACAGGGCAGTGAAGACACAAAGCACATCTACTACAGTGCATCCGACGTCACCATCACCCACCTGTTGGAGGACACAACAACACCATGGAACTATCCCTGGGAAATGGTGCCATAGGATGTTTGACCTCTGCGAGTGGGACACATGCCTAGGATGGACAGTATTATTGTTGGACTGCTACTTTGGCCATGACAGGCCTGTCCAACACACCGTTGCTGCTGTGCTCTGGCTGGGTGTTGTGTTCATCACAGGAGACACACATGATCCTTCCAGTACTGTGGCATATTGGGATGTGACACTTGACTATGCATGCCCAGGGTTTCAAGGACAGTCGTAACATTACTTGTTGGATTGCAGACACCCTTTGCACTTTGGACACTGTGTACTGGTCCCCACGTGTGCAGCAGAGACTGATATTTTCACTGTGTGTTGTACATCCTTCTGACATTGTGTTTTTGTGTTTTGCCCATGTGTGTGACATGGAACGCAAGATACGCTCATCTGTTTGTTTCAACACGAGCATACAGCCATGCGTGTGGCACAGGGGGAGCAATGGAGAGGTCCTCTTGTCCATGTCCACCTAGCCGCCACTTGGACATGACACAGTATTTGCCACTACACCACTTTACTGCACACCAACATCTTGGATTGATGTTTGCAATCACCAAGGGTGTTACAGTGCATGTGTGGCATCACTGTATCATGTTTCAACGTACACGGTGCATGTGCATGTGACTGACTATGTTGGTGCAACAAAGCAGGTTGCAATATGGCTTCTGTGTGGGTTACTGTAACATGTTTGACCTTTCTTTCCATCTCTATATACAGGTTATTGTGTCTGTTTACTGTACAGACGTGACGCTGTGCATTGATTTACAAACCTAGCATTGCATGTCTGTACAGTCCTATTTATCCCCTGAGGTAACGACACTCACATTGCCCCGTTATATTTGGAGTGTGAGTGTCCATTTTCTTCCTTCATGTGTGCATTCCATGTACCATGATATATGTGTAAGGATACTGTATCCACACCAACCAGTGCAGGGGGACCTTCTGCATAGTGTTATCTCTGCATGTTTCTGAAAATGGTTTCATTTGAAGTCTCTGTGTTCATGTGCCTGTGCTACCTGTTAGCATATCCTCATTCTGCAGTTGACGTTTGTTTAGGGTTACATTGTTGCAGCTTTGATTCCTATATCAGGCATTATGTGACAGCTGTAACATAAATTTTGATATGTGTGTTTACACTTTCTTGCTTTCAACAACATATGCTGTTTCATTTGTGTGCCTCCTGTGTTGGCAGACAGATATGTTTTAAGGAACAGATCATGATTGATGTGTGTTGGGCCCTCATCATGCACCGCCTACTGTCTACATGCACACATATGTAACTAACACATTTGGGGTATGCCGCAGCATGTGGGGGATGGGGGCCTAATGCATACTGCACACCATGCACCTGATGCACATTCTCTCTCCTGCCCATCATCTGTGGACGGGCCAGTGACTTTTCTGTAACATGTGGGTTGCTGCCCTGCAAAATGTGTTTTCCAACTTTCACCTGGGATCCACTCACCTTGATATTATGATAGGCGGTATCTACACTATCTGTGATGATTAACCAAAAAAATATATATGTTTGACGTACATTTGTCTCTGCTGCTGCTTGATCACACTGACACTTGTATTTAGTGATTCCTGGTCATGTACATGGACCATCTGTGCTCACAACATTGTACTGTGCCAGCTGTCTATCTGCCAGCCATTTGCCACATCACTGGTGTTACAGGTTCCCATACACACCTTCCCTTTAAGGTACTATTATTGCATTGGGCTCATTGCGGTTGTTTGGGATAGTGGTTAGAGACATGTGTTATAACACCATAGGGGTGCAGGTTTGATCCCCACATGGGGTTTACTTTTTTTTTTTTTTCTGTTGTGCTAACCTGACCATTGGGTACCTGCACGTTCATTACCTATGCACACACCCTTCCATCTCTTCATTGCTCACCAAAGTGTGCCCTCTGTGCTGCCTATCCATCACATATTAGCTGTTACATATGTCTCTTCCTTTATAGGGCTTGCATGGCAGTCTGCTTGGGGGATTGGCATTGCTGTGGTTCAGCTGGTCTGTGGCACACCTGTTTGCAGTTTCAATTCTCTCCTGTCCTGTTCCAGATTTTGCACTAGCTCCACAGAGCATCCTCTGCTACCCTTGGGGTTTAGGTTCTTTCCTCTTTTGCATGCTGTATCCACTGCATAACATTTCATTGTGTGTGTGCATGTAGTTATATGTGGCTCTGGTCCCAATTACAGACTGTGATCTGATCTGTACACACCAGATCTGCATGTGCATTTCATCATGGTTACTTCTTGTGTTATGCCATGCAGTATTCTTATATGCAGCCTTTACTACTGACCTCATGTTGGTGGTGTGGCCTACCGGTTTGTGCATTGACATTTGTGCTAATGGTCATAGGTTTGATTCCTCTCTGTTCTCTTTCATTTATATGCCTGTCCTGCACAGCTACTTTTCATTCCTGTGACAGTCATATCTCTGCAGATCTGTGCTGTTAGCACATTGTACCCTTATCACGGTTGCCAACCATTCTTCTGTCCATCTATATGTGTCTGCCAGCTGTGTGCCGTCCTACCCTGATGTGCATTCTGCTACCCCACGTCCTGCACTGCTACACATTTCTTCATTACAGCTCTCCCTGGTTGCCTCTCCTGTGTGTGCTGTGCATGGCACTGCTACTCCTCTGTCCTCCTGTCATTACACCTATCCTGCCACTTCTACCTCCTCTGCTGAACACGTCTTCCCATCCTCTGCCACACACTGTCATTGTTGCATGGTATATTACCTGTGCATCGCTACAGCTGCCCCCGATATGTTTGTCCATTTTTCCAGCTGCCACATGGGCTGGACGCAGATATGTCTGGTCCATCAGCTCAGATCTACTTCCTTCCATTACTTGTGCATTGTCCTTTCTTGTTGCTCTGTGCAGTGTTAGAATTACCATCACCCTGTGCATTGCTACAGCTGCTGCCGATATCTTTGTCCATTTTTCTAGCTGCCACATGGGCTGGACGCAGATTTGTCTGGTCCATCAGCTCAGATCTACTTCCTTCCATTACTTGTGCATTGTCTTTCCTTGTTACTCTATGCAGTGTTAGGGTTACATCTGTGTTTGGCCCATACCTTTCTTGCTTTTCAACTTGGGGGACCTTACTGCCCTTGGCCAACATTTTTTGAGTCATCTATACATCCCTGGGCATCTTAAGCCACACCTTAGATTCAGCCAGCTTATGGGGTGCCTACTATGGTGCCTTGGGAGTTGACAACCTTTTAACATGGCCTCTGGGGTACATTATTACCCACCTTGGCTGACGTGGTGGTTTAGGATGTGCCTTCTGGTGCACCCTAAAAGGTGCATTAGTTTATGGCACTGGGGTGCGGGTATTATTAGCTGGCAGCACAGATTGTTGGACTGTTTCTAGCAGGAAAAGGAATTGCCTCAGACATCCTTACTCATTAAGCCCACTGTTTCATCAGTCATTGTATTAACCAGTGTGCTACACCTCTATTGCTGTGATTGCAGGTCAGCACGCGAAGTTAAGGTTAACGCGCGGTAACATGCGCGGCTCCCTCTATTGCGCGATAATGGACACGGCGCAGTTTATCACGCGATAACCTGCGATTGCTACCTTAAGATCGGAACGCCCACTCCTTATATGACATCCTTCACATTATCACTGCAACTATCACCAAGAACATTAAGACGGTTTAGTAAACATACCCCTATATGTCTGTTTTTAGTTTGTATTGATATATTCCCTACTTAGTGAAGATCTATTTCTCTTCTGCATGTGTGACTGAGGCTACATGTTCTTTAGCATAGAGTTTCTATGAAGGGAGCTGTACTAATCTGGCTTGTTCAATATTCTGAATAAGAATATGAATGTTCTAGGGCCCGCTGCAATATTTGTGGTGCTACCCTTTTTGGGTAAGCTCCATGTTGTGTGAGTTTTGGAAGTTGCTGCTGTTATGGAATAGTAGATTTGCTCTATGGGTCCTGTACTCTGGGTTCTTGGTAAGGTGAACTTTAGGGTGTTGGTTGGGGAGGGAGGGGAGTACTGGAATATGTATTGTCTTAGAGATTTGCAGTTTTGTGTTCTTTATGCTGCCAGACTAAAATTTAAAATATTTTGTCAGGTCAGATTCAAGGAAATTTAAATTTTAAGGGAATGCCTCAGTTTAATTTTGTTTATCAGCCTGATAGCTTCACCGCTGCTGCGTTCTGGACTTTTCCAGCTCCACCACAATCCAATCAAGTGTTTGAATGCATGGCTACCAGGATTAGTTTCTCATTTTATATCTTCCCTCCTCATCAATAATCTGGTCATAGCGAAATAAATCTGATGTGCAGATTGGTGATGGTCTGATTCCCCCAATGTATGTAAGTGGCTTTTCATTAATCAAATTTAATGGTTTTTTATGTTTGTTTTATTGTAACATCTATTTTACTAAATTGCATGTATATGTTTGAAAGCCACCTAGGATTTTAGATTGGTGACATATATATTTTAAAATAAAGTATACTAAATTTATGCAAATGATGCTGTAATGAATCTCCCACACATGGCTCTGCATCACCCTCATACCACTCCTGGGAGGAAGTAGACAGGGGGGACACTAGGGGGTATGTTTACTATACCATCTTAACGTCATAGTGGTGGTATTATCGCACGATAAGTAACATTATCGCGCGATAATATAACATTATCGTGCGATAACATCACTTAACGCGTGATAATGCAGCGGCGGCGTTAAGGCACACTAACGCTGTGAAATCCGGTTCTGAAGGGTGGAGTAAGGCTTCCCAGAGGGCAGAGAGAAGGGGTCAATGGGCAGAGAGTGGAAGGGGAGAGGCTCCAGGCACACTAACACTGTGAAATCCGGGTCTGAACACTAACGCCAGTGAAACCCTCGTGTTAAGGCATGTTTGCACGAAAGAGAAACCATTTTAGTCAGCAATGTGCAGCAAAGGCAGGGAAACCCATAAAAGAGATAGCTGTGATACATGTGCAGGGAACAAAGAGGCAAATAAACATATAAAAGGACCAGAACCACATCTAAAATCCCAATAACCAAGCTGGCCAATAGTGATATTAATGATAAACATAAAGCAACACTACTGACAAAGCGTATAAATTAAGATATCATGTTTGGAAGGGTCTATGCTCTGTCCTCTACAAAGTGAATGATCCCACATTGAAATAGTGCTAATCAGGGTTTCTGTCGTTTAGATTGGGCAGGCTTATTATGGCGGGCACATGTGCAGCAACAGCAGAGTGGGCACATAGGCAAGGGCAACTGTACTGATGCTGTAAATGGGATACAGGGGGCTGCAGGTGGCACATGCTGTGGTCCAGCTGGGACACAGTGCGGGCTAGGCAGCTGCCTAGGTGGCACATAGGAATGCCGAAACTGTAAAGCAGCAAGACAGCAACTGACGAGGATCCAACATGGGCACGAGTGTGTGCCCCACAGTGTCACAGACTAGCTTACCCAGCAGGTACTCCCAAGGGCACATATCATTGGCAGGCGGTGCGGGGGGGGGGGGGGGAAGCGCGCATGTTTATGTAGGCACTCCTACCCGAGAACCCACACCATAGGCATCTGCCTACCGGCATACTGGATGGCCTGGGACTGTGCATCACCAGCACCACCGGCATAATCGCATGGCAGCATGGTGGTGGAGGGGTGCTGGTGGCGGAGGGGGCAGTGGCATCTGCCCACAGCAGACCATGGCCTAGCCCCGTTTAGGTGGGTGCCGTGCAATGCAATAGACAGGGTCTGTCTGACGAACAGTCATGGTATCCCCAGGGAATGAACTGCCCCTGTGGCAACAGTGTGGTGCAGTACACACAGCCAGTGTGTTCAGGAACAGAAGGTCACAAGTTCAAGTCCCAGCTGTGGCTCCTGCCAATCCTTTCCCCATATTTTACCCAGTACTAAACCATGGTAATAAAGATGGAACCTTAATTGCAGATAAAATAAACATGCCTGAAAGGCCTATATTTTACCCTACAGAGCACAGACACCATAAACATGTGCAATCCCTAGAGCAGGGTTTCCCAACTGCAGTACTGGAGGGCCAAACACCATTCAGGTTTCATGCTGTCCCTAATAAATATGCCTGTGCTGCATTAGTATGCGCCGCCCCATGGTATGCAAATGTATCTCATGCATATTCATTAGGAACAGCATGAAAACCTGAACAATGTTTGGCCCACCAAGACCGGAGTTTGGAACCTCTGCCCTAGAGCAGCGGCCAACAGGGGCATAAACACCCACACCCACAGGCTCCACTATCCGATGACTCATGGAGAGTCAGGCTGTTGGGCCCTGCACGCAGCAGCATCTCCCAATACTAGCACTTGCATACCTTAGCAATGCCACCCTAAACTTGGGAAAACGTTACACATGTATCAAAAGGTTGCTATGATTAATAACAGATAACAATTCCTAAATTAAGCACAATTTGCTGATAGAGCTGCATCATAGCATCCTTTCTGATATCTGTGGAGTGTGTTTCAGTTTTGGTTTCTGACAGTGTTTACCACCCCAAGGAGTGACCCCAACAGTATTGCATACCATAGTCATGCCTGCACTGTGCCCAGGACTGGTGTGGTGGCCAGGACTGCCAAAAGCCTCTATATTTACACAATGCTGGCAAAGGTGTGGGAGTGTGTGGCTGTCTATCCAGTGTGTTGTGACTACCTACACCTTACTGAGCCCACACTGCTTGCAGTGTTTCCAGTGTTAGCCTGCCAATGTGCATAATGAGGAGCAAGGTACTGTGGGTATGGGCCGGACAGGGTGGCCTGGGCAGGATGCATCTGCACAGGGCATAGGGCAATGGCTGGGACATTGTAGTGCCCGGCCACAACCTGCATGGACAGGGTGGCCACAGCATGTCCTGCTGGGAGGTCACTCTCACCCTGACTGAGCAGTGACCATGGCATGGCTAGGTTCCCCCATAGTGCTATATAGCATTTTGCTTAAGTGCTATTTATGGGTTCTCTTTTTTGGGGCCCAATCACTGACTTATTTGCTTGGTGTGTGTATGTGCACACATTTTCTCCAGGAATATGCACTGTGAACAAGCTAGCAGACTGTCTGCAGTTAATATATGTATGGCTAGAACACTTTGAAGGGTGCAGCAGCTGGAGACTCACTGTGCTTGTTGCTGGAGAATGTCAGATAGTGGTGGGGGCAGCTGAGCATTTCCAGGCCTACTGTCTGTCTGCCATTGTCCTGTAGGGGTGCCTGTTCCCCAGCAGGACTTGGGGTTGATGGTCCCCTCTACTGCCACCATTGCAGGGATGTAGAATGTGGATCTGTTGGTGGGAGATCCTGTCCCCCACCCTGTGTCCCAGAGGGTGGGTTGGGTGGTGCTACATAATCCCCCCTTCACTTAAATCATGTGACCATGGCACTCACACAGGATATGCACTACTCTGGGTGCATTATAGTCCACAAGGGCTAGACATGACTGGGAAATGCAGGTGGACACAGGTGTAGCCTAGATGTGTCTGCAAGGACTACCTCTCACACACTAGCACTGATGGCGATGTGCAGCTAGGCCAGGTGCTGCGGACCTGGTGCTAGGCGCCCCACCTCGCCCTCAGGGTGAGCACAATACCCACACAATGGGACGGTCTGTAGCTACCCTGTGCCAGTAACACACACGGTCAGTACTCCCTACCAGGCCGATGTGCTGTGGGGGTGCATACCCCATCTTGTGATCATCTGTAGACTGCTGATCTGCATGTGCAGTGCATCATGGGTACAGGTGGGTTAACCCTATCCTGGCAACCACGGCAGACAGTTTGTGTGGTGACCTGCAGTCTGTCTGTAGCCAGCCAGGGATTTGTTAGTAGCTGTAGAGATGTAGCCCACTGGTTACATCACTGATTGTGGAAGCAGAGATTATGGATTTGATCCCACAGTGGTTTTATTTGAAAGGGCTGTCTGAGGCATTTCCTTTTTTTAATTTAAATTAGTGCTGCCAGCAAAAACACCCTCACAGTGCTGTAACCTTAAGGTGCCTCATAAGGCGCCCTATAAAGCGCCCCATAAGGTGCCTTATAAGGCGCCCTATAGGGAACATTATAAGGTGCCTTGGTGGACAGTGCACTTTATAATGTGCCCTCTGGAGTGCCTTATAGGGCGCCTTATAGGACACCTTATGCGGCACTTTAGGTTACGGCACTGTGAGGGTGTGTTTGCTGGCAGCACTAATTTAAATTAAAAAAGAAAATGCCTCAGACAGCACTAATTTAAAGTAAAGGGTAATGCCTCAGACAATTTTACTCATTAAGGCCACTGGGGGATTGAACTTATGACCACTGCTTCATCAATCAATGTATTAACCATTGTACTACCTCTCTGTTGCTGTGTCACTAGGTCAGCGCGCCTAATTAAGGCTAACGCGCGTTAACGTGCCACGGCTCCCTCTATCATACGATAACTGACTTTATCACGCGATAACCTGAAATGCTACCTTAAGACCGGAATGCCCACTACCTTATATGACATTAATCACAGTAAGACTGCAACTAATGCCGGTAACATTAAGGGATATATTTACTAAACTGCGGTAATGTCATTTGCGTTAGGTTCCATGGTAAAGGTACAGATGCCCATATAAAGGTGTGGGTGTTGCATCCTTACAGCAAGCTGTAGCAGCTAACGCGCGTTACAAGGCGCTTTAGACTAATGAGCGTTACAATGCGCCTTGTAAGGTCCCTTGGAAAGCACCCTGTAAGGCGCCTTGCAAGACACCATGTAAGGCGCCTTGTAAGGCGCCTCGTAAGGCACCCTGTAAGGTGCCTCATAAGGTGCCCTATAGGCCTCCTAGGCTAAGCGCCATATTAGGCACTCTTGGACAAGGCACCGCAGAAGGCACCCTGGGCTATGGAACCATAGGTTAAGGTGGCCTAACAAGGTTATGGTGTCCTAGGTTAGTGTGCCCTAAGGACTGCAAGGTGCTTCAGGATGACATGCATAACCTGTGCGGAACAGAGACAGATGTAGCCCTAACACTAGAGAGAGCACTCAGGAAAGGCAATGAACAGGTGAGTGAAGGAGGGAGAAGTTGGAGCCGCTGGACCTGCCATATCTGCGGGCATCCCATGTGCCTGCCAGTACTGATGACAAACATGGTGGGGCAGCTGTACCACAGCACAGGGTGTTGGCAATGTAAAGTACCGGAAAAACAGTTGGTGGCAGACGATGGGAATACATGTCCCCCAGTGGAGGCAGAGGTGGCAGGATAGTTACAATGATGGGTGGACAGAGGAGTGGTGGTGCCATGCAGATCAGGCACAGGCGAGGCAAGCATGAAGAGGCACAATGCAGGAAAGGGTAGCAGTGTATGACATGGGGTGGCAGCCTGCACTGGCAGACAGGACTCTACATAGCTGACAGACGCAGATAGACGGACCGAGGGAATGTTGGCAATTGTGGTGAGGGTATTATGGGCTGGAAGCAAAGATCTGCAAATATATGACCTCTACAGGCATGCACACTACTTGAGTAGGACTGGCATGAGAGGAGGGAACAATGAGGAACTGAACCCATGAACACTGCCAAGAATGGCATTATATTAACCAGTAGGCTATACCTCCATGGTGTATGTCACAGCAATGTCTGGGTACAGAAGGACTGCAGATCACCGCACAAACTGTCTGATCTGAGTGCCAGGTTAGGGTAACCCCACCAGTACCCATGATGCAATGCACATGCTGAATAGCAGTCTACAGCTGATAACCAAATGGGGTCTGCACCTCTCCCCTCAGCTTAGAAAGACGAACTGACAGTGTGTGATACTGGCACAGAGTAGCTACAGACCATGCCATTGTGCAGGTTCTGTGTTCACCCTGAGGGATAGGATGGGTACCCAGCACTAGGTCTGCAGTACATGTGGTGCTAGAGATAAGTCCTGCTGTACATCTCCATCATTACCAGTGTGTGACAGGTGTTCCTTGCAGTGTAGCCAAAGGTAATTTGGTGCCCAACTGTATCCTGCAGTCACATATGGCCCTGTGGGACCAGACACCAGCCAGATTGGTGTACACCCAGTGTTAGGGTCTGGCTGACATGGGCAGCTGTTAGCAGGGCAGAGGGGGTTTCTAGAATTGTATGAGGTGTGAGTAGCAGTGCCTTTATAGGTTGCAGTGGTATATACTACATACCCCAAAGGGCCCACATCACCCTTTTTGTAGGTAAAGAATAGGTGTCCCTGCCCTGGGGAAGCAACCTCCATCCTGTTTGTATGAGACAGCCCTCCAGGGTTGGTGGGCCAGAGCCATACCTATGACTGGAGCAGTGGCAGACCAGCAACAATGTTGGGGTTAGATCTGGAAAACCCCAACTGCCTCCCACCACTGTCTGCCAGTCACCAGCAGACAGCACAGTCAGACTGTACCTTAAAGATGTTCTGACCATGTACAGTCTAACTGCAGACAGTCCACCAGCCTGCTCACAGAAGAACTATGTGCAGCAAGCAAGCAACTCAGTGATTGGGACCCCAGGACTAGAGAACACAAATATATCACTGGAGGCAGATAACGTAGAGCATTATGTGGGAACCTAGACCTGCCATGGTCACTGCTCGGTCAAAGTGAGTGCCCTCCCAGCATGCCATGCTGTGGCCACCCTGTCCATGCAGGTGGTGGTCAGGCACTACAGTGTCCCAGCCATTGCCCCACACCCTGTGAAGATGCATCCTGGCCAATCTGCCCTGTCCAGGCCATACCCAAAATACCTTGCTCCTCATTATGCACCTATTCAGGCTAACGCTGGTAACAGTGGGACATTTTGGGCCCAGTGAAGGGTGGGCAGCCACAGAACAATGGATAGACATACACACACACTCACTCCTATTGCAGCATTGTACAAAGATAGGAGTGGTTGGCAACCTTGCCCGCCACACTGGTCCTGATCACAGTGCTGACATTGCTAAACTGTGCAGGGGGTAGTAGTAGTGCTCTGGTGATAACTTCAGCTCAATGCTGGGGCCAACAGCCTGACTCTCCATGCATCTTTGGATTGTGGAGCCTGTGTAGATGTGTGTTTGTACCCCTGTTTGCCGCTGCTTTGGGCTTTGCACATGTTGCTGTTCTATCTGCATTGTAGGGTAAAACATAGGGACATGCTCTGCAGGAACCACAGCTGGGGCTTGAACCTGTGACCCTTTGCTTCTGGACACACTGGCTGGGTGTACTGTACCACACTGTTGCCACAGATGCACAATAGTCCCTGGGGCTACCTTTAATTTTCCTCAGCCAGACTTTGTATGTTGCACTGCACACTATGTACTGATACAGGGCATGGCCTAGGTCCACTGCAAGGAGGTGACACGTCCCCCTCCAGCACGGGCACACACCTCCCTGCCAAGCTGACATGGCCATTTGCTGTCGGTGCTGGTAGTGCGCAGTCCCAGGCCATCCACTGTGTAGATAGGCACCTGTCTAGAGAGCAGATCCCGGGGCGGGGGGGGGGGGCCATACATGGACATCCTCACATACCCCCCATCACTTCCTACCAATATTATGTCCCTTCCACATGGGGGCAGGATGGCTGGGGGGATGTCAGGTCAGTGCCCTAGCAACTATTGGCTAGGGTGAACCAGGTAGATATAGGTGGATTGTGTTTGGCCTTGGTAAGCTGCTGTCTTGATGATTTCCGGTTTCTATGTTCCTATGTGCCACCTAGGCGCCCGCCTGGTCCACCCTGTGCCCCAGCTGCCCATGCTACATGTCCCACCTGTGGCCCCCTATGCCCCATTTGCACCTTTGCCATAGTGGCCATTCATACTTTGGCACTATAGTGTTGCTGAAAATGGAGCACTACTATCACATTTCTTGGGCTCCCTGCCTAGACTGCACATTGCTGACACTTAAATGGTTTCTCTCTCCTGCAAATGTGCATCTAACGGCAGGTTTTCATTCGCGGTAGGATTCAGCCCTTCAGTTCAGCGCGTTAGTGTGAAAGGGGCCTCTCCCCGCCCACTCTCCGCCCATTGACCCCTTCTCTCCGCCCTCTCTCCACCTTCTGCGGTGTTTACCGTGGCCGGGGACGTTAACGATCGTTAAGTAACGTTAGCGCGCATTAACGTTACATACCATGCATTATGTAACGATCGTTAACGTTACATAACATGTGGTATGTAACGTTACCGCAGTTTAGTAAACAAACCCCTAAGACGGTTTATGCAGAATCTGACCTTTTGGGGTTTCCGTTTAATTTTTATCTACATATTTTATTTATTTTTATTTATTTTGTTACAATTTCTATACCACAGTTTCCAAGGATCAATTGCGGCTTACAATTAACAATATTTTGAGTAGTGCATAAACAGATGCATACTCATGTACATGGAACAGAGGTAAACTATGTACATTAACTGAATTCAATGAGCTAGATGCATAATCACAGACACACAAGTGATCTCAAATTAATTATTTACATATTAAAGAGTAGTGGAGTGGGGCGTCCTTGCCTAAGTATTTTATTTATTTATTTATTTACATTCTCTTATATACCACACTATTCGGCATCAGCGCGGTTTACATGGAACAAAATGCTCAGTACAATAACATGTATGAGTTTACAGATAACAGGGAACAAAAAACTTGGATAACAGGGGTAACTATTTACAAAACTTACTGCATGTAAAAATAAAAGGATTCATAGAAAACACAATCACGTCATTGGTTTGAGTATCAACTTGTTGTGTTGTTGGTATGCTATAAGTTTGTCTGGGAATGTGGATGGTATGGGGGGTGTCCTGGAGTTCTAAGGGATGCAGTTGGGCTCAATAAGGTGCTTGTTGAAGAGGTGACCTTTGAGGGCTTTCCTGAACTGTGGTAGATTCTTAATAGCCCGGATATCATGGGGTAATGAATTCCAGTATCTTGGGGCAATGAGACTGAAAGCCCTGTTGGCTGTTGATTTAGTGCAAACAGTAAGAGCCTTCGGTACGGTTAAGGAGTTTATAGCCGTGGATCTTCTAGCTCTATTTGGTGATGTGGCATGGATGAGGGAGGTTAAGGATGTGGAGGAGAGATTGTGAAGAGCTTTAAAAGTGATTATCGAGATCTTGAAAGCTATTCTAGCCTGGATGGGTAGCCAGTGCAACTGTATTAGCAGAGGTGTCACGTGGTCTCTCCTGGACGCTCCATGTAGGATTCTTGCTGCCGTGTTCATGGCTAGCTGCAGCGGGTTTAGTGTAGACTGGGGAAGACCTTGTAATATGGCATTGGCATAGTCGAGATGGGGGATGATCAATGCCTGGAAAATTGTCCGAAAGTCAGATGGTTCAAGCATGGAGCGTAAATGCCTAAGTGAGCGTATCTTGCCATAGACTGATCTGACTATGTTTCCTATGTGAGCCTTCATATCCAGGCGTTGATCTAGGATGACTCCCAGGTATCGTATTGATGGTTTAGAGTGTAGCTCGGCTTCATTTACTTTAAGATATTGTGGTGGGGTAAAGTTGAGGTTCCTCGTAATGAAGAGTACTTCGGTTTTCTTGTGTTGTATTCTGAGGTTTTGAGAAAGAAGCCAGTCTGATATTGCATTGAAACAATTCGTCAGTGGGGAGAGGTCGAGATGCTCGGTAGAGAAAGGAATGTAGAGAAGGACATCGTCTGCGTATAACATGCAGTCAACATTGAAGGACCGGATGATGTTACAAATTGGCTGCATGTAAATATTGAACAAGAGCGCAGAAAGGGAGGATCCTTGTGGGACTCCTTGACTTTGGTGGAAAGGTTCAGAATTTGTCCCTCTAGAACGAACATGTTGCCATCTTTCAGACAGGTAGGATCTGCACCATTCGAGTGCTAGTCCATTAATGCCTTTGGATGGGAAAGGGAGGGGGGGGGGGTTGTGCATTATGTTGCTTGTGATTGCCAAAGTAGAGGGTAAATAGATGAGTTTTGAGATTCTTTCTGAAAGATTGTAAGTCACTTAGTTCTCTGAGATGGTCAGGGAGGGTGTTCCAGAGATTAGGGGCAGTGTGTTTAATATTAGATTATGGTCACTTATTCTGTACTTTTGTGAGGGTCTGTGTTCTGAGTTTGTGGCAAAGGCCAGGTGTTCTGTTAACATGGACTTTGTACGTAGGGATCTGTACTGTAGGAATCTGAATTGTTCAGCTTTTCAAATAGGTGTTTGGATCTTCCAAGGCCCACTGCAGTATTTACAGTTATGCTTTTATTGGGTAGGCTCCTTATATGGGTTTTGGAAGATGAGCTGGTATGGTATGGTAGGTTTGCTCTACAGATCCTCAGTGACTTTGTTGTAGGGTTTTGTATTAGTTCACAATATGCCTTGTACTGGAGAATGTTTGTTGTTAGTGAGATGGTCGGAATCAGATTTTTTTTTCAAGATATTTAGTTCTATGGGCAAATGTTCTAGTTCTGCTCTGCTCCCATTGTTGAGGGAGGGAGTTCTGTGGATGCAAAATATATGTTCAAAAAGAAAAAAGCAAGAACCATAATGTAGTTTATAACAACAAAATAAAAATGAGTTATAATTTGGTGTTATAAACAGTGCTGAGATTGTTGGTCTTTCTTTTAGTTCCTTGGTGTGCAAACATCTTGCATTGCCTCCACATTATCTAATCGGCTTTTTGGTTTGGTTCAGTCCCTGACTGGAGTTTTGAGAAAGACCCCCCCCCTCACCCTATCTGGGGGGGATGCCATCTCATCCCTCGCCTCAGGCAGCAGATTGCTTTGAGCCGCGTCTGATAGCACTGATGACTGATGGAAAGACTGGTATCTCATAGAATGCCTGCATCATCTCCTGTCTTTGCACAGGTGTGGTGGTGAAGGTGATGTGGTTTCCCTTTCTTCTCAGCAGGGCGCTGGTGAAGGCATCAATGCAGTGGCATGTGGTAGACTGGGTGATGCCAGTACTAGCACCGATAACATGCTGGAAGCTTCCTGTAGTCTGGAACCCCAAAGCAACGCTGCCTTCAGAGCTACTGGCAGTGCTTGACTTTGGGCAGTGGCTGGCTCCCAATTTTGGCACAGAATCCCACACAGCTCTGTGATGGTGGCACTGTCCAGTTAATACTGTTGGTATACCTCCTCCTCTGATAGTTGAAGGTATGTGATCCTAGGTTTGTAGACCTGTGGGTACGGTATGTGTGCCTGTGGTGCTAGATCACTGACCACAGCTGTTGCTGCACTATCTGCTGCCTCCTCCTCTGTGCCCTGGCACATCAGGGGTGTCTCCACTTCAATAGCAGTATCAGGGGAGGGGGGAATAGTTATTTTATTGCCCTCTGGGAGTAAGGACTTGACTACATTTCTTGAGGATTCTTCAAATATTTTATCCAAGAGAGCCACTCTCCTTGTTAGTTTTTCTTCTGAAACTGATAAGGTTAAGGTTCTGAAACTCTTTTTCAAACACAAGGATGTCATCGTTTGTGGACAGAAGCTGAATGTGTTCCCAGATGTTGCAAGAGCACTCAGCTTCGGAGAAAGCAGTTTCTAGACTTCAAACCTAAGGGATAAAGGGTGGGCGCAACTGTCTTTCTATGCTTTCCCTGTAAGTATGTGATTAACTGGCAGGGTAATAACGTATTTCTTTTATGATCAATCTCACTTGGAGAAGGTTTTGTTAGATAAGAAAGTGTTATGATAATCAGGAGTTAGGGAATAATTAATACATTTGGGGGTATGTTTACTAAACCATCTTAATGTTACCGGCGCTAGTTGCAGCGTTAATGTGAAGAATGCCATATAAGGTAGTGGGTGATCCGACGGCAAGGTAGCAAGAATCTGTTTCGCGCGATAGTGGGTGCCGTAGCATGTTAACACGCGTTAACCCTAAGTTTATGCAAGTGCAGTAATAGAAGCTATAAGGAAGTAGCCCACTGGTTATTGCAATGACTGCGGAGGCAGAGGTCATGGGTTCAATCCTGCAGTGGTGTTATGTAAGAAGGCTGTCTGAGCATTTCCTTTTTTTAATTTAAATCAGTGCTGTCTGAGGCATTTCCTTTTTAAAATTAAATCAGTGCTGCCAGCAAAAACACCCTCACAGTGCCGTAATCTAAGGTGCCGCGTAAGGCGCCCTATAAGGCACTCCATATGGCACATTATAAAGTGCCCTGTCCGCCAAGGCACCTTATAATGTGCCCTATAGGGCACCTTATGAGGCACCTTAGGCTATGGAACTGTGAGGGTGTTTTTGCTGGCAGCACTGATTTAAATTAAAAGGAAAAGCCTCAGACAGCCTTATTAAATAACACCACTGTGGGATCAAACCCATGACCTCTGCCTTCACAGTCATTGAAGTAGCCAGGGGGCTACATCTCTATAGCATCTAACACACCGCTGGCTGGCTACAGAAAGACTGCAGGTCACCACACAAAGGGGTATGTTTACTAAAGCATCTTAACGTGCGCCCAGCGATGTGCAGGATGCCATAAAAGGAGTGGGCATTCTGGTCTAAGTGTAGCAATCGCGTGTTATCGCCCGATATAGGGAGCAGCACACGTTAACGCGCAGTAATCTTAAGTAGACGCGCTGACTTACTAACTGAGCAGCAGAGGTGTAGTGCAATGGCTAATACACTGACTGATGGTACAGGGGTCATGAGTTCAATTCCTCAGTGGGCCTAATGAAAAAGGCTTTCTCATGCATTACCCTTTACTGTAAACCAGTGCTGTGTGCCACATTTTCATTTTTATATTAAATTAGTGCTGCAGCAAACACACCCTCACAGTGCCATAACCTAAGGTGCCACAAAAGGCACCCTATAGGGCACTCCAGAGGGCACATTATAAAGTGCACTGTCCACCACGGCACCCTATAATGTTCCTTATAGGGCGCTTTATAAGGCACTTTATAGGGCGCCTTAGAGGGCGCTTTATGAGGCACCTTAAGGTTACAGCACTGTAAGTGTGTTTTTGCTAAAAACACTACTTTACATAATAAAATAAAATGCCTCAGACAGCCCTATCAAAAAACCCCACTGTGGGATCAAACCCATGACCTTTGGCTCCACAGGCAATGAAGCAACCAGTGGGCTACAGCTACTAACCATCCCCTAGCTGGCTACAGAAGGACTGCAGGTCACCAAACAAACAGTTAACCCACCCGTACCCATGATGCACTGCACATGCAAATCAGCAGTCTACAGATGATCACAAGATGGGGTATGCACCCCCACAGCACCTCGGCCTGGTAGGGGGGACTGACCGTGTGCACCCCCACAGCACCTCAGCCTGGTAGGGGGTACTGACCGTATGTGCTACTGGCACAGATAAGCTACAGACCGTCACATTGTGCGGGTACTGTGCTCACCCTGAGGGTAAGGTGGGGCACCCAGCACCAGGTCCACAGCACCTTTCATGGTTGAAGCAGGCCGTGCTGTAGTTTCCCCATCAATGCCAGTCTGGGTGATAGATTCCTGCCGACACACCTAGGCTACATCTGTATTTCTCAGTCACATCTAGCTATGATGGACCCAGAATAGTGAATATCCTGTGTTGGTGCCATGGTCACATGATGTGAGAGAAGGAGGGGGAGGGTTTTTGAACCCATAGGCAGATTATGTACCACAACCCCACCTGCCCTTTGGGGCCCAGGGTGGGAAACAGGATCCCCCACCAACAGATCTACATTCTACCTCCCTGCAATGGTGGCAGTAGAGGGGACCATCAGCCCCTGCTGGGGAACAGGCACCTTACAGGGCAGTCAATGCAGATCTGTACACATCCATAAGGCAATGGCAGACAGACAGTAGGCCTAGAAATGCTCAGCTGCCCCCCACCACCATCATCTGACACTCTCCAGCAGCAAGCACAGTGAGTCTCCAGCCACTGCACTCTGCAAGGTGCTCCAGCCGTACACATACTAACTGCAGATAGTCTGCTAGCTAACCCATAGTGCTGGAGGAGATGCACACACACCACACAGATAAGTCAGTGACTGGGCCCCAGAAAGAGAACCCATAAATATTACTTGAGAAAAATACTATATATAGCACTATGGGGGAACCATGCTGTGGTCACTGCTCAGTCAGGGTGAGAGTGACCTCCCAGCATGACATGCTGTGGCCACCCTGTCCGTGCAGTTGGTGGCCGGGCACTACAATGTCCCAGCCATTGCCCTATGCCCTGTGCAGATGCATCCTGCCCAGGCCACCCTGTCCACGCTATACCCACAGTACCTTGCTCCTCATTATGCACATTGGAAGGCTAACACTGGAAACAGTGAAAGCAGTGTGGGCTGCGTAAGGTGTTGGCAGCCACCACACACTGGATAGACAGACACACACTCCCACACCTATGCCAGCATTGTGCAAATAAAGAGGCTTTTGGCAGCCCTGCCACCGCACCAGTCCTGGGCACAGTGCAGGCATGGCTATGGTATGCAATACTGTTGGAGTCACTCCCCAGAGTGGTAAACACTGTCAAAAACCCGACCTGAAACACACTCCACAGACATCAGAACAGTTGCTATGATGCAGCTCAATCAGCAAATTGTGCTTAACTTGGGAATTGCTATCTGCCATTAATCATAGCAACCTTTTGATATTTGTGTAACGTATTCCCAGGTTTGGGTGGCATTGCTAAGGTATGCAAGTGGTAGTATTGGGAGATGCTGCTGCGCACAGGGCCCAACATCCTGCCTCTCCATGAGGCTTTGGATAATGGAGCCTGTGGGTGCGGGTGTTTCTGCCCCTGTTGGCTGCTGCTCTAGGTCAGAGGTTCCCAACTCCGGTCCTGGTGGGCCAAACACTGTTCGGGTTTTCATGCTGTCCCTAATGAATATGCATGAGATACATTTGCCTACCATGGGGGCGGCGCATAGAAATACAGCACAGACATCTTTATTGGAGACAGCATGAAACCTGAATGGTTTATGGCCCTCCAGGACTGTATTTGGGAAACTCTGCTCTAGGTATTGCACATGTTTATGGTGTCTGTGCTCTGTAGGGTAAAATATAGGCATTTCAGGCATGTTTATGTCATCTGCAATAAAGGTTTGGTCTTTATTACCACAGTTTAGTACTGGGTGAAATATGGGGACTGGGTTGGCAGGAGCCACAGCTGGGACTTGAACCTGTGACTTTCTACTCCTGAATACACTGGCTGTGTGTACTGCACCACAAAGTCACCACAGGGATGTGACAAAAACATATGCATGAGTCATTTTGCAAGATTCACATGTGTAAATATCAGCAGTTAGCTAAAGATATTGCTATCTTTTTTCTTATTTTAATACGGAGCAGGGAATATACAAGGAGAATTAAGGAGAATAACTTCCATAATCCCCCTAATCCATCTGTAAATGGCTGGCTGAAACAAGCACTTTCTACAAACCTAAAGGGATTATTTTAGAAGTCCTATTCCTGCTTTGAACATCTGAAAATGGGCACTGAGACATCCGAAGCATGGGGATGTCTCCAGAGGCAGTTTAGAAACAAGGTCTGCAGACATCCCCAGCGCGAGGAATCCAAGTCTGAAAAAGATCATGATGGAGGTATGGCCCAGCCATTCCCAAGAACATGGATATCACTGCCTGATCTAAGAAACATCTAGAGTCATGTCTGAGGTTATACCTGCTCCAGGCATGAATAGCTATTAGGAAAGTGCTCATGTTGGCAATTAAACATCCAGAGGGTACAGAGAAGATAGCACGCCATCATCCCCAGTGGTAGTAGCAGTGGGATTTGAACCCTGACTTCCCTGGTCCTAGCGCACTAATCTAAGCATTAGACTATTCATAGACATCAGCAATCTCAAATGCTGTTCTAGGGATGTCTATGTCGATGCCCCTGCAGACGTCCATATCAGGCACATCCACATTTCTGAAATGATGCATGAGCTTAGTTGTGCCTACTTTTTTTTCAGACTTTCTGGCTTGGATGTCCCAGATTGCACTTGAATGCCATTTGTAAAATTCTACTTCAAATGCGCCAGGGAGTAGGATTCAATCCAGACGTGGTCATTTGAAATGGGGTATACATGTATAAATGTTTGATCTGCCCTGACCATGTCCTAACTACACCCAACACACCTCCTTGCAACTTCCACAGAGTAAGGTCATCCACAAGTAAATTTAGCCTTTTCTAAAATCCACTATTAACATGTGGATGCCATTCCCAGGTATAAGTGCACACACAGGCTCTTAATGGGCCACCACACAGTGTCAAAAAAAGGCAATGGCCCCACTTCTCCTCCTCCCCCCTCTCCTACCACCCCCACTGACCCATTAAACTACACCTGTGAGTATGTGTGTGTGTGTGGTATGGAGATGGGGTGCCTATGTGTGTGTGCTTGTGGTGCAAAAATGAGATGCCTGTGCATGTGTGGTGTGGCGAGGGGTGCCTGTGTGTGTGTGTGTGTTGTGAAGATGGGATGCCTGCATGTGTGTGTGGTACGGAGGTGGGAGTGCCTGTGTGTCTGTGTGGTAGGAAAGGGGTGTGCCTTTGCACAGTCACATTGTGCCTTTTACTTCCTATACATTCATCCCTTCCCTCCCGACTCCAGCCCCTCTCCTGCTGTCTCTCCCCCACCCCCAGACTCTGCTCTTCAACCTGCTTCCCTTGCAATCATGCCTGCCCTCCATTCTAAGAAGTGCTGAGGCAGCCAGGAAAGCAGGTGATTGCACAGTCTGCTGTGTAGTCACTAATCACGACCAGAAGATCCAATGACTACCCACAGGGATTCCAACCCCCGTGAAGAGTCACAGCTCTCTCAGTCGTGATCCCGCGGCTATTTCTGTGTGCCTGCCCATAGGGGTTGGGAACTGCATGGACAGATATAGGAGCAATCAGCGGTTGGCAGAAAACCAGCTCTTCATTGGCCAGTTTTATTATTCTGCCAGCCGCTGGCCTCCAATATGTAAAGCTGACCATTTGGCAACACTATAAGAGCTTGTAGTAAAGAAATGAGTGTCTAAACATTGGTATAGGGAAGCAGTGTAGTTTGGGGTTAAAATGTTTTTGAGCTGTAGAATCTAGTAAGCACTAACACAGAGTTCCAGAGAATTTATTAGGCTACTATGAATCAAAGACTTATTTAGAGGACTCATTTCTGTTCTTTACTGACAAAAACGTCTAATGGAAACTGCTGCTCATCAAGCCTAGAGACAGAATATCACTGCAGTCAGAAGGTCCCAAAGTTTCCAGGCTAATAATGACGCTGGAAGCAACAGAAATGTCATTCGATGAAAAGCCCTTGGCACATGTCACTGTGGTTTAGACTGTGACTGACTGATACTGGACAAGAGGGAACAAAGGAGAATTTAAGCATCCCAAAAGTGTACTTGTGGTTTTAGATTGGCTGCAAAACTACTTGTTTTGCTCTGAAACAAGGACAAAGAGACATTTAGCTCGTGAGCATTGAATCACCTTGGGAGGCCAGATACAGGTCAAAAAGATAGTGTGACATGTAAGAGTGACATGGCCATGTCTGCCCCAGGACCGTAGTGCCCCCTCTCACTTGACTTTGCACAAGCTTACTGGATTAAACCCCTCCCACTAGCACATCACTTGGGGGCAAAATCAAAGATAAATGCTGTATAAGCAGAGAACAGCTCAGAAAGAAAAGAACGAATCCTTGCACATGCACTGCTAAACTGAAGAAATGCCATAGATAAGGAGTGGGATTTGAACCAGAGAACCCTTTGGAAGTCTGCAATCAGCCATTGGACTCCATAGATCAGAAATGATAAAATCTAACCATGTAGGGTAATTTGCAATAAGATGTCTAATAGGAATATTTGGTTAACACCAACAAAATCCAGTATGTTTCTGTTATTTATATGTATTACCTTATCAATTATAATTATCCACAATTTGTAATTATTTGATGATTCATTTTGACTGCAATAAATTTTCCTGATACCAGAGATGGACCTATTTATGTGAAGTGGGATTTTAGAAAGGACATACTGGTAGTGAAGGGAATGCACAATTTGGGATGTTTCGCTAATGAAACCAATTTCAAAATTGGGCCTTTGAACATGCAAATTTAGTCTGAAATCATCATGAAAACATCCAAGGAGTTAGATGTTGGACACAAGACTGCCAACCGCATATACAGTGCATGGAAAATATAGCAATGCAACCGTGCAGGAACCCATTTGCAGAAATGGGGATGAGTTCATGCATGCATGATACAAAGTACCCATGTATGCACTGAAATGCAGAGGCTCTGCAGGAAGACACAGGGAGCTGAGCAATGGCAACGTGGCATCTCAATGTCAGCAAAGCAAAGACACATAGACTCTGCCAAATGATAATTGCCAATGAAGATGTGTTGTAACCACCAAGGGGATACAGAGCCACCTACTGAGAGGCATACTGCATCTGGCAGCAGAATCACTAGATCCTTACTCAGTAAGCGCAGAAACTGCAATGTACACAGGAGGTGCCATTGACTCTAGATGAGTCCAGAGGGATGGGGGTAAGTAAGGTGAGGGAGCCGTGCATCTTTCTTTCCCTCAGCTGAGTGATGATATGTGAGGGGCCAGAAATATGTAGAGAACTGCAAACAGACAGTAATACTAAAAGTCTTAAATGCAGTAGTCATGCAGTAGGCAAAGTGGGAGTGCACATTATAGTAGCTCTATGGGTAAGGGTGAAGGTGGCAGCAGCAGAATGATGTGCAGGGTACATGGGAGCAAGGAAAGTAAAAAAGGCACAGCTAATGTCAGAAACCTGGAAAGAAGGAGGTCCAGGCTGGGATCAAGTCACCAAGATATCCCAAGTCAGACAGAAAAAACATGCACCCACAGAAAAACCAGTAAAAGACACAACACAGAGGTGTGCAGTCAGCATTGCACGGAAGCCACTATAGGAACAGGATTGGAGGGGAGATATGGGCCAGGTTCCCTCTCCCACCTGAAAGCAGGATTGGATCCATGGGATACAAACACTTTGGTAGGAAATGTGCTCAAAGAGCGTCATTAGTCACTGGGTGATGGAGTGATAGAAAGTGATGACAGGGGAAGCAAACCTTGCAAGATAGCTCCACTTAGCATGCTATATAATTCCATTTCCCAGAATATCGTAGGACAGTGAGACATTAAAACCTGCAAAGGGGTTATTTGTCATCAGAGGCCCTAGTTGTTGCAATGATTAAGAAGGCAGCAGCTGGAATGGCAAGGTATGTGATGTGTCTGTGGGCAAAGCTGTGGCTATGTGTGCTAGAGGACAGTGTGATAAAGGTCTCTGATGAGGGCAGGAAAGGGACACAGATATGAGTGGCAGAGGTATGAGTGTGCATCATACGGATGCCACAATAGAAGGACGTGCAGGACAGGTCTGGTATTTGGAAGGATGGCTGCCAGAGAGAAATGGGTGTCACTATTTTAGGTGGGGGGAGTGCAGCCATAGGCAACATTAACATCTGCTCATGAGCACTATGGGAAATGGTACAGGTCAGCTGTTGGCCAGGACAAAGAGATAACAGCTGTCTGAGACAGCAATATATGACAAAGTGAGCCACCATGGTCCTCTGAAAATAGAGTGCAGCACAGCAAAAGCCCTCTATCAGCCTGTCTCTTGCACCATGTGAACTGAGCCACCATCTGGATGGTGTGAGTCACATAGACTAGCTGATGCAGCACAGTCACCATTCACATGCCAGAACCCCTCTTGAAAGTTCTGCAGACATTCTCTAACACCAGACCTCACATACCCCTTAGAGCAGTGGTCAGGGGTGAATGCCACAGATCAGAGTATGGTTGGAAAATTGTGTGTTTGTTAGATGCACTGTCAGCTGACAGTGCAGACTGAGATGGGTTGTGGACTCTGCATTAACCATGGCCTACACATATGAGAACAAAAGAATTATTCCTACATTGCCCCTATTAACAAATAAGCTGAGCACTGTTCTTATGTACAGGTACCCCAGATACACAGCCATATAGAAGTGGGATAAACATTCTAATCCAGATAAAGCCAATCACCACTACCTAATGCATCTGCAATTGCATGGAAATATGAACTGTTGGAAGAAGTGTCAGATACAGAGCCACCATCACAGGCTGAACCTTAGAGATGGGGATGGATGGATGTCTATGTTATTCTGGTGATATATATGGTGCTATATCCAACATGAGCATAAATGATCAATAGCAGTAGTAATGGTCATGGCATTTATTTTATTTTATTTACCACGCTATTCTGCATCAGTGCAGTTTACATTGAACAAACTGAAATTACATTGAACAGGGTATTATAACTTGGAGATAACTATTTTACAGGGAACATGGGCTATGGAGGGATAAGTGGCTTACCCAAGACCACAAGGAGCACCTGTGGACTAGAAACCCCCAGTCCTTTTGGCCCAAGGTTGCTGTCCTCTAGTGGGATTTGAACCCCCAACCTTCCGGCCTGAAGTACCTTGCCCCAACCACTAGGCTACTCCTCCACTCTGCAAAAGTTTACACGCAAAAGTTACATGTGTACCTCTCAGAATGCCCCTTTGATATACAGGTCCAGTGTAGCAGTGTCCCACAGTCTGAACAGGCAACCTCACAGAGATCTGCCATGTCAATGCATCTATCCTGGCAGGGCCACCAAAAGTCTCAGAAGATCTCATCGTCCATCCTTCCCATAGCTGCCATCAAGACAAAGCTGATAAATACAGGAAGCAGAGCACAAAAAGTGCCTTGAGCGAGACAATCCACAAAACCTCAAAACCTCTCTTTATAAAGAATAGTACCCAAAATATCTAAAAATATAAGAAAAGAGTGAAAGAACCATCAGAATGGTGTCAGAGACCATTCCTAAGTAGTAAATGAAGATGTTGAAATAATAGGAATTTAGGCGATCTGGTGTAATGAGGATAACCAATGGGATTTTCTGATACCAGGGTTGATATGGTTGATCAAATTGATGGAGGGAAAGTGTTACATGTTAAAGATGGCCTTGAATAAAACAGGATAAAAGTGCTGCAAGAATCGAAATGCAATGTAGAATCATTGGGGCTGATATTCAGAAGCCCTTCTCTGGATATCCACGGAGGCTATTTGAATAAGGGCACTATGAGAGATATTTAGTGGAACTATCTGGAAAATGCAGCTGAATATCTCCATAGACCACCTTGGCACTATTAGGCTCATTCCATCCCAGATGTACTCCCCCTCTGTACATCTGGTTTGACCGGACGTACAGAGGGGGTCGCGATTCTGATCCCGCAGGGCATGTCTAGCACCGCGGGATCAGAATCACAATCAATCCTGTACGTGCAGACTAGGACTGTGATTCGGCCTGGCCTGCATGTACAGGAAAAGCCCAACTAAATCAGTCAGGGCTTTTAAATGGAGCTGCAGCGCCATGGCGTTTGGTTGCTATGACACCGCAGCTCCATTTATTTATTTATTTATTTATTTAACATGTTTTGTATCCCGCCTTTTCCTTCAATCAAAGCGGTTAATACAGCACAAAGTTAAACAAAGGTGAGGGAAACATACATTGCATTATCATTACATCACAACAAAACACTAGGAGTACAAACAGGGAACACAGTACATAACTTACATTACATTACCTTACATTAACTACAAACAGCATATCGCTGAACAGAATGAGCATATAGCAGCAGATAGTGGGTCCCGCACGGTCCACCGCCTAAGGGCCACGCCAAAGGGCCCTCTTGCGAGGCCCTCAGGCGCGGGCCCGCAAGGCACGGGCGTGCCATTGCTGAAGGGATTTTAAATGATTTGAAAAGTGCTCAGATTGGCTGCAGTTTTCTCTCACACACAGTTCCCAACTAAGTAGGCACAGCTGATTCTCACTCACTGCTCACAGGATCGTTGGAGCCTTTGCTGAAGGGATTCTAAATGATTTGAAAAGTGCTCAGATTGGCTGCAGTTTTCTCTCACACACAGTTCCCAACTAAGTAGGCACAGCTGATTCTCACTCACTGCTCACAGGATCGTTGGAGCCTTTGCTGAAGGGATTCTAAATGATTTGAAAAGTGCTCAGATTGGCTGCAGTTTTCTCTCACACACAGTTCCCAACTAAGTAGGCACAGCTGATTCTCACTCACTGCTCACAGGATCGTTGGAGCCTTTGCTGAAGGGATTCTAAATGATTTGAAAAGTGCTTTCTGCCCCCTGGCTCCCTTTCCTGGCCCTGGGCCCTCTGATCCCTGCCGTCCAGGGAAGTTAACTTCCCCAATCAAGTCGCCGGCCACAGATGTACAGGGCCGACATTAGAATTGGCCCTGTACGTCCAGGGCCAGTGACCGCCCACTGCCAGCCCTAATGCCATCCCTGATCCTCCCCTTTCCCGCCCCCGTCTAGCTTCCCTGTACAACTGGTGGGGAAGCTAGATGTCAGCGGGAAGGGGCATGAATAACGGGGATGGACGTCCCGTTGGGATGTCCATCCCCACTATTCGTGGCACAGAATCGGGCCCTATCTGAATAGTGCAAGTGTGGTCTGTGAGTGGGGGAGGGAGGTGCTAGCAGTTATCCACATAATAGCAATACTCAGTTGCTATCCAGATAATGTCTGCCCTTATGTGGATAGTCTAGCAGCATAACATAGGACAGTAAATAGTCTGTCCTAAATGCTATCTGAATAGGTTATCTGGATAGTGGCTGAATATCACTGCTATTCGAATATTCCCCAGTGCTAACCACAGTATCTGGAGTTTTAGAGCCACCCACTATCTGGATAATAGCGGACTATCTGGATGATTTTTAAATGCCACAGCTGACCACCACTGCATTTAAAATATTGGATGTTCTGAATATTGGGCCCTTTATGGATGAAATTTTCTATGTGATATGGAAGTACATTCTGGTGTAAGTATATTACCATCTACCTGAAAATAATGAAGAGATAGACAGAAATTAGGAAGATTAATACATTTTGTAATACAAATTTTGATTACATCAGTACTGACTGGGTTAAAGTCTTATCAGGACATGCTAGCAAGGTAGAGTTTCTTGATGCCCTAAATGACAGCTGCATGGAGAAGAGGGATTACTATAGATCTAACCCTTTCTGTAATTCAGGACTAGTATAAAGGGTAACAGGTTGTGGAGGTTACTTGGCAATAATGACCATAATCTAATCAAAATTGTAATAAAGGATAGAGGGGCATTCTGCCGTAGAATTTTAATTAGCCTAGTGGTTAGGGCAACAGCCTCATACCTAAGAAATCAGGGTTCAATTCCTAGTGGTACTACTTGTGACCTTAGGCATGTCACTTTACCTTCCATTTCTTTGGAAAAAAAAAGCCTGGCAATCTACTTATAGTCATGCCTGGTTAAGAAAACCAGGGGCTGCTGGGTGGTCAGGAGTCAGCATTGACTTAACAGCACTTAAAAAAAAATAATAATAAAAGGATCAGTTGCAAACATTAAAGGGATCATTCTAATCCTTGGTTAGCAGGTCTGGAAGTCCAGACCCACTAATTGCCCGGATTGCACTGGCGGAAACAGAGCTCCCTGCATGTATAGCCAACTTGTGTGGGGAGCTCTGTTCATGGGTGGGCTGGGGGAGGAGCGTGGGCAGGCAGTGGGTGGGTAGCTGATCCTGGATGTGCAGGGCCGATTCCAAGGTCAGGCCTGTATGTCCAGGGTCGGCCATCTAAATGGGGGACTTAGTCACCCTGGATGTTGGGGGTTGCTGGTGATGGGGCACATAAAGAAGGTAAGGGGGTGCAAGGGTTCCCTGCAGTCCAACTCTGGCCATGGAAGGCCCGATCGAATGTCGGGTTGCAGGGAAATCACTTTGTGGAGGTTGGCCTGGGATTGCAGCTTCTGCATGAAGCCACGGTGCCATGGCAACATGATGCCATGGCACTGCAGCTCCATTTAGGAGCCAGGCTGGGCTAGCCAAGTTGTTGGTTGGATGTCGAAGCTATCTGAATTGGGACATGTCCCCGACGTACAGCCACTATGCCTCGATTCTGCCCTGGCATAGACGTTTAGCCCCCGTGGATGCAGAATTGGGTGCATCCCCAGGCTGTCTAGATTTATGGACATCCAGATGGCCTGGGAATGCACATCTCAGAATTGCCAAGGATTTAAGAGGTATGGATACTGGTAAGAAAGTTATCTTGGAAGCACAGACTAGATGTAGTCCACATGCATTAGAAAAGATTAAAGAAAGGCCAAATGAATGCCAGCATGGTTAAAGTAGAATGAAAAAGGGTATTAAGGCTAAAAGAATGGCTTAACAAATTGGAAAGTGTATCCAAGTGATGAAAATAGAAAAGAGCATAAGCACTACCAAGGCAGGCCAAAAGAGAATTTGAGAAGAAATTTCCCATCAGATCTAGGGATGACCTAAGAAACTACAGACCAATGAGCCTCACATTGATGCCAGACAAAACAGTAGATGCCATTCTGAAATACAAAATTACTGTACATATCGATAAGCATGGCTTAATGGGTCAGAGCCACCACAGATATGGCAGAGGGAAGTCTTGCCTTGCCAATCTGCTATAATTTTTGAAGAGGTTGAAAAACATGTGGCTAAGGGTGATTCAGTTTCTATAGCATATCTAGATTTTCAGAAGGCATCCTTCATGAGAGGCTCTTGAGGAAACTAAAAAGTCATGGGATAGAAGGTTATAAGCCTTATTTTGCATAGCATATTGAGGGAGAAATTGTACCATCTAAGGCAGGAAGGTCACAATTCCCCCCTATATTTTATGAAAAACACTGCTGAACATGGAGCCTTTTGTAAAATACATTTAAGGATGTGCTTTAAAATGTATTCATGGAAAAAAAATAACAGCATCACTTGATGGCTTCCATGTTTAAGTGCTGGTAATTATATTTATAGGATCCTGATTTTAGAAATCTATACATGTACTGTAAGCAGAATAAGTTCACTTATAAAGCCATAAAAACTCTTTATTTAAATATTTAAAAGAAAAAATAAGAAACAGGGGATTAATGAAAATAACTGCTTTAATCCCTCAATTAAAACTTTGGCCAAAATGAACACTTTCTAAAAACATGTACATGTCTCACAGTGCAAATATGGATAGGTAAATATTGTATCATATATGTGTATTTTCATTGTACAATGAAAAATACATATATAACGTTTGAGTCCTCCCTCCATACCTATGCTCAAAACACACACCTTGAAATCTCTAAATCGAGTCAATCTCTATGTGTAAATAGTATTTTTATGAAATCACCATTTGAGATGCTTTAAAATTATTGCCAATTTTTTCATTTTAGAGATTTATAACTAGTTAAAAGATGAAAGACAAAGAATAGGGATAAATGGTCAATTTTCTCAGGAGAGAAAGGTAAATGATGAAATGCCTCAGGGATCTTTACTGTGTAAGTGACATAGGTCCTGCCAGGTACTTGTGACCCAGGTTGACCACTTTTGGAAACAGGATATTTTGGACTGACACAACATAACAGTTCTTATGTTTGTATGAGCTCCTCCCTGTTAGTTTAGAAGTACTCTTCTTGTCAGTAATCTTTTGCCAATTGTGGGATCCATTTCCACGCACGTTCCTTTCCAAAAATTCCCCTACAAGCCTACTAAGAAGATGCAATCTTCATAACTTCCTTCTGCCAGTAGGGGGCAAGAAGGAGGATTAGAGGCTGATTGGTTTATTGCAGTGTTTCTGCCATCGAGGAGGTGGTTCCTTTGAAAGTGGTGCAGGTTAGTGATGGTATGAGTCCTAAATGGTTCTCTAAGGAACTGAGACAGATGAAGACTGCAGTTCAGTGTTTGGAATGTGCATAATGGAAATTTGGATCAACAACAGATACAAAATACAGGAAACAAAAATCTAACATGTTTTTGAAAAAGGGGCAGGTCAAAAGGAAGAAATTTCTTTCTTTCTAGGATGATTGAAATGACAATAAATGAGGCTAGTTAAATGTTTGAAATTGTAAAGCAGTTCCTAGGTACAAGAAAGGCCAAGGGGCTTCAATGCTGAAGATTAGTTGAGATCTTTATGGTAAAGGTATCTCATCTGAAACAATATTTTGGTTGATGACGAACAGTAACCGGGTAGCCAGACCCGGCGCTCCCCCCTTTTCTTAGCATCTTACTTACCCCCCCCCCCCCCCACCCCACAGCCTTTACTGAACACAACCCATTTTAACTTTTCACAGAATTGCACAGAAACCAAGTATGGTGACAACTGGTCGCAGCTTTATTTCAACAATTTTCAAACAATAACAGGAACAATGATCTAAACCCCCCCCCACCAGCGGAGCGTTGCGTCACCAGCCATGCTACTAGCAAAGCGACCTTGCTTCCGCTCCATCCAAGTTCACACCACCGGCAACGTTCCGACTACCCCTATCTGACTTCGCCATATTACTAGCAAAAGTCTTCCAGGGGCAGTCCGGGCCGAGGGCACCCCGCCCCCGTCCCGAGTCGCCAAAGGCTCCGGACCCCGGAAACCTCTGGGATCCCACCTCACCCCCCCCCCCCAGCTGCGACACCCCGACTCCAGCCCCATCACGATGGCTGGGTGGGCGGGTGGGCTGCCTAGCCCCCCGCCAAACCGCCTGTGCTCCGGCTCGACACCGCACGCCAGAGCACATGGCAGGCTGCTCCTTGATTGGCTCCGCTGTCTAGCCTCAGGCAGGGCAGCCAATCAATTTAAACCCCGCACCCCCGTGCACGGCCCAGCGCGGCACCCGCGACGCCGCCGTGCACGAGCAGGGTCCCGCGCCGGGCAGAGCACCCGGTTACGGGCAGGCGCCGGGACCTTGCCCGCGCCTTTTTATTAACCGGGTAGCCAGACGCGGAGCTCCCCCTTTTCTTAGCATTTTACTTCCCCCCCCCCCCACCCCACAGCCTTTACTGAACACAACCCATTTTAACTTTTCACAGAATTGCACAGAAACCAAGTATGGTGACAACTGGTCGCAGCTTTATTTCAACAATTTTCAAACAATAACAGGAACAATGATCTAAAACCCCCCCCACCAGCGGAGCGTTGCGTCACCAGCCATGCTACTAGCAAAGCGACCTTGCTTCCGCTCCATCCAAGTTCACACCACCGGCAACGTTCCGACTACCCCTATCCGACTTCGCCATATTACTAGCAAAAGTCTTCCAGGGGCAGTCCGGGCCGAGGGCACCCCGCCCCCGTCCCGAGTCGCCAAAGGCTCCGGACCCCGGAAACCTCCGGGATCCCGCCACCGGCACAGGCCTAACTTTACCTGTGCCGCCCCCCCAAAAGACCAACCCACAGTAAGCTGCGACCAGCGTGTCACACCCCAACAACTCTCTCCAACACCTCTTGCCAGTCGTTTAACAGCAAGTCCATGCCTACTGGCAAGAGGTGCACTCCATCCGCTCGAAACAACCCCGGACATTTCACATCAACCCAGGGATGCTGCACCTGCCAGCCACCCTGCTCCCCCACCCATCTCCCAATTTGCCGATTAATCTTGGTCAATCCTCTAGACCATCGGCGCTGACCCCAGGCCGAAGGTCTCGGGATAATGTCTGACCAAATTAACACAACTCCATTCAACAAACGGAGCAGAGCCCTCAAGTCCTTCTTCGCCGCCCTGATCAGCTGCTTGCAGGACCACTCCGACAAATCGTTGCCCCCAAGATGGACCAGGACGACTGCTGGCTGTCCACGAACCCGCAGATGATGCCTTAGCAAAGGGAGCAGCTGGGACCACCGCAGCCCCCGCTCACCCAGCCATGAAATCCCCACACGTGCTGGGTCCAATCCTAGATTCGCCCCGATAGGCCGCACAGCCGCTCTCTGACCCGCCCAAAAGACAAAGGAGTGTCCCAGCATCCAGCAGCTTTTCGCAGCCCGCCTTGCACCTGCAACAGAAAGTAATAACATTAGTACCCCCCCCCCGACCCACATGGGCGTCTCAGAACCGCACATAACCCTGAAATGCCTTAGACCGCCACCGGCCAATATGCTGAATCTGTTCCCGCGACAAACCCGCCGCGGCCGCACTAGTGGCCACCCCGATATGAAAAGAATGGGCCGAAAACAACCCCGGATCGGTGCCGATCCCCCGCAGCGTCAGGCGTAGCACCGCCGTCACCTGATACCTAGTCACTGGTGACGAATTCTCGTGCACAAACAGCGCATCGCCACCACTCGGGCGCAGACCCAAGTAAGCCTCGAGGGCCGCTACCGGGCACGTTATTCCCCCAATCCTTCCCAGCACCACCCACAAGCCCCTTCCTTTTTGATCGGTTTTGGACTTAGCCAACAGCACGCGAACACTCTCCGGCCCCCTCCATACGTGCTGCAGCCGCAAGGAATGACCCAACCCCGCCTTACCAGAAGCCACTGCCATTTCACCAACCCGAAAAGCCCCAAAAAACGCCAAACAAAAAACTGCCCGAAATAGCACAACCTCGTAAGGAGATGACGCTACCCCCGACAATCCCTGACACAAACACTGCAATAAGTCATGGGAAATCGGAAGTCGGTGGTCACCTTGCCATGGGATCCCCCGCTCCCACCCATGCATTAACCGTCGAGCCAATCGCCCGCGCACTGCGCCTTGCCAACCCACCGCCCGGGCAAAAAACTCGAACCCCGCAAGATGCCCCCGAACCGCCGATCTCGTCAACCCCTGCTCCTTTGCCCAGCCAACATACATGCCCAGCATATACTCCAACACCCCGCTTCCAACACACCCCATGCCACACAGATACCCCCAAACACGCTCACACCCCCGACGGTAAGATTCCCATGTGCGCTCCGCCACCGAATTCTTCAAGAGGTGCTGCATCTCGGTGGGCCACAACTCCAGAAGTTCCACGGGACCCGGAGCCCTTCCTCGTCCGCCTCCGGCGCCAACTGCCGGAAACGCCCCAACTGTAAACGAGAAAGAGCATCAGCGATTTCGTTAGTGCGCCCCGGAATATGCCGGGCTCTCAGATCCACATTTAAACGCAAGCACTCTAGTATCACTTTACGCATTAAGGCCGCAACCGAACAGCAGCGTGGCGTATACCGGTTCACAACGGCCACCACCGCCTCGTTATCACACCACCACACCACCCTCCGGTTGGCCAATTGTTCCGGCCACAACGAAAGAGCCACTAAAATGGGAAACAATTCTAAAAAGGTGATATTCCGCAAAAGCCACTCCGCCGCCCATTCCTGTGGCCATCGGTCAGCACACCAAGCCCCGTTGAAATACACTCCTAGCCCGACACCCCCTGCCGCATACGAATACAGCTTCAAGTCGCGACTAGATATCTCCGCATCCCGCAAAACCGAAGTGCCGTTAAATTCCTGCAGAAACAGATCCCAAATCCTCAAATCCTCCCGCATAACCGTAGAGACGCGTATCCGATGGTGAGGCTTCCGTACCCCCGCCGTCGCCGCCTCAAGGCTCCTAAGGAAGACCCTCCCCATGGGAATGACCTTACATGCAAAGTTGAGCGATCCTATCAATGCCTGTAGCTCCCGCAAATTCAACTTAGACGATGCCAATGAATTAGCCACCAGCACCCTCAATTTCTCCACTTTCTCAGCTGGCAATCTCGCCACCAAACGTTCGGAATCCAATTCCACCCCCAAAAAGGACAGCCTCGTTGTCGGGCCTACCGTCTTATTCTCTGCCAATGGCACACCCAACTCGCCCGCTAAACCCGTAAAGCCAGCCAACAGCTCACTACACCCCGCTGATCCTGCCGCACCCACAAACAAAAAATCGTCCAGATAATGGACCACCTCTCCCCTACCTACTCTCTCAACTAACAGCCAGTGTAAGAACGAGCTGAACTTCTCGAAGTACGCACACGATACCGAACAGCCCATGGGCATACACTTATCAAAATAAAACTCCCCTTCAAATTGGAAACCCAACAACTTGAAGGAAACCGGATGAACCGGCAGCAAGCGAAAAGCTGCCTCAATATCCACCTTTGCCATCAACGCCCCGCGCCCCGCTCTCCGAACTAAATCCGCCGCCTTGTCAAACGACTCATAACGAACTGTGCACCATTCTCGCGGAATCGAGTCGTTGACCGAGGCGCCGACCGGGGAAGACAAATTGTGAATGAGCCGAAACTTCCCAGGTTCCTTCTTCGGAATAATACCCAACGGCGATACCACAAAGTCGGGGAAGGGGGGGGTGCCTGAACGGCCCCGCGATTCTACCCAACCGCAATTCCTCCGTTATCTTCTCCCGCGCTATCACCCCCCAACGCCGTACACTGGGAGAGTTCCGCGTCGAAAACCCTGAAACCACCCCCTGAATTGGAACCACAAAACCCAAACTAAAACCCCATTGCAACACCAACCTATCCCGCCTACGCGGATAAGCCCGCAACCACTGGCACAATAGCGAAACCTTAATCGGCGAAGGCGCAATCTCAAAGGGGTGTCCCTCACTTGAGCCCCGCCGCTGGCTGAGCGCCGGGCAACTTTTTAGCGCATTTCGATGCCACATGGGCCCCCCCACAGCCCGAACATGCGTGCCGAAATTTACAGTCTGGGAAGGGGCACATGGACCTATTAAACCTCCAGCAGACATCCCCACCCGCCCCAAGGGTCGGCCTGGTCGTACCGGACGCAAGACCTCCCCGAAAGGACCGCGGTGCCCCCCCAACCGCGACCGTCCCCCCCTTTCCGCCGCCACCCCCGCCCGCCCCGCTCTTGACCGACATCTGCGTCAGCCAAAGGTTAATATCTTGGGTACCCCATGTTAACAACCTGTTCTCCTCCATTTTATCACGAAACTTCTCATCATAATTAAGCCACGACCAGCCGTCGTGCATTTGAGAAGCCTCGAGAATCGAATCAGCATAGGACAATAAGAGCCCATACTGGTGAGGAAAATGATGCCCCCACACACTCGCTAACCTCAAAAACGAGCGCACCCAATTAACTACGTTCCGCGACACTTTCTGCAGCCGCCCCGCTTTCTCATCCTCCTTTCATTTTTTCTTACTGTCCCAGGAACGCTTCCGCCCTTCCAGCAAACGAAAAATATCAATATATTTCCGCTTGCGTATTTTGCGCCTCAGCTTCTTGGGGACCCCCTCCCACAATTCTGATAACGCCACCATGGACGCCGATCCCCACTCTGCTGAAAACCCCTCGGCCCCCCCCCAAGGCCGCCCCAATCCCCCTCTCCGAGCCTTCCGCCGCATCAGATGACTCCGACGACGTGGAGGTAGACGATGACGAGTCGCGCCGCCGACGAGAGCCATGTTTCTTCTTCCTACGCGCTTTGCCCGACTTCGCAAGTCGCGACCCACTTTCCCCAACGTCGGCCACCCTCAACTCACCGGTCGGGTCCCTGGCGCCACAGACCTCAACCACGGGTCGCCCACCATCACTAGGCACCAGTGTCCACTCCTGATCCTCCGTCCCCGAAGCCTGGACCCCCACTCCCGCTGACTCCACTTCAGTGGGGGGCTGCGTCTCCATACTCCGCTCACTGCAGGACCGCACCGCCGTCGAACCATCCACTGGGGAAGCCAAATACGGCACCTGTGAAGACAAAATGGGAAAACCAAAAGACGAGATCCCAGGGGCACTCCCCGGGGGCCAAGCGCGTGTCCAATCAGCCCTGGACGAACCCTGCCCCCCTCCCAACCAGTGCTCCCACCCCGCCCGCTGCCCCGACTGCCCATACCAACCCGAAGGGGACATACCCACTCCTGGAGGCACGAATCCCCCACCCGGGGACATCCATCCCCAACCATCCCCCCCTGCCACCCCAAAACTGGACCTGGGGCCTACACCCCATTGGCACCCAGGGCTGAAGCCCCAACCCTGCCTTTGATCCTGATCCAGATCCGGCCGCCCGGCCTCCACACCCTCCATCTGCGCCCCCCTGTGACCCCTCGCCCGGACATCAGCATCACCTGACCCTGCCGACGAGGCTAAGGCCTGTCCCAGGGGTCCCTCAAGCCCCGCCCGCCCGGCACCTCCTTCACTGAGCCCCTCCTCACTCCGATTGCCCCCACGCCCCCTCACAGAACCCCGGGCACCTCGCACCCCCTTTTTTCCTCCCCCCCCCCCCCCCCGCTGCACTGGCACGCCGAAGCCCAGGCCGCACCGCCTTTCCTGACCCCCTGCCTTTCTGCCCACTGGCCTGCTTTCCCCCATCCGCCCTGCCCCCCCCCTTCCAGCCAGCTGTTTTCCGGCCATAGGGCCTCTCAGCAGCCGCAAAGGTTCCTGCACTCAACCCCCAGAGCCCCCACAGCAACGGCCTGATGCCCTAGCAAAGGGATTTTTTTTTTGTGTTCTCGCCGCAGCTCAGGCCCTGCCCCGCACACAGCCAATGTCAACCCCCCCCAAAAACCGCAACAGGCAGCTTACCCCCACAGACCACAACTGCCGAGGCTTCCACCCCCCACCCCAACTCGCCTGATCCGGAGGCCGCAAATCACCCGCTCCACTCCTGAACCAGCGCGACCGTCCTCGGACACGGACAGCTGTTTGGGGCTCCTCCACAATCCGCCGCCTCCTGCTGAATGAAAGAAATTGCCTCTCGCACCGTCCGAAGCCACCGCTGGTCCTGCCGAACCCCCTGCCAAACCGCCTGTGCTCCAGCTCGACACCGCACGCCAGAGCACATGGCAGGCTGCTCCTTGATTGGCTCCGCTGTCTAGCCTCAGGCAGCGCAGCCAATCAATTTAAACCCCGCACCCCCGTGCACGGCCCAGCGCGGCACCCGCGACGCCGCCGTGCACGAGCAGGGTCCCGCGCCGGGCAGAGCACCCGGTTACGGGCAGGTGCCGGGACCTTGCCCGCGCCTTTTTATATAGTAAGGCATCAGATTCAGAAAGAATAATGTGTATTGAATAAAGTGGTACGTAGTGGATCCTTTGGAAGAGTTCCAGTTACTATCTTTTGCATTGCTTATTTTATTTTTTCTTTCCTAAAATGTTTATTTATTTATGGTATGTTTGTTATTTATGGTATGTTGAATGGGATTTAAGGTAGTTCACCATATTGAGACTCATTCCCAGGCTGCTCAGTTTATTGATAAGCCTCCTCTGAGGAACAGTATCAAAGGCTTTGCTGAAATCTAGGTAGATCACACCCATTGCATGTTCTTGATCTAGTTCTCTGGTCAACCAGTCAAAGAACTCAATCAAATTTGTTTGGCATGATCATCTTTTGGTAAAACAAGGTTGCCTTGGATCATGCAACCTATTGGATTTTAGAAAGCTCACTATTCTTCCTTTTAGTAGTGCCTCCATTACTTTTCCAGACACCGAGGTAAGGTTTACTGGTCTATAGTTTGTCACCTCTTCTCTATTACTACTTTTGTGAAGAGGTACATATCAGTCCTCTCCAGTCCTGTGGAAAATCTCCTGCCTTCAAAGGATTTATTAAAAACATCCTTTAAAGGCCCTGCCGGAATATCTCTGAGTTCTCTCAATACTCTTGGATGTATCCCATCCGCTCCCATGGCCTTGTCCACTTTCAGTTTCTCAAGCTGTTCAAACATATTATCTTCTGTGAATGGTGTGGTATCTACTCCATTTGCATTTGTATATTTGTCAATCATATGTGATCAGGTTTTTTCATAACTTGTTCAGATTACAACAAAGGAAATGTTGATATTTCAAAGAAATGCACATTCCTAGTGCTAAGTAACACACTTTAGTAAATAGAATAAAGGTTGCATAGTTCTTAATCCTCCCTTCATCATATATTTTGAATATATAGCTGCAGTAACCTTTTCTGGAGCTATATTAACTATGGCTAAATAAATAAATAAACTGTGGCTAAATAAATTAACTATAAATATTTTCATATAAGCCTTTACCACATAACATTTTATTAAATGAGTATGGCTACCACATACATTAACATTTTATGTTTTATTATATAGGCCCCTAAATGTATTATTACGGTAAATAAGTTTCATCCTACCATAAACTTTCATTCAAAGGGAAAAATCAGAAAATGTTTATACAGTATTTAGCCAAGAAGCTAGATATGTCGCTTTGGGGCTTTATAATTATTGAAATGTTTTTCATAATTTACTCTTTCTACCTAGACACTGAGATGGGACGGTTTCCTGGCTAAAATTCATTGTTTCTTTTTCTCTAGCTTAAACACAGCCAGTTGGCTTTGAGGCCTGAATTTTGTAATTAAACAGTTTTGAGGAGCATGGGGTTTTCATTTGTATCTGCATACTTGTGAGTGAAGTGAGATTTCTAATATTGTTATGCCAAACCTGCCACTCTGGGGCTTTATAATTGTCCTTTATAATTATTGTCCTTTTTTTGTAGAATATTCTTTCCATTTAGAGATAGATGTAAATCTTTTCTTAGGTTATAATTCAGTGGATTTTTGTTATTGTGACTGAGGATCTACCTAGAGGGATAAAAGAATCTTTTGTAGAAATGGGCTGCATCTATCTTAAAAGAAAAGCAAGAACCTGAGTGAGCAGTTCAGATTCTACTGTACATTAACAAAAATTTAAAATAGCTCAACAGATGGAATCTGGCTGAGTTGTCCACAGACGCATAGCAGGAAAATTTTAAAAGTGGATACTCATAGGCAGTGGACATGGGTGGGCCCAAAATAAATTGATTGAAGGGTATGGAGAGAGAGGATGAGGTTCCCCCGTTAATCACTGAATGACTCTTCACCCTGGAACCCAGAAACCATCAGGACTGAGGAGGGCCCCATTAATCATGCCCAGATTTTTGCTTTACCTCTCGAGCTGCTGCTGCTGCTGCCTTCTAGCACCACATGCTTCAAACACAGAAGCAGGAACACTAAAGTAGAAAAGGCTCAGCATGAGGCCTTGAAGCAGACACCGCAACACCTCAACCCATCCTCTGCAGTGCTTTCAAAGGGAACAAAAAACTCATGTGAAGGAGGAAGTGCATTAGGTTTAAGACCCCATGATCATCTCTCCGCTAATTCTTCGTGTATCTGTTTCTGCACCTGAAGACAACAATCATGGCAGAAGATATCAGCAATAGTGGCAGATCCAGATTTTGGAAGAGATGTGCATTTGTTTAAAACAAAATGGGAAATATTGTTTCATCCAAAACGTGGCACTGAAAATCTGGCTTTCTCCCCAAGCCAGTCTGGCCTCAAACTCATAGCCTTTGGGTTAGAAGGCATGTATCTTGCAGAGAAGAAATCACTGCCTCCATGGGGGTAGGTAGGGCTGGTTCTAGCCACCCTGCTATATTTCTGCTGATGTTACTTCCTGTTTCCTGATTGGCTCAAAGTTTGTCTCATCTGAAGCTCTATGTAAAATGTTAACTGGATTTTTTGCCTTGCAGAATCTGTTGACTCCTGCTATAGAGATTCACTCCAAAGATTTTTCAGTTGCCATATTCCTGTATCAGAAATCCTGTGAAACTATGTCTAAATACACTATCCGAGACATTTAGCAAGCATAATTCAGATCCTGCTTGTTTAATTAGTGATGATCAGCCAGGATCTTCATTAGGTTTGATAAATGTCTCTGTGCTGGTCTCCTTGCCATTTTATTCCTCTCAAAGTGCTTTGGTATGCTTTCATCAATTGTGGTGTTGCTTTGCCCTCTTCCACTGTCTTAAGGCATTCATTATGCTCTTTGTATCACTTTGCCCGTCTAATGGTGGTTTCTGGTACTCATTCTGCCACTGTACATACGTTTTGCCTCACTTATGGTGTTCCGGGGGTCGGGGAGATGATAATACTCTTGATGACTAGTGCTGTTAGAGATGCCTGCCATCAAGTTTAAAACAGATTTGAATGAAAACAATGGCAAACCTGACTGTTGCATTGCAAAATAGCTTCTCCCTTAGACTTTAATGGGGACAAATGAGTTGAACAAATGAATTCTTCAGTTCCCAAAGACTAAGAGGCCAATTCCCATCGGGGCATGTCTGGCCCATCCAGACGTCCAAAATATGGACAGGCCGGTCCTGCACCTGATTCTGATCCGGTGGGTGCTAGACATCCCCAAGGGATCAGAATCGGGTGCAATGGGCCTGGATGAGCAGGCTGTGCCCCAATTCTCAGGCCTGGACGTTCAGCCTGTTCCCTGCTCAATGGAGCCTGGTGTGGTGGCATCCCATTGCCATGGCATCAGGATGCCATGCAGAAGTCCCAACTGCTGGCCGGCTTCTGCAGCACACAGTTCCCCACCGCCCGATCCCTAGTTGGGCCTCCCAAGGCCAGGATCAGGCTGCGTGGAGCCCCCTGCCCCTGCTCACCTCCTGCCGGGACCTCACTGCTTCCACTCCAATAATCTGGGGGAACCTATTCCACCCCTGAGGTGGAATATGTTCCCTGTTCAAGCTACACCTCCTGGATGTACAGGACAACGACTGGAATCGGCCCTGTATGTCTGGGCCAGAGTCCCACTTCCAGCCAACCTTCATTCCTTCTCTGGCCTGCCCCCTCCCACACCTGGACAGAGCTCCCTGTACATCTCCTCTGTACATACAGGGAGCTCTATGTTGGGAATCGACTCACTGGCATTTAGCAGGGATGTATGTCCAAACCGGATGTCCATCCCCACTAAACATGACTTAGAATGACCCCCTAACTGAATGGGTATATTCTGATGAACAAAATAAGTGCAAAAATTGTTGGAATGCACAAATGTAATATGCGAAGCATTGCATTGGCTACCTGTTCTCAACATATGAAATTTAAAGTCCATTTTATGATCTACAAATCCTTATATGGGAAAGCTCCTCCCTAACTGTGCTCGTGTGTTTGACGATATGATCCAATGCAACCTTTTCACTCACAGAAGAAACTCTTTAGAGGCAAAAGGGCTCTGGGGGTGATCTGGGAAACTATAAACCAGTGAGCCTGATGTCAATACTGGACAAAATGGTAGAAACCATTATAAGGAGCAAAATTACTGAACATGTAGATAGTCATAGTTTAATAGGAGAACGTCAACATGGATTTAGCTAAGAAAAGTCTTGTCTTACAAATCTGTTCTATTTTTTTAAAGGTGTGAATAAACAGATAGACAAAGGTGAGCCAGTAGATATAGAGGCCTATTCCAACTTGGACGTCCTGGCCTCTGTGCGTTCGGTCGGAACCGGACACAGAGGTAAATGGGATTCTGATCACGTCTAGCCTCCATGGGATCAGAATAGTGTCTAGACCTGTACATCAAGTTTCTACCTGGCTAACTCAGTCAATCAGTCAATCCCTGACTGCCGCTGACTTGAATCATTCCCCACAGCTCAACTGCCAGTCTGCCCTCCCAAGGCCAGGGTCGGGCTGCAGGGAATCTCCTTTGCCCTCTCCACCCTTTGGCACGCCCCGGGCCTGCTGTAACTTGCTGTCTAGGGGAACTTATTCCACCGCAGAGGTGGAATAAGTTCCCCGTCTACTCTGCTGGCCCCGGATGTACAAGGCCGACATCAGTATCACCCCTATATGTCCAGGGCCACAGACCACCCACTGCCCACTCTGTCTCCACCTCCACGCTGCCCCTTTCCCACCTCCCATTTGGCATCCCCGTATAAACTCTCTGTTCATACGGGGAGCTTAGTCGGGGATGGGAAAGGGGGCCAAATAGCATGGATGGACGTGCCTCAGAATAGACCCCATAGTGCAGAGGTACTCAAATCCAGTCCTGGAGGGCCGCAAACCAGTCAGGTTTTCGGGATATCCCTAATGAAAATGTATGAGATATATTTGCATGCACTGCCTCCATTGTATTTTAATGCATCTCATGCATATTCATTAGGGATATCCTGAAAACCTGACTGGTTTGTGGCCCTCCAGGACTGGATTTGAGTACCCCTGCCTTAGTGTATCTGGATTTTCATAAAGCTTTTAACAAGGTCCCTCATGAGAGACTCTTAGCAAAATTAAAAAGTCATGGGATAGGAGGCAGTGCACTATTGTGGATCAGGAACTGGTTAAAAGATAGAAAGCAGAGAGTAGGGCTAAATAGTCAATGTTCTCAATGAAAAAAAGCAAACAGTGGTGTACTCTAGGGATCTAGGGATCTGTGCTGGTCCCGCTGCTTTTTAACATCTTCATAAATGACCTGAAAATGGGAATAATGAGTGGAATGATCAGATCTGCAGATAACACAAAACTATTCAAATTTGTTACATCACAAGGAGATTGTAAAAAATTGCAAGAGGACCTTGATAAATTGTAAATTGTACATCCAAATGGCAGATGAAATTTAATGTGGACAAGTGCAAAGTTATGCACCTAGGAAAGAACAACCCAAACTACAGTTACACAATGCAAGGTTCCACATTAAGAACCACCAACCAGGAAAAGGATTTAGGCGTTATCATGGATAATACGTTGAAACCCTCCTCCCAGTGTGCAGCATTGGCCAAGGAAGCAAATAGAATGCTAGGAATCATAAGGAAAGGAATGGAGAATAAAGCAAAGGATATTATAATGCCTCTGTATTGTTTCATAGTGTGACCGCACCTTGAATATATTGTACATTTCTGGTGACCATATCTTAAAAAGGATATAGCGGAATTAGAAAAGGTAAAAAAAGAGCAACCAAAATGGTAAAGGGGATGGAAAGATACCCCTTTAAGGAGAGCCTTAAAAGGTTAGGGCTCTTCAACTTGGAAAAGAGATGACTGAGAGGATAGATGTCTATAAATTAATGAATGGAATGGCATGGGTAAATGTAGATCGGTTGTTTATGCCATCAAAAAGTTGAAAGACTAGGGGACATGTAAAGAAGCTACAATGTAACCCACTTAAGAGTAATAAAAGAAGATATTTTTTCACTCTACATGAATTTGTTAGCTGAGGATGTAGTAATAACTGTTTGTGTATTTGGGTTTAAAAAAGGTCTGGACAAGTTCCTGGAAGAAAGGTCCCTAAACCATTATTAAAGAGGACCCAGAAAATCTACTGTTTACCCCAGGACAAGCATTGTGGAACTTATGTACCTTTTTGGGAAACTGACAGGCACTTGTGGCCTGGATTAGCCACTGTTGGAAACAGGATATTGGGCTTTATGAACCTTGGTCTGACCCAGTATGGCATTTCTTATGCTCTTATGAAAATATAGGTCTTAAATTAATGCCCATCAGCAAAGGAGACATCTAGAGCCCGATTCCGTCCTGGTTGTACAGAGGGTATTGCGATTCTGATACCATGGGGCATGTCTAGCCCCGCGGTTTCAGAATCGCAATCAGGCCTCTACGTGCAGGTCAGGACTGTGATTTAGCCCCACCTGCCCTAAATCTGCCCCTGATCCACCCACTCCCCCCCTCCTTATAACTTCCCCGTACAACCAGTGGGGAGGGCCATGAACAGTGGGGATGGACGTCCCGTTGGGACAGAATTCAACTCTCTGGAATTAAATTCCTTATTATTTAAAAGTGTTGGACGATGTAGTTACTTTCTGTAAACACTGTAAACTATGGCTATTTTCAACTGCTATAAAATATTTGAAAATGGTATCACAAGGACTCTTTACATACCAAAGACATAAAATCAGTCTCTCTGATTCTAAATATTAAAATGTTCATATTGCAAAGGTTAAAGATTTTATTGTAAAAAAAGGAGAAAAGATCTCTGTGTGGTTTTTCTATCTCTCTGTTTCGCAAGGAATTACTCCCTCATATTCATGGGTGTTTATAGCCTTGACACAGCATCATAAGTCTAAAAAAAACTCCTTTATACTTTTATTTCATTTTTCTTCTTTTTCTATTTTTATTGAATTAACTCCAGAAATTTACTCTATAGTCAATATGAATTGATATTTCTTAGAGCGTATTAAATGGTATAACCTATTCACTGAAACATATCAAAAATTCGCATCTTTCAAAAAAAAATTCAGATTTTATTCTTGCACTTCCCTGAAAATCCTTTGACATAAAGTGCCCAGTGCCCAATAAGCATCTCTGTTTTGCTGCACTGCATACTGGGCACTTCCCAGAATACTTCCTTTTACTTTACTCCCTCTTTTCCAGCACCCATTCCCTCTGCCTCTTCTCTCCCTCCATTCCCAACATTCTCCCTCCTTTTTCCCCTTCTTCCAGTCCCCATTTCCTGACTCTTCCCTCCATCTCCCAACATCCTTTCACCCTCTCTTTCAGCTTTCATTCCCTCCATCTATCCTCCTCTTCCTTCCCCATAATCCTCTCTCCTGCCTTCCTTCTTATCACTTTCCATGCACAATAGTTATTTCTTTCAGTCTTCCCCTGCCTCTTCCCATCTCTATGTCTTGCCCCTTCACCCAAAAAAATCAAATAAATCCTACCATAGCTGGTAGGGATGCCTAAGCCCACTGGCTGAAAAAAATCCAAACAGTGCTAGAGCTATATCACTAGTATGGCAGCAAATTAACTCTGTGGAAGTTCCAGAGGTTCCAGCCTCTAACACAACACCACAAGCACATTGAGTACTGGTAGGCAAGCACTTCCTGAATGCGCTTACAGTGCCATGTTAGAAGTAGGGTTGCCAACTTTTTCACAGAGAAAAACCCAACACCTGTGGCTCACCATGCCCCACCCATTCTCCGCCCCTAGCCCCACCCCTGCCCTGCCCCCAGTCCCACCCATGCTGCACCCCAGCCCCACCCACAAAAATTACCGAGGATAAGTGTAGGCTAACTCCCTTATTCAGATAATAATTAAACTGGGAACCCCAAAAGCCAAACATGAAATGTACAACACTGGAGAAATAAAACTATAAAGTAATTTCCTCTTGCACTAAACAAAAATGCAAAGATGTTAGCAATACACACTTCCAAGACCAGACATATTACAGTTAATAAATTCAAAATTAAAAGTATTTTTCTACCTTCTGTTTGGGAATTTTATTTTTCAGTTGCAATTGCTCCAGTCACTTTCTTCTGGTTTCTTCGTGTCTTCTGCGAGCTATCCATTTGTCCTTTCTTCTCTTTTAGATGTTTTCCATTCTCTCTCTATATCTGCTTTAACATATTGATCGTTTCCCTTTTGCTCTTTCCCCCATTTCTTTCCTTATTCCTTTATCAGCCACTCAAATTTCACCCTTCCATTCTCAATCCCCTCTTACTCTCCCAATACCCGGCCCATCATAGACTTTTCTTCCACACAAAATATCTTTTCCCCTCTCCATTCTCATTCCCCATCCCCATCCCCTTCTAGTCCTCCCCCCAAATCAGCTCCCTTATAGTTCTAGACCCACCCAGCATCCACTCCCTTCTAGTCCCATTCTCCCATGCCGCCACATCAGCCCATTTCCAGTCCTATTCTAGCCCATCACCCATTTGCAGTCCAAGCTCCCCCCATCAGCCCATTTCTAGTCCTATTCCAACTCCTCTTCAGCCCATTTTCAGTCCTAGCCTCACATATGCTCTTTTCCAGTTCCATTCCAGCCTCTCATCAGCCAATTTCCACTCCAAGCTCCCCCATCAGCCAATTTCCAATCCTAGCCCCCTCGTCAGCCCACTTCCAGTCCTACTCCAGCCCCCATCAGCCCATTTCCAGTCCTATTCCAGCTCTTCATCAGCTCATTTCCAGTGCTAGCCCTCCCATCACAGGCCATTTCCAGTCCTAGCCCCCCCCCATCACAGCCTCTTTCCAGTCCTAGCTCCCCCACCATCACAGCCTATTTCAGTCATAGGCCCCCACCACCATCACAGCCCATTTGCAGTCCTAGTCCCCCCACAATCACAGCCCATTTGCAGTTCTAGCCCCCCATCACAGCCCATTTCCAGTCCAAGTCCCCCCCCCAACCATCATAGCCCATTTGCAGTCCTAGCTCCCTAATCAGCCTATTTCCAGTCCAGGTTCCCCCTCCCCCACCATAGCCCAATTCCAGTCCAGGTCCCCCCCCCCCATAGCCCAATTCCATTGCAGACCCCCCCCCCCCATAGCCCATTTCCAGTCCAGGTCCCCTCCCATAGCCCAATTCTAGTCCAGGCCCCCTCATAGCCCATTTCCAGTCCAGGTTCCCCCCCCCCATAGCTTATTTCCAGTCCAGGTCCCCCCCATAGCCCATTTCCAGTCCAAATCCCTCCCATAGCCTATTTCCAGTCCAGATTCCACCCCCCCCCCCATAGCCCAATTATAGTCTAGGTTCCCCCCCCCCCATAGCCCCTTTCCAGTCCAGGTACACCCCCCCCCCCATAGCCCAATTCCAGTCCAGTCCCTCCCAATAGCATATTTCCAATCCAGGTCCCCCCCCCCCAATAGCCCATTTCCAGTCCAGGTACACTCCATCACAGCCCATCCAGTCCTTGGCTTCCTCTCCCCCCCCCCATCAAAGCCCATTTGTAGTCCTAGCCTCCCCCCCCCCCCGACCAGCCCCACGGCTGTCTGAGGTGCTTCAGAGGGAGCCGGGGAAGCCCACGTGAGTCCCTGGCTCCCTCTGTACAACCGCCAGCGTCAAGATCTTTTTCCTTCACGCTGGCGGTTGTTTCTGTGAAGCCGCAAATGCTGGGAAAGGTTAAAGGGCATTGCTGTAGCAGCCTTCTACCTTATGCTTTGTACAGTCATCGCATGTTTTCATGCTTGTCACCAAGGTACAACCAGGACCTTATGGAAATGTGGAATCAGTTCATCATTAGCCCTTTGGCTGTCTTAGATTGTCATTGCTGCATGGGATTGTTCTGTGCTCTGGATCACATGACTTTAAGATGTTTTAACGTGGGTATTAGGGATGCACATTCATTAGTGCACATTCAGTTCATTAAGGCATATTGAATTAGGAGGTTATTTTAGAAGCATACCCATGTGTAAACAGTAGCATTTACATGTGTAGATTGGCATACATTCAGCCGCTATCAGGATAGGACAAAGTGATTGAAGTTAGGATAGCCATTCACCTGTCCCAACTTAAACCACTTAAGGTATCCAGTTAGAGGCTGAATTCAGGGTGTGGTGGCCATGGTAAATAATATATGGTCATTTAGCAATTTAAATGGACTAATTTTATCTGTGTATTTTTTTTTCAAAATATGTGGATAAAAAAAATTATTTGTCGGTAGCTGGCAAATATATTTTATGAAGGCGACATAGCCACCTATATGCCTCCTTAATATGGGCTCCTAAAATAACTCCCAGCATTCCACAAATTTACACCTGCTCCGAGGCACATGTAATTGTGCAGGCATTTTATGCATCTACACAAGCATTTTAGAACATATACAAGTATCACAGCTCTGCTCCTGCTCCATTCAACTACACCACTGAGAAGATCTACTTGTAGATCACATAAAGGTACGAGTACTATTGTTGTAACATACACTTCTACATGTGTATGCACCAGCGTAATTTCATAAGATCCATTTTCTGTTTGTAAATGATGTTTTATGCATGGAGAATGCTTTAGAAAATCCCCCCCTAAGCGATACCCATGGCTGTGTTCTAACTACTTGTGCAATTTTTAACATTTGCCTATGGTTTTATTTCCTGATGCTTTCAGAAGAGAAATGAGAAAAAATGGATAGGCAATAATATCTCCAAAAAAACCACTGATGGGTCAATATTCAAAAGCACTTATCCTAAGTTAAATAGTTTAGCTATCTAGAGAGTGGCTGAATATTGCCATGATCTGTAGAGCTAGCGATGGTCACTGCTGAACACATATATTCACTGCCGCTGCTTCTCCAGGTAGAGATGGTAAATTTACATAATATGTTTAAACATCACAGCTAGTGTTTAACCCTGGGAGTACCGATGGGGTCAAAAGTGACCCCATTGCAAGTTTCACAACGCGTATCTCGGAAACAAGTTGTTCAAGAATGCAATCTTTTTATGACTTTTCACATGTCAATATTCTCTTTATATTGCAACATGAGAGGAATAATTTTCATTTGCTAGGTAACGCTAGTGATGAATTGCAGCACAGAGTACCAGTGGGGTCATTTTTGACCCCAGTTGCTTACGTCCGGTTTGGATCGTGATACAATTTGCATTTTTTTTAAAATTTTTTGTTCTGACAAAGGTATTTATCATTAATTATGTATCATTTATTTTTTTGTACTCTTATTTTATGAAAATTATACATTTTCTGTAATTGATATCATACTTCTCTCATTATTTCCAATGAAATCTAAAGGCTTTCATCTCGTTCATCACGATTATTGTACACCTAAAGTAAAACTGCTTTGCATTTTATTCAACTTTATCTTTGTTTATTTATTTTAGGTTATTGTTTATTATGTCAAAACGAAAGTATTCAGCTGCCCAAGTAAGAGAAATATTGCAACGAGATGCTGACAGTGACGGCTCTGAGTCGTCTGATGCATATTCAGCAAGCGAAGAAGCATATCAGCCAAGTTCGGGCGATAAATCTGATGATAACAGTCATGATTCAGATGGCGACAGCAGTTGGTCGCCAAGCAAATGTGAGACTGATGTTGAGCCGGTAACATTGCCTGCAGCAAAGAGTCAAGTTACAGGTCGAGGCAAAGGTCGAGGCTGTGCTGGATGGGGAAGAAGGCAGGAGTCCTCGGTGTCAGTATCATCTGTGAGGAATCTTAGTTGTGGTCGTAGAGGAGCTAAGAGGTCATCAACTATAAGCACAAATGTTGCCATTGAAGCCTATGTATCTAAGGATGCCACATCATGGAACAGGAAACCTATAAATCCAGCTGCTGGAAGATATGCCAGAGCTAATGTCATGCCCATACAACAAGGTCCTACAAGGTATGCTGTACGAAATGCTGATGGCCCTCTCGCAGCTTTCCATTTGTTCATGAGGAAGAACTTATTGAATGAAATCATGATGTGGATGAGCAAATACGGAAAACACATTTATGACGAAACCTGGAAAGATTTGACAGATGGAGAATTTCAATGTTTTCTTGGACTTCTGATCCTCTCAGGCGTGTACAAGTCATGAAATGAATCCAGAGTTCAGTTGTGGAACCTTGAAGATGGTCGTTTTGTTTTCAGCAAAAATATGGCCCGTAACTGTTTTCAGCAAATTTCTTGTGCTCTCAGATTTGATGATGCAACCAACAGACGTGAACAACGAGGCATGGATAAGCTTGCTCCAATCAGACACATTTTTGATACCTGGGAAGCAACTCTACGTGACGCCTTTGTTCCTGGTGAAAATGTTACCGTGGATGAGCAACCGCTTACATTTCGTGGCTGTGTTCCGTTCAGACAATATATTCCCAGCAAACCTGGGAAATATGACATAAAGCTATGGATATTGTGTGACAGTGCAACGTTGTATGTTCTGCGTCTTCAAGTATATACAGGAAGGGAACTCAGACAAAACAGGGAACCGAATCAGGGTGAAAGGGTTGTGCTGCAACTCACTTAAGGATTGTCGCGATCTGGCAGAAATGTTACTGTTGAAAATTTCTTCTGCAGTTTATCCATTCATGGAAATTGCTAGAAAAACAAATAACACTTTTAGGGACAATTCGAAAGAACAGAAAAGAATTACCTCCAGAATTTGTAACAGCAAAGGGCCGAGAGGTATTCACTTCACTGTTTGCCTTTCGCCACTCTGGTTTCCTATTGCCCGAAGAAAGGAAAAGTGGTTGTTCTTCTGAGCAGTTTGCATGATCAAGAAGAAGTAGATAACACACGTCCAGACAAAAAAACCATGCATGATCTTGGACTATAATTCTAGTAAAGGTGGAGTAGATATGGCAGATCAAATGTTGCGCACGTATACCACAAAATGAATGACAAGACGCTGACCAGTGACAATCTTCTACAACATGTTGGACATCAGTGCTTTGAACGCCTTCATTGTTTGGATGTCACTAAATCCAGACTGGCAGTCCAAGTCAAAGCACAGATGTCGTCTATTCCTCTTGGAATTAGGAAAGCAGCTGCTTCAGAGTAATTGCAGCGAGACTTCTTCCAGCATTGAAGAAGCCACTGATGCTGTTTGCAATGTCGGGATCCCAAAGAAAAGGGCAAGGTGCCACTGCTGTTCCAGAGAAAAAAGACAAGAAAAGCAACATAGTTTGCACCTCCTGCGAGTGCAATGTTTGCAAAGAACATTCAGTAATTGTCTGTGTCTCATGCAAATGACTGTAGTACTTTACTGTGTTCATCAACTGCATGCAAAAATTGCTTTCATGGCAACTCTTCTTCATGTAATTTTATGATCAAGCATTAAATTTCAAAACATTTAACCTTCATATAATAAATAATTAATTTGGAATAATATTTTGTCTGTTTAGTTTAAATTTTTCATGGTTAACAATTAAAATTTGTCGTGGGGTCATTTATGACCCCAACGGTATTCAGTGTGTGCAAAAAATCTTGGTAATTCCAGGGTTAAGAGGATTGCTGACCGCAGTGTTTGAATATTGTGTCTTGAGATTTTGGCCGTAAAATGCTAAGTTCAAGAACAAAGCAACAGCTTAAAAGCACATTTTGGCCTTTCTTGCTTGGCTGGCTGAAATGCTGATGTTCCCAGATATTACTGTCTTCTATCAGTGTGCCATATTTTTGTTCCTCTGAGCCTTCTTCTGAGAATTAGGAGTACATGCTGAATGCAGTAACTTTTTAAAACTGATCTCTGCCATTTGGTTTTGCTCAGAAAAAGTTCATGATTAAAATGTAGGAATGTGCTTGTAGCACTGAACCAGTGCTGAAATGGAAGCAGCTCATTCCTGTTTAAAAGTCTTTTAGTGAAATGTTCTTTCTAAAATGTAAATCATTTCAGTAAATGTCACCCTTGCCAAACATGTTTACTTTGATCATAAAAAGCATTTGCAATGCCTATTCCCAGCTTCAGGTAGAAAAAGTCAAGAAAGCACTCTGGAATCACCATTCTTTAGCATATATATCTATGGAGACAGTGATGACTGCAAAGGCATAAAAGCATTGCTTTATTCAAATTTTGCTTTTGAGCCATGACTTATAGGGGCATGTTTACTAAACCACGATAAAGTTACCAGTGGTAAGGGCAGCGCTAAGGTACCTGAAGCCATATATGGCAGTGGGTAGGTAGGGGGCGTTCCGGCGTAAAGGGAGCAATGGGCAGTTTAACATATGTTAACAGGGCACCTTGGCCGTTTAACGCACATTAACAGGACATTGCACGTTAAGGTGACAAGCAGGGCATGTTTAGGCTGACGAGGCGCTCTAAAGGCTTTAAGGTGCCCTAACTTAAGGTGCCTTAACTTAAGGTGCCATAAGTCAAGGCGCCCTAAAGGCTGAAAGCTGCCACAACCTAAGGTGCCTTAGGTTAGGGTGCCTTAAAGCCCTTAGGGCGCCTTAAAGCCCTTAGGGCACCTTGAATTAAGGTGCCTTGGGTTAAGGCGCCTCAGGTTAAGGTGCCCTAAGGTGCCCTAAGGGGCCTTTGGTTAAGGCACCTTAGGTTAAGGCATCTTAAAGCCCTTAGGACATTAAGGTGACTTAACCTAAGGTGACTTAAGTTAATGTGCCCTAAGGGCAGTAAGGTGCCCTAACGTAAGGTGCCCTAAGGGCTATAAGGTGCTTTAAGTTGACAAGCATAAACTTTAAGGCATAAAAACAGCTGTAACCCTAACACTGGATAGAGCACCAAGGAAAGGCAATGAACAAGTGATGGAAGGAAGGAGAGGTGGGAGCTGATGGACCTGCCATATCTGTTGGCATCCTATGTGGCTGCCAATAAAGTGGACAAACATGTTGGAGGCAGCTGTACTGGTGCATAGGGTGTTGCCAACGTAAAGTGCTGCAATGACAGTGGGTGGCAGAGGATGGGAATACGTGTCCCCCAGTGGAGGCAGAGGTGGCACGATATTGGCAATGATAGAAGGACAGAGGAGTAGTGGTGCCATGCAGATCAGGCACAGGAGAGGCAAGCATGAAGAGCCACAATGCAAAAAAGAATACCAGTGCAGGACATGAGGTAGCAGCCTGCACTAGAAGACAGGACTGTACACAACTGACAGAGGCAGATAGATGGGCTGAAGGATGGTTGGCAACTGAGGTGAGAATGTTATGGGCTGGCAGCACAGATCTACAGAGACGTTACTGTTAAAGGCATGAAAATGATTTGCAAAAGACAGACATAAAAAAAGAGAACAAAGAGGATTTGAATCCATGACCCCTGCCATAACCAGTAGGCTACACCTCCATAGCTCTCTGCAAAGCAATGGCTGGATACAGAAAGACTGTAGGCCACTGCACAAAATTTCTGCTCTGTGTGCCAGGATAGGGTAGCCCACCAGTACCCATGATGCAATGCACATGCAGAATAGCATTCTACAGCTGATCACCAAATGGAGAATACATCTCTCCAGCACCTCAGCTTAGTAAGAAGAACTGACAGTGTGTGATACTGGCACAGAGCAGCTGCAGACCATGCCACTACACAGGTTCTGTGTTCACCCTGAGGATGAGGATGAGCATACAGCACTAAGTTTGCAGTACCTGGGGTGCTAGAGATGGGCTCTGCTGTAGATCCCCATCACTACCAGTGTGTGGCAAGTGTTCCCTGCAGTGGAACCTAAAGTCTCTCTGTGTCCATCTATATGCCCCAGTCACATTTAGTCCTGGTGGACTGGGACCCACCCAGAATAGTGTGTACCCAGTGTTACAATGAAGCTGCCATGGCCACCTATTATCAGGGCAGAGGGGTGTCTAGACTCGCATGAGGTTTGTGTAGCAATGCCTATATGCTTCCCTCTTCAGGTCAAAGTGGTTTACAGGATATGCCCCTTGTCCCCAAAAGGCCCGCAATAAACAGTTTGTAATTGAGGCAGTGGAGGGAGTTGTGGCATGGCCATGAAGAATGGGTGTGGGACCAGCAACACCAGTCCCAGTGGCCAAAGGCTGTCCTCCATGGGGGCTGGACCAGTAGACCAGATCTGTATCTGTTGCTGTGAGTAGGCCTGGAAAACCTCAGCTGCCACCCACCATGGTCTGACAACAGAAGGCACAGTCAGACTGCACCTGTTGCACCCCACCTGGTGTTCCAACCATGCACATACTAACTGTGGACAGTCCGCTAGACAGCCCATATTGCATGTTCACAGAGGAACTATGTGTACCCAGAGTTGGGATATACAGCACAGACACCCAGCAGGTGCCTCTTTGATTGGGCACCAGAACAGGGAACACACAGATATCACTAGAGACAGGTACTATATAGTAATATGCGGGAACATAGCCGTGCCATGGTCCCTGCTTGATCAGAGTGAGAGTGTCCTCCCAGCATGACATGCTGTGGCCACCCTGTCCATGCAGGTGGTGGTCGGGCACTATGATATCCCAGCCATTGCCCTACCCCCAATGTAGATGCATCCTGCCCAAGCCGCCCTGTCCGGGCCATACCCCAAATTCCTTGCTCCTCAGTATGCACATTTGCAGACTAATGCTGGAAATAGTGTACGCATTGTGGGCCCAGTGAGGAATAGGAAGCCACAAAATAATGAATAGACATACCCCTTGCTGGTGCTGTTACTGCTGCTGCCGCCTGCTGCCACCCTGCAGACATGGCTTCCATTACATAGGTTTGGTGGTTGATTGCTGCCACCATGGCCCTGACAGTCTCAGCCAACAATTCTATCCCCTGGGCCCTTGCATGGTTCTGATTCCTCTCCTGAACAATCCAGAACAAAGGATCAAAATGTGAATACACTATATTCTTATCAAATATCAAAACTTGATGTAACCTATTCAATGTATATATAATTATGTATAATTATGTAGATAGTTATTCCCCAGTTAACTCCCAGTTTATCTTCCCTGTTATCTGTAAACCTAGATCAGTCATGGATTGACAGGTATGTTGATGTTCAATGTAAACCGCACTGATGATGAATAGTGCGGTATATAAAAAATGTTAAATAAAATAATAAATAAATAAAATGTCTTGGCGGAGACACTGGAGCTCCTGCCGGATACCTGTGGAATAATGGATGGAATAGTGATGCACTGTTCACACACCAGTCATGACAACACATGCAACTTGAGGCTCAGGGATGACAGAGACATGATATCAGAACAACATAGATTGACAGTAGTAACCGCAGGACACATGTTCGCACATGCCGGAACAGTAGTGTGTGCATACTGTATGGACCCGGTGGGGGGTCGATTCTGTTGGGCAAGCAGATATTACCACCTCCTCTTCCCTGCAAGAGAGGAACAAATCCTTGCAAACTAGCACATATACAGGGAGGGCCTGCCACCTCCTCCCAATAAAACACACCTCATGCAGATTATACTTGTACCTGGTACAAAATTCTCAAAGATTTCCCTTACCAAAACACCACCTTCATTTCCTCCTTATATCACAGAAACAAGCATATAGGAAGTGCAACCAAACAAGCTAAATACAAAGGAACATGGGGAATTCCCTCACTCTTTCTCACAAGTTTACAGCTATGAAGTAATTACAAGATTTCCTGCCCATCAACAGATGCTAGCACAGTGAAAGAGAAGGATATATGTTTCATAACTACACTCAAAAATAAACTAAGGAAACCTTTCACACAGCACAAAGAATCAGGATCATACCCACTCACTCATTAGCAGACATGCAGTGGAAAATTGCAAACCACCTTCTTCAGAAATATGTGGTGTCAATTCCCAATCTTTGAAATTTCTGTCCTGTCATATAGATTTTATTTTCAACTTGGCCCCTTTAATTACACAGGTACACTACCAAAAAACTGCTTCCAGTTTTGCAACTGATTACTATAGATTTTGGGGTGCTGAATCCAGGAAAAATAGCCAAAATGTTCCATCACGTCACGTTTTCTTGCAAAATTAGATTTCTTACCCATATAAGGAATGTTCACATAATTTCTTTTTAGCCGACTGCAGTTTATTTTCTTGGCCCAAAATAGAGGTTGTAATGGTTAACTAACTAGAAACACTCCCTCATGATATTTTAGAGTGTTTTGTATTCATTTTATACATTAACAGGACAATTGGGAGGCGGGGGGCTAAATCCAGTACTCGCGCTGGTGCATGTTCTTTCCTGTTCGCCTCGCCTCGTTCACTCGCTCAAACACGGTGGTTGCGACATGAACGTTCCTGTCAAATTTCAGTTTCTTGCAAGTTCATTATTACCTTTTGTTTGCTCAGTCGTAATCCAGCTTTATTCCGAAGTGGTTCACTACAGTTGTAGTTTGCAGTGCTGTGTATTTGATGGCTCACAGAGCCAGAGGTTGCGTCAACTCTCTGGACAGTTTTTGTTTTATTTGTGGGGAATATACCGTGAAAAAGCGGCAGAGGAACATTTCTGCATTTATTAAAAAAGTATATTTCGCCTATTTCGGTTTGAAGTTAGGCGATCAAGACAAACCGTGGGCTCCTCACAAAGTGTGCAAGACATGTGAGGAAGATCTACGCTTATGGATGAAAGGTAAAAAACAAGCATTTCATTTCGGAATACCTATGATGTGGCGTGAACAAAGAGACCACAGCAGTGACTGCTATTTTTGCTCTTGCATTGTGAAGGGATACAACTTAAAAAATAAGAACGTAATAAGTTACCCCAACCTTCCCTCAGCAATTAGGCCTATGCCTCATAGCAACGAAGTACCTGTGCCTGAACCATCAAAATCTTTGGATCATATTTGTGTGGACGGTTCTGATCATGATGAGACTCATCAGATGGCTTTTCCCGATGAGTCCAGTACTTCCAAGTTTGAAACTGAACCAGATCCGAAACCTGAACTTTTCTCTCAAGCTGAATTGAATGATTTAGTCCGGGATTTAGGACTCCCAAAAGATGCTGCCCAACTGCTAGGTTCTCGGCTTAAACAGAAAAATCTATTGTCACCAGGAACAACTTTTTATTGGTACCGCAACCGCGAGACACAATTTTTGAAGTATTTCAGCAAAGAGGAAGATTTGGTATTTTGCAACGATATATACGGAGTGATGGAAAAGTTTAAACTCAAGTATGATCCTGCTGAATGGCGGCTGTTCATTGATTCGTCAAAAGACAGCATAAAAGGTGTTCTTCTTCATAATGGCAACACATTCGCTTCAGTTCCTATTGCTCACTCTGTTATTCTCTAAGAAAAATATGAGAATTTGGCCCTGATTCTTCAGAAGATTCGTTATGATGAGCATAAGTGGATGATTTGTGGAGACTTTAAAATTATATCCATGCTATTAGGGCAGCAATCCGGTTTCACCAAATATCCCTGCTTCCTTTGCTTGTGGGATAGCCGGGCCCGCGACCTACACTGGGGGAAAAAAGACTGGCCAATTCGGGAGTATTTGAGACCCGGTGAGAAAAATGTTCTTCATGAGAGCTTGGTACCTCGTGATAAAATTCTATTACCACCTCTCCACATTAAGTTGGGTCTCATTATGCAATTCATCAAGTCCCTTCCAAAAGATGGTGAGTGCTTTCGGTACCTTTGCTCAAAGTTCCCCCGACTTTCTGAAGCAAAGCTAAAGGAAGGAGTATTTGTTGGCCCTGATATAAGGAAACTCATTTCAGATGGAGCATTCGCTGAAACAATGTCTGAGAAGGAAAAAGAAGCCTGGGATTCCTTCAAGGATGTTGTTCTCAAATTCTTGGGGAACAGGCGGGATGAGAACTATAAGGATATTGTTGCCAGGATGCTCAATGCCTTCAAAGAACAAGGCTGTAACATGAGCCTGAAAGTCCATTTCTTGCACTCCCATGTGAACTACTTTCCCGAAAACTTGGGGGCGTACAGTGAAGAACAAGGTGAAAGGTTTCACCAGGACATCAAGGACGCAGAGAGAAGGTACCAAGGAAGATGGAACACCACTATGATGGCTGATTTCTGCTGGTTGCTGCTGCGGGAAACCCCAGATGAAAAATACGCCAAGCAGCGCACCAAGAGAAGCATTCGGGGGAAGAAGAAACGGGCCCACCAGGAGATTGATTGACCCAAGAATGACTTTAAAATCTAAACTGTGTTGACAAATATCGTGTTTTTACTAAACTTTGAAATAAAAATTTGCTAGTTATTACCACAGTGTCGGATCTCATTTATTAGAATTTTATTTTCACACCATCGGGTGTTTGTCTTCATGTATTGCAATGGTGCGGTTTGCGTTTTCTATTCTTACATACATACCTGTACAACATTTTTTGCACATTTCTTTGCTTTGCTTTGTGTCTAACCTCGCTCTTATATGCTCAATGTTTGTGCACATGTATGTGGCTGTTTTAAGTGCAGACAATTTTGCTACCATCACAGTGTGTTTTGTTGACATTACTCTATTCTTATGTGCTGCCTTGTTACAATTTTCTTTATTCTTATTTGAATAACTACTAAACAATTAGTATAAAGAATTCATCCAAGAAACTTTTATCTCGATCGCACTCAATCTGAAACGTTCACCTCAAACTGCTAACCCAATGTAGCAAAAAATCTGTACGTGATGGAGCAAATTGGTTACCAGATTTGGATTCAGCGCACCAAAAAATGTAAAAATCAATCGAAACATTAGAGGCAGTTTAAAAAAAAAATTTTTTAGTGTACCTGTGTTATTATCTTTGCTTTTGATTTCTAGCATTTGGATTTTCTCTTTCATTCCTTCCTTTGTCCTGTCATGTCTGCAGTCCCATTCTGCTGATCTGTTGACCCTTATGGCCTTGTGTATAACCATGTGCTCAGGCCTTTGTCAGATTTTTTCCCTGTTATCTGACCCTTTTCCCACTTATTTTATTTATTTATTTTTTTATTTAGCTGTATTTATATCCCGCTTTTCACCGGGTCAAAGCGGTGGAACATTGAACGAGGGGGAGGGGGGGGACAATAATCAATTCTAAGGTATGTGCCGTCACCAGGCGGGCCAACATTCATGATTTTGACAAATATTTGGGGCGTAGACATAGACATTGAGCTACAGTCTCATTGGTGAGTGTTTGTTTCTGGTCCGAGTTATTCCTGGAATATTGTGGTTTTTAGTTGTTTCCTGAATGATAGAGGGTCTTTGTTGTTCCTGATGTGGTTCGGTAGAGAGTTCCAGATGGATGGTGCGTACAGTTCGAAGGCTCTGTTGCAGGTTCGTTGATTGCATTTTGTCCTTTTGTGGGGGATGGTGAGGGAGTTGTTGGTGGTTTGTCTGGTTGCTTTGTTGTGGGCTGGTCGGGTCAGTAGCGTGCGGAGTTGGGAGGTTTGGGTTTGGTTGAGAGCTTTGTGGGTGAGTAGAGCAGACTTGTACTTGATTTGTGCTTCCAGAGGGAGTATGTGTAGCTCTCTCAGAATCGGGGTGATGTGGTCCTGTTTTTTTGCTGATTGGATAATCCTTGCTGTGGTGTTTAAGGCAGTCCGGAGTGGGTTGGTATGGGTGGCCGGGAGTCCATGGTAAATTATATTGCAGTAGTCCAGGTGGGGGAGTGTTAGGGCCTGCATCACTGTTCTGAAGTCTTGTGGTTCGAGGAGGGGTTTGAGGCGTTGCGCTGTTTTAGCCTTATGAAATATTGTAGCGGTAGTTTTTTTGATTTGTTGTTCAAGTGTGAGTGCTTGGTCTATGATGATTCCCAGGTATCTTATCTGCGGTTGTATTTGTATTTGAGTGGTCCTGATGCTGAGGTGTGAGGGTGGTGTGAAGTCCGGGTCTTTTGTTACTATGAGGGCCTCTGTTTTCTTTATGTTGATGGATAAGTTGTTTTCTTGTAGCCAGCTGGATACTGCTGTGAAGCATTCTGATAAGTGTTTGTTTAATGGGTTGGAGGTTGTAATTGGTGCATAGAGCATTTTGTCGTCTGCATAGATGTGGTAGTGAATGTTGTGTGCCTGTATGATTGAGCAGAGTGGTTGCAGATAGACGTTGAAGAGCATGGCTGATAGTGTGGATCCTTGTGGTACTCCTTGGTGTTTGCTGGAAGGGGGGGGGAGGTTGATGAGTTTGTGCGGATCAGTTGATGTCTATTGGTTAGGTATGAGCAGAACCATTGGAGTACAGTATCTTTGATGCCAATTGCTTGTAGTCGGCGTATGAGGATGTTGTTGGAGATGGTGTCAAAAGCAGCTGATATGTCTAGGAAGATCATGGCATATCCGGAGTGTTTGACTTGGGTACCTATGATGAGGATGTTCATTAGTGATGCCATGAGGGTCTCGACTCCATGGAGTGGGCGGAAGCCATGTTGTTGTGGGTCCAGTATGTTGTTGGTGTCCAAGTGTTCTTGGAGTTGTTTCTGGACTACTTTTTCAATGAGTTTGGCGGTGAATGGAAGGCTTGCTACAGGTCTGTAGGAGGCTGGATCCAGGGGATCCAGGTTGTGCTTCTTTAGGGTTGGTCGAATGACTGAGGTTTTGAGGAGGTCTGGCATGTGCCCTTGGCTGAGGGATTCATTGACAATGTGGGTTAATGGTGTGTTCAGGTCGTCTTTGGTTTTCTTTATCTATTCTGTAGGGCAGGGGTCGAGAGAGGAGGTGGTAGTATTTAGGCGGGAGATGGTGGATGCTATTTCCTCTTCTGTGGTTGCTTTGAATGTGCTCCAGTCTCTGGCTATAGTGGTGGGTTGGTTTGTTGTTGTCTCAGCATCCAGTTGTGGATTTTGTGGTTGATGGAGCTGTTTGTATTGTCTTGCGAGTAGTTCGGGTGGGATGTTTGGCAGCTGGTCAGAGTGGTCTGGTATTTTTGTTAGTTTTTTGACAACGCTGAAGAGTTCTCGTGGTTTGTTTATGGATGTGTTTATGATCTTTGAATGGAAGGCTTTTTTTGCCTTATCCGTTTCTGTGTGGTATGTGCGTAGTTCATGCATATAGTTTGTTTTGTCATTCTCTTTTTTGGTTTTTCTCCATTTTCTTTCTGCTCTTCTGAGTTTGGTCTTTAGCTTCCTTAGATTGGTGGTGAACCATCGGGCTCTTGTGGAGGTGTGTCTGGTTCTGTTGTTGTTCGTTTTCGTGTTGGATGCTGAGGAAATTGTTATTCAACATTCCACCTGGATTGTCTTTCTATCCCTTATTTTCAATAAAGCTACCATATATATGGCTTATTAGTTCTCTAATCTTCTGACAGTTTCCACACTAGGTCTCATTAGGCCCCATGCCAAACGGCCATACCAATGCTAATGATACCTTCTGTCTCCTGTGCTCTGTAAATAAGCGTATTTTTTCTCACATTTCTTCCATCTGATGTCACCTAATACCCCTAGCATCCCACAACACACATGCAGTACAAATGACAGCAAGTTGGACACATGTTAGTTGTTCTTTGTGTTAACCCCTTCCCTTCTGGCTCTCACAATACAACCCCCCCCCCCCCCACACACACACACACACACCAATGGTGACTGTACCCTATAACACCATGTGCCACAACATGCCACATTATGGTTTGTCACCCACCTGCAAGGTCTGCATGGGTTGTGTCTGTGTAGTGATGCAACTCCTGCATCATCTCCCTCATCAGACTTTGGGAACTGGCAGCCTCAGATAACCCTGGGGCAGGGCATGGTCTACTCCCCGGCTCTGTTTCTGTTGTCTGGGTGCTTGTCCCCTCATCAGTGCTGCTGCTGCCTGTGAGGTGTAGATGTATGTCATCTTCCCCCTCTTCACACACATCCTCTCCCTCTGTTAGTTCCTCTGTAGCAGCTGCAGGCACCTCAGCCCCTGTGTCAGCAGCCGGTGGTGCTGTGAAAAGGGCATCATCACCCCCTGTTGGGATGTCAGTGTGGCACACCTCCACCATAGCACCATAATCCTTGTCTTCAACCTCCAACTGCTGTGTGTCACCTTGGGAAAGACAACGTATGCTCAGTACAGTTCACATTCTGGTACATGCCCATATCAAGACAGTTTCACATTGTAAGGTACTATGCTATCCCAGAGGCCACTCAGGACAGGTCAGAAACAAGGTGGAAATACACTTTGGTTGTCATTGAGGGAACTGCACAGGCCCATGCATGCAGCAGTCACACAGACTATAGGGTCACACATGCAGCTAGGTGCATACATGGTATATGTGTGGCCATATGGCCATCCATATCTACAGGATGTGTCAGTTGCTTACAGAGGACAGTGTGTGTGCTTGATTAACAGGGTTGCATTTGCCACATGGCTCACATGTGTATGGTAATCTTTGTTGTTATGTTTCTTAGGGCTCTAGCTATACTGCATCATCATTACACCAGGCCAAAGAACATTATACAATGGGTGAATGGACAAAGACCAATATTGTGAATGTCATCAAATATCTGATAGAGGAGCAGCAGTACAGGCTACAGGTGACATGTTATGAGGGGGAAAGGCACGTGCATTTAGCAAATAGGTAGATGGTGGGAAATCACATTTAAACACTTACTAGCACATGGGTGGGCTATGTCCAGCTCTGAGGGCAGTCCCTGTATGTAGATGTGCCACAGTCTCTCGGCCAACTGTTGCTCAAGGGCAGAAAGTTGTGCCACACTGGGTCTGCCACCACCTGTGCCCATTGAATGCTGGAGCTCCGCTGTGAGATATGCTCAGACACCATGTTTTATGACACTATATCTCTTTCTGAGGCTCTCAATGTCCCTGTGTTGTCCACCAGCCTTACCAACAGCTTCCCAGATCTCCTCCCAGACCATGTTTCTTGTGCTCAGAGGTGTTTTTGTACTGAGGTGCCCATAGAGCACATTATAATTTTCCAAACATTGGCCAGGAGGATGTCATTTTCCTGCTCGGTGAACCACATCGCCCTCTTGTGCACCTCTACAGGGACACGCTTCCTTTTTCTTTTGCCAAGTAGGGGCTTGTCAGGCTACTCTTGTGTTTGTTGGACCAACCCAGATGGCCCAGCATGTTCTTCTTCTGGGGCCTGGACCCCAGATTGCTCAGTGGGCTGCTCTTCATGTGTTTCGGGACCTTGGTCGGTTGGTATCTCCTCTTGCTGCATGTTTCCCGTAGTTAACAGCAGAAGCACATCTCCAAACTGAACACTGACTTGCACGGCAGGTCACATCTACACTACTCCCTACACCGTTTGCACATGAGCAGCGTGCCTCGTGCCCATGCAGGGTGCGATACTCATGCTCAGGGCATGACACATGCAGGGCGTGGTGTGCACACACAGGGCACAGTCCACACGTGCAGGGCACCCTGCCTCATGCATCAGGTGGGCACGATGCATGTGCACAGGGTGCCCTGCACGTGTGTGATGTGCACTGTGCATGTGCATGGCACCTTCCACATGCACAAGGCGCCATGCGCATCGGCATATACAATGAGGCGCATTCTAGGTGTGACACGCAGTACAAAGACTATCAATGTCTGCACATGTGCCAGTACTACCTACTAAAAATATGCGGCAAGAGGAAGACATTAACAGCAGGCCAATGATCAGTCGCGAGGTGCACTGTGGCTGCAGAGGGCGCGTTCCACATGTGCAGAGTTCCTCGTGCACATGCAGTGCTCCTCACCCATGTGCAGTGCACCCTACACATGTGCAGGGCACTTCACGCACATGCAGGGCACCCTGCACAGACACACGATGCATAACACACATACAGTAGGTCTTGCACGTGGATGCAACACCATGTGCATATGAAAATGGGGTTAATCGTGTTTTATGTGTGACTCGCGCTGCCAACTCTGTTTATGTCTGGACATGTACTTGTGCTATTAAGTACTACAATGATGCTTGGAGAGGGAAATCCATGCCACAATACCAACACATGAACAGCAAGCCCGTGAGCAATCACGAGTCGCCGTGAAACTTGGGTAGGCACGGAATGCCTGCACATGGTGCCTTGCTCCTCCATTCTGTGCCTTACACATGCACAGGGCACCTTGTGTCTCTGTTCCATGCCTTACACATGCGCAGGGTGCCTTGCACCTGTGTTCCGCATCTTACGCATGCGCAGGGTGGCTTGCATCTGCATTCTGCTCCTTCTGCATGTGCATGGTGGTGATCATTTTCCCATCCCCTCCCTTTTTGAGTCAGTGTGCATTTGCTGAAGCTGTCGTCCATAATGGCTCACTTTTTCTTTGCTGCGAGTGCTGTCCAGTGGTTGCATGTTGAGGGAGAACTGCAGTTGCCTGAGGAGAGAGATGGTGTCCAAGGGAGAGTGGCAATGGGCATGCATTCCCGCAGCAAAACAGACCTGCAGCTGTGGAGGATCCACAGGCCAGGGATGGGGCACCATGGCGCCATAGGCGTGCAGAGGTGCATCCCAGACAGCCTCGCCTCTACAGGCCAAGGGCCATGCTCCAGGGCATGTGTGAGGACCAGGTCATCTCCCACTATAGTCTGAGCACAGGAGCTATTAGAGAGCTCTATGAGGATCTAAGATCTGACCTCGAGCCTCAGACTGACCGGTCTCATGTCATACCAGGGTTGGTCAAGCTCCTGAGTTCCCTACATTTCTTTGCCTCTGGCTGCTTCCAGACATCAGTGGCTGCAGTAGGTGGAATGAGCCGGGCCACCTTCTCACGCTGTCTCCACTAGGTACTGCAAGCCATGATCAGCCAGGTAAGGAATTACATTGTACTTCCTAACAGTAGGCAATGATGGGGGGCCCTGAACCAGGCATTTGAGCAGATTGCAGTGATACCACATGTGATGGGAGCTATTGATTGCACACATATTGCCCTGGTCCCATCCAGAGACAGGGAGGCAGTGTTCCGCAACCGCAAACACTACCATTCCCTGAATGTACAGGTTGTATGTGATGCAAATATGCATATTCTGAATCTGGTTCCTAGGTTTCCAGAGTCCACCCATGACTCCTATATCCTGCATCACTCAGCACTATTCCAACAGTTTGAAAGTGGACAGTATGAGGACTGTGTCTGTCTACCATGTGCATACTGTTAGGGTGATCTGGGGTGCATGACCACTATCACAGATGGGCCAGGGTCACAGGTGGTTTGGGGTGGCACTTTTATGTCTGTGTATCTCATGCCGCAAACACCACATGGCCTACTGCAGGAGCACTGCAGTTTTCTATGAAATTCTACACACTGGTGTTTCTGCTATGGCATATCACAGCACAGCCATAGCATCCATGCCTTTCTGTGGCTGGGCAACAATTGCACATGGTACCCCCTTGTTCCCTTATTTAAGTTTTGGTGGTGGGAATCTCCAATGTCTGGTACCTGTGACTATTATCTCAGCATGTCACTCTCTCCAGAATGATGTTCACATCCCTTTTTGTGTTTTAACAATTATATCTGTCTGGCATTTGTTTTTACTGTGTTATTTGTGGGACCATGCAGCCATGAGGTTTAGATCAAAATTCCAGACTGCTGCTCTATTTGACAGTCATTTTAGCCTCTGCAGATATCTGCACATGTGATGTGCTCATCATGTGCTATTCTGCAGCATGTTCTAGGCAGCACATCTGGTAATTACACCACTCATGACTTGGATACCCACATGTACATCTGCCAGCCTTGGTGGTGTATCCCTATTTGCGTCTCTTGCCAATCAATGCCTGTACAGTGACTTGGTGAGCTTGAACTGCATTTAATAGGTGTTTGTTGCCTGGTATATGTGCGCTATTCACCTTTCAGTTTGCACATTCAGATCCCTAATTATTGGTTTGCTGATGGACTATGATTAGCATGTTTAACAGACCAGAGGTGGGCTTGTCATGTTAATTTGACAGTGGCACTTGCTCTATTTCACGAGTAGGGTGTTTTGTTTTTTTTTTAATGTTTTTTAGAGAGGTGTATCTTTAAGATTGGCAGAGATATGTTGTGCTAGGTATGGTTCAGTCCTTCATAACTGGTGTTACTGCATTTTGTGTATGGCAGGTTATTAATGTGTTGGAGATGGGCATGGATATGTGTGTTGGCATCATTACTTATTATCACTGGTATGTCTCACATTCGTCTGAGAGGTGGCGGATAAGGGACACATGCCATCAAAAGCTGCTATGTGTTTATGTCATTATTGAATATGTTTGATGTTACAGCTACATAATTTGTGTGTGTGTGTGTGTGTGATGGGGGAGGGCAAACTGCAACGGAGAGGTACCGGCATGTACATCCAGACATTGTGTGTAAACATATGTTACTTGTTCAACTTTCTACTTTTCTTTCTGTAGATGATGCTCTGTCATCGAGTGCACCTTTGGTATGTTAAAGACTCGCTTTGGGTGTCTGGATAAGTCCGGTGGGGCCTTACAATACTGACCTATGACTGTGGCACAGATAATTCTGGCCTGTTGCATCCTGTACAACATTGCTCTCAGGCACAATATACCAGTTGACATTAATCCGGATCTGGAAGATGATCCTGCGTGCCCTCCTGTACGAGGCCGTGGAAACACACATATGGGCACAGCAATCTACCAACATCTGATTGAGGAGCTCTTCTCATGTAAGTACTATGTATGTGGGGAGATGCATATGTGTACAAATGTGCATGCTAGGGGGGCGGAGTCTGCCGCGGTAGAAAATGGCCGCATAGATCGTTTGCTCCTTCCCAACACTGCAGAATCCGGAGCTAATATCGGCAGCGGACACTCTAAAACGCAGCTTTGAACTCGTCAGAGACCCCAGTGCGATGTCTGCCCTAAAACCGGCCAGATTAGATTTCCAGCAAGCAGCGGGGCAATCTAGTAAAAGGGCAAAGCAGGACCTCTCATCCCTGCAGAAAATGGCGCCCGACAAAGCAACAGCGGAAGGGGTGCAGGAGATCTTACAAGAGCTCCGGTCAGTAAAAGAGCTTCTCACTACCAACTCCGGGACACTAGCGCTGGTCCAAGAAGACCTGCGCGAGGTAAAAGAGCGTCTGGGCGACATGGCAAAGCGCATGGCGGAGGTTGAAGCAGAGGTCGAAAGACAGTCCTCAGTAATTGCGCAGATCGGCCCGCTGGCTAAGAGGGTTACGGCGTTAGAAGTGCTTTTGGAAGACCAATCCAACAGGGCTAGGAGAAGCAATATTAGAATCCTGGGAGTCCCTGAAGGCCGGGAGGGATCCGACCCCATAAGTTACCTCGAGAAATTTATACCAGAGATTCTGGGACTTACTTTTGAGAGGCCCCTAGAGTTGGAACGGGCCCATCGCGTTCCATCGCACCCTAATGCTCAGACCCAACGACCTCGGCCTTTTGTAGTGAAAGCCCTTCGTTATCAACATGCTATACAGATCCTACAAGCGGCAAAGCGGCGGCAAAATGTACTTCTGGATGGGCAGAGGGTTACTTTTTTCCCCGACCTTAGCAAGCAGACGGCCCAGCGTCGGAAAGAACTCTTAGCCTGCAGACCTCTGCTCCAGCAAGCACAAGCACGCTTTGGTCTTTTTTACCCCGCAAATATGCGGGTGACTCTGGACAATCGCACCCATACTTTTTCGGAGGGTCAAGTGCTCCGCGCATTTCTCCAGGAGCGGGCTCGGATGGAGGTCAGGTCCTAGAGACTGATGAGACTCTGCACGTTAGCAGTACAGTAGTAGCTCTGCTTCGCGTTGCGCTGTGATGCTGGCCGAGAGCAATGTTACCATTTCCATTGTCTGGTTGTCTGAAAATGCAGTATATTGTGGTTACCACGTCTGCTAACATTACTGCTCTCATACCAGCGAAGATTATACGTTAGATGCATGTTTGCTTTAGTAGATTACTGTATGCCTAATTTAGCTCATAGAACGTGGTTAGTCCTGGGTTTTTTTAAATGTTGGGAAGGGGTTAGTTGGGCTTAGTTGGGCCTAGATGGGCGGTTGGGGCTCCACCATGCAAATGGTAATAGTTTATGGCATATTGCAGCCAGGTTGTATGTTCCCAAATTGCAAAGGTAATGATACCCTACTTACGGGGCAGCTGACCACGAATACCCTCCTCCCACCCTCTAGTAAGATCAGGTATGGTTAATCGCCGAGTGCGGGTAATGTCCCTCAATGTTAAAGGTATCTCCAATCCGGCCAAAAGGCAGAAAATCCTGACTCATTGCAAACATCAAAATGCAGATGTACTGTACTTACAAGAGACCCATCTATCTCTCTCCGAATCCTACAAAGTGACCGATAAGACCTATCGGAACGTCCTCTCGGCGCCTGCCCTCCGGAAGAAAGGGGGGGTCATCATACTGATTCGGAAAACCCTCCCGGTAGAAGTAAGGGAGACTAAAATAGACCCTGCAGGTCGCTGGGCCAAGATAACAGCAATACTGAATGGTGACCCCTACACCTTTATGACGGTATATGGTCCTAACACCGATGATCCACAGTTCTTCATTCACGTCACCCAGGAGCTTCTAGAAGCCGGCTCTTCAAATATCATCTTGGGGGGAGACTTCAATCTCATACCTGACCCTCTCCTTGATAGAACTCCCTACAGGCCGCAGCATAAGCCTCATTCGTCTACCGAATTCCAGAATATGAAGGATTTACTTGGGTTACTAGACCCCTGGAGGTTGTTCTCCCCCAATGGCAAAGAATATTCCTTTTACTCCCTGCCCCATAATTCACAAACTCGAATTGACTATTTTCTCACTTCCAAGACGCTATTACCTAAGATAGTTGATGCAAGTATGCTCCCAAGAACAGTCTCCGACCACTCAGCGATTCTTCTGGACCTCAGTGTGGGCCCCGAAAAGAAATCCCTGATGCGTTTTTTCTTTGAGAAGCACTGGTTAACGGATGATGATTTCCGCACCACTATGAAGGCAGCAATTGCAGACTACTTTGCTGTAAACCACTACGGGGACACCTCCACATGGGCTTGGTGGGAGGCCTTCAAGGCTAATGCCCGGGGGCACATGACCGCCTATAAGATTCGTAAGCACAAGGCGGAGGTGAAGAAAAAGGCGGAGCTGGAGGTCGAAATTCGAGCGGGTGAGCGGCTCCTGGCTCGGTGGGCAGATCCGACAATCCTTCTGCGATTGCAGAAGCTCAGGTTTCAATACAATGCTCTTCTGCAGGCCAAAGTCAGTGAATCGATTAAGGCGCAACAGGGGAGGTACTATCACGATAGTAATCGGGCGGGTTCGCTACTTGCGAATACGCTAAAGGTGAAGCGTGCGGTGACCCGGATTGCGGGATTGAAAGACTCTACAGGAGTATTAAAAGTCACGGATGAAGAGATCCTAGCTCTTTGTGAAACCTTCTACTCCAAACTTTACCAATCCGAAGTCACGAGTGATGAATCGGCATTTTCAAATTTTGTCTCCTCCATAGAGGGTCCCCAGCTTACGGAAACACAGCAACAGCTTCTTGCTGCGGATGTCACTAGTAAGGAGCTGCGCACGGCTCTCCAGAAGCTGGCGAAAGGTAAAGCCAGTGGCCCTGATGGGCTTCCAGTTGAATTTTATGAAGCCTTCGCTGATCAACTGATACCGTAATTACTGCTTTACTACACGGGAATAAGAGAAGAATGTCCTGCGGTGGGCGCATTGGCATCTGCGACGATAGTAATACATCCCAAGCCCGGTAGAGATCCGGAGAAGGTGGAGAATTACAGACCTATCTCTCTGTTAAACGTGGATTACAAGGTCTATGCTAAGATCCTAGCTAACCGACTGTCCAAGGTATTAGGGTCCCTTATTCATCCGGATCAGTGTGGATTCATGCCAGGGAGATCTACGGCAGATAATGGCCGTATGTTGGCCCATGTTCTCCGAAAGGCGCAGCAGGTGGATCAGCCAATCGTGGGCCTTGCGTTGGATGCTGAAAAGGCGTTCGACAGAGTCGAATTCTCCTATCTGTTCCAAACTATGCGCTGGATGGGCATCCCGGACAGTTTCCTGAAGAATATCCAATTGTTGTACACTAAGCCGGTAGCCCGGGTGGCGGCGAATAATACTACCTCACGGGAATTCCTGCTTACCAGGGGGACTAGGCAAGGTTGCCCTCTATCCCCCCTGCTATTTAATTTAGCTCTAGAACCACTGATGCTTAAAATTCGGCAAGCGTCCAACATTGTGGGAATCCAGCTGGAAGGGTATCATTGCAAACTGTCTGCCTATGCAGACGACCTCTTGCTATTCCTGGATGTGAAGTCGGTGGATGCCGTCTTAAAGACTATTGATGAATATGCCCATATTTCGGGCTACAAGTTAAACTTGGATAAGACTACCAGTATACCACTCACACCTGCAGTCTCGGTAGATGAACTCCGGCGGTACTCCTTCCAGGTTGAAAAATCGTCTTTCAAGTATCTGGGAGTCGTCTACGGTACTACCATTGCGGACACAGTCTCCCTCAATGTGGACCGATGCACTGAGATCCTGCAAGAATGTGTGCATAAATGGTCGCCATTAAACCTGACATGGTGGGGCCGTTTAGAAACCATTAAAATGGTTATTGTCCCCAAGATCACATATGTCTTAAGTATGATCCCGGTGCTTTTTGATAAGAAATTCTATCAAGACTTAGAGAAAAAATTATTAGTTTTTCTTTGGGCAAAGAAAACACCCCGCATTGCTGCTTGGAAACTAAAGCTCCCCAAGAAGCAGGGAGGGGTCCACTTTCCGGATTTCTACCGGTACCATGTAGCAGCCATATCCAAGCAAGGCTCCTGGTGGGCGGAGGAACTGGACACCCCTGGTGCCCCCAACTGGCTCTCAGTGGAAGCAGCGTTAAGTGACCCTCTCCCATTGCGTTATCGCATAGGGGCAGCTGCCCCGCCATCGCATCTGCAGACACATAATGTGATCCTACATGCCACTCAGCAAGCCTTTAACTTGGTGTTGCTGCTTATGGGGGGCGAACAAACCTTCACGGCAGCTACTCCGCTGTGGCTTAATCAACGATTTAAAATCGGCGGGACTGGCTTCGCATGGACCACTTGGATACGCCATGGTATTCTCTGCCTAGGACACCTTATCTGTGGACGGAGATATAAATCCTTTGTAGAACTACAGCAGGAATTTCAACTTCCTTATAAATGCTTTTTCCAGTGGGGGCAGTTACGGCATTGCTTGAGTCAAGCAGGGGTGACGCCTTTACATATGGCCAGTGGATGCTCACCCTATCTTATGTTTCAAGAACTCCGGATGGGATCAGGGCAAATATCGAAGTTAGTGATGCTCCTTAGATCGGCGGACGAACGCAATCCCAGAGGTGCTCAATTGATATGGGAAAGTGAAGCCGGACCTCTGGCAACCCCAGAATTGTGGGCTTCCTTTTGGGGACCCCAGATATGGATTTCGAGGTCAGCCTCGCTCACGCAGATGTTGTTCTTCCTAGCACATCGGGCTTACCTGACCCCAGTTAAGATCTCCCAGTGGCAAGAAAAAAAGGATGATTTCTGTTGGTCATGCGGTTCAGACATGGGGACTCTAACGCACATGCTATACAACTGTCCACAATTAGTGGCCTACTGGCATGGGGTATGGTGGCGAATGCAGCGGCTGTTCTGGATTGACGAGCCCTTAACTTTCCAGATCGTCATTTACAAGTCCTTGGCGGATGTGCCGAGCCTCCAAAAGCGGTACCATGCATTGTTTGATTTACTGCTGAGTTTGGCGCTAAAGGCTATTTTGAGCCACTGGAAATCTTTCAGTACCTTGAATGCGGAATACTGGTGGAATCTGGTATGCTATCATCGATCCTGTGAGATAGCATATGTGAAGCAGAATCCTTCCTACAGGAGACTACTAGGCAAGTGGGACGCCCTCGCACCGCAATGATAATACTTGATAAATTACACTTCCAGTGGGAGGTTAGTCACTCGTGGTCAGCGCCCCCTCCCCCTCTTTCTTTCTAGCCTTTGATGATTGGTTTAGTTGAGAATGCGCAGGAACCTGTCTGTATTAGCCTTTGTTCTGTTTATCTTTACCTAAATGTACCGTTTACTTGTTGTGTTTTGGAAATTGCTAAATAAATATTTCAAATGTGCATGCTAGTCTGTGTGCTTCAGGACTACATCCTAACATATATGTCTCTGCTGTGTTTGTGACTATACAGAATATGCTTGCCAGGCTGTCACTCCTGCTAGTGCAGTGAGGTAACTACTTTGGGCAAGTGGATCTACATGCAGCCGACTGTGTTACAGATCCATACAGATGACAACATGGCAGTTATGTGTGACTGGTGCATCATACATGGTGGCATCAAAGGTATGTATTTAACATAACATACATGCATAGGTTACACTAAACATAACTGCCTTCTGTGCTAATGCTGTTGTGCCACTTGCCATGCATACACAGGACAACATTTACATTTGTGATGTTACCTTGTATTATGACTTGCTCTAAACCTATATGGCATGCAGACATATACCCCATATCTAACATCTATATGGCCATCTTTATTTCAGCAGTTGTTAATTTGTGGCCTAGTGGTTAGGACATGGTACCTCAGTCTGGAGGGCCAGGGGTTCAAGTCCCACCTTGGGACAGCAATTTCAGTCTGAAGAGACTGGGGTTTCTAGTCCTATAGGTACTCCTTGTGGCCTTGGGCAAGCCACGTAACCCTCCATTGCCTCAGGTACACATAGATTGTGAGCCCTTTGGGGATAAGGGAATATATCCAGTACCTGTTTGCAGTAATTACATAATGTAAACCACTTTGATTGAAGGATAAGGTGGTGTAGAAAACTGGTTAAATAAATAATTTGACATCATAGTTTTGCTGACATTACCAACTAAGACGTGAGTGTACAGAGCTGATAGGAGTTGTAGTGTTCAACATTGTTGCATTAATTTTTTCATGACATTGCGGAAGCAGCCATCATAAATGTATCCTTGGATAGGCTAATGGCATTGCTCCTACTGACCTCATATTTGTACCATGTGTTTTGCATTACAGTGTATGTGGATTGTGAGTCACATTGTACTGATACACTGTGCAGGCATATGTTCAGTATTTGTTCCTGGGATAAGGTCTGATCAGCCCTTTACAGATCACCACAGTAATATTGCTACATTTCAGATGCTGCCTTGTGACTGATGTGATCATGTCATGCATTGTGCTGTATGGTGAAAAATGCCATATGTTTTGTCTGATAACAAATCTGAATGCCTCAACATTCATGTTTGACACGTGATGGTATAGTTTTGACAAGAGGCAATGATGTTTTTACATGCACACAGACTAATGTGACACTTTTCAAACACCACATCTGTGTGTGGGATGACAGCTTGGACACAATGACATCTTCAGCCAGTCCCTGTCCATCACATGCACCACACAGCAGATGGCCTACACATTGGTTCATGTTGGACTAACATCATCAGATATGTTGTATGTGATTTGCTGGTTTGGTACTCAGAGTTCATCCATCAGCACTGATAGACATGATGGGGACCTTTGACACACCTGTAACACCTATGTCTATGTGCCTCTGCAGATGTAAACATACTCTGTACTGATTGTTTGGAATGTCCTACACCTTCAATGCCATCTGTGTTATGGGAATGTAATGCTTGAATGTTAGACATTTCCTATTTGACATATGAAACTTGCAGGCACTGGGATGGCACCTCATGATGTGTGATGTATGTCCTAAATACCTTTCTATTCCTTCTTCCACAGAGCATGGCCCACACACAGCAAAAGGGACATACAGTGCATCTGCGGTCACCATCACTCATGTGTTAGAGGACACAGCAATAACATGAGAAGAGGTGGCATACAGTAATGGAACTTAGGTTGAGGAGTGCATGCCTATGTTGGACATTGCTATTCATGTGGTGGATTGGTGCATGCAGAGGGTGCACACTAACCTGGTGCTAGGATCCACCGCCTGGGTGGTGTGACTCCTTTCTACAACCAAGTTTTGCCATTCCCTTACTATGGATTCTCCCATCATCATCATCAGACCTCACACCTCATTGTGCATGCCCATGGATATACAAAAAGACTTTGAGAGAGCTGTGATGGCACACACACCATTTGAGCTCGGGAGACAAACTTGTGGCAGCAGAAACGCTGTCAACTGGGGCCTACCACTCCAGACTGTCATTTATCTTTTGGTTGTTTTACCATATCACTGCCATGCCTGTATGGATGACCTCAAATGTTTTGAGCCAAAAGAGAATCAAGTTGGGTGTGTTGCAGCAGAGGGACATTGTATATGTGTTGTGTTCTTTCCTTGTCACCCTTGTGCTTGGCTGTGACACCCTGTTGCACATCCTCACAAGGTGGACTACAACAACATGTTTGATCTCTGTTTGGCCATATGCCGGAGTGATACTCTGCATATAGGGTATCACTGTGTCATTTGGTGAATTACAGTGTGCATATGCATGTGCATAAATATGTTGGTAACACAGTGGCATGTGATGATGTGCATTTTGTGATGTTTACTGTACCATAGTTTTCATGTTTTTACACTTCACAGAATATATTAAGCTGTTTTTTCCCAATAAAGATGTGTAATTATTGATTGGCTTACAACTAACACAGTTGCATGTGTGCTCCATCCTACGTCTCTCATGACAATGTGCCACACACATAGCAAGGGCAATTTTCTGATGTACCGATTTTTATTTTCACACATAGCTTGGATTGTGCATTGTATGTATATTCTTGTATCTGTACAGCTACCATTACCCCAGAGCGATTGCATTCTGTTGCCTCTGCACCTGTGAGAAACATTTATTTTGGACTACTGTGCCAACACGTGGTTCTCTTAACTACCTCCATGTCATCATTGTAGATCATGTCCCTGATTTTTTAGGCCATTTCTACAGTAAACTGGCCTAGTTAATTGTATAAATGGCTTCTGATTGTTTTTGACACGTCATATACTCATGTGCAGGCCCTCTACAATGCTGTTTACCCAACCAGCATGCACATATGCTATGTGACTGCCATCAGGTGTGTTGGGGGCATTGTGTGGTAGGGCATGGGCACATAACATGGTTGGCGCGTGTCACCGTTTTGCTGTGCACTACACATAGCCATCTGTGCATGTCAGCTTGGCCCTACTTTTCCCAAATTATCTTTCTGCCATTATATCTTGGCAGTTATCAAGTTAATCTTTAGCCTACCTGCCTAGCTCCTGCTCCCTCTCTTTTGTGTGGGCAGACACATATTTCAGGGCTGGCCCACATATGACCACAGCATTGACATCAGGGTTAGACAGTTGGTGGTCATGCAATGTACCGACACATCACTTTGCACCACTTAGATTAAAATCCTTGAACCAAACATTTTTGAAAATAACATCTATACATGTGCAAACATTTCCTGCAGGTATGTTGGGCACACAGAGGGGAGCAGATGCTCCTGCAAGAAATCCGGAAAAACACAAAGGGCAGGAGACGTCGGATGAATTAAATCTTCTTTATTGTAAAGGGACCCCAACGCGTTTCGGCAACGCCTTCTTCAGGGGGAATAGCTACAATTATCTCTTAAATAACAAACAAAATAAAATAAATACATAATTAGAATAATAATAAATGATTAAAATAATACTAAAACAGTGATATAATAACACACCTGGCATGTTATGTAATGTAAAAATACATACAAACATATAACATGAGAAATATGGAAATGAAGTACCACTAAGACATACATATACCATATGGCAAGCATATAAATAAGTAAGTAATCACATAAAGATAATAAAACACAACAAAGCAAACGCAGGGCTGAGAAACCTCAGATTAGAACCAAACAGTGGGTATCTTAGAATGGACAAGGTGGAGCTAAAAAAGGGGCAATTGGAGACATTCAAGGAAAAATACTCAACACAAATAAAACCATTAGGGGACAGGAATCATTATAAGTAATATCAATAAATAAGTATTAAAAAAAATAAAATAAAATAAAAAATAAAAAATAAAAGTCATAATATAATAATAATAATGAATACAAACATTTAAAAAATGCACAGCAATAATAAAAACATTGGGGGACATAATTAATTATTAATGATAATAACAATAAATAAATGTTAAGAATAATAAATAATAAAGTAAAAGTCATAATATAATAATAATAATGAATACAAACACTTAAAAATGCTCAGCAATAATAAAAACATTAGGGGACATTGATTATTAATGATAATAACAATAAATTAGGGGAATTGATTATTAATGATAATAACAATAAATAATTGTTAAGAATAATAAATAATAGAAGTAATAATATGAAACATAACAATAAATATTCAAAACAATAAATAATGAAAATCATATTATGATTATAATAAACTTTAAAAATGACAAAAAAACTTTTTTGTGTGACCAAGGGAAAACCATATGCATTGTATTGTAAATTAACCTAAAAGGATATCTCCTAGACATGAGTGGACATATGCTATGCTAAAAAAATTTTTAGGGGTGATAAACCTTGAATATCTATTAAAAGCATGTAATATTGAAAGGCTTAAAAATCTGCCTCATAAAAAAGGGATAATAATGAATAAAGTTAGAAAATAGCTGAATGAGCGTAGATAAAAAGTATATATATCCTAAAACAAGGTGGAACGACGCTAAAAAAACTGATTTATAAGGGAAGCACACTAGAGAGCCTCTAAAGAAAAATAAAAAACCTTTTTAGTGTGAATGATACAAAAATGACATGTGCCATCTGCAATATTAGAATTCCAGTGCTGATGCAGGACACTTCATTTTATGCCCCCATGCTCAGTCACCACACTGACACCCCAAGATCACCAATGTCATCATTGGCCAGTGTGGAGATATTTCTAACAGAGATTTCTGTGAGCAGCACAGTTGAACAAATATATTATGCATGTTTCAGTCATTTGTGAGACAGAACATGTACATAAAGATGCACACCACTGATGTCCAGACATGTGTGCAATGTGTTTGTTCAGGGAGTCCCAGCCATTGGGGACAGGCAGGAATGTGATAGAGGGCATGTCATGGATGACGTGTGTATAGACAGTATGTGGTGTATTATACTACACCACATACTGTCTACACACATGCTCATGAAAATCAGGCCTTTGGAGCGTAGGACTTCACTGGGGGCATACTGCACAATGCACACAATGCAGCTCCTAGACAGGATCTGTCCTGTGGCTGAGCTGTGGACAAAGCAGTGAATGTACATGGGACATGTTGGAAACATACCTGTCTAAGCTGCTGCATCTCCACACTCACCAACATATACTCTGGCATAATCATATTGACCGTACCTCACTTTGCCATCAATCCCTGAAAGGTATCAGCAGGATGGGCTGCAAATCAGCTGAAACGTTTCAGGGAGCTACAAATATACATACATACATACGTTCCCTTTATTGGAAAGTATTTCCATTGTAGGGGCTATGCAAGGTTAGCATAGTGGCTAGAGCACTGTGTTTGGCTGCACTAGGGAGCCAGTTCAATTCTCATAGGTTGTTTTCCATGCATTTTCTTCTGTGCTGCTGCAAATACCATACAAAGGGGTGCAGCTTCAGCGCTGCCCCAAACACCCTTGTTTCTATTCAGTGTGCACTACATTATGCACTCCATCCAGGCTGTCTGTCACACATAGAGTGCAGCCTCAGCTGTGGCCCATTGGTATGTGTGGATAATGTGAATGCAGCAGATGCATAACCTGCATAGTGTGCAAGCTTGGGAGACTGAACCCTGACTGTGTGTGTCAGTCTGGGCCTCCATTGTATATATATTGTACACACAGCCACACCCTACAGGGATGACGTGGTTCTATCAACCTGCTTCTACATTGTTGGCAAATATATATGAACCCTTTCTTCATAAATCCTGCCACAGCAGATGGCTTGCAGTGTTGGCATAGTTGTTCGTGCGCTCTGTTTAGACACCCTAGAGGGCCGGTTCGATTCACACACGTTCGTTTTTTCATGTTTTTTTTTCATTCTGCCCTTGTGCACATACGATCCAAAAGGGTGTGGGTTCAGCCCAGCCCGGGCACCCTTGCATATATTCTGTGTAAGCTATTTTATGCATGTTTTTTTTCAATCCAAGCTATCTAATGGTCTGAGTGCATGACCTTAGCTGTGTCTCACATCCCACTTATCGCCTACAATATCAGTTGGCAAAGCTCTATCACCTAACACCTGTACATCCATCAATCATGGGGCACCTTAACTTTATACGTCTTAGGGCGTATTATATTCTCAGGGCGCCTTAGGTTGCGGACCCTTAAAGACCTTTGGCGCGTTGATGCTTGTCACCTTGGCGTCAGATGTTACGTTACCGCATGGTAAGGCCAGGGCACCCTGTTCCACGTGGTACATGGCCAGGGTGCCCTGTACCACATGTTACGTGGCCAGGACACCCTGTTCCATGTGGTAAATGGCCCATGGCTGCACTGTCCACATCCTTATATGGCGTCGATAACATTAGCAATGCGCTTACCGCCGGTGACGTAACGCCGTTTAGTAAACATACCCCTTGATATGTTTGTGGGTATGACACCAAGGCAGGATCAAGAGAAATTACATGCCCAGAATAAATATGTTTTGCTTGATGGTTCCAAGAAACCCAAACTGGTTACTGTCAGAGACAGGATGCTGGGCTCAGAGGACCATTAGTCTGACCCGGTATTTCTTATACTATTATTATCCTATATTATAAAATTATATGGGATGGATGATGTATGCACTGTTTTCTGCATGCAAATACATACTGTATTTATTTCAGATCCATTGAGGCTTTTTCTCAATATTTGTTTAGCTCTCTGAAACTGTATTGTTACTTCTTCCAAAAATGTATTCATGATCAACTCATCTAGCCACACAAGGTTTGCCCCAGCACATACTTATTCCTCAGAGCAGAGTATTTTCTGTATGAATCAGAAAAACCTTGTTTTGTTTCATTCTTGCTCAACACAGGCTGGGCTCTTAACCCCACCTGCTTAATAGCTTAGAACTGCTTTAATGATGTTGCTTTATATTATGCTAAATATACATACATTTGAGAGAAATGAATCCCATCTAGTCTGTACAAACCAATACATTCAGTCTTTGTAGGAGCATACCTAATAGTTACTGCTTCACAAAACTCTCCCAGAAAGCTGATATTATTTATCAATGTCTTTCCTATGCTATGATGATACCCTTACAGCTTCCCTCCTTTTCTTATGAAATTGTATGGGATCAGACCACCATATCAAAGAAATAATGAAAAAAAGAATACATCACAAATTTTTGAAGGGAAATTAAGGGTGTGCAGGCAAAACATGCTCATTCTTTAAGGAGGTAGAAGAGGAAATTGTAAGGAAAAAAATATCTGCATTCAAGGAAACACTAAAATATACAGACAGGAGCATAAAAAGTTTTTCAAGGACAGCCTAGCCCTAGATAAAGGAGAAAATTGTCCAGTTGATAAAATGAGGAGTTACACTTTCTTTAGATAGATGAAAGAGATGTAAAAGCAAAGGGGGATAGATAAGGGGCCTAATGTACTTAAATGCAAAGTGACTTTGCAAAAGTGCACGTCACAGTAATAAACTTTCACACATGTTCTGCACACATGAACTTATTTAAGTTCAATATTATTGAGCTGCAGTGATCCAATTTATGCAAAGCAGTTTATTAATTCCAAAAATCTAAAAAAACAAGCTTGTGAAAAGCTTTCTTGGCCTCTTTAGGCAAAGCCGACTCCCACCTGTCCCTGATTCCAGCAATAGAGTCAGAAGGGGTAGAAAAAATATTTTATTTTCAGTTTAGTGATTTGAATATGACAGTATTTCGAATTTACATCCATTATCTTTATATTTTGCACCATATGGGGCAAAAACATCAATGTTTCTAGTTCTCTGCTGATTTGTTTATTTATTTTTATTTATTTATTTAATATTTTTATACCGCATTTTTCCAGGCGATCAAAAGCGGTTTACATATAACAACAATTTGTAAAGTACAAAACATCTGCATATTCCATTACATAGAACGTTTTTAACTATACACATTAACATTGGTGAAACAGAGTTTTATTAATATGGAACTATATACATTATAAAGGCATCGTAGATAAAGGGGGGAAAGTAGTGTTTTTATTGGGTGGGAAGAGTAGGGCTTGAGCTGTTGTAGTCTGGTAGGGTGCCATAATGAAGGGTGAATAGATGGGTTTTAAGCATTTTTTTTAGTGATGAGATCGTTAATTTCTTGTATGTTGGCGGGGAGGGCATCCCAAGGTATGTGGACAGTGTGGGAAAACGCTTTGTTGTTGGTCACCTTTTTTGATTTTCTGAAATCATTAGGTATTTTAAGTTTATTTTTGTTTTGATTGCGTTGTGATTGGCTGTGCTCTTCTTTTGTGATAAGGGTGGATAGGAAAGATGGGGCAATATCGTTGATTAATTTAAACGTTGTGATGATTATTTTATAGTTTATGTGGCTCTGGATGGGGAGCCAATGTAGGTTGTACAGTATAGGGGTAATGTGTTCTGTTGGGTTGATTTGTATTGAGATCCGTGCAGTGACATTTTGTGCAGGTTGAAGTTATTTTAAAACCTGTTTTGTGGTACCCTGGAGGATTGTGTTGGCATAGTCAAAGTGGGGGGTTATGATCAATGTTCCCTCTAATTTTCTGTAGGCTGTGTGCGCATAAAATATCAGCTGTGTGCAGCTTTTGAAGGAAGGTTAAATTTTTGTGCGCCACATAACGACACTCGGAGTTACATACTTTAAAATTTGACTACACGTCAGAATACAGTATGTACACCACATTGATTTTAATCAAATTAAATGAAAATAGACGATTACTAAATGAAGTGGGAAATTTCTAGTAATTACAATCATAATTTTTACATTTTAAGATGTCTGTGTTGTTTTCTATCAGAATCAGAGCCGTAATTTTTGTGCGCTCTGTTGTAAAGTATGTGTGCTCGCTCGGCGAGGTGTGTGCGCGCGCACACGCGCACAGCTGAGAGGGAACAGTGGTTATGATTGAGTGGATGATGGATTTGTCTGCTTGGAATGATGTTGTTGCTGTATGGGATGGATGTGGGGGAGGGGGCAGGGTAATGACTCTTCTTCCCTCCTCCATCTTGTTGCTCAAACCTAGAACTAAGATGTCCCTTTCTTCTCACCCCCCTCACTTTCGATATGTGTCTCAGATTCACATGCAAAAAATCTGGTAACCCTAGGTGTAATTATTTTTTCAAAACTACTGAAAACTCATAGTGGCCTGTGCAACCATGCCCTTAGCCCTGATGCAGCACATACATACAATGGATTAAAAGGATCTCCTTGACTCCCCCAGAGGGACTTCAAGACCCTGGTTAGTCTAGTGTCACTCCTTAACCCCAGCATAGGACATAAATGCAAAAAACTATCAAATGAAGCTATGCCCCTGCTCCCATGGGCCTACTCTTAAAACACAAAAAAATGAGAACAGGAGCAATGCTTTTTCACTCCTACCTCAGTGGTTCCCTCTGTCAAAATGACTGCTGAGGACTACTAGTGGTAGTCTCATAGGTCAGTTGTCAAATAAGGGAACACTCCAATTCAGGTCATGAGGGCTTTTAAATTGCAGATGCCATCATGGGAAGTGAATCTTATCAGCAACTCTGAAAAAATATTTGTAACTTCAGAGATTTAGTCATTTCTTTTTCCAAAAACAGGCCCATGAACCCTTTTCTACATGCCGTTTCTTTTGCACTTTTAGATATTAGTGAATTACTTTGCTTGAATTTGCATTACAGCAGCTCATTAATGCTGAATTTAAATAAACCTTTGCAGGAAGCGGACTTCCTATGAAAGTTTATTACTACCAAGTATATTTTTTTGAAGTGATATCGCAAAAGTACATTTCACGTGAAGATAAGGTAAAACATATGAAATTGGGTATTTTTCCAAGCACTTGGCACTATTTTTCATGTGAAATGCAATTTTGCAAAGACACTTTGCATTTTAATCTTTTGAGGTCAGGAGGCAGTGATTTGGGCCCTGACATGCTTCTAAGTTGCAACAGCAGCCACAGGAACTAGATCTTTAAAAAAAAAAATGTTTCAATATGTTTGCTACTGCTGCTGCGAATGTGCAAAGTTTCCAGCCAGGATAATGTGTGAAAGGTTTCTTGCGAGATGTAGGAACAGCATACAGATAAGTCATGGGCACATTTGCATCTCGTTGCTAAATTTCATTAAAATGGGTACCAACCCTTGGACATTTTTATGTCTGCATTTGGCCCACGTTAGTTGCTACCATCGCACAATCATATTGTGTTATCATCATGGTAGCAGCTAACGTGTTTTAGTAAACATGCCCCTTATTGTATACTCAATTTAATGGATTTTTGCCTACAAATTAGCAGCAGTTAAGTCAATTAGCACATGTCAAAAAGTGTGTGATGCTAACTGAAAAAAATGCCCAGAAATCTGGAAAAACTCCAAAAATAACCCCCAAACAAATCACATTTTTTCATAAGAACATAAGAAATGCCAGAGTGGGTCAGACCAAGGTCCATCAAGCCCAGTATCCTGTTTCCAGCAGTGGCCAGTTCAGATCACATGTACCTGACAGGAAGGTTCCACAATGCTTGTCCCAGGGTAAGCAGTGGATTTCCCTGGTCCTCTTTAATAGGGACCTTTCCTCCAGGAGCTTGCCCAAACCTGTTTTCAACCCAGCTACACTAACAGCATTTACTATTGTACATCCTCCGGTAACAAATTCCAAAGCTTTATTATGCATTGAGTGAAAAAATATTTTCTCTTATTAGTCTTAAATGGGTTACATTGTAGCTTCATTGGGTGTCCCCTAGTCTTTCTACTTTTTGATGGAGTAAGCAACTAATCTATGTTTATCCGCTCTGCTTCATTCATTAATTTATAGACTTCTATCATGTATCTCCCCTCAGCTGTCTCTTTTCCAAGTTGAATAGCCCTAACCTTTTAAGGCTTTCCTTAAAGGGGTATCCTTCCATTACCTTTACCATTTTGGTGACTCTCTTCTGTATCTTTTCTAATTCCGCTATATCCTTTTTAAGATATGGCAACCAGAAATGAACAATATATTCAAGGTGCGGTCGCACAATGGAATGATATAGAAGCATTATAATATTCTTAGTTTTATTATCCATTCCTTTTCTTATGATTCCTAGCATTCAATTTGCTTTCTTGGCTGCTGCTACACACTAGGCAAAGAGTTTCAACATATTATCCACGATGATTCCTAAATCCTTTTTCTGGGTGGTGGTTCCTAATGTGGAACCTTGCATCGTGTAACTGTAGTTTGGGTTGTTCTTCCCTAGGTGCATAACTTTGCACTTGTCCACATTAAATTTTATTTGCCAGTTTATCAATGTCCTCTTGCAATTTTTCACAGTCCTCTTGTATTTTATCATCTTTGAATAATTGTGTGTCTTCTGCAAATCTGATTACCTCACTCGTTATTCCCATTTCCAGGTTATTTATGAATATGTTAAAAAGCAATGGGCCCAGCACATATCCCAGGAGTACTCTACTATTTACCTTTCTCCATTGACAAAATTAGCCCTTTTATCCCTACTCTCTGCTTTCTATCTTTTAACCAGTTCTTGATCCACAATAGTACATTGCCTCCTATCCCATGACTTTTTAATTTTGCCAAGTGTATCTCATGAGGGATCTTTTCAAAGATTTTCTGAAATTCCAGATACACTATGGCGGTCATTCCTGAATGTGGGATGCGGGGCTGCACGTCCTGCCGGGACGTGCAACCCCGCAGGCATCCGGGGCTGATTTCCCCACCAGCTCTCCCTATATGTCCTGTGCATCAGGATGGGGAGATCCGGTAGGGGATAGGAGGGGGTGGAGCAGGGGCAGGGTCGACCAGCAGCATGTACAGGACCGATTCAGGGCACATTGGGCCGTCCTTGAGCCCGATTCTGGCTACCACAGGAATGTTTTGTTCCTCTATTCCAGAATCAGGTCCAAATGGGCCTGTCTTGCCTGGGGCCATACAGATGGCCCAGACGTGCACCTCTTAGAATCAGGCTCTAAATGAACTGGCTCACCTTTATCCACCTGTTTATTCTCAACTTCAAAAGAATATAACAGATTAGTAAGACAAGATCTTCCTTGGTTAAATCTATGTTGGCTTTCTCCCATTAAACCACAATTATCTATATGCTCAGTCATTTTATTCTTTATAATGGTTTCTAACATTTTGCCCAGTACTGACATCAGACTCACTGGTCTGTAGTTCCTGGGTTACCCCTAGAACTCTTTTTAAAAACTGGTGTTGCATTGGCCATTCTGCAATCTTCAGGTTCTATAAATGATTTTAATGTTAGTTCACAGATTACCAGTAGTAGGTTTGCAATCTCATATTTCAGTTCATTCAGCACCCTCAGATGTATACCATCCAGTCCAGGTGATTTCTTACTCTTTAGTTTATCAAATAGTTGTAATGCATCTTCCCGGTTTATTGAAATTTGTTTCAATTCTTCTGATACATCCTTTAAATACCATTTCAGATATGGGTAACTTCCCTATATCATCTTCAGTAAAGACCAAAGCAAGGAAAGCATTCAGTTTCTCTGCTATGGCCTTGTCCTTCCTTAGCATCCCTTTTAACCCTCTATTATCTAATTGGTCCAACTGACTCTCTCACAGGTTTTTGCTATGAATGTATTTGAAAAAGTTTTTATTATGCATTTTTCCTTCCACAGCTCTTTTTTCAAATTCTCTCTTTGCCTGCCTTATTAATGCCTTGCATCTAACTTGCCAGTACTTATGTTGTTTCCCATTTTTGTCATTTGGCTTTTTATCTACAACAGCCTCTCTAACCTCACCTTTAAACCATGCTGGCAGTTTTTGGGCTTCCTTCCACCTTTCTTAAAGCATGGAATATATGTGGTCTGTGCTTCCAAGATAGTATTTTTAAACAACACCAAAGCTTGATGTAACATCCTTTTAGTTTTTAGTTTTAGTTTTTTCTAATCTATTTTCCTTTTTTTATTATATCTCCCTTTTGAAAGTTAAAAGGTAGTACTGTGGATTTCCTTGCCACCCTCCTCCATTTATTAAATCAAATGTGATCATGCTCTGATCACTGTTACCAAGTAGCACTAACATTGTTATCTCTTTCACCAAATCCTGTGTTATACTAAGGTCTAGGTCCAAAATGGCTTTTCTTCTTATTGGTTCATGAACCGGTGCTCCAAGAAGCAGGCATTTATTTCATCTAGAAACTTTATCTCCTTAGCATATCCTGCTGTGAGACTGACCCAGTTGATACTGGGATAATTGAAATTGCCCATTATACTGTGTTGTAACTTCTGTTAACTTCCCTGATTTCTTTTAGCATTTATTTATCTATTGTTCATTCTGGCCAGGTGGTCGGTAGTATACCCCCACTGCTATTGCCTTCCCCTTTTTATATGGAATTTCTATCCATAGAAATTAAACAGTGTGTTTTGTTTCCTGCAAAGCATTTATCCTGTGTGACTCAATGCCCTCTCTAACATAGAGAGCAACTTCTCCATCAATTTGATCTACCCTATCATTGCAATATAATTTGTACCGAGGTATCATGCACATCACTATTGTAGAATATCAATTTGAAGACAAACACAGAAGGAAACATCAACTTGAAAATAGAGGGTGATAAAGCATGTACTCACATTTTGAAGCCTTGTGTGACCTCACATTAAGGGGGTCTTTTATTAAAAGGTGTTAAGGTTTAGCAACTAATGCTAAAAGTAATGCACAGTAGTTGCTAACCCTGTTTGCTAGATGCTAAAGGTGTAACCAGTATGTTCTAGACAGTAACCACCCAGAATGGCACTCTAATGCGTCACTGCAATGTGCACTATTTCTGCAGGTGCCCTGAATGCTGCCTACTGAGGTAATGTTCAGTGAGCCCACTCTAATTGCATGAGTTCCAGGTAGCACAGGGTGTGTACCAGTGCACTACCTGTTCTCAGTTCACAACGCCCAGTTTCTACCAATAACCAGTCTTTTCACCACCCCAATACAGAAATCAACTTGCACTCACTGTCCTGTTCCTGCACTGTTGGTGATGACTATGCAGCACATTTATATATTTTCCACCCTCTCTTCCCCAGGAAAGTCCAAATTAGTCAAGGTAATTGACTCAATTCAACTTTTTCCAACAGAATCACACCACAAAACTATATAGCATTATTATTATTACAACTTGATATACTGCTTCAAGCTATAAGAACTTTGAATGATATTCAGATAATTCCTGTTTTGTTCATTTGAAGCATTTTCAAAGGAGACCAGCATATTGTTTTAAAATTTTAGAAGCAACATTTCTTTGATTAAGATAAGGAAGGGGCTAAAATTTTAATATGGCTTTTTGACTTTTAATAATAATTATCATTCTCCTGAGTTCAGGTAAATTTCTATGGCAAACATCTAGCTTACAATTTGAGCAGAAATGTGGAATATGTGGTGTACAAATGTTACCACTGACAGTCTTTGACAAATGGCCTAATCACTACATTGTAGATCAACACATTTGTCTTTTCCCAGTAAAATGTCTCTGCGAAGGGTTTATGTATAGATTTTAACTTGCCTTTGTAGAATTTATCTATAATTTGGGACACAACATACAAGTTGCTTCACGTTGCAATAATATTATTTTTTTCGAAAGATCCCATGCCATTTTTGTATATACCATATAATAAAAATCAACTTATTATCCTGGTTCAATTGAATCAAGGCCTCTTCAGTTTTGTTTTCCTATTCAGATGGTCAAGGAGTTGTCAATTCAGTCCTGGAGGTTTGGGCCTCAGCTTCACTAACAATGGGTTAGTATTGAATTTTTATAAAATCTGCTCTCATGAAAGGAAATATGTAGCTGTTGTACATGTACATTGTAAGGCCTGTTTACCAAGCTGTGCTAATGCAGAAATGTGCATTAAAACAGTTATACAGTGATACCAGCAGTGGTTGTATGAGTGTTGCCAATATCGCAAAGCCAAATTGGTCCAGGGTGAATAAACTATTAATTAGTTGCATCACATATAAATACATGGAAAAGAGCATGATTTCATTTTGGTTTATGGTTTAGACTATCATGAGTATAATAAAATACACTGACAGTAGACTGTTGAATAACTGTGGCAAGTTGATGCAGAAAAATGCTGAAAGAAGAGGTGCTAATACTGACCCTTGAGGAACACCAAGAGAATAAATGATGGGATTGTAAAGTGCAGAAACTGGTGGCTACCATGAAGGGACAATCTGAAAGAAAAGAGGACAACTAATGGACAATATTATTTCATATTCCCTTTGAACTTCAGCAGGTTAAAGTATAGATTACTTTACAAAGCAGAGTGGGGGTATACTGCATGGAGAGGCAGTTAAATCCAGGTCTGGCGCTGTTGTTAAGTGCTGTTGAGTTGGTGTCGACTCATGGTGACCCTCTGGATAGTTGACCTAAACTGTGTTCAGTTGTTAGTCAGGCGGCTCATTGTTGATAGAGTAGTACCCATAACTGCTGTTATTGTACTGATTTATCTCATTGCCAGCCTTCCGCTTTTGTGTTGATCGTCTACCTTGCCAAACATTATGTCTTTCTCTAATGATTTCTCTCTTTGCATGGTGTATCTAAAGTATGAAAGTCAAACTCATCTGAGTTTCCAAGAAAAGCTTAGATTTGATATCTTCTAGTACTGACTGGTTTGTTCTTCGGGCAGTCCATGATATACTCAGTATTCGTTGTCAGCAGCATAATTCAAAGGCATTAATTTTCTTCCTATCTTTTTCACTGTACAAAATACCATGGCTTGAAGAGAGACATTTCTGCTCTTGAGGATCTTATCTAGACCCTTCATAGCCATTCTGCCGAGAGCAATGCATCGTTGGTTTTCTTGACTGCTTGTCCTTTCTTTATGGATTGTTGATCCAAGTAGGTTAGAGTTGTCAACTATTTCAATTTCTCCTCCATCAATGATGAACTTATTGATTTTGCCAGTTGTCTGGATCTTTGTCTTCTTAATGTTAAAGTGCAGGCCCATTTTAAAACTATGTTCCTTGATCTTGAGAAGCAAATGTTTCAGATCGTCTTCATTTTCAACTAAAAATGTGGTATCATCAGGGGCGGCCCAAGGGGGGTGCAGGGCCATGTTCGGAGACTCAGTAAGGGGCCTCATTTGCATAAGGGACCTCATTTGCATAAATATTTGCATAATGTTACCATACACTAACTTTAGTAAACATGCCTCTTAATGAGTGTATGGATAAAGACTAAAAGATTTCTACATTACTATAATCCAGTGCCAACCGCCAGGCACATTAGGAACTACTATAAACACTGCCCATTTAGAACCCATAGCAAACCAGACGCTGTTTTGTAACAGTACTACCAGGACTCACAAAGCACCATACTCTACATATCAAAAGGCAACACTGCAAATGTTAAACCAATACATTTCAGAGAATAACAATACATGACCTACTGGGGAAAGAGAACAAGTGGCAATGTCAAATAGGAATTACATAAACAGAATACCTCAGCTCAGTTACACATGCAGAACATAGACCATCACCAAACAAGGAATCACAATTTAGAAACAAGAAGGCAACAATTAAACTGGGAACCCCAAAAGCCAAACTTAGAATGTACAACAACGCTGTAGAAATAAAACTATCAATTAATTTCTTCTTGTACTAAACAAAGTGCAGACGTTAATGATGCACATTTCCCAGAGCTGACATATTCCAGTTAATAAATTCAAAATAAAGAGATATTTTTCTACCTTTTGTGCATTTTTTTTAAGTTTCAATTGCTCCAGTCACTTTCTTTTTGGTTTCTTTGTGTCTTCTGCTAACTCTCCATCATCTGCTGTCCTTTCTTCTCTTTTCTAGTTTTTTTCCATTCTCTCTCTACATATGCTTTAACATACTAAGCTTTCTCCTTTTGCTCTTTCCTCATTACTATTTCATCCACTCAAATTTTATCCCTCCATCCTCAAACCCCACTTACTGTCCCAATACCCGGCCAATTTTTAATTTTTCTTCCCTTTCACACAAAATATTTTCCCCTCTCCATTTCACTCTCCCAGCCCCATCCCTTTCTAATCCTCCCCCAACATCAGCTCACTTCTAGTTCCAGCCCCACCCAGCATCAGCTCCCTTCTAGTCCCCGCTTCAGCCCATTTCCAGTCCTAGCCCCCCATCAGCCCATTTCCAGTCCTATCCTAGCCCCACCATCAGCCCATTTCCAGTCCTAGCTCCCCCATCCATTTCCAGTCCTATCCGAGTCCCTCCATCATCTCATTTCCAATCCCAGCCCCCCCATCAGCCCATTTCTAGTTCTTTCCTAGCCCCATCAGCCCATGTCAAATCCTAGCTTCCCTCCACTCAGCCCATTTCTAGTCCAAGCCCTCCATGAGCCTACTTCCAGTTCTAGCCCCTCCATGAGTCCATTTCAATCCAAGTCCCCACCACAGCCCATTTCGGTCTTAGCACCCCCCAACAGCCCATTTCCAGTCCTATCCTAGCCCCTCCATCAGCCCATATCCTGTCCTGGCTTCCCCCCACTCAGCCCATTTCCAGCCCTAGCTCCCTCCCCTCACAGCCCATTTCCATTCCAAGCCCCCCTCCCCATCAGCTATTTGCAATTCAAGCCCTCCTTCCACTCAGCCCATTTTCAACCCATGCCCCCTCCCCATCAGCTTTTGCAGTTCAAGCCCCCCTTCCACTCAGCCCATTTCCAGTCCTAGCAACCCCCCAACCCATTACCAGTCCTAGCCCTCCCATAGCCCATTACTAGTCCTAAGCCCCCCGTCAGCCCACTTCCAGTCCTAACCCCCCATCACCCCATTTTCAGTCTTAGCCCCTCCATAGCCCATTAACAGTCCTAGGAGAATGTGTTTGGGATGAATAGATCATTGGTCTTGCAGAATTCTATTAGTCTTTCTCCAGCTTCATTTCTGTTGCCAAACCCATATTTTCCAACCACTTTGCCTTCTTTGCTGACAGCTTTTGCGTTCCAGTCACCCATGACTATCATGCTATCCTGTTTGCATGTTCTGTCAATTTCAGCTTGTACTTGTTCATAGAACTCATCAACTTCTTCCTCTTCTGCAGCTGTTGTTGGGGCATATATCTGAATTATAGTTGTGTTGATGGTCATTTCTCATAGATGAATAGAAATTAAGCGTTTGCAGGCTGCACTGTATTTCATTACAGTTCTTGCAAGTTTCTTGTTAATTATAAATGCAACACCATTTCTTTTTTATCTTTCATTTCCAGCATAGTAGACCATGTGATCATCAAATGCAAAATGTCTGATGTCAGTCCATTTTAGTTCACTGACACCCAACAAATCAAATTGTACACATTCCATTTCATTCCTGACCACTTCCAACTTCCCTTGGTTGATGCTTCATACATTCCAGGTCCCCATATGTAAGAAATCTTTGCAACCTCTGACTCTTATTTCATGTGCAGCTACATCAGCAGTCAGACGTCTTGAGGGCTTTGATTCAACCACATCATAAATGCTGGCTTTACTCTGAGAAATCTTCAGCTCATCCCCAGTAGCCAGTTGAGTGCCTTCTGACCTGGGGATCTCATCTTCCAGCCCTATAGTGCAATTTGTTTTGTGACTATCCATTGGGTTTCATGGAAAATACAGAAGTAGATTTGCCAGGCCTTTCTTCCATGCAGGTAATTCTAGTGCTGTTGTGGCTGTCACAGAAATGTGATCCTCCGCCTCCAACACCATCCCATTCTGCTGCTGCCCAGATGGGTAATTTGTCTTAGTCTGGCACATCAGATGAGACCTGTCTATCTTGGGAGACTCTGCCAGTAGTTAAGCTACCGATAACTTAGCTCTCAGCATCACTGATGCACACAAGCCTTCACAGCATGACAAGCTGCAAACAAGTGAGGGCAGGCACTACCATTAGGCAAACTAAGTGGTTGCCTAGAGCATCAGCTCTTCAGGGGCGTCTATTGCTGCTTCACTAGGGTGATCAAATCTTGATCAGCCAATTTAGAAACATAGAAACAGAGAAAAATGACAACAGAAAAAGACCACATGGCCTATCTAGTCTGTCCTTCCATATCAACAACTATAACAGTCCCCTTTTTCCCTTTAGAGATCCTCTGTGTTTGTCCCATGCTTTTTTGAATTCAGATACTGTCGTCATCTTTACCATCTCCACTGGGAGACTATTCCATGGATCCACCACTCTTTCCATAAAGAAATATTTCCGCATATAACTCCTGAATCTATTCTCTTACTTTCAATCGAAAGAGGCTCTACCCCGGAGCATTTATGCCACGGAAGTATTTAAATGTCTCAATCATATCACCTCTATCCCGCCTTTCCTTTTAATGTGTACATATTAAGATCCTTAAGTCTGTCCTCATATGCTTGATAATGAACACCACTAATCATTTTAGTAGCCAGCCTCTGTACTGACTCCATCCTGTTCATATCCTTTTGAAGGTGCAGTCTCCTGAATTGCACACAATACTCCAAATGAGGTCGCACCAAAGATTTATATAGAGACACTATCACCTCCTTTTTTCTGCTAGCCATTCCTCTACCTATGCACCCAAGCATCCTTCTAGCTTTTGCTGTTGCCTTTTCCACCTGTTTAGCTACTTTAAGATCATCAGACACAATTACGCCAAAGTCCCGCTCTTCTTTAGTGGACAAAAGTACTTCACCCCCTATACTATATTGCTCCCTTAGATTGCTGCAGCCCAAATAAATGACCTTGCATTTTTTAACATTAAATTCCAGCTGCCAAATTCTAGACCATTCTTCAAGATTAGCTAGATCCCACCTCATGTTATCTACACCTTCCTGGGTGTCTACTCTATTGCAGGTTTTGGTACCATTCGCAAAGAGGAAAACCTTACCGACAGCCATTCCACTATATCACTTACAAAGATGTTAAAAATTATCGGACCAAGGACAGGTCCCTGGGGCACACCATTTGTAACTTCCTTCTCCTCAGAGCGAGCTCCATTTACCTGTACTCTTTGTTGCCTCCCACTCAACCAATTTTTAACCCAAGATTTGTCTGACAAGACCTCCCTCTGGTGAATCCATGCGGCCTTGGAACCTGTAATCCGCTGGACTCCAGAAACCTCACTGTTTTCTCTTTCAGCAGCATTTCCAATAATTTACTCACCACCATACTTAAATTAACCAGCCTGTAGTTTTCAACCACATCCTTACTTCCGTTTTTGTGTAAAGGGACCACATGAGCCTCTCTCCAGTCCTTTGGCACCATTCCCGACTCCAATGAGGCATTGAAAAGTTCAGTCAGTGGAGCTGCTAGAACATCCCCAAGTTTCCTCAATATTTTAGAGTGTATCCCATCCGGTCCCATCGCTTTGTCCACTTTAAGTTTAGCTAGTTTCTCACGAACACAGTCTTCTGAAAATTGTTCAAGATGTCCCTCGCTTCTATTCCTGTTTGTGTGTGTTTTCTGAGGTCCTGTTCCTGTTTTTTCATCTGTGAACACAGAACAGAAATATTTGTTAAGCAATTCTGCTTTATCCTCATCAGCTTCTACATATTTCTCCCATTCACCCTTGAGTCTGACAAAACCACTTTTGCCCTTCCTTTTCTCACTAACATAACTGAAAAATGTCTTATCCCCTCCATTTTATTGCATTGGCTATTTCCTCCTCATTTTGAATCTTTGCTTTCCTGACTACTTTGCTAGCTTCTCTAAGTTTTTCCAAATATAGATGCCTGTCTTCCTCTCTCTGTGATCTCTTGTATTTCATGAAGGCCTCCCTCTCTTTCTTCACCTTTTCAGCTACTTCTTTTGAAAGCCATAGCGGTCTCCTTTTCCTTTTACCTTTATTTACCATTTTAACAAAAAAAGGTTGGTTGTCCTTAAAATATCCCCTTTCAGTTTTTCCCATTGTATTTCTACATCTCCCAACTGTTCCCATCCCGCTAACAACTCCCTGAGGTATTGGCTCACCTTGGCAAAGTTAGTTTTCCTAACGTCTAAGAACCTCACTTTTGAATGCATTCTAACAGCCCTAGTCCTAATACTGAACCACACCATCTGGTGATCACTGGATGCAAAACTATCTCCCACTATTTATTTATTATACATTCTCTTATATACCGTGCTATTCTGCATCAGTGTGGTTTATATTGAACAAACTGAAATTACATTGAACAGGGCATTACAACTTGGAGATAACTATTTTACAGGGAACATGGGGTATGGAGGGTTAAGTGGCTTGCCCAAGACCACAAGGAGCACCTGTGGGACTAGAAACCCCAGTCCTTCCGGCCTGAGGTTGCTGTCCTCTAGTGGGATTTGAACCCCTGACCTGAAGTACCTTGCCCCAACCACTAGGCTACTCCTCCACTCCACTATAACATCAGAAACATTTTCAGCATTGGTAAGTACCAAGTCCAGTATGGCCCCTTCATGTGTGGGGTCTGTTACCAATTGCCTGAATAGTTCTCTCTGTAGAGAATCCAGGATCTCCTTACTTCTAGATGATACTGCAGCAGGAATGTGCCAATCAACATGTGGCATATTGAAATTCCCTATCAGTAGCACTTTCTCTTTCCTAGCAATACTGCATATGTCTTCAATTAACTCTCCACTGTCCACCTCTTCCGCTTGTGAGGGAGGTCTGTATATCATGCCAATGCAAATAGATTTTTCTTTCCCTCTTTCTAGTTTAACCCACAGTACCTCCTCTCTCCCTTTTAAGCTCTGCAATTCCAAAGCTTTAATATTATTTTTTACACATAGTGCCACTCATCCTCCTCTTCTTCCTACCCTTTCCTTTCTGAGCAAAGTATAGCCTGGTATGGTTACATAACAGTCATGGTTTTCTGTGAACCATGTTTCTGTAACTGCCACTAAATCCAAGTCAGCCATGCCCACCAAAGCTTCAACATCAGGGATCTTATTTCCCATGCTACAGACATTTATGCACACTGCTTTCCATGTGTTACCCCTTTTACCCATTTCCATAAAGGTATTTAATGTTTCACTTACCTGGGGGCTTTCACTTACCTGGGGGCTTTCTTCACCCATCCCCAACAAATCTAGTCTAAAGCCCTCTTCAGTAAATTAGCCAGTCTACTACTGAAGATGCATCAACCTTTCTTGGACAGATGGCCACCATCTCTGCTCTGCAACCCTTGGAACAGAAGCCCATGGTCCAGGAAACCAAAACGCTCTCGATGACACCATCCACGCAGCCATGCATTCATCTCCAGGATGCAACCTCTCTGCCTTAGCCTTTACCCTCAACAGGGAGGATTGAAGAGAACACCACCTGTGTACCTATCTGCTTCAGCCTCTGTGCTAGAGCCATGAAGTCACTTTTGATATGCTCAGAGTGATTCCTGGCAGTATCATTTGTTCTGATATGGATTAGCAACATTGGGTAATAGTCAGTGGACTTGATGAGTCTCGGCAAACTCTCCATAATATCTTGGATTTTGGCACCTGGCAGACAGCATACCTCTCTAGACATCAAGTCTGGTCGGCAGATAGACGCCTCAGTACCCCTCAGAAGAGAGTCACCAACCACCACTACCTTTTGTTTCCTTGTGGTCACTAATTTTGCAACTTTGGGATACTTGAGCTCTGGTTCTTCCCTTCCCAGGGATGCTTTCACCTCCTCCACTTCCAGGACTGCATAATGGTTCTTCAGTTCAAGGGCTGGAGAAGTTGGATTGGTGATTCTGCAGGGCCTGGTGACTTGTGTCCAACCTTCGTCATTCTGTAGAAATACATCTTCTCCTCTGCTGGAGAGCTTGGTTGTTTTAAGAAGCATCTCATCAATGTACTTCTCACTGTCTTGAATGCTCCTCAGCCTCTCCACCTCCTCTCTGAGTTCCTCCACTTGTTTCCTGAGAGCTTCAGCATAGAGGCACCCTGCACATGGAACCGGTTCTTCAACTGGCATTGGGACCTCTGTCTGGACAGAGGCAGAAGCTGTAATGGGGGCAACAGCTTTAGCAATACAATGTTTCCCAGCCCTTGTTCTGTTCGTGGAGCTTAGGTATCTGTTAAAGCAAAACAGAGAGATCTACCAAAGTATCAGCTGACTTCCCAGCTGTCCTTTCAGAGAAAAAGCAGTTAAATCAATTATATTCAAAATGTGTTGTTCCAAGTCCCTGTGTTTTGTTAATTGGGGTGGTGCCCTATAAAGCAAGACTGCTCACTAGGGGTGGGTGGGAGTTGGGGGGGGGGGTATGGAGGGAGCTAACACTTGATTAGGTGTCAGTAGCTCCAAAGAGCTGAGAAAGTTACTAATGCAGAGTTTTAAACCTACCCCACTAAAGAAAATATTTCTCCTTTTAAACTAAAGCACCAAAAAGTACGTAACTGTTTTAAAAATGTACCAAAACCCTTTTAAGAGCTCCCAGTCAGAGAGCTAGCAATTACAAAAAAACACAAATTCTTACCTTTGTTTGAAATGTATAGCCCCTGTACAGAGGTTGATGTCCAGCAGCCCTGATAGACATGATGTGGTCCTATGAGATGCCTGTAACACATGCCTATGGACATGTCTTTGTGGAGATGCAAACATGGTCTGCAGTGATAGTTCTTAATGTTCTCAACATGCAATGTGATTTGTGTTATGAAAATGTAATGTTTGCATTTCTGACGTTCATACTTTGCATATTGATGTTGCACTCCCTGCAGTGCCACCTCATGATGTGTGAGGTATAACTAACAATCTTTCTATTCCTTTTACCACAGAGCACAGGCCACACACATGACACATAAACTATACTGCATCTGCAGTCACCATCACCCACATGTTGGAGGACACAGCAACACCATGCCAGGATCACTGAGAGAAGGTGCCATATAATGATGGAACTATGATAGTGGAGAACATGCCTATGATGGACACTGTTATTCAAGTGGGTGATTGATGCATACAGAGAATGCACAATAACCTGGTGCTACATTCCACTGCCTGGGTGGCCTGACTCATCGCCAAAAACACATTTTCCCATTAACATACTGTGGGACAATAAGACGTCACACCTCAATGTGCACACACATGGGTTCCTTAACAGACTTTGCAAGACATGTAAGGTTTCACACACCATTTGAGCTGTGGACACTGTGTACTGGTACGTACATGTCCAGCAGGGTAGACAATATGCACTGTATGGTGACAATCCATCTGACATTGACCTTTTTGTGTTTGGACCATATGACTGGCATGCCTCTATGGATGTCCTCAAATGTTTCTTGCCAAAAGAGAATAAGACCACATGTGTGGTAGCTGAGGGACATTGTGTAGGCATTTTGTTATTTGCCTGTCACCCTTGCACTTGGCTATGACACGCTGTTTGCCACCACACCAAGGTGCACCACACCAACATCTTGGATTGGTGTTTGGACATTGGCAGGAGTGCTACTGTGCATATGGGGCAGCATTGTGTCATGTTAAGACTTACACTGTGCACATGCATGTGTATAAATATGTTGTAACAACATTACATGTGATTATGTGGATTTTGTGATGCTTAGTGCACCATAGTTGACTTATTTTTCGACCTCCACAGATATCTTTTTCTGTTTTGTTCAAATACAGATGTGCCATTATGGACTGACTTACAACTTACTGTGGGGGACCCTCACCCAGGCCGCGGCCTATAGGCGTAGGGCTGCCCTTGTTAGTCTTTAAATAAAGATTATGTTATCCTCGTCCAGAGCCTGGGCTTCTGGGACTTGTAGTTGTGTTACTTGTTCAAAAACAGAAGTATGGAAACTGAAGGGGTTTTTTTTCAAAGGCAAACAGGAATTTATTACTTCTCTTTTTTCCAAAAAACACTAAGGCTTAACAGAAGGCAACAGGATTCTTCTCCAAACAATATTCCTCAGGAAATTCCATGAAACCAAAGACTGAAACTACTTTAGAAGGCTCTCTTAACACATGCAGCTGTCTCTCAATATATATAACAAACAAATACGTCCCTTTTTTTTCAAACAAAAGTAAATGGCTTCTCTGCATTAAACAGGGTTCTTAGCTTTCCTGGCTAGAGTAACTCTCCCTGTTTCCTTAATGCTTTGGGGTTTTCAAGTTACAGGGTTTTCTTTCTCCAGAAGCTTTTATTCAGCTCTCTGACACCATGAACAGTCCATTAATGAATCTTCAGACATAGAAACAGGTTCAGAACAATCTACCTGCATTTCCTCTGGATCTGCTGCCGGTACGTCTGACTCTGAAGCTCCATGCAACGCTTCTGGCTCAATGCACTCCAAAAGCTCCTGAACATTTCTCCACTGAGGCTTTCCACTACGAGCAAGGTTTTCACCTGGAAGGTGAAGCTTCTTTTTCTGAATTAAATGCCACAGTGCCTCTAACTGTTTCAGGTCACTGTTAGCTGTACTTTTGTTCACCCACCTTCCGGGAGCTTGAACCCTTAGAGCTGGTTCACGAACTGTAGAAACTGCACTCTGCTGCTGGCCAGTAATTCTCCCAGCCACACCTCTGATGACTTCAGAACTACTTGTACTTTTCCTGCAAGCCTGACTTTCTCTTGGGGTGTTGCCTTCACCTCTGAAGTCCCCACGGAAGTCTCCACCGGTCTCCTCCCCGGTGAACTCTCTGGGTCTTTCTTGGGTGCTTCTCTCCCCAGCAGTCTCTGTGGTCAACTCCAACTCCCCGGTCAATTCCCCGATTGAATCCCCGATCGAATTCCTGGTCGAACTCCCTGGTGAACTCTCTGGTGAACTCCCCTTCCTTCCTGTTCCTCTGGGTTTATAAAGCTGTTTTTTTCCTATCGTGCACTGCCCCTTGATCAGGTGTTTTTCATTAGTTTCCAAGCCTGCCCTTAGATGAGGACAGTAACTGAATTCAAAAAAGCATGGGACCAACACAGAGGATCTCTAAAGGTAAAAAGTGGACTGTTGTAGTTGTTGTTATGGAAGGACAGACTAGATAGGCCATGTGGTCTTTTTCTGTCATCATGTTTCTATGTTTCTATGTTTCTTAGGTTAGCAGAGCTTGGGTGTGGCCTGCCTTCAGCAACTGCGTGTTTTTTCTCTTTTCCTGCACTCTGCAAGCTATGGATTTGCTGCCTGTCTCTTTCCTTAAAGGTAGATTTTTGATTTTCCTCTATTTCCATGGGCTCAGCCACACTCTCCTCATCACTTTACTCAGTTGCATGTATGCTCCATCCTATGTTTCACATGACATTGGGACACACATATATCACGGGCACCTTTGTGGTGTGGAAATCTGTGTGTCCACCTTATAGCTGGGTTTGTGCATTTCATGTACATTCACATATCTGTAAAGCTCATGTACAAACACCTACCGTTACAGCAGGGCTCATGCATTGTGCTACCTCTGCACCTCTGCAAAAGCAGGTTTTTTACTTCTGTGCCAACATGTGCCTCTCTTACCTGTTTCCATGTCCTCATTGTGCATTGTGTCACTGAATTATGAGGCCATTTCTACAATAAAAGTGGGTAGTTAGCTGTGTACATGACTTCTGATTGTTTTCAACACATCACATACTGATGTGCAGGCCATCTACACTGATGTTTCACACACTGATGCACACATATGCTATATCATTGTGAAAAGGTGTGTTGGGGCCATTGTGTATTAGGGCATAGGGACATGCCATTATTGTCATGTTTCTGTGTTTGGCTATGCACTGCACCTCTCCATCTGTGCATGACAGCTTGGCATTAAATTTGTGGGTTTTCCTTTCATACATTATCTCTTTGTGGATGTGCAGTTCGTCTTGGTCTACCTGCCTAGATCATGCTCCTTGTCAGTTGTGTGGCCAGACACATATTTAATGGCTAACCCACTTTACATCACAGCACTCACATGGACATTGTACAGTTGGTGGACATTGAGCACAGCAACACATCTCTTTGTCGGATCCAGATTAGAATCCCTCGAACACACATTTCTGACACTGACAGCTATACATGTGCAGACATTCCAAGCAGGTATGTTGGAACATCAGCCATGTGCCATTGCAATATTGCCATTCCAGTGATGATGCAGGAGACGTCATTGCATGCCGTCCAGCTCAATCACCACATTGATACCCCCAGATTGACAATGTGATCGTTGCCCAGTGTGGAGTTATTTTTTACTGCAAGATGTGTGAGTTGAGAGATTTCCGCTGCAATGTAACTGTTCATAGTTAGGTAACACGGTGTCTGTGATACACATGGCATGTGTACATTATGTTGAGATGTAGGTGTGCCACCTATTTCATGCACATGATCCATAGTCCTGTGACACATGTGAGACTGTCAATGTCACCCCTTGTGCACATGGCCAACAACTATACAGGAAACATAGGTTTACATGTACATTTGAGTGTTGCATCATATAACAGATATCATACAAGGCCAATGTTGGCCTATTATACATGTTTGGTTAACACCATCACTGCATTAGTTGGACGTGTATACTGCCCTTACATTGTGTAGGACACACACATGGCAACTTGGGGAATGTTCATCACTAGAACTCTGTACAGCTAATCTTCATCATAACATACTGCAAATGGTGCCGATGTGACACCAGAGTCGTACATTGTGTGTACAGGTAGATATTGCACCTCCTATATGCTACGTCCATTCCAGTGTCACAATATTTATGTTGTCCATATCAGGCACACTCACAGCTGATGCAGCGGGGCCCCATATTGTCAGGGGATGTGGCATAGAGTGGTGTCTCCACCAATGTGCTGCTGCATTCTTGCCCACGGAAGGTATCACAGATATCAACATAGATATTGCATTGTAACAAAGCTACATTCTTACACCACATGGCCAGGCCCAGTTGCATGTCAGCTCCTGTTTCCCATTGTAGTTTCTTTTGGTTGATGTGTTAAACTACTTTACCACATGCAGGTTCATGCTGGTGGCAGTACATCCCATCTGGGAGGGGTATCAGGGACATAGATGGCATAAGAGTTCTTTGGCACTGGTGATGACAGTAGAGGTGCAACAGATTGGACATGCACGTGCCTCCTTGTCTACACATCATCCAAAGCAGATATGTTCCTCTCCATACACATTCACATTTTTTGCTCTGTATGCATTTGCTGGATTGTGTGTCTTGTACTAACAGGCAGGTATGTGCTAGAGGACATTTCATAGATGATGTGTGTTGGGCCCTCATCATGCACCACATACTGTCTACATGCATGCACATGCGACTGAGGCATGCAGAGCATGGAGATGCTTTGGGGGGCCCTACTGAAAAATGCACACAATGCAGCTCCTAGACAGTGAATGTACAGGGTGGCCCAAAAAAAGTGAGAACATCTCGTAGCATATAAGTTATTTAAAAATTCAAAAAGACAGATGTAAACGATTGACAAATTTTAAAAAAAAAAGATGGCAACCAGAAATTGTCGAAATAAAGATGTTATATAGCTAAAAAAGGTAAATAAGTAAACTATTTAAGCTTTTAATTTATGAGATGTTCTCACTTTTTTGGGCCACCCTGTATAAGGGACATGTTGGACACACATTTGTCTCAGCTGCTGCATCTCCACACTGACCAATGTATACTGTGGCATAACGTTGATGAACATGGGCCATTTGAGCAGACATCCCTGAAAGGTGGCAGCAGTATGTGTGCAAATCTGCTGACAATTCACAGGGAGATACAAATATACATACATACATTCCATTTAGTGCAACACATTTGCATTGCAGTTGTTGTGGGGGGGTTAGCATAGTGGTCAAAGACTTCTGTTTGGGCACCCTAAGGAGCAAGTTCAATTCCCACCCGTTCATTTCCTTTTTTTTCTTGTGTTCTGCTAACCATACTATACAAAGGGCTGCAGCTTCATCACTGCACCAAACACCCTTCCTTCTCTTCAGTGTGCACAACACTGTGCACTCCATGCAGTCTATCCGTCACATATTATCAGATACATAAGGATCCTTTCTACATGCTGTCTGGAAGAGCAGTTGGCTTGGAGTGTTAGCATAGCTGTTTATGAACTGTGTTTGGATACCATAGAGTGCCAGTTCAATTCTCACATGTTCCTTCTTCATTGTGCTTTGGTGCACATACCATCCACACAACTGGTCCTTCAGACCAGACCTGAGCACCCTTGCATTTTAATTTATTTTATTCTATGCATGCTGTTTTCAAGGCAGACCATTTAATGGTGTGTGTGCATGAAGTTGGCTGTGGCTCACATACCACTTACGGACTACAATATCAGCTACCAAAGATCTATCACCTTACACCTTACACCTCCATTGTTCTTGTGGCACTATGTATTTATATCCTCCAGGGCGTCTTGTACTGTTGGGGCGCCTTAGATTGCAACCCCTGTAGATGCGCTGTTGCTTCCTGATGGCTGTCATGTTAACGCGCGGGAAGTCCAAGGCGCCCTATATCACATGTTACATGGCTAGGGTGCCCTGTACGGCATGTTAAATGGCCAGGGTGCCCTATACTGCATGTTAAATGGCCCATGGTTACCTTAACGCCGCACCGCCCACATCCTTATATGGCGTTGGTAACATTAGCACCGCACTTACCGCCGGTGACATTAGCACCGCTTAGCAAACATACCCCTTAGAAGAGAGAGAAAATCTGAAAGCCTTAGTACACTGGTTTGACCCCTGCTGTTCATATATTTTGAGAAGTACCATATACCCTGTTTTTTATTACTATTATTTACATTAAAATTGAATTTAATATAGTTTTATTTTCTTAACATTTCCATAATAGTAAACTAAACCACCAATGTTTTATACTCATGTGTGTGTAATTGTGTTTCTCTGCATGTGTGGATTTTTCTTCAATGAAAGTTTCTTTGATATATCAGCTCAGTAGAGGAATGTGCAGGGGCAGCAACATTACTATTTTTCCCTGCAAAATGAAAGCATTTTCCTTTGCTTATCCCCCATGTATATGGAATTTAACCTTCTCACACACTCCATCATCTTTAGTAAATTCATTCATTTGGATTTTAGATTTATTATTCACCTTTTCCAAGTCCATGCTCAAAGCAAGTTACATTCAAGTACATGAGTTTTTGCAGTGTCAAAGGGAGCTCACAATGTCAGTTGTACCTGAGGTAATGAAAGGTGAAATGATTTGTTCAAGGCCACAAAGGTTGTCAGTGAGAGAAACAGGATTTGAATCCTGGCTTCCCTAGTTTGTAACATGTGTCTCTAATCACTAGATTACTTCTCCACTCCATTCCTTTAATTATTGGCGTATTCAATATAATTTTTATAAAAGCTGTATGTAACACCTGTGCCAAGTGCCACATAGGATGTCCTAAGAACTGTGAATCCCTGTATTTGAGACTCTAGTGGTAGAGCCCAAGAGATATTGAGAGTATGGTCCAAAGGGATTATCCTTAGTTCAGAAAAACATGTTGGAGTTTGGTGGTACTGCAGTTTGTATAAGAGGATGCAGTAAATGAGGCTAAAACACTGATAATCCACAAAAAGAACAGCAAGAGAAAGACCAGTTAATCTCCTAGTGAAGCTCTGAGTTCTTGAAAGAAGTATGGAACCTCATCCTTGGGAGTATCCAGTCAAAGAGGAAACATGGGGAAGAGATTGCAAAACCTTTCAGCATGGTATGTCTGGAACGGTCAAAATTCAAGGGTAATAACTAGGGATATGGATTAATTTCAATATAAAATGAAAAACACAACAAAACAGCCTCATTTCATCTCTTTGTTTGATTTCATTTTGCCAATGGCCCAATCAATTCCCAAATAGTGCACGTTATTGCCAAATGGCAATAACACACTATGGGACATGTTTACTGAAGGATGCACCAGTAGAGCACTTTGAGCCACAAAACTATCACAGAAGCCCAGACTAAATTTAGGAGGCATGTGCATCTGTCCCCCTGCCTTTAGCTCATCACTAACACACCATACCGACAAGTGCACTTACCACCACCCCATGAAGTTGCATTAAGTGCACCCACACTAATGGCAAAATTCATGTTTAGCATGTGCCCAGAATTCCCATGTTAATTGTGATGCACGACAAAGGTTCCATCCCTAACCTACCCAGTCCTCACCTAATTGAGCACTATCCAGTTAGATTGGGATTTTTAGCAAAGTTTTCTGCTCATGGAACTGTCAAGAACCTCCAAGGTCATGGTGAGAAGAAGAAAATTAATCCAAAAAGACTTTGAAGGTTAGTGTGAACTGTTAGAAAAATACCACATACAACATCCAAAGAGCTTAAGGCTGACCTGCGCACTGAACAAATTAGGACTTTATGGGAAAAGTCCAAGAAGGACCCCACTGCTCAAAGATAGATATAAAAAGGCTTGCCTGATCTTTGCCCAAACCCACCTTGAGGTCTCAGGCAGCTCTCTTGTCTTCACCATTCTGAAAATGGAACAGGGAGTGAGTGTGGCCAATTTAAACATTAGAGCCATCATTCACTGGTTAATTCAAGTCACGTGAGTACTGACAGTTTGATTACAGGTGCCTCTAATTTTATTGCAATGGGAATATGGTTTTTTCGTTCAAACTGATTTGAATTATTATATAAGGGTGCCACACCAATGGCGCCCCCTCTTTTTCCTTCTTATGTGTATTATTCGAGGGTAATAAAAGATGTTCCCGTTGTGCATGTAAGCACCATTTATAAGCTTTTTGAATGATGTGCACCCTGGCTTGGCATTAATGGCATGGACACCTAGCATTTGGCTCAGTGATTGAGATTACCAGAGATTGCACCCACTTCAATGGAGCCAGGCACTATATAGCACCAAGTGGATATACAGTTGCGCCATTATCACTGCTTGGTTAGAGTGAGAGTGCCCTCTCAGTATGATATGCAGTGGCCACCTAGGACATGCAAGTGGCAGGCGGGCACTGCAGTCACAACCATTGACCCTACCACCGAAGCAGACTCATCCTGGCTATACTCGCAATCCTCTGCTCCTTGCCATGAACATTTTGGAACAGCTTAGGCAATGCAAAGCACAGTGAAGTGCAGAAAGCCACAGAACAATGGAGAGACATACACACACACACACACACACACACTCACATTGCCACACTGTGAAAAAGAGATGGTTGGAATTCCTGCCTGCCACATTGGTCTCCATATCAGCTTAAGCATTGTTAATGTGTGTTCATTGTGCAGGTGCTAGTAGTGTGCCCTGACATTAATGCACATTGTTAGCACCTGCTCAGTGTGCAGGTGCTATCAGCCTGCATCTCCATCAAGCTGTGGATAGTGGAGCCTGTCTGGGTGGCTGATGGGTATTTGTATCCTTGCTGGCAGATTCATTGGGGGTTGCACATGCTGGTGCTGTACCTGCACTGTAGGCTAAAGTTTAGCCACAGGGGTATGCAATACATGACCCACAGCTGGGACTTAAACCTGTGACCATCCACTCATACACACACTGATTGGGTATGTTGAGCCACAGTGCTGCCATATGGATAGAACAGTCCCTGGGATCTATTTCCCAACAGATAGATCTTGCCACATGTTGCAATGCAAATGGCACACAGAGTCAGGACATGACTCTGGTCTGCTGCAGGCTGCCAATATCCCCACACCATGCTGACATGCCTGCATACTGTCACTGATGGTTGTGTGCAGTCCCAGCCTGTCCAACATGCAGACTTGCTGTGTGCCTAAGGCACAAGGTCCAGATGGGGGGAGGGGCAGAGGCACACATAGACATCCACACAGTTCCCTCCCCCAACCATCTGCCTCTGCAGGGTCCCCTACCTGCCACCGATACATCTCAGAGGGATAAATGACAGGCACTGATGTGGTAGCTGCATCTTGCAGCTAACTGGAGAGCTACAACTGCAGGCACTATCGGCCACCTCTTCCACAGCTGGGTTCAGCAGCAGTGGGGGGAGGGGGGCCAGCCGGGATCTCTGCCTAGGGTGCCAGGTCCCCTGGACTGTGCCATGTGACACATCACCTTTCTGCAGCAGCAGCTTGTACGTTTGCTGCCACCATCACTGTGGGATCATGACAGGCATCACAGATAGTATTGCGGATGGAAGGATACCCCTATGAGGTGAGACTAAAAAGGTCAGGGCTTGTCAACCCCTGGAGAAGAGACGGCTGAGTGGAGATATGATATGGTCTATAAATTAATGAATGGATTGGAATGTGAAAACATAGATCAATTGTTTATGCCATCCAAATGTGGAAAGACTAGGGGACATGCAATGAGGCTACAGTATAGCCCATGTAAGACTAATAAGCGAAAATAATTTCCCATGCAACGCTTAACCAAACTCTGGAATTCATTACCAGAGGATGTAGTAAAAGCTGTTCATGTAGCTTGTTTTTTTTTTGTTGTTTTTTTTCAGTTTTAAACCTCTTTATTGAAGAAGATAAACAAAGAAATACAAGCAATAATACATCACAATATAATACAGAATTAAATTCCACGATTAAAGTAACCCTCAGCCCACAAAATGGAGTGCTAGGAAAGTAAAAAGTATCACAATCTCCTGAAACAGAGGAAGTCAATAACTAACAAAACCCCTTTAAACTAAGCAGGAACACAATAAATTACTTTACAACTGATCCCTGCAAAAAGGTCTCTAACTGAATCGAATCAAAAAAATATATACTTTTTACCTTGAAGAATTATCACACATTTACATGGATATTTCAGAACAAACAAAGCTCCCAACTCAAAAACACGAGGACGCAAAGCAAGAAAAGCCTTTCGTTTTAACTGTGTGCTACGACACACGTCAGGAAAAACCTGAATCATCTGACCAAAAAACTTCTCATGACGAAACTTAAAATAAGTACGCAAAACAAATTCCTTATCTTTTTCTAATAAGAAACTAACCAGTAGAGTGGCCCGAGTAGGAATTTCCTCTATAGATGTCTCCAAGAACTGAGAGAGGTCCAAACTCGGGGCAGTAAACTGATCCATTTCCTCATGAACCTCACCATCTGGCTCTAAATCTAACAGACGTTTTTCCCGAACCCCAACTGGTAAGTAATACAATTTAGATAAGGATATAGTTTCAGGCTCAGGAATTTTTAATACGTCCTTCAAGTATTTCGTAAATAATATACTAGGAGACAGATAGTGAGTTCGGGGGAAATTTAACAAACGTAAATTTTTCATACGTAATGCATTTTCAAGTATTTCATCACGACGATGAAGTAAGAGAGAGTCCTGGACAGATGACGCCAAAACACTTTGAAATGAAATAATTAAACCATCAGTTTTAACTTTAAAAGACTCTAGATTCCTCAGCCTATCTTGATGATCAGTTAGAACAGTCACCGTCTCTTGAGTAAATTTCGATAACTTAGTCAAGGATAAATTGAGAGACAGTTCAGTCCGAGAGACAATCTGCCAAATATCTTGCAAGGATACGGCCATTGGTGGGTCAGGAGTTTCAGAAGGTAGGGAAAAATCAAAGGAAGACGGTAACGGAACAGTAACAGAATTTACCTTTAAGAAGGTCTCAGGAAGTTCAACAAGTTTGGATGAAGACTCATCCCCACCAAGGTGGGGAACGGCTAAATCCAGGGAAGGAGGCTCCTGACTGGGTGGGGTTACAACCCTATGCAGTATTGGAGACATGCCAACAGAAACAGAATTCGCTGAAAGGGAAGACTCAGAAGAAATTCCAACTGCCGGGGTGGACACCATGGATTTGAAATGAGTATCCATGGGACCAACCACTTTAGCTTTGCTTTACCTGTTCATCTACTTCCTGTGTGCAGAGGAGTCGCTGCTCCGTTCCAGTAGTCGCTGTGGGACACGTGAGCTGAGCGGGCTATTTAAATCTAGCCCCCACTGCGAATACCTCGAGTGCTTTGCTTTACCTGTTTATCTACTTCCTGTGTGCAGAGGAGTCGCTGCTCCGTTCCAGTAGTCGCTGTGGGACACGTGAGCTGAGCGGGCTATTTAAATCTAGCCCCCACCGCGGGACGTGCACTGCAGGCGCGTGCCCGAGGGTGTGTGCTCCGAAGGGGCGTGTCTAAAGGGGCAGGTCCTGCCCCTTTGGCGCCCCTTCGGAGCACGTAGGAGTACATACCTTGGATTTGGTCTTGTTGGTTCTTGTCAGTGGAATTAGCTTTATGGGGAAACGTAAGAAGAAACCATGTAGCTGGTTTTAAAAAAGATTTGGACAGGATCCTGGAGGACCAGTCCATACCATTATTCAAGGGGACCTGGAAATGCACTGCTTGTCCCAATACAGGCATTGTAGAACCTGTGCGTCTTTTGGTGAAACTGCTAGGTTACCTGTGACTCAGACTGGCCACTGTTGAACATAGGATACTGGCCTTGATGGACCTTGGTTTGACCCAGTATGACATATCTTATGATGTTATGTTCCTATATGCCGCCTGTGCACCAGCAAACACCACTGCATGGCTCACGTGCATCCTCCGGTGCCCAATTTGCACCGTCAACATAGTGCATAGTAATCATACATGGGCACCATGCTGTTGCTGCTAATGGAGCACTACTATCACTTTCTGAGACTCCCCTGTCAGTGCATCACATTGCAGATGTTTAAATATGCTATCTCTACTAGCAAACATCCTTTCCTTGATGTTTCACATGGCGGTAAGGTTACAGGTGTTAAGGGTTTCTAGGGGGTGTTTGCGCAACAGGCGTTAAAGGTACACACATTGTTAATGCCCACTGTCCACCCCATTGACACCCACTCTCCATCTCCTTTTCCCTTTATGCCACAGGAACCTTTACGCTTGGAAACTGCATTTTTGTGGTGTTAAGAGGCCATGTTGGTCGTTAAGTAATACTGTATGCTATTTATGATTTGCGTGTGTGAAAACATCTATTCACATGTGCAAATCAGATCCACGTCCTAAAAGTCATTTTAGAAAGGCCTAAATTTGAAGATGTCTGCCCCATTTACAGCCAAGTCACATGGGAGCATGGTGGAGGCATGTCAAGAGTGGTCCAAAAAAAGATCTACATGCATCCCCAATTTCACAATGGTGTCATACGTATAAACCCGCCGGCTAACACATCCATATATAGATTGCTCCTCAGTATGAATAACAAACAGCACAAACCCCGTCAACCATCTAAACTTAGCAACATACTAGCTGTTCTGTATATTTCACTAGTAACCGGGTCTCAGAAAAAACTATTAATGCGGTTAATACAGTGTCTCCTGATTCTATTTTTAGTACAGGCCATTTTAAGTGTGGACAATGTAACATTTGTGACATCACATTGGAGCTTACGGAATTTTGTCATCATGAAGTCACTTATGTTTTTCGGCACCATACAACGTGCAATTCCACGAATGTGGTTTATGTTATAATATGCCCCTGCGGGTTACTCTATGTGGGTAAAACTGTCCGCACATTCAGGATACGCATGAGGGAGCACAATAGCCGTATTAAATGTCGCATACTGGAAGCACCTTTAGTTCAGCATTGCTTAAAAGAAAGTCATATTTTTGAGCAATTACGCTGTTTTGTCATCGATCACGTGATGACACCTATGCGAGGTAAAACTCTTGATGAAACGTTGCTCTGGAAAGAACAAAAATGGATCTTCACGTTAAGCTCAGTATCTCCATCAGGTCTGAATATACGATTGGATTTGTCACTTTGTTTATGACAGATTGTTTCTTTGATGCTTATGGCTTGTACTGCATAGGTATCTATATATATTTTTTCCATTGGACAATGACAATCAGTTCAAGTCACATGATTATCTCTTTAAAAATGGCGATTAGGGTCAATCCCGCATGCGCGGCGTTTTTGTGCACTGAAGCTTGAGAGAAACATATTCAGAATATGTGCACTTATTACGCTGGTCCTGCGGTTAATAAAGGTTTGGTTTTACCTATGTTTTTTAAGATTGAGATGTTGCAACTGGCTTCATGATATTAATTTCACGTTTTTATTTTCTAGCCGGTAATGACAATTCCCTGAGGAAACGTCTATAGTGAAACGCTTGGGCAGCCTGGATGGAGGCGTTGGAATTGCCTTATTTTTGATCACCTGGCTAAAGTTTAAAAACAGCTAAGTTGGATTTTTTCTTCTTTGATAATTTATATCATCATTAAGAACATCTGGTTATCGGACTTTTTCATAATAAATCATCAAAAATTTGTTCCAAAAAAATACATAAATTTAAAGGGTCATTGATGTAAAAAACAGGCACTGTTAAGAGGCTTTGTGCCCGAGATTACGTGCTTTTAGTTTTTTCTGAGACCCGGTTACTAGTGAAATATACAGAACAGCTAGTATGTTGCTAAGTTTAGATGGTTGACGGGGTTTGTGCTGTTTGTTTTCTATACCCGTTCTACAAATTTCAGACTAATAGTTTGTTGTTTACCTCAGTATGAATAGATATTGCAAAAGTGCTCATTTAAGCCAGCTCTCAACAATACAGATAAGGGAATACCCTTTTAATTCCCCAATACATTTCTCCCTCTCAAAAAAGTATAGCGGGTAAATATTGAGGGCTCTTTCTCTACTGCCACGCCACTACATATTTCCCTTTGCAAACTGGCCAACCCACACATGTATATAGTGACATATCCACATGCAGGTTTCGAAATATCAGCACTGATATGGTTTTGGTGCCAGGTCCTCCCACGCCTATATTTCACATGTGCATGTTTCTGAAATCACCCAACTCCAAGTACGTATCCGGACCTTTATCCTGCACATCCCTATTTTCTGGGGCAGGGACACATTGTTTTTAATATACATTTACATATGTGTACTTTTCAACTACCACCTATATAATTTCAGATGTTTTGACTTCTATGCCCCAGGAGGCATCTAAATGTGCCTTATTGTGTCCAAGGGTTATGTTTACTAAGGAGTGTTAAGGGAGAAAAGGTGCTGTTAATGGGTGTTATTGGCACCCGTGAATGGTTAATGCTGCGGAAAGTGCCAATAATGCTGGATTAATGTGTGGAAGCTGGGCCCATAACGTTAAGGTGAAAGGAAGTGGAGAGTGGGTGTTAATGGGGTTGAGACTGGGCAGGGATAGTGTGTAATGCTGACTTGTGTTACCGTGCGTTAGAGCTCCCGGCACTGGGAACCCTAATGCCATCTGAAAGCTCATGGTAAGAGCCATTTCTGAGGGGAAGAGACTATTTTAAAGTATGCCATGTGCTCCACCCATCATAATTCTCAATTTAGTGATAGTAGCACTCTATTGACAGCAACAGCATTGTACCCTATTAATAAAGGGCACTATGTTGTTGGTGCCAAATTGGCAAAGGAGGTATCATGTCAGTGATTCAGTAGGGCTAGTTGGTCCACTAGGCTGACAAGGCTGCTGCCTAAGGTGTACATCTGTGCGATCTGCAGTCAAAAAGAAGTACTGCCAACCCCACTGCCACCATGCTGCCATATCAGCATTATATGAGGGTGGGTTGGCGGTCACAGCAGCTACAGCCTGCTTCAGATGAAATCTGTGTGCCAGGTGCAACGCTGAAGTTGCCACTGTCAGTGGGATAGCAAGCATGTCAGTAGCAGGTACAGTGGTCCTGAGGTCTAAGGCAGCAGCATGCATGCCTACATCCCCCGGTGGAAGGGGGCATTAGTGGTATGGTGTGACTAGCTACATGTGCACAACTTCAATAAGGCCGCCTGCAGCACTGCAGCGGTGGCTGTGCCACAATGGCAGGGAGGGATCATCCGGCATGCTGTCCATCATGATCAATGGACCCTGGCACCTGGCTAGTTTTCGAGTGGATGGGTTGGTCCTGATATCAGGATGCCCCCCACCTGCACATATTGAGTGGATATGTGCATATGGGGGGGGGGGAAATATGGCACTGAAGCAGGAATACTATGCAATATGATAAAAGCCCATGTCAGAGGAAAAATGACCTCCCTGCCCCTTCACCTGCCAAATGATGACCATAATCTTTGCATGAACCATTGACATTTCTATAAGCAAGTACTTAGTGAGTTACAACTATCTGAGTCATCTGTGAATCTTACTTAGTGATTGTGATCTGCAAAATATGAGATTAGTCTATGACTGGCCCACATGCACACACCAGGAAATGGATATGTTTGTCATTCTGCTAGGACACCCATGGTCTGGAATCTGTGAGTTCATCTATCATAGCTTGCTCCTTTGACTGGACACAACCCATATGTAGGACATCAATGTCAGTTGACCAGCAGCATAGCAAGGCAGTACCACATACAGACCTAACAAGATGTTCCTCTTCCACACCTGCCAAACATACCTTGCCAGACAAGTAAGGCACAGAGTCTTCAGAGATCTAAGCAGACATAGGCATACCCCAACTCATAGGCTCATGCATCCTGACAATGACCACATTTATACCCACAGATTGAAGAACCCATGTGGCTCCAAATATGTGGCCAATGTGTGTATATGAGAGAAGGGTCATGGGTTCAAGACCAGCCTCTGGACCAGAAATGATAAGTTTAGGTGTGTTAACTTTATCCTACATTTCCAGAACTGAATCAGCAGGTGCATCCTTCAACACTTCATGTAGCATGAGTCCACACATTCAGCTGCCACACTGAGAAGTAGTACCACCTTGAATGGATGCAGAGCATGCTAATAGCACTGGCACACTGAGCAGGTGTTGACAATGGTGGAGCATCAGAAGAGGCCTAAGGGACACATAAGAATGCCAACCTGCACCATATACAGCAACCCCACAAACTGTGTTTATTTAATTTATTATTTATTTAACCAGTTATGTTATACCATTTTTCTACCAGTCAAAACAGTGCACAATCAACATGGTGCAAAAGGTGGGGTAACAGAGGCAGTGTAGGCAAGTTACATTATAGCATCAACATAGCAACATTAACAGTTTAAAAAGCGAGACACTTACAGTGATGGGGAAGGAGGGGTGATATGTGCTGGATGGGGATTATCCTGTTGTGGGTCCATTGTCTGATCTGTGCCAAAGTGTTCAAGAAAGAGGAATGTCTTTAGATTCCTTCTCATAACTTTAAAGAAAAGACTTCAACAAATCTAAACATATTGCAACATTTTAAACAGCCCGCGAGTGAGAGCCTTAGAATCAACTCACTGATAAATCAAATCAGGAGCATGAATAACATCAACGGTTCTCACTCGCTATACACCAACCATCCAACTACACGATATTATAAACATGAACAATTTTTCATTAACACATCATTTAACAGCTTCACAGCATCAAATTGTTAAATTGTCACCACTATCTCAAATCGTGAGTAAGATGGAATTGAGTATCCCCGACGCCCTTTCAAGACATCTTATGTTAGCGTTTCGCTACCGCTGTTTCAAGGGGATCCAACTCTAAAAAATAAAAATAAAAATAGCTTAAGATAATGCCACAACCCATGAAAAAATCCTTAAGCACGCTGTTCCAAGATCCTAGCCACTTACCAAAAGTTGCTTCGAATACCAACAACCGTTTCAAAGGCGGTTCCTCGTCTCTCATCAGAGCTGAACTTACAGACCGCCATTCACACCCTACATCAGTGCTGGTATTGAGACAGCGTATACTTCCGGACATGTGATATATACCCGGAACTCTCCCACAGCTGTCACAATCAGCTTTGAAACTACCCAACCAGATACAACAACTGAAATCATTCATTAAACTAGATAAAAAGAAAGAGAAACCTCTTCCACAATCACCTTATCCATCTAGTATAATTATTGTTAATACAAACACGAACTCACTATTCGAAAAAACAGATCAGGAACAGACTCCCCATTCAATACAAGAATTTAACCCATTAGGAGATACTGTTTTTAAACGAAAAATCCACCACTGTTCCCTATATAGGAGAAACCGATCACGGGACATACCCAGCGAACCCTTCCGAATATGTTGAATTACAAAGCATTGAAAATCATTAAAGTTATGCTGAAAAGTTAAGCAATGTTCAACCATTGGTGCTTCCTTACGCTGACAATGAAGCTTACTTTTATGTTCAAGTAACCGGATATGTAAGCACCGAATTGTCTTCCCTATATAGAGAAGTCTACATGGACAAACAATTTCGTAAACAACAAAATCTGAACTACATGAAGTGTTGTCCCGCAATTGAATTGACTGACCATTGTATACAAAACTGTCTGTTTCCCACATCACCTTACAACAAGAACACTCTCCACATTTTCGATGTCCATAGCTATCTAAGGGAATATCAGACGAAAACCGTAAAGAGGAAGGGCTCAGAATATCCTTTAAATTTGGGTTGCGTTGCCACACACAACGCAATTGTTTAGACTCCAACCCCGGAACTATACTCAAAACATGCCTATATTTCTGTAAAATTGAATGAATCTGTCTACTATAAGGGGAGTAGTGAGAAATCAGATTCACTTGGTCACTGTCTGTCAACACCTTAGGTCTAGGAACTAACAACCAAGACCTATCGTTATAAAGTGCACGTTTATAGGCACGATTTACTACCTTTAAAGGGTAACCCCGATTTAAAAAATCCTGTTTAAGACGCACCGCATTAACTTTATAATCCTCAACTGAGGAACAGTTACGCCTAAAACGTATAAATTGAGAAAATGGTAACCCTTTCAGCAAACCTTTAGGATGTATGCTAGAAAAATGTAAATACGTATTCCTATCAGTAACTTTACGAAAAACAGTTGTACCCCAAGAGTCTGATTGCCGAAAAACTTTAACATCCAAAAACACGATTTCCTGAGCACTATAACTCATTGTAAATTGAATATGGGAATCCAACGTATTTAACCAGGTATGAAAATCCACCAACAGATTAGACGGGCCATCCCACAGCAAAAAAATATCGTCTATGTAACGCCGCCAAACCAATATATGAGACCAAAACGTGGAAGACTGTAACCATCTTTGTTCGTAAAAACCCATAAAGAGGTTAGCAACGGAGGGGGCAAACGACGCCCCCATGGCAATACCACCTATCTGTTGAAACAACTCACCGTTAAATGCAAAATAGTTACGACCAAGAGCCAGATTTGCACATGCCATTAAAAATACTAGCATGTCCTCATCAACATCACCTCATTGTAATAGACCTTCTCGAATAGCATCTGGCGCCTCCTCCTGTGGGATACTCGTATATAGCGCTACAACATCGAATGTTACCAAAAGTACAGAATCTTTCTTCGCCAAGTCCGAAACCTCAGCTATAATCTGTAAAAAGTGCATCGTATCACGAAGATATGAGGGAATAGTAATTAATAGCGGACGCAAAAACAAATCTATAAACTGTGACAACGGCTCCAAGACCGACCCTCGTGTAGAAACGATGGGTCGTCCAGGAGGCTTAACCAAGCTCTTATGTATTTTAGGTAACAAATACAATTGTGGAACTGAAGGAGAAACAGTATTCAAGAATTGCTGTTCTTTTTTAGAAATAATACGTGACTGATAAGCTTGCCTAGTCAAAACTTTAATCTGATTTTGCAACTCCTGTGTTGGATCTATGGATAATCTAATGTAATTTGTCTCATCAGATAACTGACGGTGGGCTTCCCGTAAATAATCAGTACGATTTAACACCACAATTGCGCCCCCTTTATCTGCACGTTTCAAAACTATCTCAGTGTTATTTCTTAACTCATTCATAGCCACATATTCCGCCCGTGTAAAGGCATTACGGGCAGAAAATTTCTTCTGAGCTTCCATTGCCTCAATATCATGTAGCACTAGCTGCTTAAATACAGTTATGTTAGGATGCACAGGGCCTGGAGGAAGCCAGGAGGACCTGAATGAAAGAGGAACACGCCCATATATACCCCCATTTTGAGAATTTGAAGAAACCACATCCTCCCTATGTCCCACATCATTATCAGCTGCATCAAAAAAAATTTTAAGAATCAGCTTCCTAATAAACTTCTCAAAATCGATACGAAACTGGAAAGAGTCATAACAGGATCGTGGAACAAAAGAAAACCCTTTACATAAAACATATTTATGTGCTGTAGTCAAGACAAAAGAAGACAAGTTAACAATTGCAGAATCTGACATAAGATCTATTTGTCCTTCGATTTGTCCTTCTTCTTCTCTCGTTTTTGCCTGCCATCTTCCAAAAAATTACCACGTGCAGCTTGCACTTGAGAATCGGACGAATCATCCGATGACCATTCTGAAGACCCTTTATTCCGACTTCTGCGCTCCCGTCTCCGATTCACATTATGCCAAGGATAAACATATCCAATGGTATAATCATCGTGATCTCGTTTTAGTTTTTTCAATTTAACTTTCATAACCTCTGCATGCAATTGTGTGTCTTGCTTCTCGATGTCTTTAATCCGTTGCTGGAAAACCTCCGACACTTCCATACTCTGAAGACTTTCAGTCATTGATGTAATATCCTTCCGAACTTGTTCCAGTTGTTGTCCCAATTGCTCAATCGTAAGTATCATGAGGTCGAGAGAGCATTTATTAAGGATCTTGTCCCACTTTTCCAAAAACACAGGATCTGAGGCAAACAGTCTTGGCTCTTTGTAAAGACGTAATCCTCTAGGAATCTGTTTGCGTTTAACATACTCTATTAGTGAAGAGCGATGCAAATCTGATCTAGTAGCCCTTTTATGTAATGCTGTGAGTGAGCGCCAACTATTATCATTCAAAGAAGACGTTAAATCTTGGTCAGCAAAAGGAGTTTTTTCTTTCATTAATTTAGCAACATGTGCTTCTGAGAAACTCAGAGTGTCCTCCCATTGTACATGGCTATCCATTGTGAAAAACAAAAACTATAAAGCCTATATCGAAGCCTACAAATGATACCTCATAACTTTAAAGAAAAGACTTCAACAAATCTAAACATATTGCAACATTTTAAACAGCCTGCGAGTGAGAGCCTCAGAATCAACTCACTGATAAATCAAATCAGGAGCATGAATAACATCAACGGTTCTCAGGCGTAACTGTTCCTCAGTTGAGGATTATAAAGTTAATGCGGTGCGTCTTAAACAGGATTTTTTAGATCGGGGTTACCCTTTAAAGGTAGTAAATCGCACCTATAAACGTGCACTTTATAACGATAGGTCTTGGTTGTTAGTTCCTAGACCTAAGGTGTTGACAGACAGTGACCAAGTGAATCTGATTTCTCGCTACTCCCCTTATAGTAGACAGATTCATTCAATTTTACAGAAATATAGGCATGTTTTGAGTATAGTTCCGGGGTTGGAGTCTAAACAATTGCGTTGTGTGTGGTAACGCAACCCAAATTTAAAGGATATTCTGAGCCCTTCCTCTTTACAGTTTTCGTCTGATATTCCCTTAGATAGCTATGGACATTGAAAATGTGGAGAGTGTTCTTGTTGTAAGGTGATGTGGGAAACAGACAGTTTTGTATACAATGGTCAGTCAATTCAATTGCGGGACAACACTTCATGTAGTTCAGATTTTGTTGTTTACGGAATTTTTTGTCCATGTAGACTTCTCTATATAGGGAAGACAATTCAGTGCTTATGTATCCGGTTACTTGAACATAAAAGTAAGCTTCATTGTCAGCGTAAGGAAGCACCAATGGTTGAACATTGCTTAACTTTTCAGCATAACTTTAATGATTTTCAATGCTTTGTAATTCAACATATTCGGAAGGGTTCGCTGGGTATGTCCCGTGATCGGTTTCTCCTATATAGGGAACAGTGGTGGATTTTTCGTTTAAAAACAGTATCTCCTAATGGGTTAAATTCTTGTATTGAATGGGGAGTCTGTTCCTGATCTGTTTTTTCGAATAGTGAGTTCGTGTTTGTATTAACAATAATTATACTAGATGGATAAGGTGATTGTGGAAGAGGTTTCTCTTTCTTTTTATCTAGTTTAATGAATGATTTCAGTTGTTGTATCTGGTTGGGTAGTTTCAAAGCTGATTGTGACAGCTGTGGGAGAGTTCTGGGTATATATCACATGTCCGGAAGTATACGCTGTCTCGATACCAGCACTGATGTAGGGTGTGAATGGCGGTCTGTAAGTTCAGCTCTGATGAGAGATGAGGAACCGCCTTTGAAATGGTTGTTGGTATTCGAAGCAACTTTTGGTAAGTGGCTAGGATCTTGGAACAGCGTGCTTAAGGATTTTATCATGGGTTGTGGCATTATCTTAAGCTATTTTTATTTTTATTTTTTAGAGTCGGATCCCCTTGAAACAGCGGTAGCGAAACGCTAACATAAGATGTCTTGAAAGGGCGTCGGGGATACTCAATTCCATCTTACTCACGATTTGAGATAGTGGTGACAATTTAACAATTTGATGCTGTGAAGCTGTTAAATGATGTGTTAATGAAAAATTGTTCATGTTTATAATATCGTGTAGTTGGATGGTTGGTGTATAGCGAGTGAGAACCGTTGATGTTATTCATGCTCCTGATTTGATTCATCAGTGAGTTGATTCTGAGGCTCTCACTCGCGGGCTGTTTAAAATGTTGCAATATGTTTAGATTTGTTGAAGTCTTTTCTTTAAAGTTATGAGGTATCATTTGTAGGCTTCGATATAGGCTTTATAGTTTTTGTTTTTCACTTTAGATTCTTTCTGACAACCTGATGAGATTGGATGCACCGTAGAGATGAGGGTAAGGAGTTCCAGAGGGAAGGTGCGTTTAGCATGAATGCTCTTTTGCAAGTATGTTGGATGCTCTTGCAGATCTGTGACAGCAGGTTGAGTAGGTTCTGGCTGCTGTGTCGATGTGACAGCAGGTTGAGTAAGTTCTGGCTGCTGTGTCGATGTGGTCTGTTGGTCTTGGGGCTACAGAAAAGATTTTGAAGGTGAGCAGAGGTGAGGTGGTGGTGGGCCTTGTGTATAATAGTGAGAGTTATGTGTTTGATTCGAGAAGCAATTGGCAGCCAGTAGAGAGTTTTTAGTATGGGTGTGATGTTGGTGTATCTGAAGGCTCCAAATCTGGTGCATGCGATGGTGTTTTGGGCTAGTTGGAGAAGGTGGATGGTGGTTTGGGGGATCCTCAGGTATATCAACTTGCAGTAGTCAAAGATGGGTGTGATGGAGGCTTGCCATACTGAGCGGAAGTGTTCAGAGGACAGGAGAGAACATAGGTTCCATAGGGATCTGAGTTTAAACAGATTTGGTGATGTTCCAGATGTAGGTCTTAAAGTCCAGTTGCTGATCCAGGGTGATGCCTAGATATCTGACCTGGGTTTGACTTGAAGGTTAAAGTTGTTGAAACTGATAGATGAGGGGGGTGTATAGGTGGAGTCCTTTGTGATGTGCAGAATATCCATCTTACCAAAGTTGACAGCCAAATTATGGAGCTGGAGCCAGCTAACTCTTTCTTTGAAGTAGATGATGAGCTTAGAGTAGTTGGGGACAGTTATGGAAAAAGGGGTGAAGATCATTATGTCTTCAGCGTATATTTGATAGTTGAAACCTGTGGCTGTGATGTTGTAATGCATTCCCAGTTACACCATCTTCAAGGCCCATCCCTACAACATTCCTGTACACTTACCTCTGAACATGACACTGTTGTGAAACTCCCAAATCGTCTGCTGGTTTAACTGGAGTGATCAGGGAGGGACAAGTGTGTGTTGCAATCCTCACCTCTGACTGACCCTCCACACCTCAGGACACAGCCATTTGCACAGGTGAGAGTCCTGATTAATGCCAACTGCCAAAACAGCTGTATCCAGGGCAACACTGCCAGCCCCCTTGGTGCAGCTACAGCCTATAGGGAACTAGGCTCAAGTGGAGGGCTGGGCTCTGTGAATGTCCAATTCATTCACTTATTTGGTGACACTGGAAGTATTCTGTGATTCACCTGCATGCATGTTGCTCTTGTCCCATGCTGCAGTTTCAGAGTGCAATCCAGGGGGCTCTTTGCTCCATGCAGTATATACATATACAGGCAGGTCCATATCAGGCAAATTTGCACACAATAAACACCATCTCAACACTGTCTACTGATGAGTGGCCAAAGCATTCAGCAGTATATTACCTATTACGTCAAATAAACGTCCAAATACACCTGTGTGTCTGATTGTGACAGTGGGACATTGACCTCTGAATGGTGCATGCACAATTCCAGCTGCCAAAATGTGGCACAGGATGTCATGTTGGTCTCTGCATCACCTGCCACCATATGGGAAGGCTGTGCCTGGAGATGAATGTTGGGGTGGGGGGAAAAGTACCATACATGTTTAGAATGTGCCCTTCATAGGTGGCATTGCTGGCTAAAGCCTATGTTCACAAAGCCAGAGGTTATGCGGCCCTACTCATGTCTGCATGTGTTACATCAGAGGCCCTGCATAAAAACCTCACTGGCTTCCCATGGGCACTGAGTGTGACAGTCACAAGGATGTTGTTAGAGTACAAAGAGACATGGAATGGTGGTGTATGTGTTGCCAGCCTCTTGTCCAACCTGCCATGCTTCCACACACTCTTGGGGAGGGGCAAAGTGTCTATAGCATGGGAGAGTGCATGTGCTGCTCTGGCCAGTTTTACAGTGTCTATGGCTAGGAACATGATAGCACATCGGAGTAGAAGCTTGGCACTATGTTCAATGCTCACTGCCAAAAGCTGTGTAGGGGGACACCATATTTGTGCATCTGACAGACATAGGCCACTGTGAGCCAGCATGCACCCACAGTCTGTCTCTGGCCCACTTTATACTGTACCTCGCATTGCATAATCTTTCCCTAAGTTCAAAATAAAAGGGTACATAATGAGGAGCAGAGGATTCTGGGTATTTCCTAAAACAGAGTGGTTTGCACAGGATGTATATGCATCAGACATAAGGTCAATGGCTGAGTCATCTTAGCATGGGTCTGCCATGGGCATGGTCTGGGTGCACACATCTGCTCATGCTGAGAGGCCACTCTCACTCTAACCGAGCTGTGACCGTGTCACGGCTATGTATCCACATGGTGCTATCTAGGTTCAAGTAGCCGTGATATGAATGTTGTTTATTTGATGGTAGTCTAGTTATCAGACAGGCTGTTAGATGTCCATGCTGTTTGTACAAAGCCAATGTGTTCGTGATAGTTATGTGCACATGTGGTGTGTGATGACTAGCAGACTGGAAGGAGATGGTATGTAAGTGGCTGATAGATCCCAGTATTGTTCAACATATACAGCCTGCCTGTGATTGATCTAGTTGGTTGAAATTCCCAGAAAGTGAGGCTAGCAGCTGCTCCTGGGTTGTTAGTAACCTATGGTCATTGTAGGCCCTTTGGCTTGGTGTCATCACCCTCCCTAGACAATACTCACTTCATTCAGGTCTCTAGGAAACAACTGCTGTAATCTTAGGAACTGACATAAGATGTTATAACAGGAGTAGGACACAAGGCCCAGATAAGACAGTCTACTCCGGCATGCCACAATTGTACAGAATACCAAGTGACTAGCATCACACACTGCAGACAATACCTGTAGGCACACTGGCAGTAATATAGATCTGTTCCAGGTCCTAGAGAGTCTATCAATTGCAGGGCTTACTCTGGGGACCAGGCAATGTGTGCCCTTCCTCACATTCAGGATGACTGCTGAAAAAGGTAATTTGCACATATTGCAGCTGTTATGTGCAGGAAGCACACAAAGTCCCTGCATATTATAGAGCTGATGTGATGGGTCACTGCATTCTCCATATGAGCATCAGTTGCATATATCAGCTCAGACTGTGTGGTGCATCAAGAGTAATGGAGGGGCTACCTGATACCAGCACCCAGAGCCCCAATGGCGGCCATAGTGGTGACTGTGATCACTGGAGCATTGTCCAGTACCTGCTTGTCGTCTATGATGGTACGAGATGTATGCATGGCCCCCCAAGGAAGGCAGGATGGTCTTTGATGGACCGCAGTGGTCACAAATGTGGTTTCAGTTAGGTGTATGTGCAGATGTACCTATTTTGCAGTGCACACAAATCTAATGTCGGTCTATCTTTAGCAGAGCAGTAACTTTGTCAATCTTAACTATCGCTCTATATTTTAACTCGAAAGTACAATGGATTATGTATAAAGGATACATTGTACTTTTGAGTTAAAATACAGACCTATTTTGCAGTGGACAGCAGGTCACAAGGGACTGCATGCCCTGCACATGTGCTTCCTCAGGAGTTAGTGTGACTGTTATTTGGCACAGTGCAGGGACAGACATCTTGACCTCATATGTGGCTTGGCCTTTGGATAAGACATGTTTTCTGCAGTTGCGTCTTCATTATGCAGTTACAGCACCAAGTGTCCAGTGCAATATGTACTGCGTGTGCATTACTGTAGGCAGATCCTAGGTGTGGTGAACCACTGTCTCAGAATGTGCCAGCCACGTTGTTTCATGTCCTGGATTTCAGCCACTGCAGGCAGGGACCTGCAGTCTCTGATTCTAGACATTGCTGTTCAGAAAAGTGTGGAGGTATAGTCTAATGATTAGAGCACTGGCTCAGTTAACAGCAGACCGAGGTTTGAATCCCACTTGTACTCTTTGTAGCTGTGGGAAATTCACTTCAATATACAGTCCAAGGTCTGCATTGACTGGAGAACACACTGTCTTATACTTTTTTATGTGTTATGATAGCACATTGGGTTGACTAACATGCACATTGCATTCATGCCCATCTGACAGCATGACTTTATTGGCTGTGCTGTAGCCCATTGCAAAGGGTTGAACATGTTCACCCTGCAGATATATCACACATGAGCTGTACATGATTGCAATATTTCATCATAACTGTGACTAAACATCTTTGGCTCCATCACATTTATGCAGTACATGCAGGCACATCCCACTCCTGGGATGGCCACCTGCAGGGATCATCACACATCCTTACTTGTTATATGCACATGTGTCAGGAAGATTGTATGGTGGTTAGAAAAGCTGAGACAGCTGTCACATCCAAATAGCTGGTATTGGAACTTCCCCATGGCACAGCTACTATTTTTTACACATACTACAACGGCATTTGTGCAGTCACATCAGGTATATTGGGACTGCAAGACCATATCGCACTCTCATCTACCACAATCCATCCTTCAGCCATCCATCGGCATATGCCCATTATGTACAGTCATGTATTCTCCTGCCAGCTTCTACACCATGACCCACACAGGAACATTTTAAACATTCAGATGTATTACTCACACCTCTCCTGTGAATGATCTGCACGTCACCACTCCTAATCAGTCATCTTTTGATGCCCATATCTTGGCAATGCTGGCTCCGCCAGGAGACATTTCTTCCCAATCCAATAACACACACTGACATTATAGCAGATTACGTGGGCACCCCTCACTAATACAGTACAGATACCTCTCACATGCTCATCCCACTTACTGACTAACACGTAGAATATATGGTTTATGGTTTAGGCATTTGATATACCGACCTTTACTTACGCATCAGAGCGGTTTACATGTATATACTAACAGGTACTTTTTATTCCCTTGTCCCCTAAGGGCTCACAATCTAAGTGTACCTGAGGCAATGGAGGGTTAAGTGGCTTGCCTAGGATTCCAACATTGCAGTAAAAAAGGAGGTGATCAGACTCTCAGTATGGAATCCCATATCAAAAACACAGTAAAAAAGATACATTATAAACTTAAACTACTAAAACAGCTCTGTCCACTGCTCCACCTACATGACTTTATATAGGTATATTCGCTAACACCATACTTCAGGGCATTTCAAAACAGAATCTCAGAAGGCTTCAGTTAGCACAAAATGTGGCAGACAGAACAATCTTGAATGTCAGCACCCTTGAACATATTACTCCCATTCTATCTGAACAACACTGGCTACCAATTCATAGCCGCATAAGCTACAAAATACTTCTATCAACTTTCAAAATAATCAATAAAAATAGCTCCATCGTTTCTTACCACCCTAATCACTTAGGAAACATCCAATCGAAAACAAAGGAGCAAAAACAAACACAAACACGTAATCCCAACAAATTTCAGAAAATCCAAAAAATTAACAAGCAACAAAGCTTTTTCCTACTTTGCCCCTATCCTCTGGAATGACCTACTCGAATACCTCAGAGAACTGAATGACCTTAGGACATTCCGCAAAAAACTAAAAACACACCTTTTACTTTACACTATGGTTCACAACCAAATACTGGCACACAAGCAGACAACACATCACACACACACATCAGTGCAAATAGAGTAGCAAATATCTCATAGCAACATTATCGTTCCGTCTAGCTCAGGGGTCTCAAACTCAAATTGCTTTGAGGGCCAAATGAGGACTTGTAGAGTAACCCGGGGGCCGCACAAGACGCAGGCCTCATTTGCATAAGGGCATCATTTGCATAAGGGCATCATTTGCATAAATATTTGCATAATGTTACCATACACTAACTTTTAGTAAACATGCCTCTTAATGAGTGTATGGATAAAGAAAGACTAAAAGATTTCTACATTACTATAAACCAGTGCCAACCGCCAGGCACATTAGGAACTACTAGAAACACTGCCCATTTAGAACCCATAGCAAACCTGCTGTGTCCTAACAGCACTACCAGGACTCACAAAGCACCATACCCTAACTATCAAAAGGCAACACTGCAAATATTAAATCAACACATTTCAGAGAATAACAATACATGACCTACTCGGGAAAGAGAACAAGTGGCAATGTCAAATAGGAATTACATAAACAGAATACCTCAGCTCAGTTACACATGCAGAACATACACCATCACCAAACAAGGAATCACAATTTAGAAACAGGAAGACAATTAAACTGGGAACCCCAAAAGCCAAACTTAGAATGTACAACACTGTAGAAATAAAACTATACATTGATTTCCTCTTGTATTAAATAAAGTGCAGACGTTAAAGATGCACATTTCCAAGAGCTGACATATTTCAGTTAATAAATTCAAAATAAAGAGATATTTTTCTACCTTTTGTGCATTTTTTTTTCAGTTGCAATTGTTCCAGTCACTTTCTTCTGGTTTCTTTGTGTCTTCTGCTAACTCTCCATCGTCTGCTGTCCATTTCTCCTTTCTTCTTTCCTAGTTTTTTTTCCATTCTCTCTACATCTGCTTTAACATACTAATCATTCTCCTTTTGCTCTTTCCTCATTCCTATTTCATCCACTCAAATTTTACCCCTCCATCCTCAATCCCCACTTACTCTCCCAATACCCGGCCAATTGTAGATTTTTCTTCCCTCCCACACAAAATATATTTCCCCTCTCCATTTCACTCTCCCAGCCCCATCCCATTCTAATCGTCCCCCAACATCAACTCCCTTCTAGCTCCTGCCCAACCCAGCATCCGCTCCCTTCTAGTCCCCGCATCATCAGCCCATTTCCAGTCCTAGCTCCCTCCCCTCACAGCCCATTTCCTTTCCAAGCCCCCCTCCCCATCAGCCCATTTCCATTCCAAGCCCCCTTCCACTCAGCCCATTACCATTCCAAGACCCTGTCCCCATCAGCTATTTGCAGTTCAAGCTCCCCCTTCTACTCGGCCCATTTCCAGTCATAGCACCCCCCCCCAGTCCATTACCAGTTCTAGCCCCCCCCCAGCCCATTATCGGTCCTAAGCCCCCCAACAGCCCACTTCCAGGCCTAACCCTTCCATCGCCCCATCTTCATTCTTAGCCCCCCCATAACCCCATTTTCAGTCTTAGGCCCCCAGTCAGACCACCTCCAGTCCTAACCCCCATCTGTCCATTACCAGTCCTAACCCCCATCACCCCATTTTCAGTACTACCCCCCCCAGCCCACATCAAGTCCTGCTCCCCCCCATCAAGTCCTGCTCCCCCCCCACAAGTCCTGCTCCCCCCCATCAAGTCTTGCTCCCCCCCCACATCAAGTCCTGCTCCCCCCACATCAAGTCCTGCTCCCCCCCCAGCCACACATCAAGTCCTGCTCCCCCCCATCAAGTCCTGCTCCCCCCCCATCCAGTCCTGATCTCCCCACCCATCAATTCCTGCTCTCCCCCCCCCATCAAGTCCTGCTCTCCCCCATCAAGTCTTGCTCCCCCCCCACATCAAGTCCTGCTCCCCCCACATCAAGTCCTGCTCCCCCCCCCCAGCCACACATCAAGTCCTGCTCCCCCCCCATCAAGTCCTGCTCCCCCCCCCATCAAGTCCTGCTCTCTCCTCCCCCCCCCCGGGAACGGTAAACTTTAAAAAAAACCCGGCTTCTGCTGCTGCGGCCGCCGCTGCCGTGGCCGGCAATAGCAGCAATATCGCTAGTCCCGCGGGCGCCCCCCCCCCCGGCAGATCCCTTCCTGCTTGCCTGCCAGTTCTCCGCTTTGGCTTTCAGAGCCGCGAAGGGAGAGCTTCTCCCTCGTGACTCTGTTAAGCCCGCTGGGGCAGATGGGAAATTTCCCATCTGCCCCGGCGAGCTTAACAGAGTCGCGAGGGAGAAGTTCTCCCTTCGCGGCTCTGAAAGCCGAAGCGGAGAACTGGCAGCATTGGCAGGCAAGCAGGAAGGGATCTGCCGGGTGGGGGGGAGCCCGCGGGACTTGCGATATTGCTGCTATTGCCGGCCACGGCAGCGGCGGCAGCAGCAGCAGAAGCCGGTTTTTTTTTTTCCCCCCTATGCATCGCGGGCCGCACAAGGGTCTCTCGCGGGCCGCGTGTTTGAGACCCCTGGTCTAGCTAGTGCAACCCATAACATCTCCTACATGCTCTACTACTGTATATAGTTTACCCTGTTATATGTTCCATGTAACTGAATAAGTACTTGTCTTATTTGTACTATTCATACTCGTACCTTTGTTTTTTGTAAACTGTGCTTGATCCTTTGGAAAGTGTGGCATAAGGAATCCAGGCTTGGATCTCTCCCTGCTTTTTCGATATTGCTGCCCAGATGCCTCACTGCCATCTGCAATTGAATATGGCCAAAACTGAACTCCTTATCTTTCCCCCTAAACATCCCCCTTATTCCTCCCTTCTCTATTTTGTGAACAACATTACAATCCCCCCCCCCCCCCCCGTTTCCTCAGCTCGCAACCTTGGGGTCATCTTTGATTCTACTCTCTTTCTCCAGGAACAAGCCGGAACTCAGTCCTCACATATGGGTGACATTGGGCCCGACGGAGCCCACGGGGAAGTATCTTCCCAGCCTTCAATGAAAGCCTTTGGGAAATGCCACCATGCATATGTGGTTCCCTTCCTATCCAAAGGTGCCATCTTTCTCATATGGATCTGACATGTCCATCAGCTCTTACCTTTCCTTCCATCCATCACCTAAAATATGCCTTTCACAAGGGCTCCCTTATCCTGCGTTAAGGTGACTGCCATTTGTGGGCGTTAAGGTTGTCAGACGGTTGCCTGGGTGAGAATCTTCACACTCTTGGCAAGTGCATATTTCTATATGATTTGCAAGGTATTGTGGGCAATGTAGTTCATTCACACCAGACACAGCTGCTGACAATAATTTAGTTGTGCTCTTGGGTAAAGCCAATAAGATATTTATTTATGGGGTTATTTCTCCCAACACAGATATGCTTGGTAGCACATAAATTAGGTAACTTGCTTTCAGTGTTAACTTGGAAAAACAAAGTCAAAATCAGGAAAACAACAAATGAAAAGCCATAAAGCAAGAAACAAACTGTTCTTAACCTCTGATTACTTCCCACATAGATACAGAAGTGATTCTCTCCTAGCTCACAAGCAATTAGGTAAAGCTTAATTGCTAGCAGTTACCAGCTGAAACCCCTTAGCTGGCTTGCCTTCCACTGTGTGGGTCAAATCCTGCTTCAGGAGCTTTTCTGAGTAGATTAAAGAACAAATTTGTATTTCTTTATGATGGTTGCTGTACTTTATAACAGAAAGTTACCAACGGAGTTTAGATAGAGAGCAGTCCATATAAACCAGATCCTTATCTGCTATTATTCCCCCTTGTTCAACAAGCATGGGTTCAATATCATGGATTGGCACAGATGAATCTCTCAATGGAGCATTTTCAGGAGAATACTTGTTTCCCTGCTGTCTTTCAAGGTTATAGCTAGGGCATAGATCAGTGTTCATACCTGAGCTTCCATTGCTGCTAGAGTTCCTCTCTATATAGCCTGGCTAGTATGTAGTCCAGTTCTTATGTCCAGCCTTCCAATCCAGATCCCTGGACACTGGATCTCTCTTCACATACCTTCTGGCACAGGTCTTAGGGTCCCTTCCACGTGCAGCCGTCTCCCTCACAGGTAGCCTCTGGTGATTCCTAGCTCTGCAGCACCATTCCTCTGGCTTTCCCCAGTCCAATGGTGTATGCTGGCCCTTGGAATACCTCCCAGTATACGTACTGCTTTGGACTCTTCTAGACCTCTCAAAGGCTTTTCTCTTCCTTCTTCCAAAGGGTCTCTTTCCCTCTCTGTCCGTCCGGTTTGGCTTCTGCTTCTGATGATCCTTCAGATGAAACTGATGATCAAACTCAAGCTGATTCTCAGGATACTGAGGGCAATTCTCTGGATATCCAAGGTGATCATGAAGATGGTCATCTGTAGAATAAACTCTACTCTTATTCTGCCTAGATGAGTGCTCCTCCCTAACACAGCACAGCTGGGCTGAATCAGGCCTTGCCATTTGAGATGAGTGTTCCATCCTAGCACAGCGCAGCTGTGCTGAATCAAGCCCTGCCCTTTGCAATGAGTGCTTGGGGATTACCTCATAGCCCTTTTGATTGAACACACGTTTTCTCACTTCAGCTCCTCTCATGGCTGTTGGAAACCTGGTGCATTCTGGGACTGGTAGTCTTTTATGGCAAAATTCTGTTCTCATTTCTACCAGCACTGATAGGTTGCTTGTTCAGAGACACTTCACCTTTTCTATAGCCCCTTCCTGAGCTATGATAAGCTTCCTTATCACAAGGTGCATGCTTGGCACCTTAATGCCCAGTGCCCTGTTAGTGCCCGATAAGTAGAGCCAAGCGCCCTTACCACCAGAACACTTACTCCCTGCCCCGGCCTTTACCGCATGATAACACTCTTAACCACTGCCATTAACACTTGCTTATCGGTGCGCCCTTACCACTCTTTAGTAAATATACCCCAAAGCTTCTTTTTTTATGAATTTCTGCAGTAAAACAATTACTAGCAAAGTACAATAATAAGCTGTTTACAGCACTTCAGAAAAATTCTTTTGCTGCTGCTAAAGCAGAATCTAGTTGGGCCAGTTAATATTAAATGCTTTTCCTCTCTTTTCTCTAGACAATGTTCATTGTTATTATGATGGAATCTCTCTATTTGCTCTGCACTGTTATTACTATATTGTATTCACTTCACTGCATTTTATTTACAGGTATGTAATCACATTAGAAATAGACTTGAATGAAGGTCACCAGAATACCAAGTATTACAATTACGGTTTCTCAGCAACAGTTTAATTTTAAAATGTTTCTAAACTGCAAATAACAATGGGCGTAATAATTCTGACGGGCCTTTCATAAGGGTCAAAGGCTAATGGAAGATAAAAAAAACACTGCAGGAACTGGAATCTTCAGCCTGTCTTATGGTTTTGGCATGAGACAAGTGAAAGCACAAGATATTCTTAACAGGATTCATAACTATTTCTTATTCAGTAGTTCTTGTAATTTACATGGATTTGGAGGTTTGCGATCAGTTAGCTATTCCCCCAGACATATACACTTCTAGAATTTTATATTGCACATAGATACCATGTAGTTATTTTTCCTAAAGAAGTGAATGGATGTGCAGCAGAGGTTTATTAAAATTTAAGAATTTATGACTAGTGGCAGATCATTTACTGTCTCAGTATCATCTGTCTAGAATGACCTTGTAGAGCTTTAATGAATATCTTTCTCTTCAACTCCCAGTTCTAATCCATTGGATATTTTATGTCTGCACTTTTATATTATGTCATATAGTAACATAGTAACATATTAAATGACGGCAGATAAAGACCAGCATGGTCCATCGAGTCTGCCCAGCAATACGGCAAGAGTAGGTGCAACTGTCGCTCTGTGCAGGCCACCCCTCCCCATGTCTTTGCTTAGGGGTGGACCCACCACTCCATGTAGGACACCCCTATTTGTTGAGAAGTTAGATGGTTCAGTTTATTTTGTTTTTATCCTGTTGCTGTAAAGGGCTCCGCTGTGCTTGTCCCATGCTGTTTTGAATTCTGTCACCGTGTTTGCCCCCACCACTTCCATCGGGAGAGCATTCCAAGCATCCACTACGCTTTCAGTGAAAAAATATTTCCTGACATTGCCTTTCAATTTTCCACCTTGCAGCTTCATGTTATGCCCTCTAGTTTTGCAGCTTCCCCATCTTTGGAAGAGGTTTGTTTGTTCATCGTTCCTCTTTAAGTATTAAAAGGTCTGAATCATATCTCCCCTGTCCCTCCTCTCCTCCAAAGTGTACATATTTAGGTCTTCAAGTCTCTTCTCATAAGGTTTCTTACGTATGCTCCAAATCATTTTGGTCGCCTTTCTCTGAACAGTTTCCAGTCTTTTTACATCTTTTGCAAGATATGGTCTCCAAAACTGAACACAGTATTCCAAGTGAGGCCTCACCAGCGACCTGTACAGTGGCATAAGTACCTCTTCTTTTCTGCTGGTAATCCCTCTTTGTATGCAGCCCAACATCCTCCTGGCTTTTGCCACCACCTTGTCGCACTGTTTTGCCACCTTGAGATCATCAGAGATAATCACACCAAGGTCTTTCTCCTGAACCATGCAAACCAACTCTCACCCCCTATTGCGTACATTTCCCTTGGATTGTGCTACCTAAGTGCATGACACTGCACTTTTTTGCATTAAATCATAATTGCCAAGCATTAGACCATTCTTCCAGATTTTGTAGATCTTTCCTCATGTTATCCACTCCCTCGGGGGAGTCCACTCTGTTGCAAATTTTTGTGTCATCTGCAAAAAGACAGACTTTTCCATTCAGACCTTCAGCAATATCACTCACAAATACATTGAACAGTGCCGTGCCCAGGACCAAACCCTGGAGCACCCCACCAATCACCTTCCTTTCATCCGAGTGAGCTCCATGTACCATCACCTTCTGTTGTCTGTCAGTCAACCAATTTCTAATCCAGTTTACCATCTTGGGACCCATCCCCAAGCTAGTGAGTTTATTGACAAGCCTCCTATGAGGAACAGTATCAAAGGCTTTGCTGAAATCCAGGTAGATGACATCCATCGCATGCCCCTGATCTAGTTCCTTGGTCACCCAATCAAAGAACTCAATCAGATTTGTTTGGCAAGACCGTCCTTCAGTAAAACCATGTTGCCGCGGATCTTGCAACCTGTTGGTTTTGAGAAAGTTCACTATTCGCTCTTTCAGGAGCGCCTCCATTACTTTTCCCGCCACCGAGGTAAGGCTCACGGGTCTGTAGTTTGACACTTCTTCCCTGTCACCACTTTTGTGTAGAGGTACGACATCAACTATTCTCCAGTCCTGAGGAACCTCTTCTGTTTCCAAGGATCTGTTGAATACATCATTTAATGGCCCTGCAAGAACCTCTCTGAACTCTTTCAGTATCCTGGGATGTATCCCATCTGGTCCCATGGTTTTGTCCACTTTCAGTTTAGCAAGTTGTTCCAACACCTCATCTTCTGTGAATGGTGTGGTATCTACTTCATTCCCATTTTTATATTTTGTAGTCACAGCTGGTCTATTTCCAGGATTTTCTTTAGTAAAAACAGAGCAGAAGTATTTTTTTAGCAATTTTGCTTTTTCTATATCACTTTCCATGAGTCCTTTCCCAGCACTTCTGAATCCTGCAAGTCCAACTCTAATCTTCTTCCTTTCCCGAATATACCTGAAGAAAGTTTTGTCGCCACCCTTAACATCTTTAGCCATCTTTTCCTCTGCCTTTGATTTTGCTATCCTTATTTTTCTTTTTGACTCTTTGAGTTTGATCCTGTATTCGTTTCTGTGTTCTTCTGTTTGCAAGCTTTTGAATTTTGCGAAAGCTGTGTTTTTTGCCTTTATTTGAGTAGCCACTTCTTTGGAAAACCAAATAGGTTTCCTTCTCCTCTTGTTTTTATTTACTTTTCTTACATATTTATCTGTAGCCCCTTTTATTGCCACCTTTAGTTTAGCCCATTCCAATTCCACTCCCCTTATCTCCTTCCACCCTGTCATCTCCTCCTTTAGGTACTCGGCCATTTTATTGAAGTCAGTGTTTTTGAAGTTTAGGACTTTGAGCTTGCTATGTTTGGCCTGTACCTTGGCTTTTATCTCAAACCACACCGTGTGATGATCGCGGTTGTTCACAGGGGCACTCACACAGACATTCGACATGCTATCACTGTTGGTGAGCACTACATCCAGCGTTGAGCTTTGCCTGGTTGGTTCCATGAACATTTGTCTAAGTAATGCATCTTGGAGAGCATCTACAATTTTTTTGCTTCTTTCCAGATGTGCAGAAGGAGTAATCCAATCCACATCAGGTAGATTAAAGTCACCCAATATGATTGCTTCCCCCTTTGTGGCCATCTTGGCAATATCTATAATCAATTCATTATCTCTCTCTTCAATTTGAGTCAGAGGTCTGTAGACTAAAGCAGTATGGATGACAGTATCATCTCCTCTTTCCAACGCAATTCAGAGCGCTTCTTCTCTTCCCCATGCCCCCTGCATTTCAGTAGCTTTATTATTGCTTTTCACATACAAGGCTACTTCTCCTCCTTTTCCATTTTCTCTGTCTCTTCTGAATAGATTATAGCCAGCTATGGCTATATCCCAATTATGAGATTCATTAAACCATGTTTCTGTAATGACCACAATTATCTCAATAGTAATTATCTCAATAGTAATACCATATTGTTTACACGTATAAATAGGCATTGTTTTCCCTTGATTCAATTGAAAGGGCCATAAAATCTCCTCTTGCCATAGACTTCATTGGTTTCCACATGGCTGGTATGTCTTACAGACAGTGGCGTAGCGTGAGTTGTCAGCACCCGGGGCAAGGCAAGTAATTTGCGCCCCCTAACCCGTGGATTTTAGCCGCCGGGGAGCTTCTTTGCGCGGGGGAGCCGACCGTGATCCTACCCCGGGAGGGAGCGATCGTCAGCACTGACCTCGCTGAGCCGGAGTCCAGGGAAACGAACAGCACAGCAGCAAGAACCCGACAAGCATGGTTAAACGCCCAACAGCAGGGAAGAGGAGGAGATCCGGAACCAGAAACTCGCGATGCCGCCCTGCAGCTCCGCCTTCTCGAGCGCACAGGGCGATCCGACCCCAACCCCAGCTTTACATTGAGATCGAGGGGCGACGATGCGATAAACAGTCCCCCTCCCACCCCGCCCCAGCAGCTTGTGTGAAATAGCTACCTAGAGGGGGTCAATCGCATCGCCTGCGCTTTGTTGCCGAGGGTTTGCCAAGAACAATGCGACTCCCAGGACTGCGGGCTCGAGGGCTATAGCGCAAACCTCTTTGCTGTGCCACCACCAGATGGCGTACGCGCCAACATGTATCATAGGGACCTGCCTTTCCCCCTCATCGGCAACAGAGAGCTGCGAGTGCGAGCGCCCCCCCCCCATGTTGCGCCCGGTGCGGCCGGCCCCCCCTGCACCCCCCACGCTACGCCTCTGCTTACAGAGACTGGCTAAGTGAAAGATCTGGTAAGACACAATCTTCCCTCTCTTCTGTATCCTCTTCTCCTTACCCCCATCCACTCACACTCCTCTCCCACCTTTGTGCTAATTTCCTCTATCAGTGGCGACCTCTCTTCTGCCTCTCCCCACTAGCTGACAGGAAGAACAGAAGAGAGCAATGTCTCCTATCTCATGATACTCAGAACAAGACTCACAATTTTAACTGTATGACATTCTGTAAAGAGATCCATAATGCCCTATGAAGGTTCAGCTAAGCAGTATGGGAAAATAATGCAAGTTGACTTACCACTTTTGGCCAGCCAGCACAGAGACCTAGCCAGGAGTGAGCTTACCCCTCCCCCAACTTTGGAGTCAGGCCAACTTAGACAGTTGCAACAGTACAAGCCAAGGAGAGGAAAACTGGAGGCAGTATCAACATCTACATTGCCTAGTGCCCACCTGTGTTAGCACTTCAGACCCAACCATAAAATCAACCCTGGCTATGCCAATGGCTGACAGTGGGGCGGGGGGAAGAAATCAGATTTGGAAGGCTTTTGGCACATAGGTATATGCACACAGCTGCACCTCCCTTAGAGCAGTTGTGACTTGGAAACTTTTGGCTAGCCCTTTAATAAAAATACATCAGCACATATATTGTCTTTATAAAGTGATGGAAAACATGCACCTATATGCTTTCGCAACCTGAGTTGCCAGTTATAAAACTACCTTCCTAGTATGTAGATCTTTCTCATGCATTCATTGTGGATATTCTGAAACCCGGTTTGGCGGGGTGGGGGGGGGGGGGGAATTCCACGGCTGCCTTTAGAAAGACTGAATTTGACTGACTTGGCATTGGTTGGAAGGGAAAAATAAGGCATATTCTTTGATTTATAAGCTGTTATTCCAATTAATTGGATAAAATGGAATGGTTTTTTCACAGAAAAGGTTAATTAGGGATTTTAATCAAGTAATAAATCCTGACTTATCAATAAATTAATTGTAGCTCCTTTGCAGAAAAATGACAAATACAAAATGTATCAATTAAATTAGGGGACTTTATATTAGTTTAAACATCATCTTACCTTTAGCAATACAACAGTGCTAAGAGGTATTTTTACTAAACAGCGGTAAGGGAACATGTGTGCCATTAACGCAGGCTATCAGCACACTTGCTCCCTTAACACCAAAAAAATGCTGTTTTAAGGTGCAGTAAAGGCTCCGGCAATGTTAAGGATGCAGGGGGCAGAGAGTGGGCATGACTGGGGCAGGGAGTGGGCATTTGCAGTGTGTTCTCCCATACTGCCGATTGCACAATGGCCTGAAAAGCTCTAATTCTGGGAACCCGATTACTGATTAGAACCTCACGGAAAAGGTGTTTGTAGAGGGGAGAGAGATTATATAAGTGTCAGTAATGTGATGCACTCACAAGGGAGCCCAAGTAAGTGACAGTAGTGCTCCATAAGCAGCAACAGCATAGTGCTCATGTAGGAAAGGGCACCATGCTGATGGTGCAAATGGGGCACAAGGGGTGGCACAGTGGTCATGCAGTGGGGGGTGCTGGTGGACATGGCAGACTAGGCAGCTGCCCAGGTGGCACAGAGGGGTATAAGAACATAAGTTCAGAATATATGACATACTGTGTCAGACCAAGGTTCTTCAAGCCCACTATCCTCTGTCCAATAGTGGCCAATCAGGGGCACAGGTACCTAGGTGGGTCCCAAAAGGACACCCATGGTCAAAGAGGCTTGTATTTAGCCAAGCAGCTGATCCTCAGTGTCCCCCGAATAAACGTATAATGACCTTTCCTCCAGGACCATGACCGAAGCCCAGCTATAAGAGGAACTGTCACGACAAACATTGCCACTGTGTGCCAGTGTTTGCCAATGCATTGAATGACAAATTGTATGCCCAAATGTGTCTGAAATGCATTACACTGTAACAGCAGTGACTTTCCCCTATTCCCCCCATATTGTGATGGCGTTAACAAATGTGAACCTTTCCACGCCATTCAGTACTGTATAGTCCCCTATCATATCTCCCCCAGCCATCTCACCAACAGGTTGAGGAGGCTTAACCTTTGTAAGCTCCTCACATAGGGGAATCCTTCCATCTGCAGCACCATCTGTGATGGTGTGAAACGGTGATGTGCCACATGGGACAGTCCAAGGGACATGGCACCCTTGAAAGAGATGCCAGCACCCTCCCCCCAGTGCCACTGAACCCAGCTATGGAGGAAGAGGCAAATAGCACCTGCAGCTGTAGCCCTCCAGGTAGCTGGAATATGCAGGTGCCCAGGGAAATACCACAGCAGTGGCTGCCATCCTCCCCCAAGATGTATCGGTAGCAGGTGTGATGAGGCCCCTGCATGAGTATCTGGTGGGGGAGCTGCATGGCTGTCCATGTGTGCCCCTGCCCCCTCATCTGACCCTTGTGCCCAAAGCGCACACCAAACCCGCATGTTTAACAGGCTAGGACTGCGACCACCACCACTGAAAGTGTGTGGGCATATCTGCCTGGTGGAGTGTTGGTGGTGGCGTGGGAAGTGACACCACCCTGCAGCAGACAAAAGCCTTGTCCTGGTTGTGTGTGCCATGTACATTGCAGCATGTGCCAAAGGCCAGCCAAAGGGAAGCATGTCAGCAACAGGATCTATTAGCCCCATAAAGCAGCACTGTGGTGCAACACACACAGTTGGTGTGTATATGTGCAGAGGGTCACAGCTTCAGGTATCCAACTGGGGTTACTGTGGACAAGATTTAGCTGACAGTTTGAGTACACTCCAGCTTGTGCAACCCTCAAGGAAATGACCAGCAAGGGTGGAAGCACCCATCAGCAGCATTGAGACCCACTATCCACAGCTGATTGCAGGCTAATAGCACATGGTAACGAGGTGAGGGCAAGGCACGGTTGCAGGCTAATAGCACATGGTAACGAGGTGAGGGCAAGGCACGGTAATAGCACCTGCAAACAGCACACATTATCAATCCTTGAGCTGACAGTGAGAAAGGAGTATTAAGCAGGAATGCCAACCAACTCCACTTTTGCACAGTATGCCAATGAGAGTGTATGCGTGTGTGTATGTATGGTTTTCCTTTGACCTGTGGCTTTCTGTACTGCATTTTGGCTCACATTGTCCAAGGTTTTCCCAGCCTGTTTGGAAAATGTGAAAAAGGTGAGGCAGAGGATTGTGGGTATCGCCTAAAACAGCACAGATTGGCCTGGGTGCGTCTACCACAATGGTAGGTCACTGGCTGAGATGCCATTGTGCCCGTCTGCCACGTGCATTGCCTGGGTGGCCACTGTATGTCATGCTGAGATGGCACTCTCACTATGACCAAAAAATGACCATGGCACGACTATGTATCCAACTAGAGCTGTTGTAATGGTTGGCTCTGGTGATGTGTTCTCTTTCTGGGGATACCAATCACTAAGCAAATGACTGGGTGTTAATACTGAGTATTCTAAGGCTACTGCATGCACAATGCCCATGCTATGTGTACTGACCAGCAGACTGACTGTGGTTGGTTTGTGTTTGGCTGACACAGCCCAATGCAGGACAGTCTTTCTGCCTGTGCTGTAGTCAATTGATACTCTTCAATGATTGGGACAGCAGTAGTTCATGGCCTACTTACTGGGGTCCTGCAGTGTCTGGCCATGGCAGTAACATAATTGACAATGACCACTAATCTGCACTGTTATCAGAGTGTTAGTGTCCAACATGGGCAGAACACAGGGCCAAGCTGTTAAGGGTGCCTACAGCATGCAAGCAACAAAAAGAAAAGCATAACACACTGCAGACAATACTTGCCACACACTAGCAGTGGCATGGTCCGCAGACACAATTTCTGACAGTGCAGGTTCAGTAGACCAGGTGCTGGGCACCCCTCCACACCCTCAGGGTGACAGCTGAAATCGCTGTGCAGCATGGCTTGCTATTGTTATGTGCATGTAGCACACACAGCCAGTGCATCTTACTGAGATAATATGCTGGATCAGTGCATTTTCCATTGGTTCTTCAGCTGTAAACTGCTGTTTGCATGTGCAGTGCCTCATGGGTAGTGGACGGCCCATCCTATAACGGCATAGACAGCAAACAGTTTTATCAGAGATCTGAAGGCTCTATATATCCATGTAGAGATGGAGCCTACTGGTTGGTGCAATGTCTCCATGGTCAAAGGTCCAGGGTTTGTTTCTCACTTGTTCATTTTGTACCTGGGTGTGCTTGCCCACCTCACACAGTCCTGGCTCTGCTGTGACCTGCAGACAATCATTCTTCTCCATTTCTATGCATTATGGCCGCACGTTGGGTCCCCAACATGTATTCCCCATCATGGATATCTGTGAGCATGGCTTTAGTGGCTCTGTTGCGGTGCATTGCAGTGGATCAGTGATGTATATGCAGCAACTGTCTGGGTCAACTGGTATGAATGTGTTTTCTGTTTTGCCATCATTATGACCTCCCAGCTTTACATAAAGAGGATCTATCTCGAATATTCAGGCACCTAATACTCGTTGCATAGCCATCCCCTGCATTGATCTGCAAAAATTACTTGTTCCTTTCTATCATGCCACTCTGTCGGGTGTATTTTCTTACAGTTGCACAGGCTGAGGCACCAGTCCCACCTGCACAAATGATGTTACATATAGCCATGGCATTGCTACTTCTGGTTCACTCACACCAAATGCTTTTGGCCTGTATGATCTTGTGCATCCACCCACCACACACATTGAAAACTCTCTGCTTGTAAAATCCATGGCACAGCCTTGCACCCACCATTTGACCATCAGAGAGATTCATGGTGGGGCAGCTTACTGGCAGTAAGCTGCCCCACCATGCCCATCAGGGGTCATTTGCAGCAGTTAGCCATATCATGCACACCTCTACTCCACATGTGTGACTACTCCACATGCACACTCATGGACAATCCTCCCTTTGCTACCCACATCAGGAACATGATGCCTCTACCCACTGTCCTAGCCTATGGCATGCCACACACTGACAGTACATCTGGATACATGTCCACACCTCACAGACACTATAATGTAGCTTACGACATGGTGTATGCTTTCAAAATCATCTAGGACTGCATGCCTGTCACAGTGCCCCCTGCTGCTGCATCCCCTCTGCTGTCTCCACTGCTGCCACCACCCACCCATGACACAGCTAACACCCACACTGACCATCATCACTTGGCAGTCGCCTATCTCGCCTAGTGAACACCATAGGCCTGATGTATGTTCAAACATGTTCATCACACATACTGCCACATTGCCAGGCATCAGGTGAGTCAACTCCATCAGCTGCCAATTGTGCTTGCATCCATACCTTCATCAATAACTTCCCTGCCCCACTTTCAGCGTTTCAGTGGCTTTCCTGCATTAAGGTGCATGCCAGACACCTTCCCACAGTATGTCCCGTTACCACACTGTAAGTGTCCACTATCACCCCTTAACACAGCATGTGCTGTTATCACATTGTAAGTGTCCACTACCACCCCTTAATGCCAGACCATTTCTAACATGCCCAGCACACTGCCTCCTTATCACTGCCGTTAACGCACAGAAAAGACTGCTCCCTTATCACTGCCATTAACGCACGGAAAAGACTGCTCCCTTATCACTGCCATTAACGCACGGAAAAGACTGCTCCCTTACCACTGTTTAGCAAACATACTCCTAAGAAGCAGACAGCAATCCAGCAGGGAGATGAAGGCTATCATATATTTTGCACCAAGCGCAACATGTATAATTATCATCTAGTTGGTGAGAGATTGTATGAATGTACTCAGAGCAAAACATTCCCAGCTGTCAGAGAATGAGTCAGATCTCTGAAGGGTAGAATGGCAGACTTGAAGGAAGCCAACAGAGAGGTATATATAGGTCCAGTGCTACCACTAGATGAACTAGGCAGATCTCTGAGTCTGCACATTGCTGCTGCTGCTGCCCCTCTCCATAGCCTGCAGTGGCAGCAATGGCCCCCAAACCATGATGCAACATTTACTAAATACACTCCAGCACTGCACAGTGGTTTCTTTCTCTTCCTAGGTGTTATTTCTGCCCCGCTCCAACATCACTTCTAGACATATCGAGGCTGGCAGAAGCAGTCAAAGAAATCTATCCTTGCCCAAGTTATGCAAATTCCATGAGTCATGATATCACTGCAGGGTTGGAAGACACAATTCTGCACAAGTCCAAGAGAACCATTTTGTGTGTGACTTTGAGAGGGTGAAAAGGGATGCTAGTGCTAGGACTTAGGACTTAGAAAAAAAAAAAAACCTTGCAGGGAGTAGAATGCCTCCATTTTAAGCAGAGGTGTGCTGCTGTCTCAGTATCAGTTTTTTGAACTTTCAGTTTTAGAGGATTTTGCTGGACGCCAGCTCTTGGAGAGAGAGTCTCTCTAGGGTTAGAAAGGATCAGAAACATGAGAGATATTCTAGGTAAGGTGTGATTACAGTTTGCCAGGGCTTAGAGGCACATAAATGAGGAGTTGTGAAGGTAGGGCTAAATGGCCAATTTTCCCAATGGAGAAAGGTGAATAGTGGAGTACCTCAGGGATCTGTGCTGGGTCTGCTGCTTTTTAACATATTCATAAATGATCTGGAAATGGGAATAATGAGTGACATTATCAAATTTGCAGATGACACAAAACTGAAGTTGTTAAAACCCATGAAGATTGTGGAAAATTGCAAGAGGATCTTGATAAATAGGAAGACTGGGCATCCAAAAAGCAGATGAAATTTAATGTGGACATGTGCAAAGTTATGCACCTAGGAAAGAACAACCCAAACTATGGTTACACGATACAAGGTTCCATATTAGGAACCACCACCCAGGAAAAAGATTTAGGCATCATCATGGATAACATGTTAAAACCCTCGGCCCAGTGTGCAGCAGCAGCAAAGAGAGCAAATAGAATGCTAGGTATCATAAGGAAAGGAATGGATAATAAAACCAAGGATATTATAATGCCTCTGTATCATTCCATGGTGCGACTGCACCTTGAATATTGTGTGCAATTCTGGTTGCAGTATATTAAGAAGGATATAGCAGAATTTGAAAAGGTACAGAGAAGAGCCAGCAAAATGGTAAAGGGGATGGAAGGATACCCCTATGAAGAGAGGATAAAAAGGTTAGCGCTCTTCAACCTGGAAAAGAGACAGCTGAGGGTAGATGTGATAGAGGTTGTGAGAGTCAGAGGAGCAGGAGTTAACACAGTAACAAAAAATGCTGGAATTGTACTGAGGTGCATACGTGAAGCTTTCAGAGATATATGACATCAAATGGAAAAAATATGAAAACACACTTATCAGTAAATGGTGGACCTTGAGAGAGGGTTGAAAGGCAATCATGAGAGATAAACATGCCAGCTTAGCATGAAGAAGAACATATGGCCCCCAATATAGTTGTCAGAGCAAGCGGAGTTAAAGAGATATATTTCTTGGGAACTGAGGGGTGGGAGAGAACCAAACAAGAGAACCAGGTAAAGAACTGAGTGAGGGGGGGGAGGGGGGTAGAGGTCAGATAACATTATAAATCTGACAAGGCCCAGATTGATAATTGCAGACATGGGCCTCACAAAGAAGGTCAACGGAGAGAGATATAGACATGAGTTGAATAACATGGCAAATCACACAAGTGGTGGCCCTAGACAGCTGGAACAAGAATTAGCTAATTAGAGAAGAATGCCTGAACAGTAAGAATGGTCCTGAGCAAGGGTATATAATGTGACAGGACCAGATACACAAGGAGTTTGTTTCCTGTGCAGTGAAGGCTGTGTGGGGTATGGATTCCCTGGGTTCCCTATAGCCCCAGTAGCCCTGTTGTCGTGTCTGAAAATTTTGTGTGCATCTTGAATATGTCTGCTACATTGATCTCTTTTGTCCAAGAAAGCCTGTCATACATTCTCTCACTCGCTGTTGAGTCAGGAAGTAAGACAGAATCATGCAGTCAGGACCAGACATTCTGACTTGTAATTGTTTAGAAATCTGCATCTGAGATAAGACAGAATGACCCTGTTTGCCTGCTGTGAGAGGTGGCAAGGTCTGTAATTCCACTGGACTGTTTTCCTTTATTCTCTGTTTTCTGTTTCTGTAAGATAGGGAATAAGAAAAGGATACTTGGGAAGAAAAATCTGTGAGATAGTTATTACCATGTACGAGCATGTTGTCCTGCATAAGGTGAGATTTTATTGGGAAGTGTAGGTCCTCTCTGTGATGTTTCTTTTATTGGGAACTGATATGTCCTCACTGAGTGGTTCCCCTTCTGGATGGAGGAAGGTGTCTGCTCGGGAACTGTCTGGCCAACAGTTCAGCTGATCCTTCGCCCCGTACAAGGGCTATAAATTAATGAATGGAGTGGAACAGGTAACATAGATTGATTCTTTACATCATCAAATTATAGTAGACTAGGGGGCTTGCAATGAAGCTACAGGGTAACCTATTTAAGACTAAAAAGAGAAAATATTTTTTCACTCAACGTGTAATTACTGTAAACTCTGGAATTTGTTACTGGAGGATGTAGTAAATGTTGTTGGTGTAGCTGGGTTTAAAAAAGGTTTGGACAAGTTCCTGGAGGAAAGGTCCATAAACCATTATTAAAAGGGACACGGTATATCACTGCTTGACCCAATACAAGCATTATGGAACCTTTGTCTTTTGGGGAAACTGCTAGGTACTTCTGACTTGGATTGGCCACTGTTCGAAACAGGATACTGGGACCTTTGTCTGACCCAGTATGGCATATCTTATGTTCTTATGTTGGTGCTGTGCTGGTCTTCCTGGCATGTTTGATGAACTTATAGCCAAACAAAGTACTCTTCTGATGTTCTTGGTGTGTATTAGGGCCTTGTACATGATCCTGGGGTTGTGCTGGTCCTCTTGGCATATTTTAGGGCCTTACTGCCAATCAAGGTGTTCTGCTGATCCTCTTTGGCTGTTTTAGGCATTGTGGTTGATCTTGCTGCTGTGTTGGCTTTCTTCAGGTGTTGTACGAATTTCCATCATGTCTCACTACTGTGTTGGCTCTCTTTAGTGTTTAAGGCCTTCCAGCTGATCTCGGTGTCATATTGGTCCTCTTCCAGTGTTTCATTGCCTTCCAGCCAATGTTATTGCTGCTTTAACTCACCTTGGTTGTCTACATGTTGCCACTTTACTCCTCTGCCGATACCTTGAAATCTACCTGCCAATGCTGGTGCCATTTTACTCTTTTCAAAGTGCCTTGGTGCTCTTCACCAATTTTATGCCAAGTTGCCCTCTTCCACTATCTTGAGGTATTCATTCTGCTTTTTTTAAAGCTGTGCCCTTCAGATAGTGACTTTCTGGCTTTCAGTAGTCTACCTACCACTGTTAGTGTCCTTTGCCTCTCTTCTAGTGCACTGAGGTGTTTGTAACACTGTTGATATTTGTAGTGCTTTTCCCTCTCTTACAGATGCTTACCATCAAATTTTAAGCAGGTGTGATTGAAAATGGATGGCAAGCTTCACTTCTAAATGATAAAATTGCTTCCCCCAACTGCAAAAAATGATTTGGTAAATGATTTGGCTAATCAAACAGTGTCGGCAATGACTACTAACTAACATGAAAATCTTTGGTATGCACACCCCTAGGAGGTATCCATTTGCTCAATAGATATGATGTCCTGTGGGTGCTGAGTTCAGAGACATTAGAGAGAGACTGTAGAGATTCATCGAGCCCTACAGACAATTGTTTGATGCTGCTCCTTCATATTGGCAGAAGCAAAACTGTTTGGAAGCCTCCAACTGTATCAGAAGACTATGGTTCTAGGAGAGAGGCTGAAGCTGATAGGTACACAGATGATGTTCTAAATCCTTCCAATCAAGGATAAAGGCAGAGGCAGAGAATCTTGTTTTCTGGAGATAAATATATGGTTGCATGAATAATACCAATGAGAGAATTTTGGCAGAGATGGTGTCTACTATTGAATAGGGGGGTGAAGCATTTTCCAGAACAGACTGGCTAAAATAATAATGATGTGGATGATACTCTGAGTTGGGTCCCTCCCCACTAGAGAGCAGTTAGGTGTCAGTTGGGCCCTCTCCAGATGTAACTCAGGTAAGCAACTCACAAAGACAAAATATTATTTGCTTCCAAAAAACTGATGGCATATAGAGAGAATTAAATCTTTTCAAAATAGTTAGGGATAGATATTCAGCAAAGGCAGACAATACTTTTAAAGCACTTGGCCATTGCATTTTTGACCTGCCCTAACTTAATGCAATTTAGCTATCTGGTTAGCAGCTCAATTTTGCCATTGACCATATAGCTGCTGCAAACATCCCTGTTCCACCTACAGACTGCCTCAGATTTAACCAGGTGTCTTTCCGATGGTTTGTGGGGATATCCATCTTTGAATAACACTTTCAGTCCTCTTGATGGTTATGCGAGTAAATTGTTTAAAAACTTAAAAGAATTGATTGGGCATTCCGTTGCTGCTATAGTTAATGGTTCCTTTTCTCAAGGGATAGTAACCGGGTACGGCGCACTAGCTGCCTCGCTCCCCATCCCCCCCCCAACCCCTCTCCCCCCAACCCCCTCCTTCACATAACTAGTATGCAATAACAACACCACACCTGTATCTGGACTTAAACTGGTCGCAGCTTTATTTGCCTTTAACAATAACTAAACCAAGTTTACAATCAACAAACTTACCCCTCCCCCTCCCCCCGCAGATCAAGCCCTCACCAGCCATTTAGTAGCAAGGTGATGCTATCTCCGCTTCCGCCGGGCCCAAGCCCCAGCTATTTCCTTATCCCTCCCTCATCCGGCTTCGCCATGTTATTAGCAAAAGCCCGAGGGATTGTCCAGGTCGGGGGTACCCCACCCCCATCCTAAGGATTGCCTCCGGCTCCGGACCCCGGAAACCTCCGGGATCCCGCCACCCCCTCCAGCTGCAACAACCCAAACCCCAAGTCAATCCGACCCTCCCGAGGGTGGGCAGGCGGGCGCAACCGTCTTCCTCAGCCACCCCCCGAAAGACGGCCGCGCTCCGCGCCACCACCCCCCTTGCACCGAAGCCACGCTCCATGATTGGCTCCCGCGTTGCCAAAACAACTGCGGGGGCCAATCAATTCAAAGCCCAGCACGCGCCGCCGCCGGCCAACGCGGCCGACCAACCGGGAGCGAGCGCCGCGGCGCCCCCCCGGTTAATTACAGCCGCGGGCACGAGGCGCCGCGGCCTTCCCGTAACCGGGTACGGCGCACTAGCTGCCTCGCTCCCCATCCCCCCCCCCCAACCCCTCTCCCCCCAACCCCCTCCTTCACATAACTAGTATGCAATAACAACACCACACCTGTATCTGGACTTAAACTGGTCGCAGCTTTATTTGCCTTTAACAATAACTAAACCAAGTTTACAATCAACAAACTTACCCCTCCCCCTCCCCCCGCAGATCAAGCCCTCACCAGCCATTTAGTAGCAAGGTGATGCTATCTCCGCTTCCGCCGGGCCCAAGCCCCAGCTATTTCCTTATCCCTCCCTCATCCGGCTTCGCCATGTTATTAGCAAAAGCCCGAGGGATTGTCCAGGTCGGGGGTACCCCACCCCCGTCCTAAGGATTGCCTCCGGCTCCGGACCCCGGAAACCTCCGGGATCCCGCCAACGGCTCAGGACACCTAGACCTGAGCCGCCCCACTGGCAAAGCTGCGACCAGCCCTACGTCCTTGCATAATATCCTCCAAGGCCTCCTGCCAATCATTAAGGAGTAAATCCATCCCCACAGGGGATAGATGTACGCCGTCCTGCCGGTACAATCCCGCACAGGCCACCTCCGCCCATGAATGGAAAATCTGATACCCCCCATTACCCGTCACCCATCGACCAATCTGCCGATTAATTTTTGTTAACCCCCGGGACCACCGCCTCTCACCCCAGGAAGCAGGCCTTGGAATGATATCCGACCAGGCGAGAACCACGCCCGGAAACATAAGTAACAATTCTCCAAAATCGTGCTGTGCCGCACGAATCAACTGACGACAAGTCCAGGTCCCCAAATCATTGCCCCCAAGATGAATCACGGTGATGTCAGGCAGTCCTCGCTGACGCACATGGTGCCGCAGCAAAGGCAAGAACTGTATCCATCGAAGCCCGCGCTCGCCCAGCCATGAAACGGTTACCAAGGAAGTTGCCAAGCCGAGGTTCATGCCAACGGGCCGTGTCTCTGCTCGTCGACCGGCCCAGTAAACAAAAGAGTGGCCAATCACCCAACAGCTACACGGTCCCTTTCCAAGATCTGCAAAACAAAAAGAACAGTTAGACACAACCCCCCACCCCTACAGCCGCACGTAGCTGCGGAAAGCCTGGGATTTCCATCTACCAATCCTCTTAATGTCCGCCGCAGGCAACCCCTCCCCCGCCGCCGTAGTCGCTGCCCCGATCCGAAACGAGTGAGGCGCAAACTGACTCGCGTCCTCACCCAACCAGCGTAGCGCTAACCGCAAAACCGCAGTAAACTGAAAGCGCGTCAGCACCCGCCCATCCTCGTGCCGGAAAAGACTCCCCGCTCCACTAGGCCGCAGTTGCAAATACGCCTGCAGCGAGGCAACCGGACACGTAATAGCCCCAGGCACCGCCCGCAAAATAACCCAGATCCCCTTGCCTGCCGGATCCGTCTTGGACCGCTCTAAAAGAACGCGAACCGCGCCCGGCGTGAAGACCACGTGGCGTAGCAGCAAACCCTGAGGTCGCAACAAGCGACCAGACTCCGCCACTAACTCACCAACCCGAAAAGCCCCAAAAAAGGCAACTACGAAGACCGCTCGAAATAGCGCAGCCTCAAACGGAGAAGTAACCACCCCGGGCAAAGCGCCACAAAGTCGGACCAGCAAGTCATGGGTGATAGGGCGCCGGCAATCACCCAGGGAAGGGCATGAGCGTTCCCAACCCTGCAACAACCGTCGCGTCACAAAACCCCCCCCCACAGCCCCCCACCCCACCGCCTTCGAGAAAAAGGAAAACCCGGCCAAATGCAGACGAACAGCGGTCCGGGAAAACCCCGCCGCCTTCGCCGATAGCACATACTGACTCGTGAGGTGATCTGACACAGGTCCCCGCCGCCATCCGAGAACTGCCAGAAAGCTCTCCACCCTGCTGCAGCCCCTCCGATAAGCTGTCCAAGTAGCAGCCGACACCGAGCTTCTCAGCAAGTGGATCATCTCGGAAGACCAATCCGCCATAATTGCTCTGGGACCGATGCTCCCTCCTTGTCCGCAGATGGCACCAACGTCCGGAACAGCTCCCACTTAAAACGGGAAAGAGCATCAGCAATCTTGTTAGTACTGCCTGGTATATGCCGAGCCCTAACCACAACATTGAGCCTCAAGCAGGCCAACACTACCTGACGCATCAAGTCCGCCACGGGCACGGACCGAGGGGCATAAGTATTAATAACGCTAACAACAGCAGCATTATCGCACCACCACAGAACCGACCGATTGCGAAGCCTGTCGGGCCATAACGTGAGAACCACCAGTATCGGGAACAATTCCAAAAAGGTAATATTACGGGTGAAGCCCGCAACACACCACTCCGGCGGCCATGGCTCAGCACACCACGAACCACCGAAATACACGCCTAAACCCAAACCTCCTGCGGCATCCGTATACAACTCTAACGCGTCGCTGGTGATTTCGACGTCCCTAAAGACCGTGGAACCATTGAAATCCTGCAAAAAGGTGTCCCATACAGCCAAATCCGCCCGCATACCCTGTGATATTCGAATACGATGATGAGGACGCGCCACTCCTATCGTAGCCACAGCGAATCTACGCAAAAACACCCTACCCATCGGGATCACCCGACACGCGAAGTTCAAGGAGCCAATGAGTGCTTGTAACTCCTTCAACGTCAGCTTATTGGAGGCAAGAGCATTCGCCACCAACACTCGCAACTTAATCACTTTATCAAGGGGCAAGCGCGCGCGACCATTGCTACAGTGTCCAACTCAATGCCCAAAAAGGTAAGTTTCGTCGTCGGGCCGGCTGTTTTGTCATGAGCCAAGGGAACTCCCCACTCGTGTGCTAAGCGTATAAATTCATCTAATAAGGCCTGACATCGACCAGAACGTGCTTCTCCCACAAACAAAAAATCATCCAAGTAATGCACAGTGTGCGCGTAACCAGTTTTCTGCGAGAAAACCCAATGCATAAACGTACTAAACAACTCAAAATACGCACAGGACACCGAACAACCCATGGGCATGCACTTATCATAATAGAACTGTCCCTGGAAGCAAAACCCCAATAAATGAAAAGCTGAGGGATGGACCGGCAACAGACGAAACGCCGACTCAATGTCCACCTTCGCCAACAGGCTCTCACTACCACAACGCCGGACGAGCTCCACCGCCACATCAAACGATGCATAACGAACCGTACAATGCTTCTCCGGGATGTGGTCATTCACAGAAGAGCCAGGAGGAAAAGACAAGTTATGAATCAACCTGTATTTTCCGGGCTCCTTCTTTGGAACAATCCCCAAAGGGGAAACTACCAGGTTAGGGAAGGGCGGCTCGGCAAAAGGACCCGCCACCCTACCCAACCGCAGCTCTACAGCCAGCTTATCCTGCACAATCTGCGGAAACCTCCGAACCGACGGCGCATTTTGAACCTTCCCCGACACCACTGTACCCACCACAGGAATCGAAAACCCCGTCTGAAACCCCTCCGCCAGGACCTTCCCCGCCCTGCGCCTGGGGTAACTCCCTAACCACAAGCGAAGAGCCGGAAAAAGAATTGGAGTTGGAGCCAACGCCAAAAGGTCCCTACTGCTTGAGGGGCAGCCCTCCCGCACCGACGGACCCCCGCTTGACACACTTAAGCGCGGAATGTCCCCCAGCGCAGATAGAGCAGGCGTGCCGGAACTTGCAGTCTGGAAAGGGACACGAAGACTTGTTAAAGCGCCAGCACACATCCCCTGCGCTGCCCCCCGCTGGTCTCGGAGCCGCCGGAAGGGTGCTCGCACGAAAGGACCGCAGCGATCCCTCAGCAGTCCCCGAGGCACTTTTCTGACCACTCACAAACCCCCCGCCGGGGCGAACAGCCATCTGGGTTAACCAAAGATTAATATCTTGAGTCCCCCAAGATAAGGAACGATTCTCTTCCATTTTATCGCGGAATTTCTCATCGTAGTTGAGCCATGCCCAACCCGGATGGGACTGAGAAGCCTCTAAAATGGAATCCATATAGGCTAAGAGCATCCCATACTGCTGAGGATGCAGATGCCCCCAGACACTCGCAAGCCGTAAGAACGACCTCGTCCAATTCACCACGTTCCTAGCAACTTTGCGCACTCGCCCGGCCTTCTCATCCTCTTTCCGCTTCTTACGACTATCCCCCGTCCTCTTCCTACCCTCTAGTAACCGAAACAGATCAATATAACGCCTTTTCTGAATTTTTTTCCGCAACTTCTTCGGTACCCCTTCCCATAATTCCGAGAAAGCTGCTAAAGTCGGCTGCACCGAACTTTGAGAAAGATCCCCCCTCCCGCTCTCACCAGACGTAGAGGAAGTTGACGAAGTCCGAACAGACGAAGAAGAAGAAGAACGAGATTTACGACGCCGGCAACGCGAGTGCTTACTTTTCCTCTTGGCCTTCTTGCCTACCTCACCCGACACAGCCAAGACGTCACTATCCCCCAAGCCATGAGCTGCCGCCGGGGCACCCCCGCCCTCCACCTCCCCGGTAAGGCTCCGGGCCAACTCACCTGCAGAACCGCTGGCAGTCCCCTCCGGTGAAACGAGTCCCCGCTGGATGGTGAAACGGCAGGCCCCGCGCCAGTATCAGCTCCCGAACAGCTCCTTTCCCCGCTCGATGCCTCCGCACCTTGCAGGCTAGAGCGATAGAGATCTGCAGCTTCCCGGAACTGCCATCCGGATGGTACCTGGGGAGAGAAGACACCAAAAGGCGAAGAAACACCAGCCATGGCCCAAGGCGGCGGACACAACCCCACCCAGTTTGCCCGGGAAGAGCCCTGCCCACCCCCACTCCAATGCTCCCAAGCCAATGGCGTGCCACCCTGCCCCATGGGGAAACCCGACATGCCCTGGTTATGCGAACCAACCCTACCCCCAGCCGATGCCCCCCAATCGGCAGGCTGCCCGGTCCAAGCCAAGACAGGGCTAACACCCGATACCCCCATAGCCTCCTGCCCTCCCAAACCGTAAGCGCCTCCCACACTACCACTACCCCCCGCCAGAGGAATAGTAGAGGCACCCGACCCCTCGGGAAAGGCACCCCTAGAAGGCGTCACATCAGCCTGTCCCCTACCGGTATGCCCGGTAGCCCTAGGGCCCCCGCGGTCCTTCCTCGTCTTGCTCCTCCCCCGCTCACTTCCCCTTTGCCTGCCGGCCCCACGCCTCAAGCCTCTCTGCTCCCCAAACTCGGACCCAGCTACAGTCCCTAGCCCCCCTTCACCCACCCCCCTTCCGGCACCCCTGCCCCTTGGAGCACCCCTACCCCGTTTCTGCTGAGGCCGCATGGCACTCAATCACAGGCCCCAAAAAACACCCTGCAGCACACTTGCCTGAGACCAAAGGGCCCCGCACACAGCGAGCACGTGCTCACAGCTGACCGCCGCAAAAGCAGACACCCGCAGGGACACAGGAAGCCGCCGACTCAGCGCTGTGTGGCCAGCCTCCGGAACCGCGCCCGAGCTGAAAGACCGGACCCGGGACCCACAAAAGACTAAGGTGAGCAGGAGAGCAACCACGAGCCGCAACCGTCTTCCTCAGCCACCCCCCGAAAGACGGCCGCGCTCCGCGCCACCACCCCCGGGCACCGAAGCCACGCTCCATGATTGGCTCCCGCGTTGCCAAAACAACTGCGGGGGCCAATCAATTCAAAGCCCAGCACGCGCCACCGCCGGCCAACGCGGCCGACCAACCGGGAGCGAGCGCCGCGGCGCCCCCCCGGTTAATTACAGCCGCGGGCACGAGGCGCCGCGGCCTTCCCGTTCCCGCAGCATTAAAGAAAGCTTCAGTATTTCCTTTGCTTAAAGGATCATCTTTGGATAAATTGGACCTCATGAATTATCGTCCTATCTCTTCTCGTGTTTCGCTAAGGTTCTAGAGAAATTGGTGCTTTTACAATTACAGAGTTTTATTGATAAATATAATTTGCTGTCTGAATTGCAGTTTGGATTTCGTCCCATCCATGGGATTGAAACATTACTGTTGACTCTTACTGAAGAGTTTCTTATTAAAAACATAGAAACATGATGGCAGAAAAAGACCACATGGCCTATCTAGTCTGCCCTTTCTTATAAGCTACAATAGTCCCCTTTTTACCTTTAGAGATCCTCTGTGTTTGTCCCGTGCTTTTTTGAATTCAGATACTGTCCTCCTGTCCACCACTTCCACTGGGAGACTACTCCACGCCTCTACCACTCTTTCCATAAAGAAATATTTCCACATATATTTCCACCTGAGACTATCCCCTTTCACTCTCATCCGATGTCCCCTCATAGCAGAACTTGCTTTCAATTGAAACAGACCCTCCTGTGCATTTATGCCACGGAAGTTTTTAAAAGTCTCTATCATATCGCCCCATCCCACCTTTTCTCTAAAGTGGTTTTGATCATGGCAAATCGTTCCTACTAGTGATGCTTGATGTATCTGCCGTGTTGGATACAGTGGATCACTTTTTACTTTTAACTAGACTTTGCGAGTTGGGGATACAGGGTAAGGAGCTTTCTTGGTTTACATCATTTTTGTGGGATAGATTTATTCAAGTTCAATAATCAGGACAGGTGTTTTCTTGGAAATGTATTGAGGCATGGGTGCTGCAGAGCAGCACTGTACCTAGCCCTGTGCGAGTAGTGCAGCCACACAGGGTACAAAGGCTTAGGGAGTGCATTTCGGCTGCCCGCTGTTGCCCGGCTGCTTCCACTTTTTGTTCTCTCAGTGGCAGCACTGGCAGTAGCTGAGCAGACCTAAAATTAAAAAAAAAACCCACTCAGGTCTGGTCCCTCTCTCCTCTGAGGCGACATCAGAGCAGGAAGGGATCAGATCTGCTTAAAGCACAGAGTCGAAAGACCCACGTGTTTTTTTTTTTCTTACACATTTTAAAGTTAGATCTGCTCTATTGTTGCCCGCATCACCATGGAGAAAACAGAGGGCGGGAGCAGCAGGGCAAGAGCAGATAGTGGCTGGACAGAGATATGGAGGAATGGGTGAAAAGGGAGGGAGAGAGGGGGTGCACCTGATGTGCAAGTCACATAGGGTGCAATTCTGGCTCCATTGCTCCATTGCCCCATTTCAGAAAATTTTTGAAAGTTTAGATGTTAAATTTCGAGTGTATGCTGACAACGTATAGTTCATTGTCCCTATTTCTGTTTCATTTGATGATTCTTTAAAGTATGTTGAACTTTGCCTTAATTCATTTGAGTTATGGATGTTTGAGAATATGTTGAAATTGAATAAGAAGAGGCAGAAATTTTGTACCTGTCTTCGAATCTTCCAAACCCTTCAAGTTTGAATTCTGTGGATGGATTCCTTTTGTGCTTATGTCATGAGAGATCTTAGGGTATGGTTAGATTATGTACAAAGATTAGTTAAAGCATCCTATTATAAATTATCTAGTAGTAATTTTCATTCTGTGCTACAGACGTTAGTCCTTTCACGGACTATTGTAATAGTCTTTTTTAAGGCCTTTCCAAAGCTAATATATCTCCTTTACAATCAGTTCAAAATGTCGCCTCTTGTCTTCTAACTGGATGCAAACGTTCAATGTTATTTTGCAAGATTTATTTGCTTTGCATTGGCTTCCTATCAGATTTCAAGTTTTGTATATAGTGATCATGATTACTTTTAAATGTTTACATAACATGGCTCCTATCAGTCTATTAACTTTGCTTAGACCTTACTGTCCTTCTCATGTTTTACGGTCTCAGGGTGCTCAATTATTAGTTGTTCCTTCCTTTAAAAAGATTCATTTTTAGTCATTATATAAGAGAATTTTCCTTGTGAGTGCTCCATCGATTTGGAATTCTCTCCCTAATGAGTTACGTGTCGAAGCAGAATTGATGGTCTTTCAATGAAAGTTGAAGTCTTACTTATTCCAGCAAGCCTTTCCTGACTTTCACTGGTCAACATTGAAAGCATTACTGACTTTAAAAGGCCCTAATCTGTAGTATCTTGGTGAGCTGAACATGAATATAACATTTAAAAAAATGTATTGGCTCTCGTTTTGAAGATATTGCATGTAGTTCATTTTTGACGTTTCACCATTTAAATTTATCCAGTAGGACATCTGCAACATCCCATATAAGCCTTGAATGATGTAATATTGCATCACATTGCATAATACCAGCATGCACACATCTTCCAGAGTTGATTGCATCATTTTCTGATGCAATACAATACTACTGCCAGATGGCTGCTGAAGCCATCTCCTATTATAAATTACGGTCCACTTTAGTAGGGCGTGAATAGATCTCTATTAAAAAATGATACGTCCAAAACTCTCCATATATGTAAGAAATATATTTTATTAATCGGGCGAATTTGTTACGTCCACCGAAAGAACTGAATGTTGATCATGAAAATATTGATAGAGAAAATATAAATTTCATTACCACATATACCCCGTTGAGTCATCAATTACAAAAAATAATCAAGAGACATAAACCACTTTTAGGAATAGTTCCAGGATTAGCAATGAAGAACATTAGATGTGTTTGGAAACGTGGACAGAATTTGAAAGAATATCTAAGCCCGGCAGTACTTCCCCCATTGTGGGATTTAGACACAGAACATAATAGGTCAGGACGAGGGGGCCACGATAAGTGTGGAGATTGTGATGTGTGGAATAATGCTGGAACAGACACAGTTTTTTTATGGAGGCAAAACATTTTTTCTTCGAACTAATACTACCTGTAATACAGAAATGGTGGTGTATGCTATACTATGTCCCTGTGGTCTTTACTACATTGGTAAGACTATCCGGTCTTTGAAAGTGAGGCTACGGGAGCATAGAAGTAGGATTAAATGCGGTAGGCTAGACGCCCCTATAGTTGCTCATTGTGTGTCTGTAGGACACACTTTTGAGCAACTTCGCAGTTTTGCGATTGAACAAGTTCGAACACCGAAATCAGGTAGGACACAGGATGAAACTTTGTTAATTCGAGAACAGTGGTGGATACATAAGTTGCAGACTGTTGTTCCCAAGGGTCTGAATGTATCCATCGAGTGGTCCTCCTGTATATGAGGCTTCTGTATTGAATCAGGGTAACATTTTAGATTCGAGTACCGTGGCTTTTCTTTTTCATTAACTTTTTAATAAGTAGGATAAGTAGGTACGTAAATTAGTGGCAAGAGTAGGTATGTAATTCTAATGATGACGTGTTTCCAATGATTCACTTCCGGAAACCTAACGGGGGATTTAAAAATGGAGTAGAGACTACTATCCCGCATGCGCGGTGTTTCTCTGTAATGAATTGAAAGAGGAGGAACGCGGGCAGCAGATTAGAATGTACGTAAGATTTGATAATGCATGGTTTTTAGATATAAGATGGTTTTAAATTAACTAATATTTCAAATGAGTTTATGTAATTTATTTATTATAGGATAATGGTCTCCTGATGAAAATAAATTTTGAAACGCCTAGAGGCGCCGAAGCTGTGCGTTGAGACCTGAGACCTAGGAGAGAAAATGTTCTGATGGTTTTAAATGGTGGCACATAGTTTCCCTAAGACTTTTTACAAGAGTAAATACATTGAACAGTGAAAGTTACCGAAGAGTAAATACATTGAACGTTGAAAGTCACTGAAGAGAAATTCAATAAGTGCCTGACTATTGTGGATGATATATACAGCATGTGAAAAATTTGAAAAACAGAGAAAAATGAAAATAAGTGAAAAGGATTAATAAAATATATTTCTTACATATATGGAGAGTTTTGGACGTATCATTTTTTAATGCTGAAGCCATCTGACATCAGCAGTGTACTATACGCTGTCGGAAAGGTTGAGCATTTAAAATATTTCAGACTGGGGGGGGCGGAGCCTGATGTCCAGCGGGTAGGACGCTTTGCGTTGAAGCTCCCGAGAGGCCTACTCAGAATCCTGACTTAATACCTATATAAATTTACTATTTCGCTCCGAGCTGACCGGGGCACCTCGGGGGGGATGGCGGCCCATAAACCAGTGCGCTTGGACTTCGGGTCTCCTTCTTCTTCTCACGGAAAACGCTCCAAAACAGAGGTGTCCTCCCCACAGAAGATGGTTCCATTTCGTGAAAACCCCGCAATGCACCTGGAGATTTTGGAGGAAATACGCGGCGTGAAGGAATTGGTGCAGTCCAATGGAGAAGCGCTTCGAGCCATGCGAGAAGACTTTGGAGTGCTCCAGGACCGACTTGAAGGTCTTTCATTACGGCAGGACAATATGGCGGGGGTCCTCGACTCGCACGAGGTGCGCTTGGGCAAACTGGACAAGGCTGAGCGCCAGATACAGACTCTTCAAAAGGAGTTGGAAGATAGCAATAATCGAGCCCGTCGCAACAATGTGAGGCTCCTCGGAATGCCGGAGGGGGTGGAAGCAGGAGATATAAGAGAATTTTTGCTCAAAACTCTTCCCTCCTTGCTGAAGATCACTTTTCACCGAGAACTGGAAATCGATCGAGCACACCGTGTTCCTGCCCGCATGGCGCTCAACCGCACGACCCCCCGGCCTATTATCTTTAGCTTGCTACGATATCAACAAGTGGAACAAATTTTACATGCTGCCCGAGCGAATCATCATTTGGAATTTGAAGGTCGTAAGGTCTCCTTCTTTCCTGATTTGGCAAAGCCTACCGTTGACCGTCGGAAGAAACTCCTTGCTCTTCGCCCTCGCCTCCAACAGCTACAGGCTCGCTTTGGCCTGTTGTATCCAGCGAAGCTCCGAGTGACTCTCCACAACCAGACCAGGACGTTCGAGGATCCTGATCTACTATCAACATTTTTGGACTCCAAAGAAGCAGAGCAGATGCGCTAATCCCAAATCTTGGACTCTTATCTGCCGGCTCTGTCCGCCATTTTGAAGGGCCCGATGCGGCGGTCATAGCCAATGCACAGAAATAGCCTGGACTTTCTTTCTTTCTCTGTATGACTTTTGTTTTCGGTCTCCTATCCCTTCATGATGTGTGCCTCGGTCGGATTCGGAGCACGCACAATCCTACAGGTTATGTGTTTTTTCAATTTCGGCCTTCTCTGGGGTTTCTCCCCGCAGACACATGGTCGCCAGTAATTTTGGGGTTTTGCTTCTCCTCTACCGTACTGCGGTTTTCTTTGTTAATGTGGGGCGCTTCATTGTATTATATTAGCTTATTTTTCCTATATCATGTGTACAGCCAGATACAGTCAGTTTGAGGGACACAGTGAAATTATGTGTGCTATCATGCTCAGAATTTTTAACTTTTCTGAATGGCCTTATGTAAAATCTTATTATTCATCGTCAAAGGTATTACTGGTCCACTCAAAGGGAAAAAAAAAAAAAGAAAATCCTTAGCTATCTTAGCCACGAGCATGCTGACTTGGTGTTTCTTCAGGAAACGCATTTCACTCTGCTGAAACACTGAAACTCAATGCTAGGCCTCACATGGTAGCTGCCTATTCTCCCACCGTTTCCAAATGGTACGGGATAGCCATTCTGGTTAAGAAGTCTTTGCACGCTACTGTACCTGATATTAGCGCCGACATGGAGGGTAGATGGGCCCGTGTACACCTTGAGGTTGGAGATAGTGAATTCACGTGTATTTGCACTATGCCCCGAATGTGGACAACCCTGCTTACTATGCAAGTTTTGCGCAGTTGGCCTCGGCCTCCGCCAATGCTCCATTAATACTTGGTGGCGATTTTACTCAAGTGTTCCCTCAATCTTTCTTCTCAAACAAGGTGCTCGTTGGTTGGCAGATCCAGTACCGAGCAGACCTGTGTGGCTAGATATAGTAGCGGGCCTTTGCTAACCGATTCCTCTTACCTTTCTCCCTGGTATGACTCTCCCATTTGACTCCCACTATCCACCAATGCTTTTCGACACTTTAGGTGCCTTTAATACTCTTATGCAAACTTTAGACTCCCGACTCTGGTCAGTGCAACTTTAGCATAGCATTCGGTGCACTAGAGTACTCCCGCTATCGGCATTCTCTGCATAAGGTTGATTGGAGACTTCCGATCTCTCGGTAGTTCACCGGGTGTTGTAGCATCCAATTTTACTAAACCTTATGTAATGCTATCACTAGCGATACCTTTATAGCGCAGAAAGTATGGGAGAGAGAATTGTATGTGACTTTGACCCCGGAGCAATGGAGCCTTATCTGGAGTAGAGGGACACGGGCTCCCGACCCGCCTCACTCACTCAGACCCTCTTCTTTCTAGCCCACCGGTGTTTTTACACTCCTCACAGATTAGACAAATGGAACACTACTCAGGGTAATGGTTGCTGGACACGTCCTGCGGCCATTGGTTTATTGCTTCATGTTATGCATGAATATCCCGCACTACAGTATTACTGGCGTCGGGTCTGGGGTCGTATTTAGTCTATCTCGCACTCTCAGGAGTCCCTTTCTTGGAGGATAGTGGGACTTCTTCGCCCAGTTGCGGGGATCCCCTCTCTCCCAAAAATGGCTTATCTCCTTTCGAACTTTATGCTTGGCATTGCTATCTCCCTAATTAAGTAATACTGGGAAATTAGTTCCCATCTGAGCCCCAATGAATGGTGGAATTATGCCTGTCTCTACAGTAAATATGAACAAATACCTCGTCTGTTCGCTTCCTCCGTTCAGACTCCTTCCCATTGGTCTCAATGGATGATGCTCAATGAATATGTACATTTTGCTAAATGCTCTCATCTGACTGTCTAACTTTGTATATATCTCTGTCCCATGATCATGCTGTATTGTGGATACTTTTTTGATCGTTTGATGTATAATCACTGTTAATTGGAAGCGCTCACATGCTGATATAAACGGGTAGAGAAGAAGCATCGGGGTGGGGGGTAATGGGTTTACTTTTCCTTATTGTATACTTGTTTTGTCTCTTTTGGTGTGTTGTTTCTTTTGTTTGTTGCAAAATGAAAATAAAAGTTAAAAAAAAAAAAAAAAAATATTTCAGACTGTGTATGAGACAGTTTAAGGTATTGTTACATGTAACTTTTATTAATCATATAATTTTAGCCATTTAGGTACAAAACAGAACAGTAATGCCGCAAAAGTGCGTTAATATCGTTGACAATTTCTGCTACATTTGTGGGGAAGTGACATTTGCCAACCAGAAGATAAGTATCATTTCTTAACTGAAGAAGGCATATCATCTTTACTTCGGATGCAAGATTGGTGACCAAGACAAGCCTTGGGCCCCGCATATATGCTGCGCTACATGTACAACACAGCTTTCACAATGGTTGAATTGCAAAAGACCATCAATGCCATTTACAGTCCCCATGGTGTGGAGAGAGCCAAGCAACCACACAAATGATTGTTACTTCTGCTTGGTTCCTCCTCTTTCCAATGGAATAACAAAGCAAAAGAAGATGAGCATAGTCTACCCAAACATTCTGTCTGCATTAAGACCAGTTCCACATGGTGAGGGACTTCCTATTCCAGAACCTCCATCAGAATATTCTCTTGATTCATCTGATGAGGACAAGGGTGAGCCGACCTGTTCTTCGCCTGGTCCGTCAGCATGCAGTGACCCAGATTTTCACTGGGATGCATTATCAACTCCACACAGAATAACACAGCAAGAAGTAAATGACCTGGTTCGTGATTTGGACTTATCCAAGAACAAGGCAGAATTACTAGGATCAAGACTCCAACAATGGAATCTTGTAGAAGAAGATGTTAACATTACTTCATATCGAAAGCGCCACCAGCAGTTGGAGTCTTTCTTCAGAAAGGAAAGTAATCTGGTATTCTGGTCCGATATTGAAAGCCTCACGAATGCCTTAAAAATCACTCATGACCCACAAGACTGGCGACTATTTATAGACTCTTCGAAACTGAGTCTGAAGGCTGTGCTTTTGAACAATGGAAACCATCTTCCATCTATTCCAGTAGCGCATGCTGTCCACATGAAAGAGACATACAATAACTTAAAGCATCTACTGACTTCCATTAACTATAACAAGTACAGCTGGCACCTCTGTGGTGACTTGAAGGTAGTTGCCCTTTTAATGGGACTGCAGCAGGGATATATAAAATGCATGTGTTTCTTACGTGAGTGGGATAGCCGAGCAAGGGAGTGGCACTACTTGCGGAAGGAATGGAATTGCAGACAAAATGTAACAGTTGGAGAGAAGAATATCCAGCACCCAGCTCTGGTTGAGGCTCACAAAATCCTGCTACCACCCCTTCACATCAAACTAGGTTTGATGAAAAACTTCCTGAAAGCCATGGACCACACTTTGCCAGCTTTCCGATACCTGCATGAAAAATTCCCTCGACTCAGCGAAGCAAAGATTAAAGAGGGAGTTTTTGTAGGTCCTCAGATTTGAGAGCTCTTCAAAGATGACCGGTTCAACAACTTGCTGCAGGGTGATGCGAAACAAGCATGGAATGCTTTTCGCCTAGTGTCAACAAACTTTCTCGGGAATGTTAGGGCAGAAAACTACAAGGAACTAGTAGAAGACATGCTGATGCAGTATCAGAAACTTGGCTACAATATTTCTCTAAAGATCCATTTCCTTGATTCCCATCTCGATTTCTTTTCTGACAACTGTGGTATGGTTAGTGATGAACAGGGCGAACGTTTTCACCAGGATATCGCAACGATGGAGCAAAGATACCAGGGAAAATGGTCCACTACAATGCTGGCTGACTACTGCTGGACACTCCCCAGAGAAGCTCCCGAACAGCTGTACAAGAGACAGCAGAAAAAATCTAACAAGTAGTCTTCTACTATTAACATGCATTTCGTGATGTAAACATTAATTCTTGTAGATTACAAAAAAGCTAGAGCCAAGTTTGCAATTTCACTGTCATATTCGTGTTCAGCATATAAAAATTGATAAGAAATGACTATTTTTATTTCAGTAACATGACTTTTGTAAAAATTTGTTAACCAGTGAGCCATATGAAGTACATCAGGCAATTATGTTTATGGTGTAATAATGATCCATTTCATGTTCTCAAATGGTAGTCTTCTTAGTTATATTTGTTTAAATTAGAATGATTTAAATTTATTTGTTTTTAGTTCATTTTATATGAGTTTATTGGTTTGTTATGATGAATTGTGTATGATTTTTGTTTCCTGCCTTGGTTATTCTGTGGGTTATAAATACGTTTGAATAAATAAATAAATAAATATACATTGGCACTATCCAGATAGTGCTACTGAATATTGGGATCACTGTGGTTTAGCCAGTTAGTAAGTCCTGCTAACTGGCTAAACCCTTCGGAATATCGTCCCCTTAAATTATTTTACCTTTCCTTTCTCAAGATATTATATTGAGTATAAGATAATAAAACATTTAGTTAAGATATTAATAAACAATACAAAAGTTGCTTTCTTATAACAAGTAAGCTTTGAAACTGACAAAATAATTTTTTGTTTTGCTTCTCTAGCAGAACACCTGGGATTGTTTCACCAAGTCAAAACAAGCATATCAGATAAGTATTACACTGTGTTTCACTCACCAAAAAACATTACTTTGTATTTAAGTACTTCATCCCTTCTAAAGTACAGATCTACATCATTCAAGTCAACAAATCGTAATCACTACCCTCAGCCATCAGCTGAGCTCTCTTACTTGCATAGAACACAAACCAACCAACTTCTATTATGCTCCTTTTAATCTCTCTGTTTTAGTATAAATAATCATTTTCTTTCAAATACTGGAGAATTTTCCCTCTATTTTCTTGCAAAAATTGCTTTTGGCATCTCAAATTCTGTTTTTCAGCTCCTTCTTCAGCCACAACTTCAGCCTGGGCCTCCTCTTCAAGGTGGATCTCTTGTTCACTCAGACTTTGTTGTCAATTCCAGTTAACAGGTATAGAACACATGAATCCTCTCCCTAGCTTTCTTCTTCAGATTCTTCTCTTCATATCCACTTTCCAATTCACATACACATTTTTCAATTAATTTACTTTTCTCTGAATTCTCTTCTCCGCTAATATACAGCACTTTTATTATTTCCACATCTACATCTCCTTCCTCCTCTCAGGGGAGAACTTTCTCTCTCATTTTCTCCTTTTTGTTTTCTCTCACTCTTCTTCTTCCATAATGTTAATAATTTCATTTCATTTCTTTTATTGGATAATTCATCTGCCCTTTCAAATAGCCCAAGGCAAGATACAAAAAAACCCATACACTAGCGGAAAAAATTGTGGATACACCTGTAAAATTTGAGCTCTCCGCGATAATATCTGTCTTACTTACGTTAATTAAGTATTCTATATATTAGATACTCTATGCAGATTGTTGCCATAACATTTGGGAACATATTACAAATGAATATCATCAACATTTATCAGAAAAACTTTGATTTGGAGTCAGACAAGGTAATTGATGTCTTTTTCTCAGGAAAATGATATTTTTCATGAAACTGTCGATCCACTTTAAGCAGGTTTTATGCAGAATCTCATGTATAAGCTGATGCTTCATATAATGTGTGCTATACTGTCAGGTGTATACAAGCTGTATCAAAGTCATATTTGTGCTTTTTGTTATTTTTACAAATTTCTTTTATTTATTAGCGAAAATATTTAAAAAAATGACAAATGCGTAATAAAAAGTTTCCAATTTGGAATATGTTGTTGTATTTTATAGATTAATGATGGCAGCAACAAAGAGGGTTGACTGGTCTCCTAAAAAGAGAGCAACAGCCATTACTTTGAGAAATGAAGGGTACAGCTTTCGTGAAATCGGTCAGAAGATGGGCCAAGGAGTGACAGCATCTGGTGTACAAAAGTTGTGTGCTCACTTCAAAGTCACTGAAAGTGTTGCAACTCGGAAGGGAAGAGGAAGGAAAAAGTCTACAACTCCAAAAACTGACAAAATGATTGTTAGGCTGGCTTTAAAAATTCATAAATCATCTGCCAAGGACATCAATCAGGAACTTATGGATCTTGGTGTGTCTGTTACTGATCGAACTGTTCAAAACAGGCTACTCAACACTGGTCTGAGGGCAAGAATTCCAAGAAATAATATTCAGAAAAGGTTTCTTTCTTGGAATTCTTGCCCTCAGACCGGCGTTGAGTAGCCTGTTTCGAACAGTTTGATCAGTAATGAGATTCTGCATAAAACCTGCTTAAAGTGGACCGACAGTTTCATGAAAAATATCATTTTCCTGAGAAAAAGACATCAATTACTTGTCTGACTCCAAATCAAAGTTTTTTCTGATAAATGTTGATGATATTCATTTGCAATATGTTCCCAAATGTTATGGCAACAATCTGCATAGAGTATCTAATATATAGAATACTTAATTAACGTAAGTAAGACAGATATTATCTCAGAGAGCTCAAATTTTACAGGTGTATCCACAATTTTTTCCACTAGTACATAATTATTCATACTTTTATTTACTTCCAGCCCAATATTTGAAAGGCATTTACATGGTTTACAACCCTATAAACTGGGTAAATGCCTCTAACTGGGATATTCAATCACACTAACACAATTAGTGCCACTGAATATCCCCAATCTTCTCCCTTACACGCCACAATGCTAACCAGTTAGCATTGGGACATGTTATGAGCATTCCGGGGAGGACCTGTTGGGGTTTTCATGGGCTTCCCCTAAGATTATTTGGAGAATTTTCTATTTTTGTTATTGTGGCCGCTTGTGTTCACCCCAACATATATACAGGACCCACCTTAAACAAATTTCTCATGCCACCGTAAGAGCATGGAAACTTTTTTATTTTGCCAGGTCTGTAACATCACAAGCTTCGCATTTTAAATGATAAGGTACAAATTTTAATATCAATACATAGCATCAATACATCTATAACAAGCAAAGCACCTGACTTAAGTGTAAAGGGTCCTGAGACAGAGACAGCATCTCTCCAGTTGATATCAGCTAGTGTCTGTCTCCCCATCAGAGTTTCTCTCCTATATTTATATTCATTTTTAGGCTTATAACAAAATAGCTGATAAGCAGATTTCCTTTCTTTCATATTCCCTATTTTTTTCAAGCAAATCTGCTCCTTAATCTTTTGCCCTCTTACCCTCTGCTTTCCCTTCTGGCATCCTGTCTCCCCATTCTCATGGCAGTCCTCTTCGTCTTGTGCTAGCCCTGTTTCCTGCAGATTAACTCCAGATACTGATGTTGATCAAGTTCTTCTTTTTTCTTTCAAGGGGCCCAGGTGGCAGTTTTCAATAGCTGTGTAGTTTTCAGAGCCTCATTGTCTCAGCTCTGTGATTTCAGGATGTTAGCTCATTTCATAGCTCAAAACTGCTAATTCTGCAGTTCCAGGATTAAAAGGCTCAGCAGTCTATTTCTTACTTAGGCCTAGAGCTGCAGACATTAGCACAAGATGGAGGACAGTAATCCAACCTGAGACAAGGGTACCTGAAGGGGGATTCGTTTTCCCCTTCAGACCGGAGACAGCGACAGTCAATAACCGGTCAGCAGCGATATTGCATGCTGCCCGGTTAGCAACCTGCAGCTAAAAAATAGGCGAAGCAAAAGCTCGCTTATCTTTTAGCCACTGGAGTAACTGGGCAGCATGCAATATTGCCCTGCCTGGTTATCTACAGCATCTATGAGGCTGGATATTCAATGCTAGTTATCAGTCAACACACACAGCTATGCGCCATAGCGGTGCATAGCCGGCCTAATTCAATATCAAGCCCTTCATCTTTATGTTTCAATTGCAGATTTTTCCGTTTTCTGGGATCATTTTCCCTTGAAGTATTTTTGTTTAGCCATTTCATTCTTTATCTGAGTGTCTGCAATTGTCCTTTCTTCATTTTCTTTGTCTTCCACTTCCTATAACTAAATTTGGTTTGACAGTCAAGTGCTCTCTAAAATCTATTATCCAGATATTTCAGTGGTAAATTTTAAGTTGGCATGAACTTCACTCTCCAAAATGTCTTTCTTCTTTTCTTATTCATCTTCCATCTTCTCATTTGATTTCCTGAAAGGAAGTAATCCCGTCTTTTACTTTTGTTGTATCTCAAATTTAAATATCATTTATTTATTTACATTCTCTTATATACCGCGCTATTCTGCATCAGTGCGGTTTACATTGAACAAACTGAAATTACATTGAACAGGGCATTATAACTTGGAGATAACTATTTTACAGGGAACATGGGCTATGGAGGGTTAAGTGGCTTGCCCAAGACCAAAAGGAGTAACCAAGGAACTAGAAATCTCAGTCCTTACGGCCCAAGGTTGCTGTCCTCTAGTGTTTGCATGAGTCATCTTTTTTCTTTTTTTCATCCTCTTTTTCTAGGAAAGGAAATGCTGCACATTTATTTCCATATCTTCATCTTGGCCTATGCGTCTATTTTTATACTGATGGACAGTTGTTTAGATAACAACATCTTTCTTCTTTAGGCTTTCACCTCTATCTCTTCTTTTATAACAGTTTTCTTCAACTTATTTCCTTCTCCACTCCTATCACTTCTAATCACCAGTTACTTTTCCTCCCCATGAAGCAAGGATTTCTCTTCCTAACAGTTCATTTTTTCCTCTTTCAACCCTTCAGAGAAGTTTTTCTCTGTTCTTTGTTTCACATTGTTTGCTTCCTCATTAACAACATAAGAGCATAAGATATGCCATACTAGGTCAGACCAAGGTCCATCAAGCCCAGTATCCTGTTTCCAAAAGTTTCCAATCTAGGTAATACGTACCTAGCAGTTTCCCCAAAAGACACAGGTTCCACAATGCTTGTATTGGGTCAAGCAGAGATATCCTGGGTCCCTTTTTAATAATGGTTTATGGACCTTTCCTCCAGGAACTTGTCCAAACCTTTTTAAACCCAGCTACACTAACAGCTTTTACTACATCCTCAGGTAACAAATTCCAGAGTTTGATTACACGTTGAGTGAAAAAAGTATTTTCTCTTATTTGTCTTGAATAGTTTACCCTGTAGCTTCATTGCATGTCCCCTAGTCTTCCTATATTCTGATGATGTAAACAATCGATCTGTGTTTACTCGTTCCACTTTGTTCATTAATTAATAGACTTCTATCATATCTCCCCTCAGCCATCTTTTTTAAAGGTTAAAGAGCCCTAACCTCTTTAGCCTTTCTTCATAGGGGTATCCTTCCATCCCTTTTACCATTTTGGTGGCTCTTCTCTGTACCTTTTCTAATAACTCTATATCCTTTTTAAGATACGGTGACCAGAATTGCACACAATATTCAAGGTGCGGTCACACCATGGAACAATACAGAGACATTATAATATCCTTTGTTTTATTTTCCATTCCTTTCCTTATGATACCTAGCATTCTATTTGCTCTCTTGGCTGCCGCTGCACACTGGATGGAGGGTTTTAACATGTTATCCAAAATGATGCCTAAATCTTTTTCCTGGGTGGTGGTTCCAAATGTGGAACCTTGCATCGTATAACCATAGTTTAGGTTGTTCTTCCCTAGGTGTATAACTTTGCACTTGTCCACATTAAATTTCATCTGCCATTTTGGTGCCCAGTCTTCCAATTTATCAAGATCCTCTTGCAATTTTCAACAATCCTCAAGAGTTTTAACAAATTTAAATAGTTTTGTGTCATCTGCAAATTTGATAACCTCACTCATTATTCCCTTTTCCAGGTCATTTATGAATATGTCAAAAAGCAGCGGACCCAGCACAGAACCCTGGGGTACACCACTATTTACCTTTCTCCATTGGGAAAATTGGCCATTTAGCCCTACCCTGTGCTTGCTATCTTTTAACCAGTTCTTGATCCACAATAGTACACTGCCTCCTATCCCATGACCCTTTAGTTTTGCAAAACGTCTCTGATGAGGAATCTTGTCAAAGGCTTTCTGAAAGTCCAAATACACTATATCAACTGACTCACCTTTGTCTACCTGTTTATTCACACCTTCAAAAAAACTTAACAGATTAGTAAGACAAGATCTTCCTTGTCGAATGCCATGTTGGCTGTCTCCCATTTATCCATGACTATTTCCATGTTCAGCAATTTTGTTCTTTATGATGGTTTCTACCATTTTTCCCGGTACTGACGTCAGGCTCTCCGGTCTGTAGTTTCCCAGATCAACCCTGGAACCCTTTTTAAAAATTAGCGTTACATTGGCCATCCTCCAGTCTTCAGGTATTACAGATGATTTTAATGATAGTTCACAGATTACTAATAGAAGGTCTGCAATCTCATATTTCAGTTCTTTCAACACCCTTGGATGTATACCATCTGATCCAGGTGATTTGCTACTCTTCAGTTTATCAAATAGTTCTAATACATCTTCCTGATGTATCAATATTTCCTTCAATTCTTCCGTACCTTTAAATACCACTTCAGTCATGGGTAACATCCCTATATCTTCCTCAGTAAAGATCGAAGGAAAGAATTCATTCAGTCTCTCTGCTATCGCTTTGTCACCTCTTAGTGCCCCTTTAACAACTCTATCATCTAATGGATCAACTGACTCTCTCATAGGTATTTTGCCATGAATGTACTTGAAAAAGTTTTTATTACGTGTTTTTGCTTCCACAGCAAGCTTCTTCTCAAATTCTCCCGTTGCCTGCCATATAAGTGCCTTGCATTTAACTTGCCATTGCTTGTGCTGTTTCCAGTTTTCATCATTTGGCTCTTTTCTCCATTTCCTGAAAGATGCTTTTTTGGCAACAACAGTCTCTCTGACCTCTCCTTTAAACCATGGTGGCAGTTTTTTGGACTTCCTTCCACTTTTCTTAAAGAGTGGAATACAGCTGGTCTGGGCTTCCAAGATAGTATTTTTAAACAACTCCAAAGCTTGATGTAAGTCTTTAACCTTTGCAACCACTCCTTTTAGTTTTATCTTAACTACTTTCCTCATTTTATCATAGTCTCCCTTTCGAAAGTTAAAAGGTAGCACTGTGGATTTCCTTACCATCCCTCCTCCACTAATTAAATCAAATGCGATCATGTGATGATCACTATTGCCATAGGCCCCAACACCCTTATCTCTTGCACCAGATCTGGTGTTCCACTAAGGACTAGGTCCAATATGGCTTCCCCTCTGGTCAGTTCATGAACCAGCTGCTCCAAGAAGCAGTCATTTAATTCATCTAGGAACTTTATCTCCCTAGCATGTCCTGCCGTGACACTGACCCAGTCGATACCAGGGTAATTGAAATCAACAATTATTATTACTGTGCTGTAACTTTTATTAGCTTGTTAATTTCTTTGAACATTTCATCATCCATTTGTTCATTCTGGCCAGGCAGTCAATAGTAAACCCCCACTGCCATCGCCTTTCCCTTTTTACATAGAATTTCAATCCATAGAAATTCTACAGCAAATTTTGTTTCCTGCAAAACTTTAATCCTTTCTGACTCAATGCCCTCTCTAACATAGAGCGCAACCCCTCCACCACTTTGATCAGCTCTATCATTATGATATAGTTTGTACCCATGTATCACAGTGTCCCACTGGTTGTCCTCTTTCCACCATGTCTCTGAAATTCCAATCATATCTAACCTTTCATTTAGTGCTATATAGTCAAACTCTCCCATCTTATTTTTGAGACATCTAGCATTTGCATACAAGCATTTTATAGACTATATTTTATTCATATTAATCTGGCTATTGGTAGGCAAGGGTAATTTGGAATCTTTAAGCTCTGTCTGCTCCATACTCAAAGGCATTTGTGCTACTTTACTCTTTATTGGAACGTCTCTGCTTTGGTAGTATCCTTCAAGGATACATTGTTCTGAACCATGTGTTCTTTGGTGACTGTCGCCTTTTCCCTGTTTTCTAGTTTAGAAGCTGCTCTATCTCCTTTTAAAGGTTAATGCCAGCAGCCTGGTTCCATCCCATTTAAGGTGAAGCCCATCCCTTCAGAATAGCCCCTCCTTTCCCCAGAATGTTCCCCAGTTCCTAACAAATCCAAAACCCTCATCCTTGCACCATTGTCTCATCCACGCAATGAGACTCCAGAGCTCTGCCTGCCTTTTGGGTCCTGCGCATGGAACGGGAAGCATTTCGGAGAAAGCTACCCTGGAAGTTCTGGGATTCAACTTCCTACCTAAAAGCCTAAATTCAGCCTCCAGAACCTCCCTATACATTTTCCTATGTCATTGGTACCAACATGTACCAAGACAGCAGACTCCTCCCCCCCCCCCCGGCACTATCCAAGACCTTATCTAGATGGCTCGTGAGGTCCGCTACCTTCACAACAAGCAGGCATATTACCAGACGATCCTCACGTCCACCAGCCACCCAGCTATCTACATGCCTAATGATCGAATCACCAACTATAATGGCTGTCCTAAACCTTCCCTCATGGGCACAAGGCCCTGGTGAAACTTCCTTGGTGTAAGAGGGTTTTACATCACCTGGAGGACAGGTCCTAGTTACAGGATCACTTCCTTCCACGCCAGTGTGATGTTTTCCTGTCATGTGACCTCTCTCCTCCATGGCAACAGGGATGCTGCCAGACTGGAGGTGGGACTTCAGGACTATATCCCTGTAGGTCTCATCTATGTACCTCTCTGTCTTTTTTATGTCTTCCAAGTCTGCTACTCTAGCATCTAGAGAATGGACTCGTTCCCTGAGAGCAATGAGCTCCTTGCACCTAGTGCACACATAAGACCTCTCACCTACTGGGAGAAAATCATACATGTGACACTCAATGCAAAAGACTGGAAAGCCCCATCTCACTGCTGGACTGCTGTCTGCATCTTAGTTTTAAGCTTGTGTTTAGATCTTTAAGTTCTGTACTTACTAAGGGTTGCTGTGGATACTTATACTAATAAAAGTGTACCTAATACGTTTAATATAACTTGTTCACCTGAAGCTTAATTAATCACAGGTCCTTAAGGTGTGACTGATTTGGATAAAGAGCTGCACCTGAGAGCAACTCCTTTCCTTTAAGATGTGTAAGTACCTATAAAGCTACAATTATCCCAGGGGTATGTGGGTGTTGGGGAGGGAGGGAAATAAGACTTTTTAAAAGAGGGCTGCTACACAGTACCCTGTCCTGTGCTTCTAAGGTAAGCTGTGAGCAACTTCCTGGGTGATTAACATTCCTTGCTTGGATAGAAGGAGTCTTTCAAAATGGCCTTTTGACCTGCCACCTGGCTTTAACACCTATTTGAAAAGTTTCAAAGGTCTCTTGCTCCCTAGGTAGAATGCCTCTTTGTAAAGTCTCTAGAAGAATTTATTTAGTGCTCAAGGAATACTGACCCTGTTTTGCCTTTTATGCTAAGTTATATTCTGGTTTGATTTAAATTAAAGCTCTTTGCTGCTGCTAGGCTCTGGCTTAGTATGAAATTTAAACTGGTTCTAAATTTAACCAGAAAGCTCTCTTCTGTGTTTTAAATTTAAACTATAAGCACTTTGCTGTTACTAGGCCCTGAGTGAGTATTAAATTTAAACTACACTCTCTGCTGGGTTCTAAATTTAACCAGAAAGCTCTCTTCTGTGTTTTAAATTTAAACTTAAACTGCTGCTACTAGGCCCTGACTGATTTAACAAATACACTGGGTTCACAGATTAATCAGCTGTAATCCAAAGAATTTCCTTCAGAAAAAGTCCCAGAAGCATATACTCACTATTGCAGATCTCTATCCAGACGTAGTAGTCCCCTTTTGTAGTCCTTCAATTCATTTCCCTCAAATTATTGTAACTCATAGAAGTTTCTCTTTCCTCATCTGTCTCTAGGACATTTTCCATATCTAACACTTCAATAGTGAGGTCTCCCAGATTTCACTCTGAAACATGATCTTCTTCTATTGATTTCTCTTCAAATCCTATCTCCAACAACTTCAACAGATACTCTCCTTAAAACTCCATATTCAAAGAAGAATTTTAGCAAACCCCTCTCCTTCTTGGGAATTCTTCTCCATTTCAGTTTCTATAATTCTTTCATCTTTTGTTTCTATTTCCATGTTTTCTTCGGACTTCACTTCTGGGAAAGAACCAGCCATATCTGTGGAATCCTGCTTGGAGATCATCTTGGAATGAACATTTTCCTTCACCTCTTCTTTTGGACATACGTTTTCCATTTGAATCACTTCTGCTTAGTTCCTCTTGAGTACCTGATTCATCCCTTCCTCCAAGTTGGATTACATCCTGTCTCTTCTGTTCTCCACTCAACTAAGAAAAGGTAATAGTCTCCATCTTCTAATGTATCTTCCATTTGGCATCACCAAAAATAATCATCCTCCTCATAATATTTTTCCTCCTCTTCTTCTTGCCAGTATGCATAGCCTCTTCACCATTCCACATTCCTCTTATCTATTCAGCTAATCTTTCCTAAAGGTCCTGAATCATCAGTTGCTACTCTACCATGCTAAGTGGGAAAATGCTAGAAGCAAACCGAGAGCCTTAATTTTGAATTCTTCCATAAAATTGTTTTAAAAATGTGTTTTGCAAAATTTGTAGATGGAGTCATAGTCAAGTAGTTTAGGTGTTGTTCGAGCACTTTCCAGGTGTAACTCCCAGATAAGACTTTATAAAAGTAAAATGTAATTTGAATATTAAAAAAAGGATGTTCATAAAGAGAATTAAAGGGTTTTAAAAGTGTAGTTATTTTATGAATAATCTCTAAGAAGATGGATAGTCAATTTCTTACTTTATGAGATTAATGTAATAGATGTTTTTTCTTACATCTATAAAGTATCAAATTATAAGAACAATTCTCTTTTTATCTTTCTAAAGGCAACATCTGACTATGGGTCACATCAATTCAGAGATTTGCATCAGAACAATATTACACTTCCTAACAAGTTACTTTGGTTCAAATTCCCTGTATCTCAGAAGTATTGATAGTTTATGTTACTTTTCTTTTCAGATGCACCAGACCTTTTAACCCTTCTTTCTCTGGATCAGGTAAGTGTGGCCTCTATATAAGTGTATCTTCTTCTTTTTACTTATGTGTGTCTACCCATGTCCCAGATGAAAGTGTCTCTTTTCCCCCCAAAAAGTTTATTTCCCCAAATTGTCCAAAGGATTGGCCAGGGTTGAGCACAGGTGTGCATTAAGCCCAGACATTTCCATAATTGTGATTGTTGCAGCCTTTCTTACGGTCAGTGTTCTCTGGTCTGGTCCAGACTCCTTTCCTAATCTATACTCAGCATCTCCTCAAAGTCTATTACTTTCTATTTTTAATTAAAACCCTGTCTATCCTACCACACAAGGTCAAACTCTGTATAAGGGTTAGGCTGGTGGTGCTCAGGCTATAAACCAGTCATATTTGGATAAAGAAATTGGCTGCCACGACAATTCCACTGCTGTGGAGAAATAAGTGGAGTGTGGGAATGTCGGAGAGCTGAAGCCCAGAAGAAATACAAGAGTGTAAAGAGATAGGACTTTTCACAGGCTGGGGTCACTTAATTTTTTTCATTAGCTAGAGATTGTTTAGAAGAAGAACTTGTTACTTCAGCTTCTAAAAAAATAGTGAATTCAAGGATGGGACTTATTCTACCTCTGAGGTGGAATAAGCCTCACATCTGTCTTTCCGCCCTTGGACATACAGGGCCGTGACCTGAATCAACCCTGTATGTCCGGGTTGTGCACTCCGCCCCAGCTCCACCCATTCTCCACCCTTTGGCCGCCCCTTCCTGCCCCCATCCAGAGCTCACCACACAGAGGCTTTATACATGTAGGGAGCTTTGGATACAGAATCAGATCCTTGCAAATAGCAGGGGGTTGGACATCCAAGCCAGACATCTACCCCGCTATTCATGTCTTTGCATGACCCTCTTGTTGGGTAGTATTGTTTTGAAACTTTTCTGATGCAATAATCTGAATTTATATAAATCATAGTTAGGTATTACAAGTAGAAAGTTGAAAAGAAAATTGATTTTTTAATTTGATATTTTATAAGTGTAAGAAGAAAGATTGATTATTAACATCCTAAAAAGGGAAATTTTATTTTCCATTACTACAGTTACCTTAGAGAATGCTAATAAAATAACTGTACTTTTTAAAACCTTTAATTCTGTCTATTGCATATCATGTTTTTAAATTCAAATTATGTGTTAGTTTTGTGAAGTCTTACCTGGGAGTTATAGCTAGAGAAGGCTCAACCAACACCTAAACTGCTTGACCACAACTCCATTTGCTTCACAGAGATGGTCTCAGCTCAGGAGGACATCAACAATGACTTTAAACTTTGATCATCAGGGATGGGTGGACAATGCCTTCAAGTAATTTAAAGCTCTCAGAAAATGAAAATATCAAAAGCTTATATAGAAATGAAAAAAAAGCTATGTATGCTAATTTCCATAGTATGAAAAATAAAAGATCAGATCTCGAGGTGATCATGGAAAAGATGACCTGGCAATCATGGAGGTGTAGCTGAAAGGGCAAGTAAGAAAGACTTAGAGGTATGTTTACTAAACTGCGTTAGTGCGATTCGCGTTAGGAGCCGCGTTAGAGACAGAAATCCCAAATAAGGACATGGGCGGTACATCGTTGCCGAGAACGCGCCGAGAACGCGCGTTACAAGGCGCCATATATTAACGAGCGCTACAGGGCACGTTACCGCGCGTTAATCTTAAGAAGGCATGCAGGCACATAATCACAGCAACAGAGCTGTAGCACAATGGTTACAACACTGACGGATGGTACAGGAGTCATGGGTTCAATTCCCCAGTGGGCCTAATGTATAAGGCTGGCTGAGACAGCACCCTTTACATTAAAGTTGTGATTGGTGAGGCATTTGACATGTATTTTAATTTGTGCTGCCAGCAAACACACCCTCAAGGTGGCATAACCTAAGGTGCCGCATAAGGCACCCCATAACGCACTCCATAGGGTACATTAGAAAGTGCACTGTCCGCCAAGGCACCCTATAATGTCCCCTATAGGACACCTTATAAGGCTGTGAACAAAGCCCTGGCTGGCTGCAGGACTGCATGTCACCACACAAACTGTATGCTGTGGTTACCAGGATAGGGTTAACCCACCCATACCCATGATGCACTGCATATGCAAATCAGCAGTCGACAGATGGGCACAAGATTGGGTATGCAACCCCACAGCACCTCAGACACATAGGGGGAACAGACCGTGTGTGATACTGCCACAGAGTAGCCACAGACAGTCACATTGTGCGGGTACTGTGCCCACCCTAAGGTTGAGGTGGGGCGCCCAGCACCAGGTCCACAGCACCATTCATGACTGAACTATGCCATGCTGCAGGTCCCCATCAGTGTGTGATAGGTAGTTCCATTAGACACACCTAGGATACATCTGTGCCCTGCTGTATGTCCCAGTCATGTCTAGTCCCTATGGGCGATGATGCACCCAGAATAGTGCATATCCTGTGTTGGTGCCATGGTTACCTGCTGTAGGTGAGAGGGGGGTGTATGGACCCATGGGCAGATCATGTACCACCACACAACCCACCCTCTGGGGCACAGGGTGGGAAACAGGATCACCCACCAATAGATCCACAGTCTACCTCCCTGCAATGGCAGCAGTAGAGGGGACCAGCAACCCCTGTCCTGCTGGGGAACAGACAGAGCAGTACACAACCATAACACAATAGCAGACAGACGGTAGGCCTGGAAATGCTCAGCTGCCCCCCACCATTATCTGATATTCTCCAGCAGCAAGCCTCCAGCCACTGCACCCTGCAAGGTGTTCCAGCAAGACACATACTAGCTGCAGACAGTCCACCAGCTAGTCCATAGTGCATGGTCCTGGAGGAGATGCATGTACCCAGAACGGGGATATCAGCATACACACCAAGCAGATAGGTCAGGGATTGGGCCCCAAAAGAAAACCCATAAATATCACATGAGAGAAATGCTATATAGCACTATGGGGGAACCTAGCCATGCCATTGTCACTGCTCATTCAGGGTGAGAGTGACCTCCCAGCAGGACATGCTATGGCCACCCTGTCCATGCAGGTGGTACCGGGCACTACAATGTCCGAGCTATTGCCCTATGCCCTGTGCAGATGCGGCCAGGCCAGGCCACCCTATCCAGGCTATTCCCACGGTACCTTGCTCCTCATTATGCACAATGGTAGGCCAATACTAGCAACAGTGCTATCAGTGTGGGCTGTGGAGGGTGTTGGCAGCCACCACACACTAGATAGACAGACACACACTCCCCACACCTATGCCAGCATTGTGCAACTATAGAGGTGTTGGGCAGCCCAGGCCACCACACCAGTCCTGGGCACAGTGCAGGCATGGCTATGGTACGCAATACTGTAGGAGTCACTCCCCATATTGGTAAACACTGTCAGACACAAGACCTGTAGCACACTCCACAGACATCAGAAAGGTTGCTATGATGCAGCTCACTCCGAAAATTGTACTTAACCTAGGAATTGCTATCTGCCAGTAATCATAGCAACCTTTTGATAGATGTGTACCATATTCCCAGGTTTAGGGTGGCATTACTAAGGTATGCAAGTGCTAGTATTGGGAGATGCATGCAGAGCCCAAAGTCCTGCCTCTCCAGGAGGCTTTGGATAATGGGGCCTGTGGGTGCGGGTGTGTCTGCCCCTGGTGGCTGCTGCTTTATGGCAGAGGTTCCCAACTCCAGTCCTGCGGTGCAAAACACTTTTCAGGTTTTCATGCTGTCCCTCATGAATATTGTCAGATGGCTGCCTGGGTGAGAATCTTCACAGTCTTGGCAAGTGCATATATCTATATGATTTGCAAGGGATTGTGGGCAATGCAGTTCATTCACACCAGACACAGCTGCTGACAATAATTTAGCTGTGCTCAAGTGTTAAAGCCAATAAGATATTTATTTATGGGGTTATTTCTCCCAACACAGATATGCTTGGTAGCACATAAATCAGGTTACTTGCTTTCAGTGTTAAATTTGAAAAAACAAAATCAGGAAAACAACCTTTAAACTTGTCAGGCAATCAACGCAAAAGAAATAAGACCTGGTTGATAACAAACTGGTCTTTTCTGTAGGCTTAGCTAATATTTTCTTAGCATGTATCAAACAACAAACCAAAAGCCACAAAGAAGGAAAGAAAACTGTTCTTTTCAGGTAAACTTCTTATATCTTCCCACATAGATTCAGAAGTGATTCTCTTAGAGCTCACAAGCAATTAGGTAAGGCTCAATTGCTAGCAGTTATCCAGCTGAAACCCCTTAGCTGGCTTGCTTTCTACTGCGTGGCTAGAAATCTTACACAGGAGCTTTTCTGAGTATATTAAAGAATAAGTTTGTATTTCTTTGTGATGGTTGCTGTACTCTATAACAGAAAATCACCAAAGGAGTTTAGACAGAGAGCAGTCCATGTAAACAGATTCTTCATCTGCTATTACCCCCTCTTCTTCAACAAGCATGGGCTCAATGTCATGGATTGGCATAGATGAATCTCCCAATGGAGCACTTTCAGGAGAATACTTGTTTCCCTGCTGTCTTTCAAGGTTATAGCTAGGGCATAGATCAGGGTTCATACCTGAGCTTCCATTGCTGTTAGAGTTCCTCTCTATATAGCCTGGCCAGTATGTAGTCCAGTTCTTATGTCCAGCCTTCCAATCCAGATCCCTGGACTCTGGATCTCTCTTCACATACCTTCTGGCATGGGTCTTAGTGTCCCTTCCACGTGCAGCCGTCTTTCTCACAGGTACCGTCTGGCGATTCCTAGCTCTGCAGCACCATTCCTCTGGCTTTCCCCAGTCCAATGGTGTATGCTGGCCCTTGGAATGCCTCCCAGTATACGTACTGCTCTGGACTCTTCTAGACCTCTCAAAGGCTTTTCTCCTCTTTCTTCCAAAGGGTTTCTTTCCCTCTCTGTCCGTCCGGTTTGGCTTCTGCTTCTGATGATCCTCCTGATGATGAAGATGATCAAGCTCAAGCTGATTCTCAGGATAATGAGGATGATTCTCTGTAGAATAAACTCTACCTTTATTCTGCTTAGATGAGTGCTCCTCCCTAACACAGCGCAGCTGTGCTGAATCAGGCCGTGCCTTTTGAGATGAGTGCTTAGGGATTACCTCATAGCCCTCCTGATTGAACACACGTTTCCCCACTTCAGCTCCTCTAATGGCTGTTGGAAACCTGGTGCATTCTGGGACTGGTAGTCTTTTATGGGAAAATTCTGTTTTCTTATTTCTACCAGAACTGACAGGTTGCTTGTTCAGAGACACTTCACCTTTTCTATAGCTCCTTCCTGAGCTATGATAAGCTTCCTTATCACAATATGCATGAGATACATCTGCATACCATGGGGGTGGCGCATAGAAATGCAGCACAGGCATCTTTATCAGAGGCAGCATGGAACCTGAATGGTGTTTGGTCCTCCAGGACTGCATTTGGGAGGCTCTGCTCTAGGTAATGTGCATGTTTATGGTGTCTGTGCTCTGTAGGGTAAAATGTAGGTGTTTTGGGCATGTTTACGTCATCTGCAAGAAAGGTTCTGTCTGTATTAGCACGTTATAGTAGTGGGTAAAATATGAGGACTGGGTTGGCGGAAACCACAGCTGGGACTTGAACCTGTGACCTTCTGAATACACTGGTTTTGTGCACTGCACCACCATGTTATCACAGAGATGGTGCATTCCCTGGTGATACCATGACTGTTGGTCAGACAGGGCCTGTCTGTTGCAGTGCATGGCACCCACCTACACAGGGCTAGGCCACGGTCTGCTCTGGCCAGCTGCCACTGCTCCCTCCACCACCAGTATCCCTCAGCCACCATGCTGACATGCCCTTCTGCTGGTGGAGCTGGTGGTGCGCAGTCTCAGGCCATCCAGTGTGCAGGTAGGTGGCTGCCTATGGTGTGGGTTCTGGGGTAAGGGTGCCTGTATTGATGTCCATGCTCCCCCCCAGCCCCGCCTGCCAATGTTCCGTGCCCTTGGGGGTAGCTGTTGGGTACTATCCCCTGTGACACTTTGGGAAACACACTCGTGCCCATGTTGGGCCTTCAGCAGTTGCTGTCTGGCTGCTCCGCTGTTTCAGCATTCATATGGGCCACCTAGGCATCACCCTAGTCCGCACTGTGGTCCAGCTCCACCACAGCATGTGCCGCCTGCGGCCCTCTGTATCCCCTTTTCCGGCATCTGTCCAGTTGCCGTTCCGACATGCCCGCCCTGATGTTGCGGGACATGTGCATGCCATAGGAACCCTGTCCGATGGTGGGGAAAACCCTGAGCAGCGCTATTTCACTGTGGGCCCATTCACCTTGTATGGGGACGGAGTATAGACCCTTCCACTATTTATATCTGTTCTATGGAGCTTGCTCGGAGGGGGGAGGGGTTGATGTTTGTCATTGATACCACTATTGGCCAGCTTGGTTATGGTCTTTTTCCAGTTTGTTGGGGTCATTTTCAGTGTTTCTGTGCCCTTTTGTTCTGTGCACATGTATAAACACTTATCACGTTTTTTGGTTTCCCTGCCTGGGCTGTACATTGCTGACACTGAAATGGTTTCTCTCCCTTGTAATGTGCCTTTAACGGCAGGTTTTCATTCGCGTTGGAATTCAGCCCTGAAATTCAGCACGTTAGTGTGAGGGGAGCCTCTCCCCACCTACTCTCCGCCCACTGACCCCTTCTCTCCGCCCTCTCTCCACCTTCTGCGTTGCTTTACCGCGCAGCGGGGCTTTACGATCGTTAGCGCATCATAATGCGCATTATGTAACGTTAACAATCGTAGCATAACGCACGTTATGCTGCGCTTACGATCGTTAACTTTACATAATGCGCGTTATTCACGATTACCGCAGTTTAGTAAACATACCCCTTAGTGTTCATAAACTACAGAGATTGCAGAAAAGGAAAGCAAGTAACAATATCTGGAAAGACTAAGAGAAGCTAGGAAACTAATCAGGAAAATAAATGGAAGAAAAAATACCTAATATGGTAATATAGGGGACAGAAAACATTTTGCAGATATGCTACCTATCCTAGCTGGAATAAGATACAAAGCACTTGTCACTATCTTCAAAATTATAGATGGCAGTTCAGCTTTCTGCCTCCAACCCCTTGTCTCAAAGGCCAAAACAAAAACAGAGTCCAGAGGTAGGAATCCATCCCTATACAGAAAACTAAGAGCAAACAAGCTGCTTGCAACCAGGCACTCTCACTTTTTGCCCCTTCAATATGATGTTGCTTAGTTAGATGGAGCAGATATAAACTTTAGGTCTCCAAGGAGGATGAAAGGTTGATGGGAGGTTGGTGTCATATAGGCTGTCTCTATTATAGTGGATAATTCGGTAGCAATTATATGTGGTAGTCTGTACATTAGGCACATTGAAAAGGAGATATTTGTTATGGTGAAGATGTCTATGTTATCTGAGGACATGGTGTCAGTTGTGACAAGGCTGAGGTTGATTTTTGCTTTGATACAGACACCCCCACCTCTGTTAGTTTTCCTGTTGCAGATGTGAATGTTATATGAGGGGGGGGGGGTGGCAAAGTTGGTTGAGGAGGACAGTGTCAGTTTTGGTGAGCCAGGTTTCAGTGATGCAAAGGATGTCCAGCCTATGGTCCTGGATGAAGTCAATTACTGTCGGGATTTTGTTACATACTGAGCATGCATTGATGAAGGCACATTGAATCTTGGAGTTTGAGGACTGTAATTTGGTCTACCTGTGTATTATGTTATAATACATCTTAATCCTGGCTAGGGTGCAAGTCCTATGGGTTTGATGCATATATACCTTAATTGTTAGACTGAAAGGCTGAGGTTGTCTGAATTTGTGAATGATAGGAATGTGTGAGAGATGGTTTGCTTGCGTTGCCTCTGCAGTGAGTGCTGCAATGATGAGTAGCAGGAGCGTGAGGGAAGTTAGGATTATGTATTTTTTCCTCAGGTTTTCCATGGTACTCTCTATTGGTCAGGTGAAGGCAGTTGATGTGATGTTAAAGGGTTCAGTGTCTGTGCGTTTCCTCAAAACTCTGCATGCTGTTTGCGGTAAAGGGGTAGCTGAGTATCTTATGTTGCAAGGGTTTGGTTTTGCTTCGATAGTTAGATAATTGTGACTGTTTTGCCTGGATGTGTATGAGCTTGGCTTATGTTTATAGTTGTGTTCATTTCAGGTGGGGTGCCTCAGCAGCAGCAGCAGCAGCAGCACATACCTTATGTTGCCAAATTTTACAAGTGCTTGATATGTTTACTTTCTTTTGCTCCTTTTGATGTGCCTTCTGTGGTGTAGTTGAGAAGTGATGTGGCTTTACTGGTGCATCTGTGTCGTTGCTGGTTTCATTGTTGTTAGATTGCAAAGGTTGAAGAGTCAGATTGATCTACTAGAGTGGCCTTGTACAGGTGTGCCGTAGATCGGTTGGTCTGGCAGAAGGCCCAACATCACTGCAGGCTTCCTTTCCCTGCTTCCTGACTCTCGGCAGGGACAGTCAGGGCCAGGATCGGGTGGTGGGGGCTTACCTGCTCCTGTGCTGTGACTTTGATGGGGCTGCTTGGCCTGATTGCCGCTGTCAGAGGGACTTAGTCCACCTCTGAGGTGGTCTACGTTCCACATCCATCTTCCGGATGCTGGACATACAGAACCCTGATCAGAATAGGCCCTGTACATCCGGGTGAGTCAGCCCGCCCCTGTTCCACCCACTCTACACCTCTGCCCCCCCCCCCCTTGCCCTCATCCAGTGTTCCCTGCACAAGCCCTCTGTGCATGCAGGGAACCAGGGAGACGGAATACGCTCCCTGAAAATAGTGCTGGTTGCACATCCAACCCAGACATCCCAATATTCGCAGGTCAGAATGACCCCCCATGTGATTTAGTGCCGAACAAACTGATGGCGGCAGTCAGGCTAGGCAGCCCCACTAAAGTCATGGTGCAGGAGTAGGTAAGCCCTCACTGCCCGATCCTGGCCCTGGCTTCCAGCGCTGAGGGTTGGGCAGCGGGGAAATTAAGTCTGCAATGATGTTGGGTCTTCTGCCAGAGTAACCCATCTATGGCACCCCTGTACAAGGCCACTCTAATAGATCAATCTGACTCTTCAACCTCTGCAATACAACAACAACAAAAACAGCAATGACACAGATGTAACAGTAAAGCCACAGCACTTGTCATCTACACTGCAGAAGGCACATCAAAAGGAGCAAAAGAAAACAAACATATCAAGCACACGCAAAATTTGGCAACATAAGGTATGTGCTGCTGCTGCTGCTGATGCACCCCACCTGAAATGAACACTACTACAAACATACTAATCTGTTATGTTTTTTTGAAGGAGTGAATAAACAGGTGGACAAAGGTGAGTCGGTTGATATTGTGTATCTGGACTTTCAGAAAGCCTTTGACAAGGTCCCTCATGAGAGACTTTTGGCAAAACTAAAGAGTCATGGGATAGGAGGCAGTGTACTACTGTGGATCAGGAACTGGTTAAAAGATAGAAAGCAGAGGGTAGGGCTAAATGGCCAATTTTCCCAATGGAGAAAGGTGAATAGTGGTGTACCCCAGGGATATGTGCTGGGTCCGCTGCTTTTTGACATATTCATAAATGACCTGGAAGGTGGAATAACAAGTGAGGTTATCAAATTTGCAGATGACACAAAACTATTTAAAGTTGTTAAAACCCAGGAGGATTGTGGAAAATTGCAAGAGGATCTTGATAAATTGGAAGACTGGGCATCAAAATGGCAGATGAAATTTAATGTGGAGAAGTGCAAGGTTATGCACCTAGGGAAGAACAACCCAAACTATGGTTACACGATGCAAGGTTCCACATTAGGAACCACCACCCAGGAAAAAGATTTAGGCGACATTGTGGATACCTTGTTAAAACCCTCGGCCCAGTGTGCAGCAGCGGCCAAGAGAGCAAATAGAATGCTAGGTATGATAAGGAAAGGAATGGAAAATAAAACAAAAGATATTATAATGCCTCTATATCGTTCCATGGTGAGACCGCACCTTGAATATTGTGTGCAATTCTGGTCGCCGTATCTTAAAAAGGATATAGCAATTTTAGAAAAGGTTCAGAGAAGAGCCACCAAAATGGTAAAGGGGATGGAAGGCTACTCCTATGAAGAAAGGCTAAAAAGGTTGGGGCTCTTTAGCCTGGAGAAGAGACGGCTGAGGGGAGATATGATAGAAGTCTATAAATTAATGAACGGAGTGGAACGGGTAAACGTAGATCGATTGTTTACCTTATCAGAATATGGAAAGACTAGGGGACATGCAATGAAGCTACAGGGTAAACTATTTAAGACTAATAAAAGAAAATATTTTTTCACTCAACGTGTAATCAAACTCTGGAATTTGTTGCCGGAGGATGTAGTAAAGGCTGTTAGTGTAGCTGGGTTTAAAAAAGGTTTGGACAAGTTCCTGGAGGAAAGGTCCATAAACCATTATTAAGAAGGGACCCAGGATATCAATGCTTGAACCAGTACAAGCATTGTGGAACCTGTGTCCCTTGGGGAAACTGCTAGGTACGTATGACCTAGATCATGGCCGGCCCGTCCATTGAGCGAGAATGTTTTTTGCACAGGGCCCCGCGTTTCAGGGGGCCCCGCGCAAAAAACATTCTTTTTGAAAAGTAAAATTGAAAAGAAAAAAAAAACCTGTCTGCTGCCGCGGTCGGGGCCGCCACGGCAGAATCGAGCGTGCCGCGGGGCCCCCCTGTGCACGGCAGAGCCTGCCCTCCTTGTAGCAGCTCTCTCTTTGGAGCTGAAGTCAGACGCGCCGGCTTGCAGAGCGCGAGGGAAGAGTTTCTCCCTCGCTGCTCTGTTAAGCCCGCGGGGCTGATGGGAAGTTCCCATCAGCCACCGCGGGCTTAACAGAGCAGCGTGGGAGAAACTCTTCCCTCGCGCTCTGCTCTGCAAGCCGGCGCGTCTGACTTTTCAGCTCCAAAGAGAGAGCTGCTACAAGGAGGGCAGGCTCTGCCGTGCACAGGGGGGCCCCGCGGCACGCTCGATTCTGCCGCGGCGGCCCCGACCGCGGCAGCAGACAGGTTTTCTTTTCTTTTAATTTTCGCTGGGCTGGGCTGGGCTGGGCTGGGCTGGGCTGGGGGGGGGGGTTAGGAGTGTTGCTGGGCTGGGCTGGGCTGGGCTGGGCTGGGCTGGGGGGGGGGGTTAGGAGTGTTGCTGGGCTGGGGGGGGGGGGGTTAGGAGTGTTGCTGGGCTGGGCTGGGCTGGGCTGGGCTGGGGGGGGGTTTAGGAGTGTTGATGGGCTGGGCTGGGCTGGGCTGGGCTGGGGGGGGGGTTTTAGGAGTGTTGATGGGCTGGGGGGGGTTAGGAGTGGTGATGGGCTGGGGGGTAGGAGTGGTGATGGGCTTGGGGGGGTAGGAGTGGTGATGGGCTTGGGGGGGTTAGGAGTGGTGATGGGCTGGGGGGGTTAGGAGTGGTGATGGGCTGGGGGGGTTTAGGAGTGGTGATGGGCTATGGGGGAGCTAAATCTGTATATGGGCTGATGGGATTAGGACTGAAAGTGGGTTGATGGGGGGTTAGGACTGGTAATGGGCTATGGGGGGGCTTAAACTAAAAATTGGGTGATGGGGGATTAGGACTGGAAATGGGCTGGTGGGATTAGGACTGGGAGTGGGCTGATGGGGAGGTTAGGACTGGTAATGGGTTGGGGGGGGTTGCTAGGACTGGAAATGGGCTGAGTGGAAGGGGGCTTGAACTGCAAATAGCTGATGGGGAGGGGGGCTTGGAATGGGCTCTTAGGGGAAGGAGCTAGGACAGGAAATGGGCTGATGGAGGGGCTAGGATAGGACTGGGAATTGGGTGTTGGGGGAGCTAAGATTGGAAATGGGCTGTGGTGGGGGCTTGGATTGAAATGGACTCATGGAGGGGCTAGAACTGGAAGTAGGTTCATGGGGGCTTGGATTAGAAATGGGCTGAGTGGAGGGGAGCTAGGATTTAACATGGGCTGATGGTGGGGCTAGGAAAGGACTAGAAATGGGCTGATGGGAGGCTGGTATTGGAAATGAGCTGATGAAGGGACTCGGATAGGACTGGGAATGGATGGGGGAGCTAGGACTGGAAATGGGCTGATGTGGGGACTAGAAGGGAGCGGATACTGGGTGGGGCTGCAACTAAAAGGGAGCTGATGTTGGGGGAGATTAGAAGGGGATGGGGCTGGGAGAGTGAAATGGAGAGGGGAAGAATATTTTGTGTGGGAGGGAAGAAAAATCTACAATTGGCCGGGTATTGGGAGACTAAGGGGCTTGTTTACAAAGCCGCGGTAGTGGTTCGCGATCGCAGCCGCGGCCCCATTGAAATCAATGGGGCCGCGGCTCCGATTACGATCGCAAACCGCTACCCGCGGCTTTGTAAACAAGCCCCTAAGTGGGGATTGAGGATGGAGGGGTAAAATTTGAGTGGATGAAATAGGAATGAGGAAAGAGCAAAAGGAGAAAGATTATTATGTTAAAGCAGATGTAGAGAGAGAATGGAAAAAACTAGAGGAGAGAAGAAAGGACAAATGGACAGCAGACGATGGAGAGTTAGCAGAAGACACAAATAAACCAGAAGAAAGTGACTGGAACAATTGCAACTGAAAAAAAAATGCACAAAAGGTACAAAGATATCTCTTTATTTTGAATTTATTAACTGGAATATGTCAGCTCTGGGAAATGTGCATCATTAATGTCGGTGCTTTGTTTAGTACAAGAGGAAATTAATTTATAGTTTTATTTCAACATTGTTGTACATTCCAAGTTTGGCTTTTAGGGTTCCCAGTTTAATTATTGTCTTCCTGTTTTTAAATTGTGATTCCTTGTTTGGTGATGGTCTATGTTCTGCATGTGTAACTGAGCTGAGGTATTCTGTTTATGTAATTCCTATTTGACATTGCCACTTGTTCTCTTTCCCCAGTAGGTCATGTATTGTTATTCTCTGAAATGTATTGGTTTAATATTTGCAGTGTTGCCTTTTGATAGGTAGGGTATGGTGCTTTATGAGTCTTGGTAGTGCTGTTAGGATACGGTGGGTTTGCTATGGGTTCTAAATGGGCAGTGTTTGTAGTAGTTCCTAATGTGCCTGGCGGTTGGCACTGGATTATAGTAATGTAGAAATCTTTGTCTTTCTTTATCCATACACTCATGAAGAGGCATGTTTACTAAAAGTTAGTGTATGGTAACATTATGCAAATATTTACGCAAATGAGGCCCCTTATGCAAATGAGGCCCCGCACCGAGTCTCCGCACATGGCCCCGCACCCCCCTTGGGCCGCCCCTGACCTAGATTGGCCACTGTTGGAAACAGAATGCTGGGCTTGATGGACCTTGGTCTGACCCAGTATGGCATATCTTATGTTCTTATGTTCTTATAAGCCAAGCTCATACACATCAAAACAGTCAGGTGGCAGGGAAAGGAAGCCTGCAGCAATGCCAGGCCTTCTGTTCTCCTACTGGGCATCCCAGTGCCATGGCGATGGGACGACATAGCACCAGCACACCAGCAGGAGCATGAGGCAGACTGGCCAGGCAGGGCAATGGATGTCCCATGCTGCTGAATTGGAGCTATGCCGGGCCGTCTAAGTGGCTGATTCTGCAATCATGGGAACATCTAGCTCCCGCAGTTGCAGAATCAGGTACACTTTGGGCCCATCCATTTTTTGGACATCCAGACAGTCCGGACGTGCTCAATTAGAACTGGCCTCTTTTTGAATAAAAGAGAAAAAATACTTAAATGCTAGAAATAGCTTATCAATAAACTTTGGAATAAAGAAGTCCAACTTTGAATAAAGAAGTCCAACATACTTGCCAATTTTGTGAATGAGCATTTATACAGTGCAGAGTTAGTGACAATCATTATTGTGGAATAGTTACTCAAACACAGGTCCAATTTAACCTATGTAAAGTAAGGCAGGCATGTACTTTATAAAATAGGGGTGGAATTTGTTATTAAATGAAGCCATATTTTGCTGCCATATTAGCATTTCATTGTTGTAAACCTCCATGCCGTAAAGCACTGTTTGAATGGCTATATACCCAAATGCTTCCAAATAAATACATTTTTCAAGAACACATACAAATTATAGTATTTTATAATTTACCTATGCAACTTTGTGCTTTACCCATGCTCTGCCCAAACTCTACCTCTGTACAGGTCCACAGTGATATGGACACTTTCAGAATAGTGACAACATCAAATACATGCTTAAAAGCTTATTCCTGCATTTATCACTAAAATACCTAGATTTATATATGCAACAATTTGCATAAATTTAAGCACGACTTCTAAGAAGCTGCCTAGATTTACATGCGAATAACAAGCATAAATCTATGTATTGCAGTCATATACATGCGTAAGTGTGTAGATGACACGGTCGCTATTCTGTAAGTATGCATGCACATTCAATCATGTAAACTTTAGCTAAGGGCATGTACAGGTGCAGAGTCCAGGAGGAGTATGGGCAAAGCACAAGGTTATATGCTTAAATTATAAAATACTATAATTTACCCATATTCATTACAAATTTAGGTCTGGACATTAGGGCTGGTGTAAGTGATTGTGCCTTAAATAAATGTATGTTTCCAGCCATTTATGTAAATATTTCATAAAGTATTTGCACACTTGACTTTATAAAATAGGGGTAAAATAAAAACATTTTTATTTATATGAGTTGTTCCAAATATTATCTTCTACAATGGAGTTTTTAAGACCACTGATGTGATAAAGATACTGACTCATAAGTCACAGCACAGAGCAATGGCAACACTGAGGTCTTTTTCTCCGTTCTTAATCTATTAAACTTTGATGTGCTAGTAGGAGTGAACTCCATATATTATCCTATTTTTAAGCTGTGTTTTATTGTTCTAAGGTTGGCATTTCCATTACACCTTTACTTCTCTTTTATTTGGCCAGATGTGATACATGCAAGTGTTTTGCAGGAACCTTCTCCATTCACCAGCCCTCAACACAGTGTAGAAACACTCATGATTTCCCTACTCAACACACTGATCAAAGGCACTGAAATCTTGAGGGGGCGGAGCCTGATGTCCAGCGGGATGGTCGCATAACGCTGAGGCTCCCGAGAGGCCTACTCAGAATCCTGAATTAACACCTCACATACTTGGAACTTCTACTCTGATCTTGCCGGGGCACATTGGTGAGATGGCGGGGACCAAACCAACGCGCCTGGAATTTGGATCTCCAGCGGCTTCTCACGGCAAACGTTCCAAAACTGAACCTCCGTCCCCGCAGAAGGGGCCGTCCTTGTGCGAGGGCCCCGAAATGCAGCAGGAAATCCTCGTAGAGATTAGAGGGGTCAAAAACCTCGTGCAGGCAAACGGTGAAGCACTCCGAGCGCTGCTGCGGGAAGATTTTGGTGTGCTGCAAAGCAAGCTAGAAGGGCTTTCTTCGCGTCAGGACAAAATGGAGAGCATATTGGACTCCCATGCGGCCCGGTTGTCCAAACTCGACAAAGTTGAACGCCAGGTGCGGGCCTTGCAGAAAGAGGTGGAAGATGGCAATAACAGAGCGCGCCGCAACAACATACGACTCGTGGGCATACCGGAGGGAGCGGAATCGGGAGACATGAAAGAGTTTTTATGCAAAATCCTCCCTTTCCCTGCTCCAAATCACCTTTACCAAAGATTTGGAGATTGATCGCGCTCATCGTGTACCCACAAGCATAACGCTCAACAGGAAGACCCCGCGGCCTATCATTTTTCGACTTCTGAGATATCAACACGTGGAGCAAATTCTAAGTGCCTCTCGGGCAAAGGGCCATATGGAGTTTGAGAGCCACAAGATCTCCTTCTATCCCGACTTGGCTAAACCCACGGTCGACCGCCGAAAGCGCTTTCTGGAATTCCGGCCGAGGCTTCAACAACTACAAGCACGCTATGGCCTGATGTACCCGGCCAAGCTCCGAGTCACGCTTCACAATCAGACAAGAACATTTGAGGACCCTGATCTACTAGCGGAGTTTTTGGATTCCAAAGAAGCCGACTTGATGCGCTGACTTCCAGAATATTCCTGCAAGTCTCCTCATATCCGCTGTACCTGCCATGTTGGATCTGCCGCAGCCTAGCAAAGAGTCTGGCGTGGGCAGTCTGTTTGCCTTACTCTTGAGGGTATCTGTGACCCGACTCCATCTACCCACAGTAGCCTCGATGAGTATCAGAGACAGTGTTAATTATGGACTCTGGTGTTTCTTTTCTTTTTTATATGTCTTTCTATTTCCTCTCTAGGGCCTCCTCCCGCAGACATATGGTCGCCATATTCTTTGGGGGTTTTGCTTCTTCTCTAAGATACGTTGGTACATACTTTTCAATATGGGGTGTATTAGCCAGAATACTCGGTGATTATGATATTGTTGTACAGATTCTGATTATGTTATATGTTATCAAGCGCCCTTACCTAAAATGTTTATTACCGATTGATGGCACCATGTAAGATTTTCTCATTGAACGTAAAAGGAATCAATAATCCGATAAAACGGAAGAAAATCCTAAGCTACCTCAGTCAGGAAGCAGCGGATCTGATTTTTCTCCAAGAAACGCATTTAAATTCGAAGGAAACTCTTAAACTCAATATTAAACCTTACATGGTGGCCGCCTACTCCCCAGCTGTTTCTAAGAAATGTGGGGTTGCCATATTGGTTCGGAAATCTTTGCATGCTACTATTATTGCGACTAGCTCAGATACAGAAGGTAGATGGTCTAGAGTTCACCTCAAGATAGGTAGCCTTGAAGTTACATGTATATGCCTTTACGCTCCTAATGTGGATGACCTTGCCTTTTTTGCTACCATTGCTCAGGTTGCGCAGGCTTCTGCTAATACTTCATTGATCATTGGGGGGGATTTCAATCTAGTCCTTGATCCTCTGATTGACAAACAGCCGCCTAGGACGAGTGGTCCCCCCAAGAGTCACGCCACGCTTACCTCCCTGATCAAGGATCTTGCTTTAGTTGATCTATGGAGGTTACTACACCCCAATGAGCTTGACTTCACCTTCTTCTTCTCCTCCCCTCATAAATCTCAGTCTCGCATAGACTTTTTTCTAATCTCAAAACTGTTAGTTCCTCAGGTGGACACTGCAAAGATTCACTCCCAACATATTTCAGATCATGCTGCCATTTCCTTTCAATTACACACTACTGCACCCCAGGGGAATTCGGGAGCCTGGTTCTTTGATAGAGCCCTGTTAACTCAGCCAGAGTTCCAGTCAGAAATTTGAGCAGCCATACAGGATTACTTCCATTTTAATCTACCCCAAGATACTGCGAATTGGGCTTGGTGGGAGGGCTTCAAAGCGGCCATTCGGGCAACGATCACTAGCTATCAAATCTGCCTGCGGAAACAACGCAAACAGCAGCTGCTCATACTAGACCAACAAATAAAAGCAGCGAACGAGTTCTAACTTCACGTACTGACCCATGTGTATTAATTCGATTACAGCGTCTCCGTTTTCAATATAATTCAATCCTCTCAACTGCAGCTTCTAAGAGTATTGAGCTTCAGCGAGGGACATATTATCGTGAAAATAACCGAGCCGGTTGACTCTTAGCCAACGCCTTGAAAGGTCAAAAAGAAGCCAAACGCGTAGCGGCCCTTCAAGCTCCACAGGGAGGGGGCATAGTGACCACAGACTCCGACATTGTAGAGCTCTTTCGGGATTTCTATACCCGCCTATATCAATCTGAATGTGAGTTCTCGTCAGAGACATTCGAGCGATTGTTTTCTGGCATTCAGCGGCCGACCCTCTCTGAAGATGATAGGGATGCGATGGATGAACCCTTCTCTACTTCAGAGATCCAATCTGCCCTAAAACGAACAGCCTCGGGCCGTGCCGCAGGGCCCGATGGTCTCCCGACCGAATTCTACAGAACGTTCAGTGCAGATTTAGTTCCCTATTTAAAACTCTATTTTACTGCCCTTGCGGTAGATACATCCTCTTTGGGATCCTTTTCTGCAGCTAATGTGGTAGTATTTGAGAAAGAAGGCAGAGACCCGCTACTGACCGCCAACTACCGTCCAATCTCCCTACTTAATGCCGATTATAAGATCTTCGCAACGATCTTGGCCACCCGGCTATCTGACATGATGGCTACCCTAATTCACCCCGACCAATGCGGTTTTATACCCGGCAGATCAACTGCTGACAATGCTCGGACCTTGTGCCATGTGCTATCCAGTGCTGCCAATCTCGATCATCCATGGGTGGGTCTTTCCCTGGATGCCGAAAAAGCCTTTGATCGTCTAGAATGGCCCTTCTTATTTGCAGTTCTCCGATGGTATGGCTTTGGAGAGGGCTTCCTCCGATATCTCCATGTCATGTATACTCAACCCGTCGCCAGTATTTGTGTAAACGCCATCAAATCTCAGCCATTTAACCTCCAAAGAGGCACGCGTCAAGGTTGCCCCCTATCACCAATGCTCTTTGATCTAGCTCTTGAACCCCTAGCCCTCCTTATTAGACAGTCCGCATGTATTCGAGGTGTCCCCTTTAGTCATAGGGAGATTAAACTCTCTGCATATGCAGATGACCTTATGCTCTTCGTATCCCTCGATTCGGTTCCAGCTGTCTTGGATCTGATTGACAGATACTCACAATTATCGGGCTATAAAATTAACTGGACCAAATCTGTAGCATTCCCACTGAACCGCTGGGTACATGAGGCTGACATGCAGGCCTTTCCCTTCCTTTGGCAATCCCGCATGGTGAAGTATCTCGGGGTCCATTACTGTTCTCCTTTAGAAGACACTATCAGTTTTAATGCCAAAGAGGTAGTCTCCAAAGTCCGTGAACTCACAAATCGCTGGTCTCCCTTATCTCTCACATGGTGGGGCCGCTTAGAAACTGTGAAAATGATGATAGTCCCCAAAGTGAACTACATTTTAGAAATGCTGCCATGCTTACTTCCGTTACATACTTATAAAGATATTGAGGGCCTTCTCGTCCGTTATCTCTGGCAGGGCAAGCCACCAAGGATAGCTAAACATAAACTGCAGTCTGCAAAGGAACGAGGGGGTACCAGATTTCCTGATTTTCTTAGATATCATCAAGCCTTCCTACTTAAGCAAGGTGCCCGATGGCTAGATGCCTCAACAGACAGCAGACCAGTTTGGCTTGACATAGAAGAGGAGCTTAGTAGCCCAATTCCGTTGACCCATCTCCCCGGTATGTCCTATCAAGTAGACACCCGCCATCCACCAATGATTGTCGATACTCTTGCGGCCTTTAACACTCTCATTCTATCACTGGGCCCGAATGTATGTCCTCAGGACGGACTCCCGCTATGGAATAACCCCAGAATTCAAGTCCTAAATCGAACAATAGCATGGAAACCCTGGTACTCAAGGGGGATCTGGACACCCCAACAGCTTTTCTCTGCAGCTCGTTGGAAAACCTTTTCTGATTTACAAAAGGAATTTGCGTTACCAGCGAAACACTACTTCCAATTGATGCAGCTTCAACACTGCCTCAAAAGTGCTCGAATCATGCCGCCCTCTGCCCCTACTGAGGATGGGCTATTAGAGATAGTTCACTCTATTAGTAGTACACATGGGGTAGCCTCTAACTTTTATAAAATAATATGTCAGGGTACAGACACGGCCACTTTTAGAGCCCAACAAGCCTGGGAGCGCGAACTGCAAACCACTTTAACCCCTGTGCAATGGAGCGTTTTCTGGAGCAAAGTAGTGCGGGTTTCCCGGTCTGCCTCTGTTACCCAAACTCTCTTCTTTTTTGCACACAGATGCTTTTATACCCCAGAAAAAATAGCCAAATGGAACCCAAATGCTAGGGACCTGTGTTGGTCTTGCCATACTGCTGTGGGAACCTTCGCTCATGTTATTTATGAATGTCCTCAACTACAGGTCTATTGGGGGCGGGTCTGGGGTCGTATTCAATTTATCTTACACCTTCACGAGCCTCTCTCTTGGAAGATCGTGGGACTCCGCTCTGTGGCGGAGGTCCCCTCTCTTCCTAAGAAGGGTCGCTTTCTCCTTGATTTCATGCTGGGTATAGCCATATGCTTAATCACGAGGAATTGGAAGGATAGCTCTCGACTTACTGTCAATGAATGGTGGAACCTCGTCTGCTTATATAGTAAATATGAGCAGATACCTTGGAGAGCTATTCCCCATGTCCAAACTCACTCTCGCTTGTCTAAATGGCAGATGCTTAATGATTATGTACAATCTGCTCATTGTTCCAACATGCCTGTATAATGTGCACTCATCATGTTTTAGATCACCGTTAGGTTTTGTAACACAATAATGTAAGTACACGCCCGCTTCGGGAATGCTTAGTTTTCTAGAGAAGAAGCAGGGGGGAGGGGGGTGGCAGGGGTTTACTTTGGTATATGTATTACACGTTGTGTATCTGTCTTTTAGCTGTATGTCTTCCTTTTCCTTTGTTGTTATAAAACGAAAATAAAGAATTTAAAAAAAAAAAAAGGCACTGAAATCTTAACACAAGGATGTATACTCATCTTCCTGGACAAATCAGCTATTTCATTCTGTCTCACATCAAATCCTGCTAAATAGACTCAACAAGATAGGGATTCAAGGACCACTTCTGAAAAGATCCCACTCCTACTTATCAGACTGTATACGGCACATCAAAATTGGCACCCTCACATCTGCACCATTCCCCCTCAGCCAAGGAGTTCTGCAAGGGTCTGCACTCTCCTCACTGATGTTTAATATCTACATACAACCTCTCTGTGAAATCATCAAGAGCCACAACATCAATTACTTAATATTTGCAGATGATATAATGTTCTTCACCGCATTCGCCACCAAATCACCAGACTATACCAAAATCTCCAGCTTTTTTTTTTGGCAATCAACCTATGGCTCAAAGAACACAATCTCAAAATCAATCACAACAAATTGGAAACACTCCACATCACAAGAAATAAGCATTTCAATCCTCCATCCTCGATCATGATAAACAATACTCCACTTGCATTCAAAACCCAAATTAACTATTTGAGCATCACGCTTGACCAAAAACTCAACTTTCAGCCACAAATAAGTGGAATCACCAAATCTGTCTATTTTAAGCTCCACACTTTAAAGAACCTACGCAAACTCCTTTCCCCAGTGGATTTCCACACAGTCTGAGAAGCAGTAATCACCCCAGTATTTGATTATTGCAACTCCATCTATCGGGATCTTCCCAAGAGCACATTATGCCCCCTACATCTAGTGCAAAATAAAGTAGCTAGAACCATATGGCAAAATCTCAGCAAGTCCACAAGACTCCACTCCTTAAACAGCTTCATTGGCTACCCATCACAAGCAGGATCAAGTACAAAATCATCCTAAACACCCACAAAATTTTAAACACACAATCAGCGGGTAGCCTCACTCCCCTCATAGCAAACAACAACTCCAATTGACCCAGGAAAAGCACTACAATCAACAGTCTTGAAATACCCACAGGCAAACCCTCAAACATCCAAAGAACCAACAACAGGGCTTTTTCACTATACACTCCCACCTTTTGGAACTCATTGCCACCCCAAATAAGATCCATCCAGCTAACCAGCCAATTGCACAAAAGCTTAAAGACTCTGTTCTTCCTAGAGTATTATGGATTAAATGCTGAACAAGGAGCAGCCGCCTAAGCAACAACCTCAATTTATCCGTAAGTTGTAAAACTGGTGTAACAAATGCGTTTTAAAAAAAGATTTTGGAAATACTCCTCCATTTGAGGAGAAGCACACTATAGGTAGCAGAAAAAGGGTTGTTAAATTTAAGTCTTTTAATCACAGATGCAGGAATTGTATCATCAGGTGATCCACTTGGTTTAAGAAAGGAACCTGCTCCTTTGATGGTGGACCAAAAGAGTCTAATGCTGAATTTACTATCTCTTGCTATGTTTGATTTCCTTGGGCACATGATGTGACCATATGGGAAGTCAACTATTAAGCACTGTCAGTTTTCTCATAAAAATATTTGGCTAGATAGTCTTCTGTAAATGCATCATTATTTAAATTGTCACCTCTCTCCCTATCATTAGCGTGGGAATTTTTCAATTGCTGAACAATACAGAAAACTTATTTTGCTTCATTCTCAACCTGCTCAGTCCAGTAAGAAAATATTTTTCTTCTTTCCAATAATTTATAAGTTATAAAATTTTACATACTGTAAGCTTTATATTTTCTCTTCCTCTATCACCTAGTATCTTTTGCTATTTATGCTCCAAATTCCATGATTGATACTTTAGTGCTCTTAACTCTTCTGTAAACAAGGGTGCTTTCTTTCAAAAAAATCACGGAAGTTCTCATTGGAGCAATTTCATCTACTAAATGATCTGATTCCATTTTCCAGTGATTTAAATGAACTTCTACAGAGCCTGTTGGGGGCATCAAAGAGTCTGCTTCTAAAGAAGAAGATAAACACCCTGCTGCCAAATCTTTCCTCCTTTGGCATGTCTGAACTGAAACTTTTTATTTACTATAGACACAGAACTTTGAAAGGACACAGTGATAAGAAAATGATACGACCATATTACTGGACTTGAATTTCAGATTAATATCAAATCTAAAATGTCATTTTTTAACATGGGTGGCAGAAATAATCAATTGTTGGAAATCCATAGCAGCCAAAAAAGTTCATAAAATCCATTGTAACATCATTGTAACTGCAAAATTTGACGATTGCAGATTAATTCTTGAACTTAATCAATTGTTTTCTTTTTAGCCTGAAAACTGAATTGGGAGGAGGTAGAGAAAAAGGAAGAATCCACTTTCTTAAAGAAGGGAGGAAGATCAGGAGAAGAATCAGGGTGCTAGATATATCTGAAGAAAAAATGGCAGGCTGGATTTAGATCAGAGGTGTCAAGCTCCAATCCTGGAGGGCTGCAAACCAGTCAGACTTTCAGAATATCTTTACTGAATATGCATGAGACATATTTGCATGCACAACCCCCATTGTATGCAAATATATTTCATAAATATTCATTAGGGACATAATGACAACCAGGATGGTTTACGACCCTCCAGTACTGGAGTTCAACATCACTGATTTAGATCTATCATTGCAGTGTCTAGATTTATGTATTTATTTATTTATTTATTATTTTATTTAACAGTATTTATATACCACCTTTTCCTTAAATCAAGGTGGTTTTCATTGAACTCAGTTGTTTACATTGTAACAATACTATTTCTATTCAACTCAGTAACTTGTATACATTGTAACATAGTCTGGGAAGGGATGCACATAGAGGGGAATCACAAACAATCTTTAACAGTTGGATTCTTAATTTATTTACAAGTGTGATTTATTTACAATGGGGGTGATTCTTTGTGTTTATGTGGTATTGTTCCTTATTCATTTTTTGGTACCTGAGTGGAGGGAGTGTTTGTATTATTCTACGTTATTTTGCCAAAGTGTTCAATAAAGAGGAATAGCTTTTTCCCGAAGTCCTTAGTGTCCTTCATGGTTCTGATATCCACAGGGAGGGCATTCCATAAACTTGATACATACAGTGATAAAGCCCTGTCGGAGGTGGGGAATTCAGCTGGAGTAGCTAGTGTTTTTTTGCTGTTTGTTCTGGTTGGGCGACTTTCAGAATATCTTGTTATTAGTTCTTGAAGTGACTCAACTGATTCATTCTGCGGTATTTTGAATATGTTCATTGTTGCCTTGAGTATTGCATGACTCTTTTTTGGAAGCCATTGTAACTGAGCCAATATTGGGGTTATGTTTGTTTGTTCCTGTGAGAATGAAGGCTGCAGTGTTTTGTACAATCTGAAGTGAGTCGCTGGAAGTAGCTCGTAGGCCTTGATACAGTGAATTGCAAAAGTCGAGAAGTGGCATGGTTATTGCTTGTAAGACTGTTCTGAAGTCATTATGGCTTAGGAGGGGCTTTTGTTTCCGGATGATTTTTAGTTTATAATATGCATTCTGTGTTGTTCTGTTGGTATGTGCTTGTAGGTTTAGGTTCTGATCGAGGATAACCCCTAGGTATTTCACTTTGCCTTTGACAGCTAAGTATCTGTTATTTAGAGCTATGGTGTGAGGAGGAGTGAATCTCTTGTTCCTTGTTATTGTGAGTGTTTCTGATTTGTTATACTTTATACTGAGATTGTGGGTGTTGAGCCATCCTGAAACCTCGGTGAAGCATTCGGTTAGTCTAGGATTTCAGTATCAAAGGATGTCTTTAGCATGATGCCGTCGGCATAAATTTTATAGTGGATGTTATATTTCCATATGACCTCATAAACTGGCTGAATATATAGGTTAAATAGCAGGGCTGATATAGCTGACCCTTGTAGGACTCCTTGCTTTAATGTGAAGGGAGAGGACGTGTCTCTCCCGCATCCAGGGGCGGCTCAAGGCAATCTGCTGCCTGAGGCAAAGGATGAAATGACACTCAATCCCCTGGAGCAGGGGGCAGGGCTTCCTCAAAACTCCAGTTGGAGACCCAACCAAATCAAAAAGATGATTTGATAATGTGGAGGAAATCAATCTACTACTCAGGCCTTAGAAAAGCAACAGTAATAAATAGCTTCCAGAACCTCAAATGTTTTAATCAATAGTCATGAGAATACTAATCTTGAAAAAGCAAAACATATGGAGAATATTTTTAAAAACTTAGCTAGCACTTGTATAAAACAGACTGCAGCCACGATGGAAAGTTTGATGCATCCCAGTGTTAGTCAATGTTTTATGGCATGCTGGTTCAGACATAGGATATTGACCAACCAAACTCAATATATGTTAAAAAAAAATTGGAATCTGGTCATCTCCCTTACAAACAAACATTCTCCAGTACCAGGCACATTGTGAACTAATATAGCACCATACAAAAGTCACCGAAGATCTACAAGTCTAAATCTTCTATACCATACCAGCATAAACTTCCAAAACTCAATACAAGGCACCTACTCAGAAAAAAGCAGCAGTATAAATACTGCAGCAGGCCCTAGAACATCCATGTGTCTATTGGAAACGCTGAAAAATCCAATTACTACAGTGCGGATCCCTACATACCAACTCCATGTTAACGGAATGCCTGGCCTAGGTCACATGCTCAGAACACAGACCCTAAAGGCTTCTGCTTTCTGTCTTCTCTTCATTTTTTTTCTACAATATGCCATTTGTCTCAACTTTTGTTTTCTTCACTACCTTCCATCTTGGATATTGATATTTTTTTCTCTTTTCAGTTTTCTTCCATTTATGTCTCTGTCCACCCAGATTTCACTTCTTACTAACCAGTTCTCAATCCCACTCCTTTTTACACCATCTAGCTACTGCTTTTCAACCTTCACCCCAGTCCTTCCATTCCCCAGCTCTTCTTCCCTGGTCCATTATTTCCCAGTCTTTAACCCACTATCTCCAGTCTAACATCTTTCAGCACCCATACAGTCTCTATCTCTCTGGCTCTTTCCCTCCATCCAGTACCTCTGCTCTCTTTCTTTCAATGTCTGCCCTCCTCCTTCCAATCCTTCTGCAACTGCAACAGTCCAGCACTACTCCATCTCAATACCATGCCCTCCTCTTCCCCTCCCTATTACTTTTTACATCCATGTCCAACATCTATCCGGCTGTTCATCTCTTTCTCAACTTTATTAATTTACCCCATGTCCATCTTTTCTTCACTGTCTCTTCCTTATTATCCCATATCCAGTATCCCCCTTTGTCTCCCCCTCCCCAAGTCCAGCATATTTCCAGTCTCCCTATAACCCCTTCACCAACATGACCACTTGGCTTCTCCCTATGCCTATATTTCCCTATCCCCCCAATCTCATTGTCATCTCCTTCCTAGTCCCACCATCTCATTACCACTGCCTTCCTATCCCCTCCATCTCTTTTGAGTCCCACTGCACCCAATTAAGCCCACCTCCCACTGTACCAGATGACCTGTGGCCTAGTGGAGAGCTTGCCTTGTGTGGGGCAGGTTGCTCCTGTAGTTATTCACTACACAACCTTCTACCAGCAGGAGCAACCTGCCTCACACATAGGCAAGCTCGCCACTCGATGGCTTTTTCCCTTCTCCTGTCTCCTTTCTTGCCAGTGACTGCTGCATAGCGCTCCTCCCGCCCTCTCCCCCCCTCCCTCCTGTCGACACAAAGCTGAGCCTACCCACAGGAATACAAGTCCCGTGGGCAGGCTCAGCTTTCTCTTGACGGGGAGGGGGAGGAGAAGTTAGATAGGTGTGGGAGACTTTTTTATTTTTTTTTTGCTGGCGACTGCTGCACCACCTCCGGACATAAACCTGAGCCTGCCCACAGGAACAGAAGTCCCACGGGCAGGCTCAGCTTTCTCTCGACGGGGAGGGGGGAGGAGAAGTTAGATAGGCACAGGAGACTTTTAAAAAAAATTTTGGTGGCAACTGCTGCACCCCTGCTGGACACAAGCCTGAGCCTGCCCGCAGGAACAGAAGTTCCACAGGCAGGCTCAGCTCTCATTCAATAGTTCAGCCTCAGGGTGAGAGGGAAGACACGGTAAACATTTTTTATTCTTTCCCTGGCACGCAGCAGCCCCCCTCCTTCTCCACCCTACTTACCAGTTGGCAATGGTGGTGGCAGCAGCAGCTACTCCACACAACCAGGGGGGATCAGAAGAAGGATCACTTTGAACTGGGCGGTCAGGGCAGTGGCAATCAAAGAGGAAAAGCCAGGCAGGCGGCAGCCTGGCTCTTCCTCTTTGATTCCCACTGCGCTGATTTGTCAGCCAGACTAGGGAAAGCAACAGGGGAAAGCCCCGAGAATGCTGCCCCCTGAAAAGTGCCGCCTGAGGCCATCGCTTCAATTTGCCTCATGGTAGAGCTGCCCCTGCCTGCATCTAATGTACTGTTGTCTATCTTGCAAGTATGATTTGAGCCATTTTAATGTGTTGTTGTAGAGACCAGTCTCCTTAAGGCATTTCAGCAGGATGACATGTGATACCCAATCAAATGCAGCTGATATGTCAAGAAATATTAGAATCATGCCCTTTTATACATCATGCTTCATCATGAGGTAATCTGCTATTTGTTGCAGATTTATCTTAGTTGAGTTTTCCTGTGAGGGCTCCCTTGCTAGCTTGTGGACTATTCCAAATAGTTCTTGCAGTTTGTTTACTGCCTTCATAACCAGATTTGTTTTGTATTCCTGTTTGCATTTATTGATTGTGTTGTTGTATACCTCGGAACATATCAAAAGTGACTTCATGGCTCTGGGACAGAGGGTGAAGCAGTTAGGTGCACAGGTGGTGTTCTCTTCAATCCTCCCTGTTGAGGGTAAAGGCCAAGGCAGAGAGGCTCGCATCCTGGAGATGAATGCATGGCTGCGTGGATGGTGTCATCGAGAGCGTTTTGGTTTCCTAGACCATGGGATGCTGTTCCAAGGGTTGCAAAGCAGAGATGGCATCCATCTGTCCAAGAGAGGTCAACGCATCTTTGGTAGTCGACTGGCTAATCTACTGAAAAGGGCTTTAAACTAGATTCGTTTGGGATGGGTGAAGAAAACCCCCAGATAGGTGAAAGCCCCCAGGTCGGTGATACATTAAATACCTTTATGGAAATGGGTAACAGGGGTAACATATGGAAAGCAGTGTGTATTAATGCCCGTAGCATGGGAAATAAGATCCCTGAAGTTGAAGCTTTGGTGGGAGTGGCTGACTTGGATTTAGTGGCAGTTACAGAAACGTGGTTCACAGAAAACCATGACTGGGATGTAACTATACCTGGCTATACTTTATTCAGAAAGGACAGGGTAGGAAGAAGGGGAGGAGGAGTAGCACTATATGTAAAAACTACTATTAAAGCTTTGGAATTACAGAGCTTAAAAGGGAGAGAGGAGGCATTGTGGGTTAAACTAGAAAGAGGGAAAGAGAAATCTATTTGCATTGGAGTAATATAAAGACCCCCCTCACAAGAGGAAGAGGTGGACAGAGAGTTAATTGAAGACATACGCAGCATTGCTAGGAAAGGAGAAGTGCTACTGCTAGGAGATTTCAATATGCCAGATGTTGATTGGCACATTCCTGCTGCAGTATCATCTAGAAGTAAGGAGATCCTGGATTCTCTACAGGGAGAACTATTCAGACAATTGGTAACAGACCCCACACGTGAAGGGGCCATACTGGACTTGGTGCTTACCAATGGTGAAAGTGTTTCTGATGTTGTAGTGGGAGATCATTTTGCATCCAGTGATCACCAGATGGTGTGGTTCAGTATTAGGACTAGGGCTGTTAGAATCCATTCCACGGTGAGGATCTTAGACTTTAGGAAGACTAACTTTGCGAAGATGGGCCAATACCTCAGGGAGTCGTTAGTGGGATGGGAACAGCTGGGAGATGTAGAAAAACAGTGGGCAAAACTGAAAGGGGGTATTTTAAAGGCAACCAACCTTTTTGTTAAAATGGTAAATAAAGGCAAAAGGAACAGGAGACTGCTATGGTTTTCGAAGGAAGTAGCTGAACAAGTGAAGAAAAAGAGGGAGGCCTTCATGAAATACAAGAGATCACAGAGAGAGGAAGACAGGCATCTGTATTTGGAAAAACTTAGAGAAGCTAGCAAAGTAGTCAAGAAGGCAAAGATTCAAAAGGAGGAGGAAATAGCCAATGCAATAAAATGGGGGGATAAGACATTTTTCAGATATATTAGTGAGAAGAGGAAGGGCAAAAGTGGTATTGTCAGACTCAAGGGTGCAGGGGGGGAATATATAGAAGCTGATAAGGATAAAGCGGAATTGCTTAACAAATATTTTTGTTCTGTGTTCACAGATGAAGAACCAGGAGCAGGACCTCAGAAAACACCCACAAATAAGAACAGAAGCGAGGGACATCTGGAACTATTTTCAGAAGACTGTGTTCGTGAGAAACTAGCTCAACTTAAAGTAGACAAAGCGATGGGACCAGATGGGATACACCCTAGAATACTGAGGGAACTTGGGGACGTTCTAGCAACTCCACAGACTAACCTTTTCAATGCCTCATTGGAGTCTGGAGTGGTGCCAAAGGACTGGAGAGAGGCTCATGTGGTGCCTTTACACAAAAGCGGAAGTAAGGATGTGGTTGAAAACTACAGGCCGGTTAGTTTAACTTCGGTGGTGAGTAAATTATTGGAAACGCTGCTGAAAGAGAAAATAGTGAGGTTTCTGGAGTCCAGCGGATTACAGGATCTGAGGCAGCATGGATTCACCAGAGGCAGGTCTTCTCAGACAAATCTGATTGATTTCTTTGACTGGGTGACCAGGGAGCTGGACCGAGGGAGAGCTCTAGATGTGGTGTATTTAGATTTCCGTAAAGCCTTTGACACTGTTCCTCACAGGCGACTTATAAACAAACTGAGCACCCTAGGGATGGACCCTAAAGTTACTGCTTGGGTTAGAAATTGGTTGGGTGGGAGGCGACAAAGAGTACAAGGAAATGGAGCTCACTCTGAGGAGAAGGATGTTACCAGTGGTGTGCCCCAGGGATCTGTCCTTGGTCCGATTCTTTTTAACATCTTTGTTAGTGATATAGCGGAAGGGCTGTCGGGTAAGGTTTGCCTCTTTGCGGATGATACCAAAATCTGCAATAGAGTAGACACCCAGGAAGGGGTAGATAACATGAGGAGGGATCTAGCTAAGCTTGAAGAATGGTCTAGAATTTGGCAGCTGGGATTTAATGTTAAAAAATGTAAGGTCATGCATTTGGGCTGCAGCAATCCAAGGGAGCAATACAGTATAGGAGGTGAACTACTTTTGTCCACTAAAGAAGAGCTGGACCTAGGCGTGGTTGTGTCTGATGATCTTAAAGTAGCTAAACAGGTAGAAAAGGCGACGGCAAAAGCTAGAAGGATGCTTGGGTGCATACGGAGAGGAATGGCTAGAAGAAAAAAAGGAGGTGATAATGCCTCTGTATAAGTCTTTGGTGCGACCTCATTTGGAGTATGGTGTGCAATTCTGGAGACCGCACCTTCAAAAGGATGTGAACAGGATGGAGTCGGTGCAGAGGGTTGCTACTAAAATGATTAATGGGCTTCGTTATAAAGCATATGAGGACAGACTTAAGGATCTTAATATGTACACCTTAGAGGAAAGGCGGGATAGAGGTGATATGATTGAGATGTTTAAATACCTCCGTGGCATAAATGTTCAGGGAGAGAGCCTCTTTCAATTGAAAGCAAGTTCTGCTATGAGGGGACATGGGATGAGGGTGAAGGGAGATAGATTCAGGAGTGATATGCGGAAATATTTCTTTACGGAAAGAGTAGTGGATCCATGGAATAGTCTCCCAGTGGAGGTGGTAGAGATGAGGACAGTAGCTGAATTCAAAAAAGTGTGGGGCCAACACAGAGGATCTCTAAAGGTAAAAAGTGGACTGTTGTAGTTGTTGTTATGGAAGAACAGACTATATAGGCCATGTGGTCTTTTTCTGCCATCATGTTTCTATGTTTCTATGTTTCTATGTATCCAGTCTACATACTTCTGTATAACCGGGTAAGCCGGACCGGTCCGCCACCTCCACCTGGAAGACTCCTCCCACCCCCCTCAACATTCAGTAACAAATAAATATACAAGACTTATTTGGGAATTCAACTGGTCGCAGCTTTATTGACCCATTAACAACATTAACAACAACCATCAACAATTCCAACATTAACTTTACCCCCCCCCCCCCACCCCCCAGCAGAGCGAACTCTCACCAGCCATGTGGGTAGCAAAGTGACGCCACTTCCGCTTCCGCCGTGTCCAGGCCCCGGCAAATTGCCTCGCCTCCCTCTTCCGACTTCGCCATATTATTAGCAAAAACCTGAAGGACTGTCCGGGTCGGGGGTACCCCACCCCCGCCCTACTGCTTAGCTCTGGCTCCGGACCCCAGAAACCTCCTGGATCCCGCCACCCCCCCCCCCCAGCTGCAACACCCCCGAAGATGCCCCGACCGACACTCCTGCCCGAAAAAAGGGGGCGGGTGGGAGGGACATCCGACCCCTCTGGCTGCCGCACAGGAAAGGCCGGAGGAGCCGCGAGGCCCCCAACACATCCCCCCCTCACGCCTGTCTCGCACGCCTTTCATTGGCTCCCGCAATTTTCAGTGCCCCCGGGAGCCAATGAGAGCCCCGTGCCCTGCCGGCCCGCCCCCGTGAAGCACGCAGGAGCCCGAAGCGGCACGCGACCGGCCACCCCCCCCCCCCCCCGGTTAACGCCGGCTGCGTGCATGCCAGGGGGGCCCGCGGCCTTGCCATAACCGGGTAAGGCAGACCGGTCGGCCACCTCCACCTGGCAGCCCCCTCCCCCCCCCCTCATCATTCAGTAACAAATAAATAAAGACTTATTTGGGAATTCAACTGGTCACAGCTTTATTGACCCATTAACAACTTTAACAATAACCATCAACAATTCCAACATTAACTTTACCCCCCCCCATCCCCCAGCAGAGCGAACTCTCACCAGCCATGTGGGTAGCAAAGTGACGCCGCTTCCACTTCCGCCGTGTCCAGGCCCCGGCAAATTGCCTATCCTCCCTCTTCCGACTTCGCCATATTATTAGCAAAAGCCTGAGGGACTGTTCGGGTCGGGGGTACCCCACCCCCGCCCTACTGCTTAGCTCCGGCTCCGGACCCCGGAAACCTCCAGGATCCCGCCACCGGCTCAGGACCAGCCTGACCTGAGCCACACACCCCCCCCCCCCCCGGCCAAGCTGCGACCAGTGCCCCTGTTCTTTAGCATATCTTCCAAGGCCTCCTGCCAATCATTGAGGAGCAAATCCATCCCCACCAGAGACAAATGTACCCCATCCTCCCTATACAACCCAGCACACTCCACATCAACCCAGGAGTGCAATATTTGACACCCCCTCCCCCCGCTCCCCCACCCATCTGCCAATTTGACGATTAATCTTCGTCAACCCTTGCGACCACCACCGCTGAGCCTTGCAAGCTGGCCTTGGAATGATATCAGACCAAAGCAGAAATACCCCATTGAACATTAACAGTATCACTCCCAAGTCCTTAATGACAGTGCGGATCAACTGTCAGCAGGTCCAAGACACCAGGTCATTGCCACCCAGAAGTATCAACAAGGCATCCGGTGCCCCTCTCAGCCGAGCGTGGTGCCGCAGCAAAGGCAAGAGCTGGATCCATCGCAGTCCGCGCTCGCCCGGCCATGATACGGTCACCCCGAATGCATCCAATCCCATATTCCGCCCGACCGGGTGCATGGCTGCTCGACGACTGGCCCAATACACAAACGAGTGGCCAAGCACCCAACAGTGACAAGCTTCTGGAAAAACTTCTGTAAAACAAAAAGATCCATAGTTAGCCAACCCCACCGCCCTTACAAGCGCACATATCTGCGACAAGCCCCAGACTTCCATCTACCTATGTGCTGAATTGCCTCCTCGGGTAACCCCAAAGCCGCAACGCTCGTCGCCACCCCAATATGAAAAGAGTGTGGCGCGAACAACCCCGCATCCTCTCCGAGCCACCGTAAAGCTACCCTCAGTACCGCCGTAAACTGAAACCGTGTAAGCACCCTGCTATCCGCATGGATGAATAAATTTCCCCCCCCCAGGCCGCAGCTGCAAATATGCCTTCAGCAGCTCCACCGGGCAAATGGCTGCCCCTGCCATAGCTTGTAACCGTACCCACGTGCCGCGCCCAGACTGGTCCGTCTTCGAACGCGCTAAATAGAGACCGACCCCGCACGCCTTCCACTTCACATGGTGCACCTGCAGGCCGCCCACTCCGGCCACCCTCCGCGACTTTGCAATCAATTCCCCCATGCGGAAAGCACCAAAAAAGGCCACGGAAAATACAGCCCGAAAAAGGACGCCCTCGAAAACAGATGAAGCCACCTGCGGCAAAGCCGCACACAAATGTTGCAGCAAATCATAAGTAATGGGCCGTCGGCCATCCCTTGGCGACGGACAGGCTTGCTCCCAGCCCTGTAGAAGTCTACGCGTTAGGAAACCCCCTCCGACAGCCCCCCATCCCGCCGCCTTGGCAAAGAAAGCAAACCCCGCCAGATTCCTACTCACCGTGGCTCGAGAAAATCTGGCAGCCTTCGCTGCCGACACATACAAACCACTAAGCTGATCAGGTGGCGGACCCCCGCGCCATCCGTGCTTCTCCAGGAAATCCACCACACTGTCGCAGCCCCGCCTGTAAGCCGTCCACGTAGTCGCCAACACCGACGTCTTCAATAGTTCGGTCATTTCTGGAGGCCAATCTGCCATAAGTGATCGGGGACAGACCGCCCCTCCTCTTCTGCCTCCAGCGCCAACGTACGAAACAGCTCCCACTTGAAACGGGAAAGAGCATCGGCGACTTTGTTAGAACTCCCAGGAATATGCCGAGCCCGTATCACAGTATTCAATCTCAAACAAGCTAACACAACCTGCCTCATCAAGTCTGCGACCTGCTTGCAGCGTGGTGTGTAATGATTTATCACCAATACCACCGCCTCGTTGTCGCACCACCATACAATCCGATGATTGCGAACCTTGTCGGGCCACAAGGCCAAAACGACAAATATAGGGAATAACTCTAAAAAAGTTATGTTAGCCATGAGACCCATTACCGTCCACGAACTGGGCCATTCTGCCGCACACCAGGAGCCCCCAAAATAAACTCCGAGGCCCAACCCACCAGCTGCATCAGTAAACAATTGCAAATCCGGACTGGCAATCTCCTTGTCCCTTGCCACCGTAATGCCATTGAAATCCCTCAGGAATTCGTCCCAAATCGCCAGGTCGTCCCGAATGCTCTGTGACACACGCAGTCGGTGATGTGGTTTACAGACTCCAGCAGTAGCCGCTGCTAACCGTCTCATGAACACACGACCCATCGGAATCACCCTGCAGGCAAAGTTTAAAGACCCGATCAATGACTGCATCTCTCGCAAAGTCATCCGCTTGGAACACAAGACATTCGCCACCAAGACCCGGAGTTTTGTTAACTTGATCATCGGCAGACGCGCTACCATTTCCACGGAATCCATCTCAATTCCGAAAAAGGTGAGCCGCGTCATTGGGCCCTCGGTTTTTTCGGTCGCCAATGGGACTCCCCACTCTCGCGCCAGCTGGACAAGCCCATCCAGCAAGACCTGAAACTGCTCCGTCCGGGCTGCCCCGACAATCAGAAAGTCATCCAGATAATGCACCACCTGATCCAAACCAACCCGGTCCACCAACGCCCAATGCAGAAATGTGCTGAACCGCTCAAAGTGTGCACAGGAGATCGAACACCCCATAGGCATACACCTATCAAAGTAATAACTGCCCTCAAAACGAAATCCTAACAACGGAAAAGCCGACGGGTGTACTGGTAACAAACGGAAAGCAGATTCGATATCCGCCTTTGCCATTCAGCAGGCCCTCCCGCAGCTTCGTATGAGATCAACAGCTGAGTCAAACGATGCATACCGCACCTCGCAAAGCCCTTTGGGGATCAGGTCATTCACCGAAGCCCCGCTGGGATAGGACAGGTTATGAATGAGCCGAAATTTGCCAGGCTCCTTTTTTGGTATTACCCCCAACGGGGACACTACACAATCTGCAAAGGGCGGCTGCTCGAAAGGACCCGCTACCCTCCCCAAAGCGATCTCCTCTGCTAACTTGTCCCGCACGACACTGGCAAAGCGCCTCACAGACGGAGCATTCCGCACTGCGCTCATAACCACCCATCCACTCAGAATCCGAAACCCCTCCCTAAAACCCCCCTCCAAAATAACCCTATCCTTTTTTCTGGGATACCTCCTCAACCACTCCCGGAACACCTCGATCCTAACAGGAGTCGGGGCTAAACCCCGCCAGCTCTCACTGTTTTGGGGGGGCAAGCCTGCGCCGCCCGGACCTCTCAACACATTTGAGGGCAGAATGCCCCCCATTACAGACTGAACATGCGTGCCGGAATTTACAGTCCGTAAAGGGGCAGGAGGACTTGTTAAAATGCCAACACACGTCCCCCGCGCCCCCCCTCTGACAGCTTTCTGCCCCGTCGCCGACTCACCCACCCGAAAGGACCACGGCGCCCCCGAAGCTACGACTAACCCGCCCTTTTCACCAATCGCCAGCCCACCAGCTGATCTGACTGACATCTGCGTAAGCCATAAATTAATGTCCTGAGTAACCCACGACAGTGACCGATTCTCCTCCATCTTATCCCGGAATTTTTCATCGTAGTTGAGCCAAGCCCAACCATCGTGCAACTGAGAGGCCTCCAGGATGGAGTCCGCATAAGCCAATAACATCCCGTACTGTTCCGGATGCACCCGCCCCCAAACACTGGCTAGCCGCAAAAAGGCACTCGTCCAGTTCGTCACATTACGTGCAATGCGGCGCACCCTCCCTGCCTTTTCATCAGCTTTCCTTTTCCTCCTACTGTCCCCGGAATGCTTACGACCTTCCAGCAATCGAAAAATGTCAACGCAATGGCGCTCCTGAATCCTCCGCCTCAATTTTCTCAGCACGCATTCCCAAAGCTCCGAGAACGCTGCCATGGTAGGCACTGGCCCCAATGCACCACCACCCTCACCCTTGCTCTCCTCGGAGACGGATGATGGTGTTGAAGATCCCTAAGATATGGATGACCCTGAGCCCGACGCCCGACGCCGGCGGCGCAAACGCCGCCGTTATTTCTTGGATGCTCCCCTCCCTGGACCGTCAGTCCACACAGCCACCGCAGTAACCTGCCCAATAGACTCACCTGCCACACCAGCTGCCTCCGCTGACGATGTAACGGTCCCCTGCCGCTCCGACGTTGCGTTCATCGTGCCCTGCACCAATTCTGCGACTTCAGCGGGACAAGGTGTCTCTTCCGCTCTCCGCGACATTCCAGGCCACTGGGTTCCTGGGTACTGCCATCCGGGAGGTACCTGCAGAGAGAAAAAAGGAAAAGGCGCCACGGCACCCACCCCGGCCCATGGCTGCTGCCACACCCCCAACCAGTCTGCCCTCAAAGAACCTTGCCCCCCACGCTGCCAGTGCTCCCAATTAGGTGAGAAGCCCCCGCCGAGAAACCCCAGCCCACCCATGTAGCCCTGCCAAGCCCCCCAATTGCTAGTGCTCACACCTCCCGCTGCCTGGACGTCACCCATTGAGGGACCCTCCCCAACCCCTGCGCCCCCCACCGGCACCTGGGGCTGCCCTTGCCTTATTGCCTCCTTATCCGGCCCAGCTGGAGCCGAGGCCAGAACTGGCTGCGCTGCCCGCCCAGCCTCCATGGCTGTGCCCATTTGGGAAAGCTCCCCTGAATCGCCCCGCAGCGGTGGGGAACCCCCCCTTGGCCCCGCACCCCCCCTGGGACTTCTACCCCGGGCGGCTGCATCGCCAGCAGAACCCTTGTGCCCAGATGAGCTGGGCACTGGGACACAGCGCTGCCCAGCACCGCGCCCCCGAGCCGCCCTGCCCAACTGCGCCCCCGACCACCAGCGGACACCTGCCCCCCCCTGCACCCCGTGCTGCCCTGCGCCCCGGAGGAGCCCCCCGCCCTGCCACCCTCCTGGCCCCCTTTTTGTTCTGCCTTCCCATGCCCAACACAGCCCCTGCCCGAGCAATTAACCAGGTTTTTTTTTTTTTATATATAGTATTACCCCCTCGTCGCAACTGAGGCCTGGATCCCTGCAATTCCCCGTTGAAATCGCCGCTCCGCACCTTTTACCTCGCCACGTGGCCCGGGCCCAGCAGGAAAAATCTTTAAAACACGTCCGATCCCTCCGGCTGCTGCACGGGAAAGGCTGGAGGAGCCGCGAGGCCCCCACCACATCCCCCCCTCACGCCTGTCTCGCGCGCCTCTCATTGGCTCCCGCACCTTTCAGTGCCCCCGGGAGCCAATGAGAACCCTGTGCCCTGCCGGCCCACCCCCGCAAACCACCCAGGAGCCTGAAGTGGCGCGCGACCGGCCGCCCCCCCCCCCCCCGGTTAACACCGGCCGCGCGCACGCCGGGGGGGGCCCACAGCCTTGCCATTCTTGTAGTGTATTTTGGTCCTTTGTTCATCTCCAATTCCACTCTATTTTCCAAAGGTTCCTTTTAGCTTCTCTAATTTCTTTTGAATACTAAGGGATTGGTTGTCTCTTTTGTATTTTAGCTGTTCTGCGATGGGGTGAAACTGCAGCTTCCCAGATGACATGGTTCCAGTTTTCCATTATATTTTCAAGGTCAGAATTGGCATTGATGAGTTTGGGTAAAGCTTCCTTCAGGAATTTATCTTTATTATAGGTCTTGAATCTCCTCACATAAAGTTGCTCCTGGGTGTAAATGTTTGGAGTGGGGACTGTTATGTGGAATGATATTATATAGTGGTCAGACTGTAGGCACTTGGAAGGAGGTCAAGGGTCTCCTAACCCAATTTAGGTTGGCCTGGTGATTAAGGTGATGTAAAAGAGTTTCACTGATGAATGAGTGATCACAGTGTGTTAAAGGTAGGCTCTTTCCTTCTGAGGTGTGCCCACCCACCCACACATGAATGAATGGTCCTCTCTTATCTGAGGATATTGCTGCTAGTTTCCTACAGTGGTCTTGACAGGGGTCAGGGGTCAGAGGCCAGAGGGATGCTTACCTCAGTAGTGTCCAGGGCCTGATCCACCTGGACTGTGGAACGCTTCAGGAATATCTGCAGACAGTCAGTATGAAGGATAACGTTAGCTACTGAGCCCTTTTCAATGGTGATTACCTCATAATTTCTCTGACTGTCATTCCTGGCCCCTTCATACTTGAGCTCTAGGATTTGGGGTTCTGCTGATCTCTGAAAATTAGAGTTAATGGGACTCTCTTATCTGAGGATATTGCTGCTAGTTTCCTAGGGTGGCTTTGACAGGGGTCAGAGGTCAGAGGGGTGCTTACCTCTGTAGCATCCAGAGTCTCCAGGGCCTGGGCCACCTGGAATGTGGACCTTTCAGGAATATCTGCAGTATCAAAGACAATATTAGCTATTGAGCCGTTTTCAATGATGATTACCTCACAATTTCTCTGACCATCATTCCTAGCTCCTTCATACTTGAGCTCTAGGATTTGGGGTTCCGCTGATCTCTGAAAATTAATCCTGATAGCAGTGTCCTTTCATTCCATGTAACAAGGACCACTGACCCTTTCATCACATTTCAATCTGGCTTAAGATATAGGATGGGTGACCAGTGTCCAGATCAGCTCTTGGACTTTTAAAATCCACTGCAGCAGCAAACACAGCCTTCTCTGCCCTGCTCCTCCACACGATCGGCGGCATCGAGGGAGAGTGGGAAGGTAAGCTCCTCCCCGCTCCCCTCTGACAAGGCCAATTGGGCCCACCCACCTGGCTATAAATTATCTGTACATCCAGGCGTGCCCGCGCATAGCGTGCCTGTGCCTGGGGGCCTCGCTAGAGGGCCCTTTGGCGTGGCCTTTAGGCATATAACTTAGGCATGAAATATGATAAAGGTACATTGATTCTACACTATAAGAAGACCTATATTATTCACAGGCCCTGCATGATATTGCTAGTAACCTAACCACTAAATTTCATCCACTATGGTGTTCTCTTTGTAGTCTCTGCTCTATTACACCTAGCTAGAATCAACAAATAACTTACTGATCTAACAACCCTACTTCTATCTCATGCTATGAACCTTATTAGCTACACTGTATCAATCTTTTGATTTTTCCTACCAAGCTATTCTTATTATACAAAATTGTAACAACACTGCTACATTCTTGTTACATGAAATTGAAAAACGTTTGCTACATGGTATCTATCAATTTGGTTTACATTGTTTTACAGTGCTGCACACAACAACCCACTACTCCTTCTATTAGATGCCTGCTGTAACTCACTGAACCTACACAGATAGATCTTTAACTCTTTGCATCTTCACCTTCCATTCACTTCCCCCACCCATCATGGAGACCTATAAACCAAAGCACACAACCTTATGGATTCACATCCTAGTCCTTTCTACAGTCTCAGCTCTCCTATCAAATGCCTTTGAGGTGAAACACAACATAGCAAATTACATCCCAATAATGTAATCACTGTTAATTGTTATTGTAAATAGTTCCAAAGGTTCTATGTATACAAAGTTATGTATGTTCCCTGTAAACCGCTTTGAGAATTTGAAAAGCGGTATATAAAAAACAAAAAAAAAAAGTTAAATAAATAAATAAACCACTCAGTGTCAATTCTTGGCCCTATCACCACTCATATCAAGCCCCTCGAAAATGCAGGCTCACATATATCATCCCTGACTTTACTACCCCCACTCAGCCTACGGGTCCAATCCATCCCCCTCTATTATGCGCCCCGATCAATGTACGCTCAGCCAGGAACAAAATCCCCCTTATTGCAGACCTAATTTCTGATCACAACCTTGACATACTTTGTATTACAGATACTTGGTTTCACGAAACAGATTCCGTCCTCATAAACCAACTGCCCCTCCACCCACTCAATCTACAACTGCATAAGGACAACCAACAGAGGTGGCAGGGTTTCAATAATAGCAAAGAAAAAATTAAACTTTTCCACCATTGAATCAACTTCCACACCAGACATAGATCTGATGTATTTATCCAACAACGCACTCTCCATATGCCTATTATACAGAGCACCTCAATCTGATACCTTCGACCTCTCTTTATTAATTGAGTCTGCTTGCACTCCCCAAACCACTACACACCTTTTCATCATTCTAGGTGTCTTTAATCTCTCCCCTCAACTTCACAAAAACAGGCCACTTTCTTTTTAGAAGCTATGGAAGTCTTACACTTCTCCCAGATTTTCAATTCACCTACCCACGACAAGGGTAATACCCTGGACTATATGATGGCCAACTCTCAGATTCCACACTCTAATTACCCTGTTACAAGGTCTGACCACTCACTGATACTATTCTCTTTTCCCTCCTATCACCAGAAATGCACCTACCCTCCCTCACCAACACAGATTCATAAATTTAAACAATTTGGCATCAGCCTATTTCTTAAACAAGTAACTCCCCCAACCAGAATTTATCACTGACGAAGCCAACTTAGACTCCCAAATCAACAGATGGAACATGCAGCACAAACACCCCCAACCACCCCCACAGAACCTCTGCAAAAGAGCACCTTGGTTCTCTACATCACTACATGATTTAAAAACAGAACTCTGACAGCTTGAATGTCACTGGCATCATCTACGTGACCCCTCTAGCTTCACCTCCTATTCAGAAAAGCTGTGCTCCTACTGCCATGAAACCCTAAGGTGGAAAAAAGAATTTAATAAGAATATAATCCTACATTCCATAAATAAACCAAGGGAACTATTCTCCATTGCTAAAGCCCTTTTAAAAGAAACACCAATACAAGAGCTGGGAAATAAAATTTCCCCACAAACCATAGCAGACCATCTCTGCTCTAAATACTCTTCACTCCCATATGGAATCAGCATCCAAGCAGAGGCTCAAACCCCTAATTTAACCCCCACTACAACTTGGAACCAATTTGATCCCCTTCCCCCCATCTTTTGAAAGTATACTAACTGTTATTAAAAACCTTAACAATTCTACCTCTGCCCTCGAACCATGCCCGGTCGCATGGATCAAAAGTACGAAGGAAACACTCAGCCCCTTCATCTGATCCATGATTACAACCTCCCTTGGAACTGGAATCATGCCAGCACCCCTGAAAAAGAGCTCCATTCGACCCATCCTAAAAAGGAACAAACTGAACCCCACATCACCAGCCTCCTACAGACCGATATCAAGTATCCCCCTCTTAGCAAAAATAACTGAAAAAAATTGTACAAAACCAGCTGCAGAATTACATTGATGACCACAACCCTCTTGACCCCTTCCAACATGGCTTCAAAAGGAATCATGGTGTGGAAACCCTGATCATGTCCCTTCTAGACTCGGTAATAACATATACCCAATCTCCCTGCCAAGGTTGCCTACTAATTTTCCTTGACGTCTCTTCAGCTTTTGATTCTCTCCCCCATAAATAGCTCCTCAACAAACTCCATGACATTGGTCTTAGAGACACCACCCTAAACTGGTTCCATTCATACCTTGAAAACAGAACACAACAGGTACAAATTGGCGATAAAATCTCTCTACCATCCACACCTTCCCAAAGAGTTCCTCAAGGCTCCAGCCTATCTGCACTCCTCTTTAATATCTTCCTTCAACCCTTATGCAAAATCTTTCAAGAATTTCACATTCAGTACCAACTATATGCGGGTGATATAATGTTCTTCACCCCCTTCAACATCTCCAAGCCAAACCTCACCAATATCAGCAACTGCTTCACTAAGTTAAGACATTGGCTCCACCAACACAACCTTATAATTAACCAAACCAAAACAGAAGCCATCCACATCTTTTCCAACCCATCCTTTGTTCCCCCGACCTCTATTGTCCTTGGAGATTACACCATCATGGTACAGACCGAAGTTAAATATTTAGGCCTAATAATAGACCAAAATCTCACCTTCCATGAGCAGATAAAAAGAACAACTAATGCTATTTATTTGAAAATACAAATCTCTGTCCCTAAGGCGTCACTTAGAGTTGCTTCCCAGGTATCAAAAACGTGTCTGATTGGAGTAAGCTTATCCATGCCTCATTGTTCACATCTATTGGTTGCATCATCAAATCTGAGAGCATAAGAAATTTGCTGAAAACGGTTACGGGCCATATTTTTGCCGAAAACAGTACGACCATCTTCAGGGTTCCACAACTGAACTATGGATTCATTTCGTGACTTCTACATGCCTGAGAGGATCAGAAGTCCAAGAAAATGTTGAAATTCTCCGTCTGTCAAATCTTTCCAGGTGTTGTCATAAATGTGTCTTCCTTGTTTGCTCGTCCACATCATGATTTAATTCAATAAGTTCTTCCTTATGAACAAGTGGAATGCTGCGAGAGGGCCATCAACATTTTGTACAGCATACCTTGTAGGACCTTGTATGGGCATGACATTAGCTCTGGTGTATCTTCCAGCAGCTTGCTTTATAGGTTTCCTGTTCCATGATGTGGCATTCTTAGATACATAGGCTTCAATGGCAACATTTGTGCTTATAGTTGATGACCTCTTAGCTCTTCTACAACCACAACTAAGATTCCCCACAGATAATACTGACACCGAGGACTCCTGCCTTCTTCCCCGTCCAGCACAGCCTCGACCTTTGCCTCGACCTGTAACTTGACTCTTTGCTGCAGGCGATGTTACCGGCTCAACTTCAGTCTCACATTCACTTGTGACCAATTGCTGTTGCCATCTGAATCATAACTGTCATCAGATTTATCGCCTGAACTTGGCTGATATGCTTCTTCGCCTGCTGAATATGCTGCATCATCAGACGACTCAGAGCCGTCACTGTCAGCATCTCATTGCAATATTTCTCTTACTTGGGCAGCTGAATACTTTCATTTTGACATCATAAACAATAACCTAAAATAAATAAACAAAGATAAAGTTGAATAAAACACAAAGCAGTTTTACTATAGGTGTACAATAATCATGATGAACGAGTTGAAAGCCTTTAGATTTCATTAGAAATAATGAGAGAACGTATGATATCAATTACAAAAAATGTGTAATTTTCATAAAATAAGAGTACAAAAAATAAGTGATACATAATTAATGATAAATACCTTTGTCAGATCAAAAAATTCACAAATTCCCTGAGGAATCAACCGATGGCCCATCAGATATTCCAAACAGAGCCTTATCGCATACTTGGTCCACCTTTCATTCCTTTACTACTGCGGAAGTGTTGCTGGCTCTTTCCAAGACTCAGAAGACCACCTGTTCATTAGATCCTATCCCTTCAGCCTGGCTGATAGAACCCTCTTTACAGCTGGTACCTCTCATTACCACTATGTTTAACTCTAGTTTATCCTCCAGCCATTTTCCCTCCTCATGGAAATCCGCTATAGTTCATCCTCTTTTGAAACAATCTTCACTCGATCCCTCAGTACTTTCCCATTGGCGCCCGGTTTCCAACCTTCCTTTCCTAGCAAAAGTGTTAGAGCGTTTTGTCTTCCTACAGTTATCATCTCATGCCGAAGGAGGAGTGGCCTAGTGGTTGGGGCAAGGTACTTCGGGCCGGAAGGTCGGGGGTTCAAATCCCACTAGAGGACAGCAACCTTGGGCCGGAAGGACTGGGGTTTCTAGTCCCACAGGTGCTCCTTGTGGTCTTGGGCCTCCATAGCCCATGTTCCCTGTAAAATAGTTCTCTGTGTGCTGTGCTTTCCTGTCTAATCAATGTGTTTATACCTCAAAAATTTCCTGTCATGATTTGACAATTTCCAATCTGTAATCAAACCACTGCTGATCGCTGGAAGTAGCGGTATACAAATGTATACTAAATAAATAAAATAAATAAATTCTCTTCACCCCCGGCAAGCAGGTTTTAGGGCAGGGCACAGTACCAAAACTGTCCTCCTGGCCCTGCTGAACGAGATTCATGTTGCCCATGACCATGGAGATATCTCACTCTTGGTTTCACTAGATTTGTCAGCAGCCTTTGACCTAATTGACCATCATACCCTTCTCTCTCGTCTTTTTGACATTGGCTTACGGGGATCGGTATTAGGTTGGTTTCGTTCTTTTCTTACTGCCCGTTCCTTTGTTGTCTGTGCCAATCACCATTCCTCTCCATCTACTTCCCTGTCCTGTGGGGTACCTCAGGGATCTGTCTTATCCCCCCCTATAACATTTTTCTCGCCCCCTCCCCCTCTTAGTCCAACAGTTCCCAGTCTCTGTCTATATTTATGCGGATGATATAGTTCTCTTTTCCATACCTCTCCGGTTAATATTGACATCACCCCGCTTAATACTTGTCTTACTCATGTTGCTAACTGGCTTTCCTCTAATTTTCTTCATTTAAATCCATCCAAATCCACAGCCATGTCGGTCTCACTGAGTGCCTCTTGTCCAGACGTCACGCCTCAAATAGATTCTGTTCCCATTCCACTTACCTCTTCTTTCCGTTATTTAGGAGTGACCCTGGACTCCTCACTGTCTTTCCATGAGCATATATCTAATCTTTCCCGTCGTTCTTTCTTTATATTGTGACAACTTCGATCAGTCCGTTCTGTTTTCCCCATTGACTCTCTTATCACTCTTTTACTGGCTTTGGTCATGTCCAGATTGGACTATTGCAATGTGGTCTATGCAAATCTCCCTGCTTACCAACTCCAGCATTTACAGCTTTTGCCGAATACAGCTGCTCGACTTGTTACTGTTGCTCGTAGAGCCAATCATGTAACCCCTCTCTTGTATCACCTTCACTGGCTCCCACTGCGTTTTAGGTTTAGATATAAGTTCCTCATTCTAACTCATAGAGTCATCTACACCTCAACCCCTCAGTATTTAGCAAATCTGGTCTCCCTCCATACTCCCTATCGGCAGCTTCGCACCTTGCATGCCAATCGCCTATCTCTTCCTTCTCCCACACAAGCTCATCTAGAACAGACACGCCACGCCGCTTTCTTTTTTCTGGGACCCTCACTTTGGAATTCACTACCATCCTCTCTCCGGTTAGAACCCTCCTATCACAATTTCAAAAATCTACTGAAAACCCATTTATTCCAACAGGCATTTGACCTCCTTCCTAGTAGTCCTGTGTAGTCATTTGTTTGTCTGTCCTTTGTGATTTGCAATTTGTCTGATTATTGTTTATGATTTACTGTTTGTCTCTGGTGGCCCCTTCGGCCCTTCTTTCCTTTATTTTAATGGAGTTCCTTTCTTTTCTGACGCTAGCATTTATATTTTATTGTAAACCGCCCTCATGTCTTGACAAGGGCAGTATATAAAGTGTTAAATAAAGATAAAGATAAAAGAAGAAAGATAAAACTGCAAATTATATCACGATCCAAACCGGACGTAAGCAACTGGGGTCAAAAATGACCCCACTGGTATTCTGTGCTGCAATTCATCACTAGCATCACCTAGCGGATAAAAATGATTCCTCTCATGGCGCAATATAAAGAGAATATTGACATGTGAAAAGATTGCATTCTTGAACAACTAGTTTCCGAGAAAAGCGTGGTGAAACTTGCAATGGGGCCACTTTTGACCCCATTGGTATTCCCAGGGTTAAGTTGTCATTCAATTTGAAATGTATTTAAGGTTCAAACTCAGCAAGTACACTTTTGCAGACCAGCAAAAGCAGGATGTATAAAGATAGAAAAAAACTATACTCGCCTTTTTTAAAATGTTATTAAAAGTTGAAGCTCAACTAAAGGAGCATGAGAGATTTTTGACCTCTTTTATATCTGCTTTATTTGGGGTACTGCCTTTCAGGGTTTTTAACGTACTTTGAGTTCCCATGCAGCAAAACTCAGAATATCCTGTAGGCACATTTGCCACTAATAAATAATACAGTAATTACTGTGTTTGAAAATTCAACTGCAAATTTTATACTCCTATTATTTCCCCAAGAATCTTTCTATGTGTGTGATAAGTAAATATAATTTAACACATTTTCTATATTTGCACATTAATTTATATCTACACATTGAAGAGTGCTGTCATTAATCATTCTGTTTTTTTATTTCTTACAATATTTATGATACCCATTATGAGTCATTATGTTTCCCTTGCTCATTGAACATGACCGATTGATATACTCTCGTATTTCCATTTAACGGTAAAAATAAGAAAATAGGCAATTAAACAGAAATGTGGTGTGAGGTTAATTCATACAATGCCAGCAATAAGTAATTATTATCTTGCTAGTTTTAACAATTATGAAAAAATACACTTGGCATACATATGAAAAACATATCAATATTATTCCAATTTTCAACTGCTCCCTTTGCACATTGCAGGTCTCAGTTTGGAAGAAGGGCAGCTATTTTGGGAGAATCATACTTCTTCCTGTCTCTGCAGCTAATGAAGCACACAAAAACATTGACTGCTGCTAGATCATGCATATAGAACACAAAACTGAGAAGAGGCACATTCTGGCTCCAAAAGGAACCATCTGGAGCCAATCCTAGCAAGTTTCTCTTAAGGACTCAGTGGCATCAATATAGATCGTTTTTAGTTCCTACATCAGCCCTCGATAGCTTAAGCAAAATACAGGAGGGAAAAACGGAATCAACATGTACAGATGTAATCATCCCAGATATGTGGTGGTGTATGGTGCATATCTTATCATATCTTAGCTTTTGAGTAGAAAAAAAAATAAAAACTCTCATGAAACAGATATTTTCTCATACTACAGGCAGCAAATATGTGAGGGAGGAAGTAGCACATCTGCCAGCAATTGATCGTAATTGTTTATTTATTTGATGGATTGTTCAGGATAAACAGATGCAGCATGTCTGTGCTAATAATCTGAGCTAATCATGTCTCCATTTTTCCATTTGTTTGACCATTGTGATTAACAATAGGGTTGGGAGGTGAAAAGGGTTCTACCAGATGTTCAGAATTGTAACTCAAACAATTAGCATGCAGCATGCTATTACATTAAAGCATGCTTTATCTGCAAAGTCCAAACTTTTAATGCAGTTTAAGGATCCAATACAAATATTACATTTGTTTTCTTTACACAGTGCAAACAAACATTAATATCTATAGCTATATCTATTTCTCTAGTAAACCCATTAGGGATGTGCACAGGACAAAACTTTCATTAATATATGATTTATTAGTTAGAGCATGTTTATGTTTATGCTTGTTTATTGTAGATTCAGGGCTAGTGCAAGGATATGAGGCAACCGAGCCCTGTCTCATCCCTTGTGTCCCCCGCTCCTGCTTCTTTCTCCTTCCAAGCCCCGTTTGTCACTGCTGCCACCCCACTCCGGGATCAGCACTGGCAGTTATGGTTTCAAACAGCCCCATAGTGCATACCTAAATCTCTAGTGCTGCAAAGCTGTTTGACGTCCGCCTCCCAACACCCGATGCTGACTTCCTCTTTGTGAGGGAGCGGAAGCATCTAATCAGGGGCATGAATACAAGGTGTGACAAAAAAGAAATCAGACTGTGGCAGCCACGCTCATGACTCAATGCCAATTGGCTAACTGCTTATGTAGCTGTGTTGTGCAACATCTCGCCACTATTCTACTATATTTTCAGCTATCTCACTCTGTTTTTCTTTTTCAGGTTTTTTTGTAGCACACTGCTCCATCGCTAGGTCATGCAACTGGAGGTGGCAGAAATATGGAGCAAAGAATCAACTTGAAATTTCTGGTTGGAAATGGGCCCAACTGAGTGTCTCCAACTTCTCCAAAAGGCTTATGGAGAAGATGCAATGTCAAGGCCGTGAGTCTTCGAGTGGCACAAACACTTCAAGACTGGCCACGAGGAGGTGGAGGATGACCCAAGTCAGGATGGCCTTCCATGACAAAAACGGCTGAAAACACTGACAGAGTGAACCAGCTAGGGCGGAGTTATCGCAGATTGATTGCGTGGATGATAACTGAGGAGCTCAGACTGAACAGGGAGTTGATGCGGAACATCTTGGTGCAGAAGCTGGGAATGCGGAAGGTGTGCACCAAGATAGTGCCCAAGCTTTTATCGGATGACCAGAAGGAGCACTGGGTCAATGTTTGTCGAGACTTGCTAGAGAAGATCGGAGAAGATCCAGAGTTCGTTGGCCGAGTTATCACAGGAGATGAGACTTGGGTCTTCCAGTATGACCCTGAAAGCAAGAGAGAGAGCCTGCAGTGGAAGACTCGACTGTCACCCAGACCAAAGAAGGTGCGCATGTCCAAATCAAGAATCAAGTCATGCTGATCACATTCTTCGACCAGAAGGGAGTGGTCCATCACAGGTTTGTGCCTGAGGGTCAGACAGTCAACCAGCACTTCTATCAGCAGGTCCTCAATCGCCTCCATGACCGGGTTTGGTGCAGCAGGCAAGCTCTATGGAGAGACAAGTCGTGGCTGCTCCACCACGACAATGCGCCCGCATATACCGCACTCAGTGTGAGGCAGTTCTTGGCCAACAAACAGATCACAGCTCTCGGCCACCCTCCTTATTCCCCAGATCTTGCACCATGCGACTTCTGGCTCTTCTCCAGACTAAAGACTGTGCTTAAAGGAACTCATTTTGCCTCTGTAGAAGAGATCAAGGCCACTGTGATGAGGGAGCTGAGGGATTTCAAGGAGGAAGACTTTACCGAGTGCTTCCGTACTTGGCAGAAGCGAATGCAGAAGTGCATTAATTCTGGGGGGGGGGGATTACTTTGAAGGGGACAATGCATAATTTCTCTGTAGATTTTGTAATAAAACATTTATGGCACAGTCTCATTTCTTTTTTGTCACACCTCATATGTGCCTTAATCTAGTTGCCACGGAAGGGAGGAATCTTTCGTTTCTAAGGGAGGCAGGATGGCAGCAGGGAGATGTCACAGTGCAGCGGCTTTGCTGCTGAGTTCCTAGTGGTACTCTGTTAGGTTTTCAAAGTTGGAGATGGGGAGAAGGAAGCGGAAGTGGCCAGTGTACAGCATGTGGCTTTTCTGTGCCGGAGAATGGGATGGCGTCCTCGGCAGGACAGTGGAACAGAGTCTCTGCTGCCCTGGGCAAATCAGGTGTGCTGTTGTCTTTGGAGCAGCATACCCCGCACCCCCTCCCCCCCCCCCCCCGGTGAGATCCGGAAGCATAGCCGTACCAATTGAAGTGATTCCCCCTGGGCAGCCGACGAACACCCCAGTTGAGGGAGGTGAAGAGGGCTTTGACGGTACAAGGGCTTCACTTTGTTTACAGCAGCTGCTGTAAGGTCAGATGCTATATCAACAGAGATGTGTCTCCTGTTCTTGGGAGCCTCATAGCTGTGGGGGAGAGCAGAGTGCAGATATTGGTCTCTGGATGGCTGGTTAAACCTGTTAATATAACCTTGGAATCACTGTGGGACGCATTGGCAAAAATGAACTCCTCTACAAACTATCAGGGGGGTCTGTGAGTATGGAACTTTCGTCTTTGAAAAACTCTTTTATGGAGGTCTCTCAAGTGCAGGTGCAACAAAATGGGAACACTGGTGCTCTGGAAGAAGAGCTGTTCAGCTTTGTGGACTGTGAGCCACCTAAGTTAAAGACAGAACTCTGCTTGCTAGCAAGATTGAACATTTGGACAATCAAGTTAGGAGAAATAATGTTAGATTGCTAAATTTTCCTACATCTCCTGTTCTGTCTCCATTAGAAATGCTGCGCAAGTATTTTCAGGAGGTACTTAAATTGCCTCCTGAAAACCTGCTCCCACTCGTTAGGGCAACTACTTGTCCTTGGGTGCTGGCTCAAGTGACACTTCCTTGGTCTCTGGGGACCTGACAGCATTCCTAGAAAATTTCCTGGAAGTGATCAATGAGCACACCTTCTTGTGATCCTAGCCTTGGAGTCTGACAAATCTGTTATTCTGAGAGCATATTTTCGGAATTTTACTGAGCAGTTTTTTGGTTCTAATGTTTGCATGTTTCCTGATTTGGAATTTGTAACCCAACAGGGAAGAAAAGAGTTTCTGGGTCTCTGACCTAGGGTACTTTCTCTGGGTGGAAAATTTGGGTTGATATTTTCCTCTCAACCTATAAAGAGAAGGTTTTTCTTGTTTTATGAACCTAAACAGCTCTTAGAATTCCCATTAGCTAGGGAGGTTATGGTGTCACTATTGCATCCCATATGGCTGTGCTTAAGTCTCCACCCTGCTTGGTAAGGTTTTTTGTATAGTACCTGTTGTATTTTCTTTGCCTTTTTCTTTGTATTTCCTGGTGCCTCCCTTTTTTTTTCCTTTTTATTATGGACTAAAATGCAATGAGAATGAATGAACTGTAATTTCCTTTAGAGTTGTAATTTCATTAAAATGTATGTCTTTTGGATATATATTTATAAAATGTAATAAATCTATAATTTTTTTAAAAATTAGTTGTCGTGGCTCTGCCTCTGTGTACATCGAAACTGTAACTATGCCCTATAGGACTTATGCATGCACTTACAGAATACAGACTGCCTAAACTTGCAAGTGGAAGTGATTATTCGCAAATGTAAGTCCTTTAGAATAGGAATTACACGTGTTACTAACATGTAACTTTCTGCATGTCCCTTAAAGAATCAGCCTCATGGTGCCAGGGAGAGTATAGGCAGTTTTATTAATTATACGAATAGCAGAAATCCAGACTTTAAAACAACAAAATGTCAGTCCTACATTATCCAAATATCTATCAAAATAGTGGTCTCAATATCACTGCTATCTATCCAGATATTCAGCACCAATCACAATCTGGATAATGGCATCGAATCACAAGTTGAATATATGGCATTTAAAAAAACAAAACTCCTTACCACAATATTTAAATATCAGACCAGTAGTTTATAAAGGGGTCCTTTTACTAAAGGTTAGCATACATTAATAGCAAGGCCGCGGGGCCTTGTCCTCGTGGCCGGCACTAACCGGGGGGGCGGCTACGCACGTGCCCTGCATGGCGTTACGTTGAGCGGTGGACAGGGGGCGAGGAGCAAGTTGTGCTGCATGCCTATTGGCTCCCGCATGTTGTTTGGCTGCGCGGGAGCCAATGGGGGTGGGAGAGTGCCTTGGTCGGAGATTTGAGCGGGGACGCGTCATGGCTCCGGCCTCTTCTGGGCTGCTGCCGGAGACGCCGGACGTGTGCTGAGAGCACGGCTCGTTTGCTTGGCTACCGGTGGGTCAGGTGCATTTGAGGGGCAAAGAGGATGATAGAGGGAGGCGTTGAGAACTTTATAACCGGATCGGATTGTGGGAGCGGGGGGGCGAGGTGGTGTGCACGGGGGTTGAGCTGCCCGTGTTGTCGAGCTGGCAACGGTTTTGGCATTGGGGAAGCTGTTGCGGTTTTGTTCGGCCTGCCAGGGGCTGCACGTTAAAAAACAAAAATAAATAAAAAGGAGAGAGTGAGCAGGAAGAACAAACAATAACTTACCTATCAAAAGAATAATAATTATAATTTTGTTTTTGTGTTTGGTGTGAACATATACATCACTGCAGTACAATGGAGGGGGGTGCAAGCAAATGAACAGGGCCCTGCAGGGGGAGAAGGGTGGACAGGGCTGCTAGAGGTGAGGTCCGGTCTGGCCCTGTGGCTGACAATGAACAAGTAGGCAGCGGCACCAGTGAAAGGGGGTCAGACCACAAGGATCCACAGCAAGAGGGAAGGCAGGGCGAGGGGGGGCCAAGAGGAAAGTGGCTAACAAAGGAAACGGTGGGAGGGGGGGCTCGAGGCAGACAGGGGGGCCCAGCGGGGGAAAAAGGGGGCGGGGGGTCAACGGGCAGGAAGGTGAGCGGGCTCAGGTTCAGAGTGCGGTTGCTGGTCGGGTGCCTCGGGGTAGTCGGGGCAGCAGGAGTGGAGGGTTAGCCAGAGGTTCGTCGGTGCAAGGGGCAGGGCGGGGGTCTGCTAGTCGCCTAAGCGGGAATCCGGTCTCACTAGAATGGGGTTTGAGTGCATTGGGGGAAAGGGATAGGGGGGGTTTGGCGGATATGACGGGAGGTCAAGGGGATTTTAGAGGTGCCTCATCGACAGCTTGGGAGCATTGGCAAGGTGGTGGTCAGGGCTCCTCACGCACTGAGTGGCTGGGGGCTTGGCAGCCACCGTGGGCTATGGCGGGTGTCTCTTCTCCCTTTCCTGTTTTCTCTCCACAGGTACCACCTATTTGGCAGTATGCGGGGAGTCCATGGTGGAGTGCGTCGCGGCAAGGAGACGGCACGAGTGTGAGCATGGTTGGAAGTCAGGCAGAAGTCAGAGCGCCAAGGGAGACGGAGGCCGCCGGTCAGGTGGCTTTGAAGCGTCCAGAGATCGGTGTCTCAGCGCAACTGTCGCAGAGCACTACAGGTGAGTTGGCAGTCGACCAAGATGCGTCGGTGAGGGACGGATCGGGGACAGCCGGCAAGGGGCGAAAGAATAGAGGCCGTAAGCGGCAACATTCTTGTCGTAGGCGTAGGAGATCTGAGTCCTCTTCCACCTCGTCCACCGACTCGTCGTCTGCTTCGACGTCAGAAGGGGGCAGTAAGGGCCGAGAGCAGGGGGTATCGGCAGGGATGGGGGCGATAGGCGGGGCAGCGCCTACATTGGCAGCGTTCTCGGAGTTATGGGAGGGCGTACCTAGGAAGTTGCGACGAAAAATTCAAAGGCGGCGTTATATTGACATTTTTCGGTTATTAGAAGGCCAGAAGCGTTCAGGGGACAGTAGAAGAAAGAGGAAGGAGGATGAGAAGGCGGGTAGGGTGCAGAGAGTTGCTCAGAATGTGGTCAATTGAATGCGGGCCTTTTTAAGATTGGCCAGCGTTTGGGGGCACTCTCACCCGGAGCAGTACGGTATGCTGTTGGCATACGCGGACTCTATCTTAGAGATGTCGGTTACGCATAAAGGGTGGGCCTGGCTCAATTACGATGAGAAGTTCCGCGATAAGATGGAAGAGAGCCAGATGCTATTTTGGGGGACGCAAGATATTAATTTATGGTTGACGCAGATGGCGGTTAGACCTGGTGTCGGTGGGGTGGGCGGGCAAAGAGGGGGATTGGTCAGTGCAGGGGGCGCTGTGAAGCCCTTTCGGGCGGGCGTGCCCCCGATGGTACAGAGGACGGCGGGGGGAGGGGGCACCGGAGATGTTTGTTGGAGATTCAACAAATCTTCGTGCCCCTTTCCGGACTGTAAATTCCGGCACGCTTGCTCCGTATGTGGCAGTGGACATTCTGCCCTTAAATGTGTTAAGAGAGGGGTTGCCGGAGCCAATGCCCCATCCTCTTAGCCATAGGAACTTGCGGAGATTGGCTCCTACTCCTATTAAGCTTCAAGTTCTTCGCCCATGGTTGCAACGGTATCCCAAGAGGAAGGACAGTGTAATATTGGAAAAGGGGTTTCAATGGGGGTTTCCGATTCCGGTGGTGGGTAAGGTAACTGCAGCTAAGTTGGGGAATTTGCCTTCAGTTAGACGTTTTGCCCTGATTGTAAGGGATAAGTTGGATGCGGAGATCAGGTTAGATCGGGTTGCTGGCCCCTTTCCGGTGCAGCCCTTTACGGATTTTGTGGTATCTCCCTTGGGAATAATACCGAAGAAGGAGCCCGGGAAGTATCGTTTAATCCATAATCTATCATCCCCTGTGGGCGCTTCGGTTAATGACCACATCCCAAAAGATTTGTGCACGGTGCGTTATGCGTCCTTTGACGAAGCGATAGTCTTGGTCAGGGATAGGGGCCCGAGTTGCTTGATGGCGAAGGCGGATATTGAATCAGCCTTCTGTTTGTTGCCTGTGCACCCGTCCACTTTTCATTTGTTGGGTTTCTGCTTTGAGGGGCAATTTTATTTCGACAAATGCATGCCTATGGGATGCGCGATATCCTGCGCTTACTTTGAGTGGTTTAGTACTTTCATGCATTGGGCTCTGGTCGAGAAGATGGGCAGTAGTCCGGTAGTGCATTACTTGGATGACTTCTTTTTCGTAGGGGCGGTGCAGTCTAGTCAGTGCCGGGATGTTTTGGATGGCTTTATGGGGTTGGAACAGGAGTGGGGTGTACCTTTAGCGGCTGGGAAGACTGAGGGCCCGACGACTTGCCTTACGTTCTTGGGGGTGGAGTTGGATTCTGAATTAATGATAGCTCGATTGCCTGCAGACAAGGTTTCGAGGCTGCGAGTATTGGTTGCGAATGTGATGGTCTCCCCGAAGATGACGTTACGGGAGATGCAGGTCCTCATAGGTTCTCTTAATTTTGCATGTCGGGTTATTCCCATGGGCAGGGTATTTTTGCGGCGGCTGTCTGCGGCTACCGCTGGGGTTAGTAAACCTCATCATCGGATCAGGGTTTCACAGAGCATGTGAGCGGACTTAGGGGTATGGGATGAGTTTCTGCGAGATTTCAATGGTGTCACGGTGTTGCATGAGAAGGAGGTATCAAGTGATGACTTACAATTATATACTGATGCAGCTGGTGGGGTGGGCTTAGGGGTATTCTTCGGGGGCTCATGGTGTGTGGCGGAATGGCCTCAGTCTTGGTGGGATGCTGGCCTTGCGCGTAATATAACCTTCTTGGAGTTGTTCCCCATTCTGGTGGAGCTGACATTGTGGCCGGACAGGCTACGTCACCGCCAGCTAGTATGGTGGTGCGACAACAAAGCGGTGGTCTGTGTGCTGAATAATTATGCCCCGCGATGCAAACGGGTGGCAGACTTAATGCGGCAGGTGGTCTTAGCTTGCTTACGGTTGAATGTAGTGATTAAGGCTCGACATATTCCAGGGATTTCTAAGACGATTGCGGATTCTCTTTCCCATTTTAAGTGGGAGCTGTTTCGGACCTTGGCGCTGGGAGCGGAGGAAGAAGGGGCTGCGGTCCCGGAGCACTTATGGCGGATTGGCCTGGAGGCATGACTGACTTGCTGCAGAAGTCCGTGTCGACGGCTACGTGGGATGCCTATCAGAGGGGATGCAGCAGTGTGGTGTCCATCCTGTCGGAGCATGGCTGGAAGCAGGGTCCAGCATCTGATTTGCTTCTCGGTCAGTATGTATTGGCAGCAAAGTTTGCGGGTGTGTCGCGGTCAACGGTGCAGCGGAATTTGTCGGGGTTCGCATTTTTCATGAAGGCAGTGGGGTGGGGGGCTGCCAGAGGTGGGTTCCTGACACGCAGGCTGTTGCAAGGATGGGAGCAGTCCGTTCCATCGCCGCCTGACGGATGACAGCCGATAACGCACGACCTACTTGGTCGATTGTGTCTTGCCTTACCATTGGTGGTCTCGTCACGCTATGAAGGCTTGTTATTTCGGGAGGTGTTTTCAGTGGACTTTTTTGGTGCTTTTTGGGTGGGGAAATTGGTTGCGGAGTCGGGTCGTGGCGCAAGGGGCCGAGGCTTGCAAGTACACCAAGTGAAGCTGGTAGACGGATGCGCTCGTACTCACCTGGCGTGTTCCAAAACGGATCAGACAAGGAGAGGGGTGTTGGTAGTTTTGAGAGAGGTTTCAGGGTCTCCTACGTGTCCGGTTATGTGTTTGAAAGAGTACTTGTCTGTACGGCCTGCGGGTTTAGGTACTCCTTTGTGCATGAGGACACGCGGGTGCTTACTCGTTTCCAGTTTATGGCGGTCCTGCGATTGTCGCTGCAGCAGATTGGTGAGGAACCGGCGCGGTTTGCTCCCCACTCATTCTGAATAGGCGCGGCTACCAGTGCAGCGGTGGAAGGTTTGTCGGAGCGTGAGATTAGGCGTATCGGCAGGTGGAAGTTGCAGGCGTTCAGAAGTTATGTGCGGCTATAGGGGTTTTGGGGGTTACTAACTGTGATGTTTCTTTATGTTTCAGAAGGAATTCAAGGACTGTGTCGCTGTTGGGTGATTGGCCACTCGTATGTTTACTGGGCCGGTTGGCGAGCAGCAACACGGCCTGTTGGTCTGAACATTGGACTGGATGCTTCAACGGTGACCGTCTCATGGCTGGGCGAGCGTGGACTGCGGTGGATTCAGCTCTTGCCTTTGCTGTGGCACCATGAGCATGTGACAGGAAAGCCGGATATATTGTTGATTCACCTGGGAGGCAACGATTTGATATCCTGGACTTGCCGGCAGTTAATTCGTGCTGTGCGCAAGGATTTGGAGGCGGTGTTGGCAATGTTTAATGGCATAATTTTGGTGTGGTCTGATATCATTCCAAGGCCTGCTTACAAGGTTCAGCGACGATGGTCCAGGGGGTTGACAAAAATTAATCGCCAAATTGGCAGATGGGTTATGGAGCATGGTGGGTGCCAAATTTTACACACATGGGTGGATGTCGAATGCGTGGCTCTGTTTAGGTCGGACGGAGTGCATCTATCCCCGGTAGGGATCGATTTGCTCCTTAACGACTGGCAGGAGGCCTTGGAGCTTAAAGATCCCAAATTACCCATGTCTAACAATAGCCAAATTAGTATGAGTAAAATACATTCTCTAAAATGCTTGTATGCAAATGCTAGAAGTCTAAAAAATAAGATGGGAGAGTTAGAATATATAGCACTAAATGAAAGGTTAGATATGATTGGAATATCAGAGACATGGTGGAAGGAGGACAACCAGTGGGACACTGTGATACCTGGACACAAACTATATCGTAATGATAGAGCTGATCAAATTGGTGGAGGGGTTGCTCTCTATGTTAGAGAGGGCATTGAGTCAGAAAGGATTAAAGTTTTGCAGGAAACAAAATCTGCTATAGAATCTATATGGATTGAAATTCCATGTAAAAGCCTAACACAGTTTAGGAAAGCTCTCAAATTCCTAACACAGTTTAGGAAAGCTCTCAAATTCCACCTTTTCAATAAGTATCTCATAGAGCCCAACGGCACCTCATAGAGACCAGAGATGCAATCCGCTAAGTAAATATATGGTAGCCCAACAACATACCAAGAAAGATACTCTAACCCTTAGTGGTGCATATGTTTCTATTAAATTCATGTTCATATGACTCTATGTAGCAAGATTTGTAAATAGTTTATCACTGTTATCCAAGTTATTTGCCCTGTTATCTGTAAACTCATACGTGTTTATTGTACTGAGCATTTTTGTTCCATGTAAACCGCGCTGATGCTGAATAGCGCGGTATATAAGAGACTGTAAATAAATAAATAAAAGGGGGAAGGCAATGGCAGTGGGCGTGTACTATCGAGCGCCTTGCCAGAATGACCAAATGGATGATGAAATGCTCAAAGAAATCAAGGAAGCTAACAAAAGTTACAGTGCAGTAATAATAATGGGTGATTTCAACTACCCCGGTATCGACTGGGTCAGTGTCACGTCAGGACATGCTAGGGAGATAAAGTTCCTAGATGAAATAAATGACTGCTTCTTGGAGCAGCTGGTTCATGAACCGACCAGAGGGGAAGCCATATTAGACCTAGTCCTTAGTGGAACACCAGATCTAGTGCAAGAGATAAGGTTGTTGGGGCCACTTGGCAATAGTGATCATAGCATGATCGCCTTTGATTTAATTAGTGGAGGAGGGATAGTAAGGAAATCCACAGTACTACCTTTTAACTTTCGAAAGGGAAACTATGATAAAATGAGGAAAACAGTTAAGAAAAAACTAAAAGGAGCAGTTGCAAAGGTTAAAGACGTACATCAGGCTTGGCTGCTGTTGAAAAATACTATCTTGGAAGCCCAGACCAGCTGTATTCCACGCTTTAAGAAAAGTGGAAGGAAGTCCAAAAAACTGCCAGCATGGTTTAAAGGTGAGGTCAGAGAGGCTGTTGTTGCCAAAAAAGCATCTTTCAGGAAATGGAAAAAAGAGCCAAACGACGAAACCTGGAAACAGCACAAGCACTGGCAAGTCAAATGCAAGGCATTGATAAGGCAGGCAAAGGGAGAATTTGAGAAGAAGCTTGCTGCGGAAGCAAAAACGCGAAGTAAAGACCTTTTCAAGTACATTCGTAGCAAAAAACCTGTGAGAGAGTCAATTGGTCCATTAGATGATAAAGGGGTTAAAGGAGCACTAAGAGGCGACAAGGCGATAGCGGAGAGATTGAATGAATTCTTTGCTTCAGTCTTTACTGAGGAAGATGTAGGGATGTTACCCATGACTGAAGTGGTATTTAAAGGTGCGGAAGAATTGAAGGAAATATCGATACATCGGGAAGATGTATTACAACTATTAGATAAACTGAAGAGTAGCAAATCACCTGGGCCAGATGGTATACATCCAAGGGTGTTGAAAGAACTGAAATACGAGATTGCAGACCTACTATTAGTAATCTGTGAACTATCATTAAAATCATCTCTAATACCTGAAGATTGGAGGATCGCCAATGTAACACCAATTTTTAAAAAGGGTTCCAGGGGTGATCCGGGAAACTACAGACCGGTGAGCCTGACATCAGTACCAGGAAAAATGGTAGAAACCATCATAAAGAATAAAATTACTCAGCAAGTAGATAGTCATGACCTAATGGGAGACAGCCAACATGGCTTTAGACAAGGAAGATCTTGTCTTACTAATCTGTTATGTTTTTTTGAAGGAGTGAATAACACAGGTACACTACCAAAAAACTGCCTCCAGTTTTGCAACTGATTCCTATAGATTTTGGGGTGCTGATTCCAGGAAAAATAGCCAAAATGTTCCATCACGTCACGTTTTCTTGCAAAATTAGATTTCTTACCCATATAAGGAATGTTCACATAATTTCTTTTTAGCCAACTGCAGTTTATTTTCTTGGCCCAAAATAGAGGTTGTAATGGTTAACTAACTAGAAACACTCCCTCATGATATTTTAGAGTGTTTTGTATTCATTTTATACATTAACAGGACAATTGGGAGGTGGGGGGCTAAATCCAGTACTCGCGCTGGCGCATGTTCTTTCCTGTTCGCCTCGCCTCATTCGCTCGCTCAAACACGGTGGTTGCGACATGAACGTTCCTGTCAAATTTCAGTTTCTTGCAAGTTCATTATTACCTTTTGTTTGCTCAGTCGTAATCCAGCTTTATTCCGAAGTGGTTCACTACAGTTGTAGTTTGCAGTGCTGTGTATTTGTGATGGCTCACAGAGCCAGAGGTTGCGTCAACTCTCCGGACAGTTTTTGTTTTATTTGTGGGGAATATACCGTGAAAAAGCGGCAGAGGAACATTTCTGCATTTATTAAAAAAGTATATTTCGCCTATTTCGGTTTGAAGTTAGGCGATCAAGACAAACCGTGGGCTCCTCACAAAGTGCGCAAGACATGTGTGGAAGATCTACGCATATGGATGAAAGGTAAAAAACAAGCATTTCGTTTCGGAATACCTATGATGTGGCATGAACAAAGAGACCACAGCAGTGACTGCTATTTTTGCTCTTGCATTGTGAAGGGATACAACTTAAAAAATAAGAACGTAATAAGTTACCCCAACCTTCCCTCAGCAATTAGGCCTATGCCTCATAGCAACGAAGTACCTGTGCCTGAACCACCAAAATCTTTGGATCATATTTGTGTGGACAGTTCTGATCATGATGAGACTCATCAGATGGCTTTTCCCGATGAGTCCAGTACTTCCGAGTTTGAAACTGAACCAGATCCGAAACCTGAACTTTTCTCTCAAGCTGAATTGAATGATTTAGTCCGGGATTTAGGACTCCCAAAAGATGCTGCCCAACTGCTAGGTTCTCGGCTTAAACAGAAAAATCTATTGTCACCAGGAACAACTTTTTATTGGTACCGCAACCGCGAGACACAATTTTTGAAGTATTTCAGCAAAGAGGAAGATTTGGTATTTTGCAACGATATATACGGAGTGATGGAAAAGTTTAATCTCAAGTATGATCCTGCTGAATGGCGGCTGTTCATTGATTCGTCAAAAGACAGCATAAAAGGTGTTCTTCTTCATAATGGCAACACATTCGCTTCAGTTCCTATTGCTCACTCTGTTATTCTCCAAGAAAAATACGAGAATTTGGCCCTGATTCTTCAGAAGATTCGTTATGATGAGCATAAGTGGATGATTTGTGGAGACTTTAAAATTCTATCCATGCTATTAGGGCAGCAATCCGGTTTCACCAAATATCCCTGCTTCCTTTGCTTGTGGGATAGCCGGGCCCGCGACCTAAACTGGGGGAAAAAAGACTGGCCAATTCGGGAGTATTTGAGACCCGGTGAGAAAAATGTTCTTCATGAGAGCTTGGTACCTCGTGATAAAATTCTATTACCACCTCTCCACATTAAGTTGGGTCTCATTAAGCAATTCATCAAGTCCCTTCCAAAAGATGGTGAGTGCTTTCGGTACCTTTGCTCAAAGTTCCCCCGACTTTCTGAAGCAAAGCTAAAGGAAGGAGTGTTTGTTGGCCCTGATATAAGGAAACTCATTTCAGATGGAGCATTCGCTGAAACGATGTCTGAGAAGGAAAAAGAAGCCTGGGATTCCTTCAAGGATGTTGTTCTCAAATTCTTGGGGAACAGGCGGGATGAGAACTATAAGGATATTGTTGCCAGGATGCTCAATGCCTTCAAAGAACAAGGCTGTATCATGAGCCTGAAAGTCCATTTCTTGCACTCCCATGTGAACTACTTTCCCGAAAACTTGGGGGCGTACAGTGAAGAACAAGGTGAAAGGTTTCACCAGGACATCAAGGACGCAGAGAGAAGGTACCAAGGAAGATGGAACACCACTATGATGGCTGATTTCTGCTGGTTGCTGCTGCGGGAAACCCCAGATGAAAAATACGCCAAGCAGTGTCGGATCTCATTTATTAGAATTTTATTTTCACACCATCGGGTGTTTGTCTTCATGTATTGCAATGGTGCGGTTTGCGTTTTCTATTCTTACATACATACCTGTACAACATTTTTTGCACATTTCTTTGCTTTGCTTTGTGTCTAACCTCGCTCTTATATGCTCAATGTTTGTGCACATGTATGTGGCTGTTTTAAGTGCAGACAATTTTGCTACCATCACAGTGTGTTTTGTTGACATTACTCTATTCTTATGTGCTGCTTTGTTACAATTATTCTTTATTCTTATTTGAATAACTACTAAACAATTAGTATAAAGAATTCATCCAAGAAACTTTTATCTCGATTTCACTCAATCTGAAACGTTCACCTCAAACTGCTAACCCAATGTAGCAAAAAATCTGTACGTGATGGAGCAAATTGGTTACCAGATTTGGATTCAGCGCACCAAAAAACGTAAAAATCAATCGAAACATTAGAGGCAGTTTAAAAAATTTTTTTTTTTTTTTTTAGTGTACCTGTGTAATCAGGTGGACAAAGATGAGTCAGTTGATATTGTGTATCTGGACTTTCAGAAAGCCTTTAACAAGATCCCTCATCAGAGACTTTTGGCAAAACTAAAGAGTCATGGGATAGGAGGCAGTGTACTATTGTGGATCAGGAACTGGTTAAATGATAGAAAGCAGAGGGTAGGGCTAAATGGCCAATTTTCCCAATGGAGAAAGGTGAATATTGGTGTACCCCAGGGATCTGTGCTGGGTCCGCTGCTTTTTGACATATTCATAAATGACCTGGAAAGTGGAATAACGAGTGAGGTTATCAAATTTGCAGATGACACAAAACTATTTAAAGTTGTTAAAACTCAAGAGGATTGTGGGGGGCGGAGCCTGATGTCCAGCGGGATGGTCGCATAACGCTGAGGCTCCCGAGAGGCCTACTCAGAATCCTGAATTAACACCTCACATACTTAGAACTTCTACTCTGATCTTGCCGGGGCACATTGGTGAGATGGCGGGGACCAAACCAACGCGCCTGGAATTTGGATCTCCTGCGGCTTCTCACGGCAAACGTTCCAAAACTGAACCTCCGTCCCCGCAGAAGGGGCCGGCCTTGTGCGAGGGCCCCGAAATGCAGCAGGAAATCCTCGTAGAGATTAGAGGAGTCAAAAACCTTGTGCAGGCAAACGGTGAAGCACTCCGAGCGCTGCGGGAAGATTTTGGTGTGCTGCAAAGCAAGCTAGAAGGGCTTTCTTCGCGTCAGGACAAAATGGAGAGCATGTTGGACTCCCATGCGGCCCGGTTGTCCAAACTCGACAAAGTTGAACGACAGGTGCGGGCCTTGCAGAAAGAGGTGGAAGATGGCAATAATAGAGCGCGCCGCAACAACATACGACTCGTGGGCATACCGGAGGGAGCGGAATCGGGAGACATGAAAGAGTTTTTTATGCAAAATCCTCCCTTCCCTGCTCCAAATCACCTTTACCAAAGATTTGGAGATTGATCGCGCTCATCGTGTACCCACAAGCATAACGCTCAACAGGAAGACCCCGCGGCCTATCATCTTTCGACTATTGAGATATCAACACGTGGAGCAAATTCTAAGTGCCTCTCGGGCAAAGGGCCATATGGAGTTTGAGAGCCACAAGATCTCCTTCTATCCCGACTTGGCTAAACCCACGGTCGACCGCCGAAAGCGCTTTCTGGAATTCCGGCCGAGGCTTCAACAACTACAAGCACGCTATGGCCTGATGTACCCGGCCAAGCTCCGAGTCACGCTTCACAATCAGACAAGAACATTTGAGGACCCTGATCTACTAGCGGAGTTTTTGGATTCCAAAGAAGCCGACTTGATGCGTTGACTTCCAGAATATTCCTGCAAGTATTCTCATATCCGCTGTACCTGCCATATTGGATCTGCCGCAGCCTAGCAAAGAGTCTGGCGTGGGCAGTCTGTTGCCTTACTCTTGATGGTATCTGTGACCCGACTCCATCTACCCACAGTAGCCTCGATGAGTATCAGAGACAGTGTTATTATGGACTCTGGTGTTTCTTTTCTTTTTTTTACATGTCTTTCTATTTCCTCTCTAGGGCCTCCTCCCGCAGACATATGGTCGCCATATTCTTTGGGGGTTTTGCTTCTTCTCTAAGATACGTTGGTACATACTTTTCAATATGGGGTGTATTAGCCAGAATACTCGGTGATTATGACATTGTTGTACAGATTCTGCTTATGTTATATGTTATCAAGCGCCCTTACCTAAAATGTCTATTACCGATTGATGGCACCATGTAAGATTTTCTCATTGAACGTAAAAGGAATCAATAATCCGATAAAACGGAAGAAAATCCTAAGCTACCTCAGTCAGGAAGCAGCGGATCTGATTTTTCTCCAAGAAACGCTTTTAAATTTGAAGGAAACTCTTAAACTCAATATTAAACCTTACATGGTGGCCGCCTATTCCCCAGCCGTTTCTAAGAAATGTGGGGTTGCCATACTGGTTAGGAAATCTTTGCATGCTACTGTTATTGCGACTAGCTCAGATACAGAAGGTAGATGGTCTAGAGTTCACCTCAAGATAGGTAGCCTTGAAGTTACATGTATATGCCTTTATGCTCCTAATGTTGATGACCCTGCCTTTTTTGCTACCATTGCTCAGGTTGCGCAGGCTTCTGCTAATACTTCATTGATCATTGGGGGGGATTTCAATCTAGTCCTTGATCCCCTGATTGACAAACAGCCGCCTAGGACGAGTGGTCCCCCCAAGAGTCACGCCACGCTTACCTCCCTGATTAAGGATCTTGCTTTAGTTGATCTATGGAGGTTGCTACACCCCAATGAGCTTGACTTCACCTTCTTCTCCTCCCCTCATAAATCTCAGTCTCGCATAGACTTCTTTCTAATCTCAAAACTGTTAGTTCCTCAGGTGGACACTGCCAAGATTCACTCCCAACATATTTCAGATCATGCTGCCATTTCCTTTCAATTACACACTACTGCACCCCAGGGAAACTCGGGAGCCTGGTTCTTTGATAGAGCCCTGTTAACTCAGCCAGAGTTCCAGTCAGAAATTCGAGCAGCCATACAGGATTACTTCCATTTTAATCTACCCCAAGATACTGTGAATTGGGCTTGGTGGGAGGGCTTCAAAGCGGCCATTCGGGCAACGATCACTAGCTATCAAATCCGCCTGCGGAAACAACGTCAACAGCAGCTGCTCATACTAGACCAACAAATAAAAGCAGGCGAACGAGTTCTAACTTCACGCACTGACCCATGTGTATTAATTCGATTACAGCGTCTCCGTTTTCAATATAATTCAATCCTCTCAACTGCAGCTTCTAAGAGTATTGAGCTTCAGCGAGGGACATATTATCGTGAAAATAACCGAGCCGGTCGACTCTTAGCCAATGCCTTGAAAGGTCAAAAAGAAGCCAAACGCGTTGCGGCCCTTCGGGCTCCACAGGGAGGGGGCATAGTGACCACAGACTCCGATATTGTAGAGCTCTTTCGGGATTTCTATACCCGCCTATATCAATCTGAATGTGAGTTCTCGTCAGAGACATTTGAGCGATTGCTTTCTGGCATTCAGCGGCCGACCCTCTCTGAAGATGATAGGGATGCGATGGATGAACCCTTCTCTACTTCAGAGATCCAATCTGCCCTAAAACGAACAGCCTCGGGCCGTGCCGCAGGGCCTGATGGTCTCCCGACCGAATTCTACAGAACGTTCAGTGCAGATTTAGTTCCCTATTTAAAACTCTATTTTACTGCCCTTGCGGTGGATACATCCTCTTTGGGATCCTTTTCTGCAGCTAATGTGGTTGTATTTGAGAAAGAAGGCAGAGACCCGCTACTGACCGCCAACTACCGTCCAATCTCCCTACTTAATGCCGACTATAAGATCTTCGCAACGATCTTGGCCACCCGGCTATCTGACATGATGGCTACCCTAATTCACCCCGACCAATGCGGTTTTATACCCGGCAGATCAACTGCTGACAATGCTCGGACCCTGTGCCATGTGCTATCTAGTGCTGCTAACCTCGACCATCCATGGGTGGGTCTTTCCCTGGATGCCGAAAAAGCCTTTGATCGTCTAGAATGGCCCTTCTTATTTGCAGTTCTCCGATGGTATGGCTTTGGAGAGGGCTTCCTCCGATATCTCCAAGTCATGTATACTCAACCCGTCGCCAGTATTTGTGTAAACGCCATCAAATTTCAGCCATTTAACCTCCAAAGAGGCACGCGTCAAGGTTGCCCCCTATCACCAATGCTTTTTGATCTCGCTCTTGAACCCCTAGCCCTCCTTATTAGACAGTCTGCACGTATTCGAGGTGTCCCCTTTAGTCATAGGGAGATTAAACTCTCTGCATATGCAGATGACCTTATGCTCTTCGTATCCCTCAATTCGGTTCCAGCTGTCTTGGATCTGATTGACGGATACTCACAATTATCGGGCTATAAAATTAACTGGACCAAATCTGTAGCATTCCCACTGAACCGCTGGGTACATGAGGCTGACATGCAGGCCTTTCCCTTCCTTTGGCAATCCCGCATGGTGAAGTATCTCGGGGTCCATTACTGTTCTCCTTTAGAAGACACTATCAGTTTTAATGCCAAAGAGGTAGTCTCCAAAGTCCGTGAACTCACAAATCGTTGGTCTCCCTTATCTCTCACATGGTGGGGCCGCTTAGAAACTGTGAAAATGATGATAGTCCCCAAAGTGAACTACATTTTAGAAATGCTGCCATGCTTACTTCCGTTACATACTTATAAAGATATTGAGGGCCTTCTCGTCCGTTATCTCTGGCAGGGCAAGCCACCAAGGATAGCTAAACATAAACTGCAGTCTGCAAAGGAACGAGGGGGTACCAGATTTCCTGCTTTTCTTAGATATCATCAAGCCTTTCTACTTAAGCAAGGTGCCCGATGGCTAGATGCCTCAACAGACAGCAGGCCAGTTTGGCTTGACATAGAAGAGGAGCTTAGTAGCCCAATTCCGTTGACCCATCTCCCCGGTATGTCCTATCAAGTAGACACCCGCCATCCACCAATGATTGTCGATACTCTTGCGGCCTTTAACACTCTCATTCTATCACTGGGCCCGAATGTATGTCCTCAGGACGGACTCCCGCTATGGAATAACCCCAGAATTCAAGTCCTAAATAGAACAATAGCCTGGAAACCCTGGTACTCCAGGGGGATCTGGACACCCCAACAGCTTTTCTCTGCAGCTCGTTGGAAAACCTTTTCTGATTTACAAAAGGAATTTGCGTTACCAGCGAAACACTACTTTTAATTGATGCAGCTTCAACACTGCCTCAAAAGTGCTCGAATTACGCCGCCCTCTGCCCCTACTGAGGATGGGCTATTAGAGATAGTTCACTCCATTAGTAGTACACATGGGGTAGCCTCTAACTTTTATAAAATACTATGTCAGGGTACAGCCACGGACACTTTTAGAGCCCAACAAGCCTGGGAGCGCGAACTGCAAACCATCTTAACCCCTGTGCAATGGAGCATTTTCTGGAGTAAAGTAGTGCGGGTTTCCCGGTCTGCCTCTGTTACCCAAACTCTCTTCTTCTTTGCACACAGATGCTTTTATACCCCAGAAAAAATAGCCAAATGGAACCCAAATGTTAGGGACCTGTGTTGGTCTTGCCATACTGCTGTGGGAACCTTCGCTCATGTTATTTATGAATGTCCTCTACTGCAGGTCTATTGGGGGCGGGTCTGGGGTCGTATTCAATTTATCCTACACTTTCATGAACCTCTCTCTTGGAAGGTCGTGGGACTCCGCTCTGTGGCGGAGGTCCCCTCTCTTCCTAAGAAGGGTCGCTTTCTCCTTGATTTCATGCTGGGTATAGCCATATGCTTAATCACGAGGAATTGGAAGGATAGCTCTCGACTTACTGTCAATGAATGGTGGAACCTCGTCTGCTTATATAGTAAATATGAGCAGATACCTCGGAGAGCTATTCCCCATGTCCAAACTCACTCTCGCTTGTCTAAATGGCAGATGCTTAATGATTATGTACAATCTGCTCATTGCTCCAACATGCCTGTATAATGTGCACTCATCATGTTTTAGATCACCGTTAGGTTTTGTAACACAATAATGTAAGTACACGCCCGCTTCGGGAATGCTTAGTTTTCTAGAGAAGAAGCAGGGGGGAGGGGGGTGGTAGGGGTTTACTTTGGTGTATGTATTACACGTTATGTATCTGTTTTTTAGTTGTATGTCTTCCTTTTCCTTTGTTGTTATAAAACGAAAATAAAGAATTTAAAAAAAAAAAGAGGATTGTGGAAAATTGCAATAGGATCTTGATAAATTGGAAGACTGGGCATCAAATTGGCAGATGAAATTTAATGTGGACAAGTGCAAGGTTATGCACCTAGGGAAGAACATCCCAAACTATGGTTACACGATGCAAGGTTCCACATTAGGAACCACCACCCAGGAAAAAGATTTAGGCGTCATTGTGGATACCATGTTAAAACCCTCGGCCCAGTGTGCAGCAGCGGCCAAGAGAGCAAATAGAATGCTAGGTATGATATGGAAAGGAATGGAAAATAAAACAAAGGATATTATAATGCCTCTATATCGTTCCATGGTGAGACCGCACCTTGAATATTGTGTGCAGTTCTGGTCGCCGTTTCTTAAAAAGGATATAGCGATTTTAGAAAAGGTTCAGAGAAGAGCCACCAAAATGGTAAAGGGGATGGAAGGATACTCCTATGAAGAAAGGCTAAAAAGGTTGGGGTTCTTTAACCTGGAAAAGAGACGGCTAAGGGGAGATATGATAGAAGTCTATAAATTAATGAACGGAGTGGAACGGGTAAACGTAGATCGATTGTTTACCTTATCAGAATATAGAAAGACTAGGGGACATGCAATGAAGCTACAGGGTAAACTATTTAAGACTAATAAAAGAAAATATTTTTTCACTCAACGTGTAATCAAACTCTGGAATTTGTTACCGGAGGATGTGGTAAAGGCTGTTAGTGTAGCTGGGTTTAAAAAAGGTTTGAACAAGTTCCTGGAGGAAAGGTCTATAAACCATTATTAAGAAGGGACCCAGGATATCAATGCTTGAACCAATACAAGCATTGTGGAACCTGTGTCCCTTGGGGAAACTGCTAGGTACGTATGACCTAGATTGGCCACTGTTGGAAACAGAATACTGGGCTTGATGGACCTTGGTCTGACCCAGTATGGCATATCTTATGTTCTTATATATGGGATGAGAGCTGGTCGCAGCTTGCCATTAGGGTGGCGGCTCAGGTCTGGGGCGTCCTGAGCTGGTGGCAGGATCCCGGAGGTTTCCAGGGTCTGGAGCCGGATGCAAGCATTAGGGCGGGGGTGGGGTACCCCCGACCCGGACAATCCCTATGGTTTTTGCTAATAATATGGCGAAGCCGGCTTAGGGAGGGCAAGGCATTTTAGTCGGGGCCTCTACACGACGGAAGCAGAAGCGGCGTCACCTTGCTAATAACATGGCTGGTGATGGCTCACTCTGCTGGGGGGGGGGGCGTTGGAGTATGTTAATGTGTTGGATTGTTGTTGGCTATTGTTAAGTTTTAATAAAGCTGCGACCAGTTTGTGTCCAAACTAAAGTGTAATTGTGTTTTATGATATGGAAAGGTGAAGGACCCAAGGGGTAGTGGGGGGGGGGGGAGCAAGGGCGCGTAGTGACGGTCCGCCGTACCCGGTTATAGCAAGGCTGCGGGGCCTTGTCCTCGTGGCCGGCACTAACTGGGGGGGCGGCTACGCGCACGCCCTGCACGGCGTTACGTTGAGCGGTGGACGGGGTCGAGGAGCAAGTTGTGCTGCGTGCCTATTGGCTCCCACATGTTGTTTGGCTGCGCAGGAGCCAATGGGAGTGGGAGAGTGCCTTGGTCGGAGATTTGAGCGGGGACACGGCATGGCTCCGGCCTCTTCTGGGCTGCTGCTGGAGACGCCGGACGCCCGCCCACCCACCCTTTGGTAAAGGGGTGTGGGTTGGATGCGTTGGGGTTGTTGCAGCTGGAGGGGGTTTGGCGGGATCCCGGAGGTTTCCAGGGTCCGGAGCCGGATGCAAGCATTAGGGCGGGGGTGGGGTACCCCCGACCCGGACAATCCCTCTGGTTTTTGCTAATAATATGGCGAAGCCGGCTGAGGGAGGGCAAGGCATTTTAGTCGGGGCCTCTACACGGCGGAAGCAGAAGCGGCGTCACCTTGCTAATAACATGACTGGTGATGGCTCGCTCTGCTGGGGGGGGGGGGCATTGGGGTATGTTAATGTGTTGGATTGTTGTTGGCTATTGTTAAGTTTTAATAAAGCTGCTACCAGTTTGTGTCCAAACTAAAGTGTAATTGTGTTTTATGATATGGAAAGTTGAAGGACACAAGGGGTAATGGGGGGGGGGGGAGCAAGGGCGTGTAGTGATGGTCCGCCGTACCCGGTTATGAAGTTAACAGGCATTAAGTGCCATTGCACCCATAGAAATAATAGGGTTGTGGGCACTTAACATACATTAACTCAATTAATGTGCATTAAAACCTTTAGTAAAAGGGCTCCAAAGTATGGAAGTAAAAACTAGCTCCCTGAGTTCATCTCTACCCTGCCCCAAGGAACGCTTTTGCTCACATCCAATAAACTTACTGCCCGTAGAGCCTGTATGCACACTACACTTGTGCATATACTACATGCAATTTTATGAAAAGCTGTTTACCCATAGAAATGCCTTTTAAAATTACCCCAGGGTGGCTAGCTGACAAGCATTGTTTGCAGGAAAAATGGAATATGAGCCCTGGATTTCCAGGTACCTATCTAATGGATTTAACAACTAGACCGCTCTCATTCTGAATCTTGGGAGCCGGTATTCAGAGCACTGGATAGTTAAAAACCATGTGCTCAGCTGTAGTGTTTAAATATCTTCTGGATATTCAGCGGCAGTTTAATGATAATGTCTGATTTTTGGAAAAAGCAATAATTATACTTAGCTTATAATGTGGAATCTATTTAACTTTTAATTGCAAGCAAAAATACATAAAAAAGAACTATTTTATGGACCGATGATTATAAGCATGAAGGGCATGTATAAAGCATACCACAAATGATACCTTCTAAATTGATATTATGTGATGGTCCACTAATTTGAGATCTTTATTTGTATGCTTAAAGGCATGTTTAAAATGGATCTGTGGCAGTAAACATGAATAACATAAAGCTGGCACATTAATACACAAGTTCTTACCTAGAAAGTCATCTTCCACATGTATAATCTCCTTCACGGAATGGAGGAGTAGTCTAGTGGTTAGAGCATTGGCTTGGAAATCAAGAGACCAGCATTTGATTCCTACTAGCACTCCTTGTCACCTTGGGCAAATTACTTAACCCTCTGTTGCCTCAGAAGAAAGGCCTGCCAAGAAAAAAACAGGAGCCGCTGAGTCACCGGGTACCAGCACAGACTCACCACATCACATCTTCTTCATTATTCATATGTTGCTAAAAGACCATTGTGTTCTATCCATAGCCAAGCACCACTTTGTGCTTGGGAAGGACAGATATTTACTTGGGAAAATCAATCTAGCTTTTAGCTGGGTTAGCAGGTGCATTCCTGCGCATTTATTTAGGTCAGCAGATGCAACAACTAGCGTTCATTGGCATTTGTAATCACAGGCATACTGGGTCATGTTTACTAAATGTTAAATCATGCTAAAACCATTAGTGTATTCCTACTGGCGTAGGGGCAGATAGAACATACTACCTGCTATTAGCATACACTAACATTTAGCAAACATGGCCCTGTTTTACTACGGATTGGCCACCTTTATGAATGGCAAAGTTTGCAGGTAAAATGTTTCTCTGACTCTTTCTCAATTTAGAGAGCTTGAATATTGTCCAGTATAGCCTTTCCAATTTTAATTTAATTTAATATCAGCATTTCTATTCTGCCCTTTCAATCTGAGAAAGTACAGAGTGGATTACAGTGAGTTAAACCTACAAACCTGAAGTATGCATTAACAATATATCAGTTAAGCTAAAATACAAAAATAAAATAAAACAGCTTAAAAACTGTGAACCATGACATCATTGCAAAATTATCACCCAAATTTCAGGAACAGGAACAGCTGAAGAAATTAGCACTTAGTTGAATTCAGGTGAGAAAGATCTTATATTAAACGAAGAGTGAAAAAAACACACTTTGCACTGCATATCAGTGGGGAAAAGACAGCGGAGAAAGGATATAAAAGTCCGTTCTAGTTTAATGCCAGTATACAAACAATACTGAGTAGAGAGATTATGACACAGGGCACCCTGCCAAACAAAATTTTTAACACAGCCCTTGCTAAAAGAGAAGGGAGTTTGTCACTGAATTATTTCCTTCGTTCCCTCACTTTCCATGAATTTACTATTCAGACTTAGAAGTATCCCTTTTCACATTTGCTTTTTGATTAAAATAACCTGATTGATAAATGGCACCTTAGCTTAGACAATGTTGAGCTCCTGCACTTATTTATCAATGTTGTGCACAAAAACAGATGTTAACTAGATTTGATTGACTGCAGTGAAAAACTATAAGATTATCTTAGTTTTTGAAAACAAAGTAAAGCTTGGCTTTTTAATACAGCTTTCAACTCATAAAGCACTAACCATGGAAAGTGAATTCAACAACTCTGGGGGTTTCTGTACAATGCTATGGCAGTGAGGTTTTGGTTTTTGGCCTTTGCCACTTTTATTTTGTGTTAGGGTTCTGCAGTTATCTATACAGTATGTTGTGTAAGTTGTATTTATATGTGCTTTGTTATTTTTGCATTTTGTTATGACATCAATTGTGTTTACATATCATTTTATTATATTTATAATTATTGGGAGGGGGCATATTCAAAAGCATTTGTGCAGTTTGCAGGTCTGCAGACTTCGTAAATGGCGCTAACTGAGATATTCAGTGGCACCAGCCCTGTAAGAGCCGCTGAATATCCCCTGATAACTGGGATAAATGCTCTGGCACTATCTGGTTAGTGCAGGATGTTCTGGGGCAGAGCGAGGCCGGCACCATTGACTATCCAGTGAGCAGTGATTTTCAGCCACTAACCTGATAGTCAAAGCGCATAAAATTAGGGCAGGAGGGCTAGCACAGAACAGCACTCAGATTGCATGGAAGGGCCTAAATTACACCAGAAGGACCAGCACAGCACAACAACCCGATTGGTGGAAGGCCCTAAAATATACCAGGAGTACAAACGCAGGATCCAGATTGGCTGGAAGGCAATAAAATAGCAGAGAAGAGCCAATGCAGCAACAGAGGAAGTGACAGGAGCCCACGACCTCAAAAGTGGGTTGAGTTCAGCTAAGCTTGTGCCTGCAAGTTAGAGTCCTGGCACTAAGGACTTTGGTTTCAGCATAGGAACATTAAGTAGAAAGGCAAATCCTCCCAAGACGAAAGAAGCATTCATGGAGTGCATTGATGACATGCTGAGGGATATCAAGCTGATACAATGTGGTGAAGGCCCCAAATGTGGTGGAAGTGGGGCTGCAGCACTAGCTGCAACAGCCCAGAAGAGATTCAATGCAGCAGCAAGATAGGTTGGAAGACCCTATAATGAAAGGCTAATAGTTGTGGCAGAAGACCAATAGTCGACAATTATAGGTAATGGAGGATGGTGGATGTGAGCATACTATCAGGCTGGCTAGGCAGGTATCTCTTGCCTCTGTCAGATCTCTATACTCATCCCTCCTAATTGAAATACTGTTCTTTGGTCAAAGATGTTACAGTAGCAGCACTTCCCTGCTGGAACCTCCAAACATGTACAGTAATGGAAATTTGAAAAGAACTTTGAAGAGAGAGCTCAAGGCTCATCAGAGGTGGTAGGCTGCTGCTATCCCCACAGCATGCTGGGTTCAGTTCCTCTTGGTCTCAGGTTGTGAGCAGAACAGAGGTGTATAACAACCCAAAAGAACCCACAATGATGCAATGCAGGAGGAAGAGGAGTAGCCAAGAACAAGCCAAAACACACTTCACAGAGCCTAGAAGGGTGGTGACAAACTTTCTATGTTGCTGTGTTCTTTGTAAGTAAAAGGCTAAAGCTCTTTTAAAGTCAAAGTATGAAGGCTCCTTTCTGCTTTCGATGCATGAGGCCTTGGAAAGAACACAGGTAGGTAGACCGCTTGGTTTAGATGAAAGGGAGAGACCACCTTTGGCATAAAGTGTGGATGAGTCCTAAGGACTACCTTGTCATGATGGAACCTTGTATAAGGTGGATCAGCTACTAGTGCTTGCAATTAATTGATGCGACGTGCTGATGTGATTGCAATGACAAAGATAACCTTCCAAGAAAGGAATTTCAAGGAGGTAGTAGCTAAGGGCTTGAAAGGTGGCTTCATGAGCTGACCAAGAACCAAATTTAAGTCCCATGCCACAGGAGGTGGCTTAATGGGAGGCTTAGTTAGCAGAAGGCCTCTCATAAATCTTGCTATAAGAGGATGGGAGGAAATAGGCTGTCCATTGAGGGGCTTGAAGGAAGCTGCAATAGCACTCAAATGGACCCTCACTGAGTTAGTCTTAAGTTCTGCATTGGATAAATGTAGGAGATACTCCAGTAATGATTCCAGAGGTATGGCAATGGGGTTAAGACCCTTCTGCAAACACCATATGGTAAACCTTTTCCACTTGAAAGCATAAGAGCGTCTTGTGGAAGGCTTCCTGGAAGCATAAAGGATATCCTTTATTTGCTGAGGGAGGTTAAGATCATGGAGATCTAGGCCTTCAGCAACCAAGTCCTCAGATGCAGAGACTGGGGATTGGGATGTCCTAACATTCCGTCCTCCTGAGATAGGAGATCTGGAGCAGACCCTAACTCCAGGGAGGGAGCTTGAGAGAGATGTAGAAGCAGAGGGTACCACACTTGCCGTGGCCAAAATGGAGCTATGAGAATCAAATGGCCTCTGTCTCTCTGAAGCTTGAACATGGTTTTGGGAATTAGGGGAATGGGTGGAAAGGCATACAGGAAGTCTTGACCCCAATAAAGGAGGAAAGCATCCCTAGCCTGAGACCCCTGAGCCAGAATTCTGGAACAGAACTGGGGAAGTTTGGCATTCCACGGATTTGCAAAGATGTCTATGTCCGGGGTTCCCCAAATTTGAAAAATCATGGGCCACCTGGTCTGCATGCAGAGACCACTCATGTGGAAGCAGAACTCGACTGAGTCTGTCCGCCCAAGAGTTCTGTATGCCTGGAAGATACACTGCCAGGAGATTAATCTGATGCTCTCTGGCGAGGGCCCACAGTCGCAAAGCTTCGTTGCAAAGCGACAGGGAGCCTGTTCCCCCCTGCTTGTTCACATAAAAAATGGCTACTTGATTGTCCATATGAATGAGGACTGTCTTGTAGCTGAGCAGGGTGTGGAGCACTCAAAGAGCAAGAAAGATTGCTCTGAGCTCCAAGAGATTGATATGTAGATCAGTCTCCTGTGGAGACCAGGTGCCTTGGGTGGAGGACTGGAAAGGGGGGCTGTTACTTCTGGAGAGAAATCTGAAATTGTGAGTATATACTTCTGGGAATTTTTCTGAAAGGAATTTTTTTTCTTTTAAAGCTAATTAATCTGTGAACCCACTATTTTTTTTGTTAAATCAGTCAGGGCCTAGTAGCAACAGTTTAAGATTCAATTTAAAAACACAGAAGAGAACTTTCTGGTTACCTTTCATACCCAGTAGACAGCTGTAGTTTAAATTTCATAGTCACTCAGGGCCTAGCATCAGCAAAGTACTTTTAGTTTCAAATTAAAACACAGAAGAGAGCTTTCTGGTTAAATTTAGAATCCAGCAGAGAGCTTGTAGTTTAAATTTCATAATAGGTTAGAGCCTAGTAGCAGCAAAGAGCTATAATTTAAATCAAATCAGAATATAGTTTTCCTCAGCAGCACAGGACAAGGTACTGTGTAGCAGCCCTTTTTTAATAAGTGTTATATCCCTCCCTCCCTCCCCACACCCACCCTCCCCTGGGAAAATCACAGCTTTATAGGTACTTGCACAACTTAAAAGACAGGAGGTGTTCTCAGGTGAAGCTCATTACCCAAATCAGTCATACACCAAGGACCTGAGATTAATTAAGCTTCAGGTGAACAAGGTATATTAAACTTCTTAGGTACAGTTTTAGTGGTATAAATATCCATTGCACCCTTTAGTACATATAGAACTTAAAGATCTAAACACAAACTTAAAACTAAGATGCAGACAGCAGTCCAGCAGTGGGATGTGGGCTTTCCAGTCTTTTGCATTGAGTGTCACATGTATGATTTTCTCCCAGCTGGTGAGAGGTCTTACGTGTGCACTAGGTGCAAGGAGCTCTCTGCTCTCAGGGAACGAGTCCGTTCTCTAGAGGCTAGAGTAGCAGACTTGGAAAACATAAGACAGACAGAGAGGTACATAGACGAGACCTACAGGGATATAGTCCTGAAGTCCCACCTCCAGTCTGGCAGCATCCCTGTTGCCATGGAGGAGAGAGGTCACGTGACAGGAGAGCATCACCCTGGTGTGGCAGGAAGTGATCCTGTAACTAGGACCTGTCCTCCAGGTGATGTAAACCCCTCTCGCACCGAGGAGGTTTCTCCAGGGCCAAGTGCCCATGCGGGAAGGGTTAGGACAGCAGTTATAGTTGGTGATTCGATCATTAGGCATGTAGATAGCTGGGTGGCTGGTGGACGTGAGGATCGCCTGGTAACATGCCTGCCTGGTGCGAAGGTAGCGGACCTCACACGCCACCTAGATAAGGTCTTAGATAGTGCTGGGGAGGAGTCTGCTGTCTTGGTACATGTTGGTACCAATGACATAGGAAAATGTGGTAGGGAGGTTCTGGAAGCTAAATTTAGGCTTTTAGGTAGGAAGTTGAAATCCAGAACTTCCAGGGTAGCGTTCTCCGAAATGCTTCCCGTTCCACGCGCAGGACCCAATAGGCAGGCAGAGCTCCGGAGTCTCAATGCGTGGATGAGACAATGGTGCAGAGATGAGGGGTTCGGATTTGTTAGGAACTGGGGAACATTCTGGGGAAAGGAGGGGCTCTTCCAAAGGGATGGGCTTCACCTTAACTGGGGTGGAACCAGGCTGCTGGCATTAACCTTTAAAAAGGAGATAGAGCAGCTTTTAAACTAGATAATAGGGGAAAGCCGACAGTCGCCCAAGAGCGCATGGTTCGGAAGAATGTATCCTTGAAGGATACTACAAAAAGCAGAGAGGTTCCAAAAAAGAGTAAAGTAGCCCAAATGCCCTCGAGTATGGAGCAGACAGAACTTAAAGATCCCAAATTACCCATGTCTACCAATAGCCAAATTAATATGAATAAAATACAGTCTCTAAAATGCTTGTATGCAAATGCTAGAAGTCTACAAAACAAGATGGGAGAGTTAGAATATATAGCACTAAACGAGAGGTTAGATATGATTGGAATATCAGAGACATGGTGGAAGGAGGACAACCAGTGGGACACTGTGATACCTGGGTACAAACTATATCGAAATGATAGAGCTGATCAAATTGGTGGAGGGGTTGCGCTCTATGTTAGAGAGGGCATTGAGTCAGAAAGGATTAAAGTTTTGCAAGAAACAAAATTTGCTGTAGAATCTCTATGGATTGAAATTCCATGTAAAAAGGGGAAGGCGATGGCAGTGGGGGTGTACTATCGTCCGCCTGGCCAGAATGAACAAATGGAGGGGGAGTACTGATCCTCACCAAAAATGACCTAAAATTCACCCTTACAAACCTAAATAATATAGATGGTATGGACATTGTTAACATAGAAAATAAAACCATGGCTCTCACCCTCATCTACAGACCCCCCTCATCTGATCAAAAAAATCTCACCCCTATCCTAGAACTTGCATGCACAGCGTCACAAAGCAAACCATTTATTCTCCTTGGTGACTTGAACCTTCCATCACTGAACCATTCTCAATCAGATAACTTCATAGATGCCATGTCACAAATGGGGTTCACACAGATAATACACGCTCCTACACACAAAAGAGGCAACATACTTGACGTAATTTTCCTCCCAGCCTCACTATACAGTCACCTACTACATACCACCCCGAGTATAACCGAAGTACCCTGGTCAGACCACCATCTAATCACATTCCAGCTATCAGCACAAGTCCCAAAAAATAATGGGAACACAACCCCGCATATATCACGCTTCAAACACTTTGACAAAGACACATTCCTCGACAAAGTACTACCCAAACTAGACACAACCACACCAGACATCAACTCAACCATATCAAATTGGAACCTAACTATTCAAAAAGCAGCTGTCCACACAGAAGTCTTACACAAACAAACAAAAAAGACAGAAAAATGGTTCACGAAAGAGCTGAGAAAACTAAAAAAACAACTGAGGAGACAAGAAAAGAGATGGAGAAAACTAAAATCTGATGAAAACAAATCCCAATACATGGTCCTACTTTTTTTTTTTTTTTTAATTCTTTATTTTCGTTTTATAACAACAAAGGAAAGGAAGACATACAGCTAAAAGACAGATACATAGAATGTGATACATACACCAAAGTAAACCCCTGCCACCCCCCTCTCCCCTGCTTCTTCTCTAGAAAACTAATCATTCCCGAAGCGGGCGGGTACTGACATTATTGTGTTACAAAACCTAACGGTGATCTGAAACATGATGAGTGCACATTAAACAGACATGTCGGAACAATGAGCAGATTGTACATAATCATTGAGCATCTGCCATTTATACAAGCGAGAGTGAGTTTGGGTATGGGGAATAGCTCTCCGAGATATCTGCTCATATTTACTATATAAGCAGACGAGGTTCCACCATTCATTGACAGTAAGTCGAGAGCTATCCTTCCAATTCCTCGTGATTAAACATATGGCTATACCCAGCATGAAATCAAGGAGAAAGCGACCCTTCTTAGGAAGAGAGGGGACCTCCGCCACTGAGCGGAGTCCCACAATCTTCCAAGAGAGAGGCTCGTGAAGGTGTAAGATAAATTGAATACGATCCCAGACCCGCCCCCAGTAAACCTGTAGTTGAGGACATTCATAAATAACATGAGCGAGGGTTCCCACAGCAGTATGGCAAGACCAACACTGGTCCCTAGCAGTTGTGTTCCATTTGGCTATTTTTTCTGGAGTATAAAAGCATCTATGTGCAAAAAAGAAGAGAGTTTGGGTAACTGAGGCAGACCGGGAAACCCGCACTACTTTGCTCCAGAAAACGCTCCATTGCACAGGGGTTTAAAGTGGTTTGCAGTTCGCGCTCCCAGGCTTGTTGGGCTCTAAAAGTGGCAGTATCTGTACCCTGACATAATATTTTATAAAAGTTAGAGGCTACCCCATGTGTACTACTAATAGAGTGAACTAGTTCTAATAGCCCGTCCTCAGTAGGAACAGAGGGCGGCATGATTTGAGCACTTTTGAGGCAGTGTTGAAGCTGCATCAATTGAAAGTAATGTTTCGCTGGTAACGCAAATTCCTTTTGTAAATCAGAAAAGGTTTTCCAACGAGCTGCAGAGAAGAGCTGTTGGGGTGTCCAGATCCCCCTAGAGTACCAGGGTTTCCATGCTATCGTTCTATTTAGGACTTGAATTCTGGGGTTATTCCACAGCGGGAATCCGTCCTGAGGACATACGTTTGGGCCCAGTGATAGAATGAGAGTGTTAAAGGCCGCAAGAGTATCGACAATCATTGGGGGATGGCGGGTGTCTACCTGATGGGACATACCGGGGAGATGGATCAACGGAATTGGGCTACTAAGCTCCTCTTCTATATCAAGCCAAACTGGTCTGCTGTCTGTTGAGGCATCTAGCCAACGGGCACCTTGTTTAAGTAGGAAGGCTTGATGATATCTGAGAAAATCAGGAAATCTGGTACCCCCTAGTTCCTTCGCAGACTGTAGTTTTTGTTTAGCTATCCTTGGTGGTTTGCCCTGCCAGAGATAGCGGACGAGAAGGCCCTCAATATCTTTGTAAGTGTGTAGCGGGAGTAAGCATGGCAGCATTTCTAAAATGTAGTTCACTTTGGGGACTATCATCATTTTCACAGTTTCTAGGCGGCCCCACCATGTAAGGGATAAGGGAGACCAACGATTTGTGAGCTCACGGACTTTGGAGACTACCTCTTTGGCATTAAAACTAATAGTGTCTTCTAAAGGAGAACAGTAATGGACCCCAAGATATTTCACCATGCGGGATTGCCAAAGGAAAGGAAAGGCCTGCATGTCAGCCTCATGTACCCAGCGGTTCAGTGGGAATGCTACAGATTTGGTCCAGTTAATTTTATAGCCCGATAATTGCGAGTATCCATCAATCAGATCCAAGACAGCTGGAACCGAATCAAGGGATACGAAAAGCATAAGGTCATCTGCATATGCAGAGAGTTTAATCTCTCTGTGACTGAAGGGGACACCTCGAATACGTGCGGACTGTCTAATAAGGAGGGCAAGGGGTTCAAGAGCTAGATCAAAGAGCATTGGTGATAGGGGGCAACCTTGACGCGTGCCTCTTTGGAGATTAAAAGGCTGAGACTTAATGGCATTTACACAAATACTGGCGACGGGTTGAGTATACATGACTTGGAGGTATCGGAGGAAGCCCTCCCCAAAGCCATACCATCGGAGAACTGCAAATAAGAAGGGCCATTCTAGGCGATCAAAGGCTTTTTCAGCATCTAGGGAAAGACCCACCCATGGGTGATCTAGATTGGCAGCACTGGATAGCACATGGCACAAGGTCCGAGCATTGTCAGCGGTGGATCGGCCGGGTATAAAACCGCATTGGTCGGGATGGATTAGGGTGGCCATCCTGTCAGATAGCCCGGTAGCCAAGATCGTTGCGAAGATCTTATAATCAGCATTAAGTAGGGAGATTGGACGGTAGTTGGCGGTTAGCAGCGGGTCTCTGCCTTCTTTCTCAAATACTACCACATTAGCTGCAGAAAAGGATCCCAAAGAGGATGTATCTACCGCAAGGGCAGTAAAATAGAGTTTTAAGTAGGGAACTAAATCTGCACTGAACGTTCTGTAGAATTCGGTCGGGAGACCATCAGGCCCTGCGGCTCGACCCGAGGCTGTTCGTTTTAGGGCAGATTGGATCTCTGATGTAGAGAAGGGTTCATCCAGCGCATCCCTATCAGCTTCAGAGAGAGTCGGCCGCTGAATACCAGAAAACAATCGCTCGAAGGTCTCTGATGAGAACTCACATTCAGATTGATATAGGCGGGTATAGAAATCCCGAAAGAGTTCTACAATATCGGAGTCTGTGGTCAATATGCCCCCTCCCTGTGGGGCTCGAAGGGCCGCTACGCGTTTGGCTTCTTTTTGACCTTTCAAGGCGTTGGCTAAAAGTCGACCGGCTCGGTTGTTTTCACGATAGTATGTCCCTCGTTGAAGCTCAATACTCTTAGAAGCTGCAGTTGAGAGGATTGCATTATATTGAAAACGGAGACGCTGTAAGCGAATTAAGACACATGGATCAGTACGTGAAGTTAGAACTCGTTCGCCTGCTTTGATTTGTTGGTCTAGTATGAGTAGCTACTGTTTGCGTTGTTTCCGCAGGCGGATTTGATAGCTAGTGATCGTTGCTCGAATGGCCGCTTTGAAACCCTCCCACCAAGCCCAATTCGCAGTATCCTGGGGTAAATTAAAATGGAAGTAATCCTGTATGGCTGCTCGAATTTCTAACTGGAACTCTGGCTGAGTTAACAGGGCTCTATCAAAGAACCAGGCCCCCGAGTTCCCCTGGGGTGCAGTAGTGTGTAATTGAAAAGAAATAGCAGCATGATCTGAAATATGTTGGGAGTGAATCTTCGCAGTGTCCACCTGAGGAACTAACAGTTTTGATATTAGAAAGAAATCTATGCGAGACTGGGATTTGTGAGGGGAAGAGAAGAAGGTAAAGTCAAGCTCATTGGGGTGTAGTAACCTCCATAGATCAACTAAAGCAAGATCTTTGATCAAAGAGGTAAGCGTGGCGTGACTCTTGGGGGGACCACTTGTCCTAGGCGGCTGTTTGTCAATCAGGGGATCAAGAACTAAATTGAAATCCCCCCCTATTATCAATGAAGTATTAGCAGGGGCCTGCGCAACCTGAGCAATGGTAGCAAAAAAGGCAGGGTCATCCACATTAGGAGCATAAAGGCATATACATGTAACTTCAAGGCTACCTATCTTGAGGTGAACTCTGGACCATCTACCTGCTGTATCTGAGCTAGTCGCAATAATAGTAGCATGCAGAGATTTCCTAACCAGTATGGCAACCCCACATTTCTTAGAAACGGCTGGGGAGGGGGGCGGAGCCTGATGTCCAGCTGGTAGGACGCTTTGCGTTGAAGCTCCCGAGAGGCCTACTAAGAATCCTGACTTAATACCTATACAAATTTACTATTTCGCTCCGAGCTGACCGGGGCACCTCGGGGGGAATGGCGGCCCATAAACCAGCGCGCTTGGACTTCGGGTCTCCTTCTTCTTCTCACGGAAAACGCTCCAAAACAGAGGTGTCCTCCCCACAGAAGATGGTTCCATTTCGTGAAAACCCCGAGATGCACCTGGAGATTCTGGAGGAAATACGCGGCGTGAAGGAATTGGTGCAGTCCAATGGAGAAGCGCTTCGAGCCATGCGAGAAGACTTTGGAGTGCTCCAGGACCGACTTGAAAGTCTTTCATTACGGCAGGACAACATGGCGGGGGTCCTCGACTCGCACGAGGTGCGCTTGGGCAAACTGGACGAGGCTGAGCGCCAGATACAGAATCTTCAAAAGGAGTTAGAAGATAGCAATAATCGAGCCCGTCGCAACAATGTGAGGCTCCTCGGAATGCCGGAGGGGGTGGAAGCAGGAGATATAAGAGAATTCTTGCTCAAAACTCTTCCCTCCTTGCTGAAGATCACTTTTCACAGAGAACTGGAAATCGATCGAGCACACCGTGTTCCTGCCCACATGGCGCTCAACCGCACGACCCCCCGGCCTATTGTCTTTAGCTTGCTACGATATCAACAAGTGGAACAAATTTTACATGCTGCCCGAGCGAATCATCATTTGGAATTTGAAGGTCGTAAGGTCTCCTTCTTTCCTGATTTGGCAAAGCCTACCGTTGACCGGCGGAAGAAACTCCTTGCTTTTCGCCCTCGACTTCAACAGCTACAGGCTCGCTTTGGCCTGTTGTATCCAGCGAAGCTCCGAGTGACTCTCCACAACCAAACCAGGACGTTCGAAGATCCTGATCTACTATCAACATTTTTAGACTCCAAAGAAGCAGAGCAGATGCGCTAATCCCAAATCTTGGACTCTTATTTGCCGGCTCTATCCGCCATTTTGAAGGGCCCGATGCGGCGGTCATAGCCAAGCACAGAAATAGCCTGGACTTTCTTTCTTTCTCTATATGACTTTTGTTTTTTTGGTCTCCTATCCCTTCATGATGTGTGCCTCGGTCGGATTCGGAGCACGCACAGTCCTACAGGTTATGTGTTTTTTCAATTTCGGCCTTCTCGGGGGTTTCTCCCCGCAGACACATGGTCGCCAGTAATTTTGGGGTTTTGCTTCTCCTCTACCGTACTGCGGTTCTCTTTGTTAATGTGGGGCGCTTCATTGTATTATATTAGTTTATTTTTCCTATGTCATGTGTACAGCCAGATACAGTCAGTTTGAGGGACATAGTGAAATTATGTGTGCTATCATGCTCAGAATTTTTAACTTTTCTGAATGGCCTTATGTAAAATCTTATCATTCACCGTCAAAGGCATTAATGGTCCACTCAAAGGAAAGAAAATCCTTAGCTATCTTAGCCATGAGCATGTTGATTTAGTGTTTCTTCAGGAAACGCATTTAAACTCTGCTGAAACACTGAAACTCAATGCTAAGCCTCACATGGTAGCTGCCTATTCTCCCACCGTTTTCAAATGGTACGGGATAGCCACTCTGGTTAAGAAGTCTTAGCACGCTACTGTACCTGATATTAGCGCTGACAAGGAGGGTAGATGGGCCCGTGTACACCTTGAGGTTGGAGATAGTGAATTCACGTGTATTTGCATTATGCCCCGAATGTGGACAACCCTGCTTACTATGCAAGTATTGCGCAGTTGGCCTTGGCCTCTGCCAATGCCCCATTAATACTTGGTGGCGATTTTACTCAAGTGTTCCCTCAATCTTTCTTCTCAAACAAGGTGCTCGTTGGTTGGAAGATCCAGTACCGAGTAGACCTGTGTGGCTAGATATAGAAGCGGGCCTTTGCAAACCGATTCCTCTTACCTTTCTCCCTGGTATGACTCTCCCATCAGACTCCCACTATCCACCAATGCTTTTAGACACTTTAGGTGCCTTTAATACTCTTATGCAATCTTTAGACTCCCGACTCTGGTCAGTGCAACTTCAGCATCGCCTTCGGTGCACTAGAGTACTCCCGCCATCGGCATTCTCTACATAAGGTTGATTGGAGACTTTCCGATCTCTCGGTAGTTCACCGGGTGTAGCATCCAATTTTACTAAACCTTCTGTAATGCTATAACTAGAGATACCCCTATAGCGCAGAAAGTATGGGAGAGAGAATTGCATGTGACTTTGACCTCGGAGCAATAGAGCCTTATCTGGAGTAGAGGGACATGGGTTCCCGATCCGCCTCACTCATTCAGACCCTCTTCTTTCTAGCCCACCGGTGTTTTTACCCTTCTCACAGATTAGACAAATGGAACACTACTCAGGGCAATGGTTGCTGGACACGTCCTGCGGCCATTGGTTCATTGCCTCATGTTATGCATGAATATCCCGCACTACAGTATTACTGGCGTCGGGTCTGGGGTCGTATTTAGTCTATCTCGCACTCTCAGGAGCCCCTTTCTTGGAGGATAGTGGGACTTCGCCCAGTTGCGGGGATCCCCTCTCTCCCAAAAATGGCTTATCTCCTTTCGAACTTTATGCTTGGCATTGCTATTTCCCTAATTAAGTAATACTGGAAAATTAGCTCCCATTTGAGCCCCAATGAATGGTGGAATCATGCCTGTCTTTACAGTAAATATGACCAAATACCTCGTCTGTTCGCTTCTTCCGTTCAGACTCCTTCTCATTGGTCTCAATGGAAGATGCTCAATGACTATGTACATTTTGCTAAATGCTCTCATCTGACTGTCTAACTTTGTATATATCTCTGTCCCATGATCATGCTGTATTGTAGATACTCTTTTGATCGTTTGATGTATAATCACTGTTAATTGGAAGCGCTCACATGCTGATATAATCGGGTAGAGAAGAAGCATCGGGGTGGGGGGTAATGGGTTTACTTTTCCTTATTGTATACTTGTTTTGTCTCTTTTGGTGTGTTGTTTCTTTTGTTTGTTGCAAAATGAAAATAAAAGTTTAAAAAAAAAAAGAAACGGCTGGGGAATAGGCGGCCACCATGTAAGGTTTAATATTGAGTTTAAGAGTTTCCTTCGAATTTAAATGCGTTTCTTGGAGGAAAATCAGGTCCGCAGCTTCATGACTTAGATAGCTTAGGATTTTCTTCCGTTTTATCGGATTATTGATTCCTTTTACGTTTAATGAGAAAATCTTACATGGTGCCATCAATCGGTAAAAGACATTTTAGGTAAGGGCGCTTGAAAACATACAACATAATCAGAATCTGTACAACAATGACATAATCACCGAGTAGGCTGGCTAATACACCCCATATTGAAAAGTATGTACCAAAGTAACTTAGAGAAGAAGCAAAACCCCCAATGAATATGGCGACCATATGTCTGCGGGAGGAGGCCCTAGAGAGGAGATAGAGACATGAAAAAAGAAAAGAAACACCAGAGTCCATAATTAACACTGTCTCTGATACTCATCGAGGCTACTGTGGGTAGATGGAGTCGGGTCACAGATATCATCAAAATAAGGCAACAAACCGCCCTCGCCAGACTCTTTGCTGAGCAGCGGCAAATCCAATATGGCAGGTACAGCGGATATGAGAATACTTGCAGGAATATTCTGGAAGTCAGCGCATCAAGTCGGCTTCTTTAGAATCCAAAAACTCCGCTAGTAGATCAGGGTCCTCAAATATTCTTGTCTGATTGTGAAGCGTGACTCGGAGCTTGGCCGGATACATCAGGCCATAGCGTGCTTGTAGTTGTTGAAGCCTCGGCCGGAATTCCAGAAAGCGCTTTCGGCGGTCGACCGTGGGTTTAGCCAAGTCAGGATAGAAGGAGATCTTGTGGCTCTGAAACTCCATATGGCCCTTTGCCCGAGAGGCACTGAGAATTTGCTCCACATGTTGATATCTCAAAAGTCGAAAGATGATAGGCTGCGGGGTCTGCCTGTTGAGCGTTATGTTTGTGGGTACACGATGTGCGCGATCGATCTCCAATTCTTTGGTAAAGGTGATTTGGAGCAGGGAAGGGAGGATTTTACATAAAAACTCTTTCATGTCTCCCGATTCCGCTCCCTCCGGTATGCCCACGAGTCGTATGTTGTTGCGGCGCGCTCTATTATTGCCATCTTCCACTTCTTTCTGCAAGGCCCGTACCTGACGTTCAACTTTGTCGAGTTTGGACAACCGGGCCGCATGGGAGTCTAATATGCTCTCCATTTTGTCCTGACGCGAAGAGAGCCCCTCTAGCCTGCCTTGCAGTATACCAAGATCTTCCCGCAGCGCTCGGAGTGCTTCACCGTTTGACTGCACGAGGTCCTTAACCCCTCTAATCTCTGCGAGGATTTCCTGCTGCATTTCGGGGCCCTCGCGCAAAGCCAGCCCCTTCTGCGGGGACGGGGGTTCAGTTTTGGAGCGTTTGCCGTGAGAAGCCGCTGGAGATCCAAATTCCAGGCGCGTGGGTTTGGTCCCCGCCATCTCACCAATGTGCCCCGGCAAGATCAGAGCAGAAGTTCAAGTATGTCCGGTGTTAATTCAGGATTCTGAGTAGGCCTCTCGGGAGCCTCAGCGTTATGCGACCATCCCGCTGGACATCGGGCTCCGCCCCCCCATGGTCCTACTTATAGAATACAAAAACGCAATTAACAAATCAAAAAGAGACTACCACTCTAAAGTAATAAACTCATCCATCAACCGCCCAAGGGAGTTATTCGCGATAGTAAAAACATTAACCAAAGCTAATAACAGCGAACCTAAACAAGCAATTAATATACAAACACTAGCAAATCATTTTGCAGAAAAACTAAAAAACAAGCCCACTACCCCAACTTCTTTATTATCAAACACGAAAACCACGCATGAATGGACAAGTTTCCAGTTGATAGAACAAAAACAACTTCTCAAAATCATAACAATGATAAACACCACCACCTCCCCACTCGACCTATGCCCCGTTTCATGGATTAAGTGTGCGAAAGAGGAACTGGCGGTAAATCTACAACACATAGTTAACCAATCTCTTTCACAGGGCATCATGCCTGATGCCCTAAAACTCACAACACTCCGACCAATAATAAAGAATAATAAGCTAGACTCAAAAGATCCAAACTCATACAGACCTATAGCCAGCATTCCGTTCATAGCCAAAATTATAGAGAAAACAATCCAAATTCAGTTACAGGAACACATTGATGAATACAAACCCCTTGACTCACACCAATTTGGTTTCCGCCCATCCCATGGAGTAGAAACCCTCCTAATCACCCTTATGGACTTCCTCATCAAGGGCACAGATGACAAACAACAAGGATACTTACTCCTATTTATAGATATCTCAGCCGCATTCGATAACATTAATCATCTGACACTGATCAACAGACTAGAGAATCTAGGAATAGGCGGGACTGTCCTTAACTGGTTCAAATCCTACATTTCACACCGATTAATACGCGTCCAAATTGACCAACAAGCATCAGAAACATTCCCCCAAGGACAGGGAATACCCCAAGGATCAGCCCTATCAGCCCTCCTATTTAACCTGTACCTGCAACCGATAACAAACATATTTAAAAAACACAAGATTAACCACTTTATATATGCCGATGACATCATGCTAGCTACCCCCATAACCATTAAAAACCCTACATATGACTCGCTATCCAAATGCATGGCTGAAACCACCTCCTGGATGGAAACTAACCACCTCAGCATAAACTTCAAAAAAACTGAGGCAATGTTTGTGACAAGATCATCTATGACTGAGAACACCTACCCGGAAATAATCACTATCAACAAAACCTCCATACCTGTCAGAAAACAGGTAAAATACTTAGGAGTAATAATAGACCACACTCTCACCATGTTACCACACATAAAACAAACAGTAAAAACCATTTTCTATAAACTCAAAACAATTCAACACCTAAGGCCACTCCTAGAAACACCAGACTTTAGATCCGTAGTAAGTACACTGATCACCCCTCACTTTGACTATTGCAATAGTCTCCTAATAGGCCTCCCGCAAAAAAGCACATACCTTCTTCAAAGAGCACAAAACATCTGTGCAAAAGTGATTGCTAAAGCTCGCCTAACAGACCACGTAACCCCTATACTGCTAGACCTCCACTGGCTCCCTATAAACAGTCGAATTAAATATAAAATAATCCTAACAACCTATAAACTCATAAACGACATAACCCCCTCACACTTATCCACATTACTGCAATCTCCAACATCGACAAGGACCCTCAGACAAAACGCAGCCCACTCGCTCATCATACCAAAAACCATCCGCAAAACTAAGAACACCACTAGCTCCAGAGCATTCTCATTCACTGCTCCTACACTCTGGAACGACCTCCCTATTGAACTTCGCACCATAAGAGACCTCTTCCAATTCAGAAAAGAATTAAAGACCTACCTGTTCACTGAACACTTCGAAGTCCCCTACTACCCCAAAGCTAGCTCCACAACAAACCTGTTCACACATGCACAAACTCCCTTAACCCAAACAATGTAAACACAAGCATGCCCCCCCCCACTCACACGCCCCAAAGACGACAAAAAAAAGGAACTAAATTCCAACACCTACACCAATATCTGCCCCACACACCACACACACCACACACTGTAAATATACATTTGTAAAAAGTTTGATGGGTTTGCTTTAATACCTACAAAGTTCTTGCTTTAATACTTAAAAGATGTCTCTGCTTATTGTTTTTCTTTAATACTTACAAAGTTTATATTTACTGTTCAATGTAAATAGTTGATTTCTATTGTTCTATGTAAAATGTATACAAACTGTGTACAATGTTCAATGTAAATAGTTGATTTCTATTGTTCTATGTAAAATGTATACAAACTGTGTACAAGACTGTTAACCTGTTATATGTAAACCGCCCTTGATCTCTGGAAGGGGCGGTATAAAAGAAATAGTTAAATAAATAAATAAAATAAATAAATAAAATAAATAAATGATGAAATGCTCAAAGAAATCAAGGAAGCTAGCAAAAGTTACAGTGCAGTAATAATAATGGGTGATTTCAATTACCCCGGCATCGACTGGGTCAGTGTCACAACAGGACATGCTAGGGAGATAAAGTTCCTAGATGAAATAAATGACTGCTTCTTGGAGCAGCTGGTTCATGAACCGACCAGAGGGGAAGCAATATTAGACCTAGTCCTTAGTGGAACACCAGATGTAGTGCAAGAGATAAGGGTGTTGGGGCCACTTGGCAATAGTGATCATAGCATGATCGCCTTTGATTTAATTAGTGGAGGAGGGATAGTAAGGAAATCCACAGTACTACCCTTTAACTTTCGAAAGGGAGACTATGATAGAATGAGGAAAACAGTTAAGAAAAAACTAAAAGGAGCAGTTGCAAAGGTTAAAGACGTACATCAAGCTTGGGTGTTGTTGAAAAATACTATCTTGGAAGCCCAGACCAGCTGTATTCCACGCTTTAAGAAAAGTGGAAGGAAGTCCAAAAAATTGCCAGCATGGTTTAAAGCTGAGGTCAGAGAGGCTGTTGTTGCCAAAAAAGCATCTTTCAAGAAATGGAAAAAAGAGCCAAATGATGAAACCTGGAAACAGCACAAGCACTGGCAAGTCAAATGCAAGGCATTGATAAGGCAGGCAAAGAGAGAATTTGAGAAGAAGCTTGCTGCGGAAGCAAAAACGCGAAATAAAGACCTTTTCAAGTACATTCGTAGCAAAAAACCCGTGAGAGAGTCAGTTGGTCCATTAGATGATAAAGGGGTTAAAGGAGCACTAAGAGGCGACAAGGCGATAGCGGAGAGACTGAATGAATTCTTTGCTTCGGTCTTTACTGAGGAAGATGTAGGGATGTTACCCACGACTGAAGTGGTATTTAAAGGTGTGGAAGAATTGAAGGAAATATCGATACATCGGGAAGATGTCTTACAACTATTAGATAAACTGAAGAGTAGCAAATCACCTGGGCCGGATGGTATACATCCAAGGGTGTTGAAAGAACTGAAATTTGAGATTGCAGACCTGCTATCAGTAATCTGTGAACTATCATTAAAATCATCTCTAATACCTGAGGATTGGAGGATCGCCAATGTAACACCAATTTTTAAAAAGGGTTCGAGGGGTGATCCGGGAAACTACAGACCGGTGAGCCTGACATCAGTACCGGGAAAAATGGTAGAAACCATCATAAAGAATAAAATTACTCAGCATATAGATAGTCATGACCTAATGGGAGACAGCCAACATGGCTTTAGACAAGGAAGATCTTGTCTTACTAATCTGTTATGTTTTTTTGAAGGAGTGAATAAACAGGTGGACAAAGGTGAGTCGGTTGATATTGTGTATCTGGACTTTCAGAAAGCCTTTGACAAGGTCCCTCATGAGAGACTTTTGGCAAAACTAAAGAGTCATGGGATAGGAGGCAGTGTACTACTGTGGATCAGGAACTGGTTAAAAGATAGAAAGCAGAGGGTAGGGCTAAATGGCCAATTTTCCCAATGGAGAAAGGTGAATAGTGGTGTACCCCAGGGATCTGTGCTGGGTCCGCTGCTTTTTGACATATTCATAAATGACCTGGAAAGTGGAATAACGAGTGAGGTTATCAAATTTGCTGATGACACAAAACTATTTAAAGTTGTTAAAACCCAGGAGGATTGTGGAAAATTGCAAGAGGATCTTGATAAATTGGAAGACTGGGCATCAAAATGGCAGATGAAATTTAATGTGGAGAAGTGCAAGGTTATGCACCTAGGGAAGAACAACCCAAACTATGGTTACACGATGCAAGGTTCCACATTAGGAACCACCACCCAAGAAAAAGATTTAAGCGTCCTTGTGGATACCATGTTAAAACCCTCGGCCCAGTGTGCAGCGGCGGCCAAGAGAGCAAATAGAATGCTAGGTATGATAAGGAAAGGAATGGAAAATAAAACAAAAGATATTATAATGCCTCTATATCGTTCCATGGTGAGACCGCACCTTGAATATTGTGTGCAATTCTGGTCGCCATATCTTAAAAAGGATATAGCAATTTTAGAAAAGGTTCAGAGAAGAGCCACCAAAATGGTAAAGGGGATGGAAGGCTACTCCTATGAAGAAAGGCTAAAAAGGTTGGGGCTCTTTAACCTGGAAAAGAGACGGCTGAGGGGAGATATGATAGAAGTCTATAAATTAATGAACGGAGTGGAACGGGTAAACGTAGATCGATTGTTTACCTTATCAGAATATAGAAAGACTAGGGGACATGCAATGAAGCTACAGGGTAAACTACTTAAGACTAATAAAAGAAATATTTTTTCACTCAACGTGTAATCAAACTCTGGAATTTGTTACCGGAGGATGTAGTAAAGGCTGTTAGTGTAGCTGGGTTTAAAAAAGGTTTGGACAAGTTCCTGGAGGAAAGGTCCATAAACCATTATTAAGAAGGGACCCAGGATATCAATGCTTGAACCAATACAAGCATTGTGGAACCTGTGTCCCTTGGGGAAACTGCTAGGTACGTATGACCTAGATTGGCCACTGTTGGAAACAGAATACTGGGCTTGATGGACCTTGGTCTGACCCAGTATGGCATATCTTATGTTCTTATGTTCTTATGAGAGGTCTTGCAGATGAGCTCCCCAACCCATAGGAGAAGCATCTGTTGTGAGAGTTGCCTGGGGTAAAGGTTGTTGAAAAGGGGACCCCAGCAACAGGTTTTGAGTGGACTTCCACCACTGGAGGGACAAAATAAGGCAACTTGTGTTTGCTATTTTGTCTGCCAGGCATCCTGATGCCTGGGTCCACTGAGTGGATAAAGTCCACTGGGCTGCCAGCATTGGGAACCACATGCACAGTAGATGGCATGTGGCCTAGTAGTTGTAGCATTTCTCGGGAAGCGAGGTGAGGCTTTAGCACTGCTTGAGAAGCTAACTGCACCATGCAAAGGCAATGGGCCTGGGGGAGATAGGCCCTTGCCTTTCTGGTATCCAGCAAAGCTTCTATGAACTCTAGAGACTGAGTGGGAGTTAGACTGGATTTTGGGATGTTTATTACCAGACCCAAATACTGAAGGATATGCATTGTGCAGGATAGAGAAGCCCTGGCCTCTGACTCTGTTGGGGCTCGAATGAGCCAGTCGTCTAAGTAGGGGAAGACGAATATCCCTAGAGTGCAGAGAAATGCTGCTACCATAGCCATGCATTTCATGAACACCCTTGGTGCTGAGGCCAGGCCAAAAGGAAGCACCCTGTATTGGTAGTGCTTTCCTTGAAAAAGGAACCAAAGGAACCTTCTGTGAGTTGGATGGATGAGAACCCTCCATAGCCCATGTTCCCTGTAAAATAGTTATCTCCAAGTTATAATGCCCTGTTCAATGTAATTTCAGTTTGTTCAATGTAAACCGCACTGATGCAGAATAGCGCGGCATATAAGAGAATGTAAATAAATAAATAAATAAAAAAATAACATGGGTGTATGCATCCTTGAGATCTAGAGAACAAAGCCAATCCTGACTCTGAAGGTATGGCAGCAGAGTTCCAAGAGAAATCATCTTGAATTTCTCTTTGACAAGGAATTTGTTCAATTCTCTGAGGTCCAGAATAGGTCTGTATCCCCCTGTTTTCTTTGGGATAAGGAAATAGGGGGAGTAAAACCCTGTACCCTGCTGATGGATGGGTACTTCTTCTATTGCCCCTTGGGCAAGAAGCATAGTGACCTCCTGACCTAACAGGTTGATGAGAGAGGTCGGAGAATTTAACTGCCTTATCATTGTGGGAGGGGGCATGCTCAAAAAATGAAGCTTGTACCCCTCTTTTATGATGGAGCGTGTCCAATGCTCTGCTGTTATCTGCCCCCATCTGGGGGCAAAGTGACACAACCTTCCTGAAATGGTGGAAGGCTCTGGTCCAACGAGAGCCAGGAAGGCTAAGTTCTCTAGCTGAAAGTCAAAGGCCTTGTGGAGGCTGAGAGTGCTGGGACGGCTGAGGCTTAGCAGTCTTTGCTTTTCTTTGTTTGGGTGGTTGCTGACCTTTCCTGACAAGCTGACCTGCAGAACATCTCTGCTGAGAATAAGCAGGATAATATCTTTTCTTTTTAGAAAAGAATGGTTTCTTGAAAGATTTCTTTCTAGCGGGATCAGCTGTGGACTTGGATAATCTATCCATGGTGGAGGTGTCAGCATCCAACTCATTGGCCTTTTCCTGCCAATCCTTACAAACAGGTTCTCATCAGTACACGGGATATTTCCCAATTTGTCTTGTACCCAGAGCTCCAGATCAGATGCCTGGAGCCAAGCAATTCTACGTGCACCTATGGCAATGGCAGAGGTTCTGCTTATGCACTCAAAACAGTCAAAAGCTGCATGGTTAACAAATTAAGAAACATCTTGGGCATGTTTGACCAATGTGAGAAAATCCTGTCTTCTATCCTCAGGAAGAAGAGGACTCAAAGCCTCTAAATCACCTGTGACCTCCTTCAGGAACATTCCCATGTATAGACTATAGGAACTGATCCTGGCAGAAAGCATGGAAGCTTGGAAGACACGACGTCCAAAAGCATCCAAAGTTCTGCACTCACATCCTGGAGGATTAGAGGCATGCCTCTTTGCACTCTTGATCCTTCTCATAGCTGATTCCACTACAATAGAGTGGTGAGGAAGCTGAGTTTTTTGGAAACCAGGACAAGGAGGGACTCGATACAGAGTATCCAGTCTACGAGAATGAGGAGAGGTGGTAAGAGGTGTCTCCCACATTCTTAACATGAGATCATGCAAGATCTCATGGATGGGCAAGGTAGCTACCTCCTTAGGAGTTTTGGGATATTGTAAAATTTCCAACTTCTTTGCTCTGGGCTCTATTTCAGGGGCCACAGTAATGGACAGACCCCGAGCCACCTCCCTGATAAAATCCTGAAAGGAAATATCCTCTGGAGGAGACATCCTGCGCTTAGGGGAGGAGGGCTCCTCTGGGAGAAGCATTCCTGCATCGACAGAACTGTCAGAATCCTCAGATTCTTCTGAGGACTCGAAGTACCGTCTGTCCGGATGCTCCTGAAGAGCCCAATACCCGTACCGACTGAAGTTGGTACCGGGAGTAATTGGTACCAGAGTATCGGTACCGGAAGGCATCGGATGACTGGGCACCGGCAATGCAGACACCGATGTCGATGTTGATGCTATCGGTACCGGTACCGATACCGGTGCCGGAGTCGGAGCCAGCACTGGTTGAATTGTCTGACGTGGTTCTGAGGGCGTTGATGCCGCAAGGAGAGCCGCCAGACTGCGCTCAATAGCCACGTCTCTGTGGTCTATCAACGCTGCCGATGCCTGGATGTCGGTACCGGAGAAGATCGCTGGTACCTCAGAGCATGGCAAGAGTAGTTCTGCCGAGGTTGAGGCCTCGAGAACGTCCTGGAGTCCCGATAATGCTTTGGAAGCCGAAGCCTCCCGCCGGGGCAATTTTGCCGGTGCAGAATCCTCAAGGGCAACGCCAGAGGCATCTCAATGCTTAGAAGGAGATCTACCCTTTGAGGACCGGCTAGACTTAGGTTTAGTTACCTGAGATCCACGGGAGGAAGACGAAGCCCTGGAAGACGTCGATGCCACCAAAGCTGTATCAGAGGGAAACAGGGTACTGAGCTTGGCAGCTCAGTTCTGTCAACCTCTCTTGGACATCATGGCACAGGCCATACATTCCAAAGTGGAATGGTCAGGACCTAAACATTTCAGACACCACTCATGGGTGTCAGTGACGGAGATGGTACCGCCACACTTGGTGCACTTTTTAAAACCCGAAGAGGGTTTTTCCATTATGGAAAAAATCCTGGGCCTAAGGCCCAAAATGGCGCGTGCACCTGGAAAAAATGGGAAAAAAAATACTAAGAATTTTATTTTTAATCATTTTTAAGAAAAGAAAGAAAGAAAGAAAAAACAGCGGTACCGGTAAAGCATCGAGGAAGGCAGACGCGACCACAAAAAAGAAGGAAAATTTTCTGCGGTGACAGGAGCACGACCTGCTGGCTCCGCGGAAAATGAAGAACTGGAGAGAGGCAGTTGGGAAAGGCGGGAAGGCAGCACGCAGGCACTGTGGGATGCTCCCAAAAGCTTTCTAATTGGACACTGGGGAGCGTTCCCGCGCAGGTTCTGTCGGTACCGACGATACCCATATGTGATGACTACATTCCTGCTTGTTCCTGGAGATTTACACTGACTACCCATTTGCAGCAGAGTGAGGTACAAAGTGGCACTGACAATTTTCAGAACCATCCTCCAGCTATCAGCTGACACCTTTCAGGCTCTACTTAACAAGCCCATATACCAGAGATCATGGAGAAGCACAAACCATACTCTCCTTGAAGTACCAACCTCAATCACATGCACCAGCACTTCCACCACCAACAGAGCCTTCAACTTTTATGCACCAACCATCTGGAACTCACTCCCTTCAGACCTTTGCTCATTCACAGACCTTGGAGACTTTCACTGCAAGTTAAAAACATTTCTTTCCATGGAATATTTTGGCTCAGACACCTAGCCACCCTCTTATTAGCTGCCCACACCTAGAATATTTTCACCCTATATCATTTCACCTGTACCACATCCCATAAACCAACCTGGCACCCAGCACACCCATATGTGACACCTTTGCCCTACGAATGATTACCTATACACTGTACAGTTTTAACATACAGCTCTGTCCCTTGTTGATTGTATTTTGCATAGTTTAAGTTGTATAACTGATTTGTTCAAAGTGTTCCTTGTAATATTTGAGTTCTGTTATGTTCTATGTAAACCGCCATGACTAGTAGATACAGTGGTATAAAAGATTTGCTAAATAAATAAATAGTCAGACAGCACTGGTCAACAGAAAGATAAAGGGGGTTGGATTTAGAAACAAAGAAAGGGAGCATAGAGAGAGATATTGCAGGTAGTATCTGGCATCTTCTTCATCCAGCTCAGCAGGAAACCCACTGTTTCTTGCAGTCCTCAGAAATATCTTATTTGCTGCCATGTGGTCAGTCAATTGCTGGTGTGGTGCCAGGTGATTCATCCAGGCCTGGTTCTGAGGGTTTGAGGATATTTCCTCAATATTGGGTATTTGCATGAAGTGTCACAGTCAGTTCAGGTCTGCCAGTCCTGTACAATTTATGGTGGACCAATTTATGGTACTGGGCCCCGTGAAGCAAATTCCAGAGGTGTGTGTTTTATGCTAATGTTCATCTTAAGACAATGGTTCAGTGTCCCTGGTCCTGATATGCAGAATGCCTATGCGCAGGCTGTGAGTGTTCTCAAGTTCCAAGTTTCCTCAGTATGATGAAGTTGACACAACCTCTATTTTATATACAGTAGCTCCCATATATAGTGGCCTGAATAGTTTGTGTCTGTTACCTCTACAATGCTAAGCTTCTGTCCCCACACACCCAACAAAGAAATAAATGCAGATCAAGGAGAAAGATAGCTGCCACTCTAAGAAGAATTTCTACCTCTGATCCAAACAGGAGAGAAGCCAGGACCAGTGACAGAGCTGCGCCCTTCGCAGGAATTCAACAAAAGCAGCAGGTGGCAGCAATGTGGGAAGGCATCATCCAGATGTTCAGCATTAAAAAGTTTGGGATGAAAGCATATCTTGTTTCAGGCAGTGGCAGCCTCCTCTATCAGGCTTTGCCAGAAGTGATTGGGTCCCAGGGATTTATTCTTCATGAGAATGTCTGAGAGTATGTGGATCACGTCTGGCCTGCTGAATCCAAGGCTATGCTGTAGCCTTGATCTAGTTCAATAGCAGCAGCAGTAGCAGGGATTCTCAGGTGTACATCATGTTTTACTTATACCTGAACAGCAAGGAGAGACACAGCATTGTGCCAGTCCCATCTAAACTGTGCTCACTCTGGGGCCCAGGAATGGAAGCAACGCACAGCAGCCTGATACTAGCCCTCATCCTGCCTCAGAGCTCCTCTTTGGTTCCTATTGCAGAATATGGGGTCTTATAAGCTTAGAAAGAGAAAGATTGTCACATTTCAAGAGCAGATTAAGAGTCCCAAAACAATAGACCAAAACAGTCATTATACACACAGTTCTTCTGTGCGCCTCCAGACTTTATACCCTTTGAGGAAGAGCTTCTAGGCTGAGGAAGGACTGACCATTTTATTCTGGGATCTTTTCTGGTACCATTTCCCCTAGTACAGAGACAGTCTATGAATTCTCTACCATCTTTTCAGCTCTTGAAGAGTATCTGGCCAGTGAGTGTACAGCAGAAGAAGCTAGTTAGTTAGGTTTATATGATGTGCTGCAGTCACTTAGCAATAGCCTTTTGCCAATGGGCCAGCACTACAGTTTACCACTGAAGAACTAGGTGAGCTGGAGAACATGAGATCTGAGAGACCAGCAGAGTTCTGGAATGCAAAAGGGCCACTAGTGCTCTCCGACTGCATTTGCCAGGAATACTGCCTTCGCTGAATCTCTTAGACTATAGAAACATGATGACAGAAAAAGACCACAAGGCCCATCTAGTCTGTCCTTCCATAACAACAACTACAACAGTCCACTTTTTACCTTTAGAGATCCTCTGTGTTGGTCCCATGCTTTTTTGAACTCAGTCACTGTCCTCATCTCCACCACCTCCACTGGGAGACTATTCCACGGATCCACTACTCTTTCCGTAAAGAAATATTTCCGCATATCACTCCTGAATCTATCTCCCTCATCCCATGTCCCCTCGTAGCAGAACTTGCTTTCAATTGAAAGAGGCTCTCTCCCTGAACATTTATGCCACGGAGGTATTTAAACATCTCAATCATATCACCTCTATCCCGCCTTTCCTCTAAGGTGTACATATTAAGATCCTTAAGTCTGTCCTCATATGCTTTATAATGAAGCCCATTAATCATTTTAGTAGCAACACTCTGCACCGACTTCATCCTGTTCACATCCTTTTGAAGGTGCGGTCTCCAGAATTGCACACCATACTCCAAATGAGGTCGCACCAAAGACTTATACAGAGGCATTATCACCTCCTTTTTTCTGCTAGCCATTCCTCTCCGTATGCACCCAAGCATCCTTCTAGCTTTTGCCGTCGCCTTTTCTACCTGTTTAGCTACTTTAAGATCATCAGACACAACCACGCCTAGGTCCCGCTCTTCTTTAGTGGACAAAAGTACTTCACCTCCTATACTGTATTGCTCCCTTGGATTGCTGCAGCCCAAATGCATGACCTTACATTTTTTAACATTAAATCCCAGCTGCCAAATTCTAGACCATTCTTCAAGCTTAGCTAGATCCCTCCTCATGTTATCTACACCTTCCTGGGTGTCTACTCTATTACAGATTTTGGTATCATCCGCAAAGAGGCAAACCTTACCCGACAGCCCTTCCGCTATATCACTAACAAAGATGTTAAAAAGAATCGGACCAAGGACAGATCCCTGGGGCACACCACTGGTAACATCCTTCTCCTCAGAGTGAGCTCCATTTACTTGTACTCTTTGTCGCCTCCCACCCAACCAATTTCTAACCCAAGCAGTAACTTTAGGGTCCATCCCTAGGGTGCTCAGTTTGTTTATAAGTCGCCTGTGAGGAACAGTGTCAAAGGCTTTACTGAAATCTAAATACACCACATCTAGAGCTCTCCCTCGGTCCAACTCCCTGGTCACCCAGTCAAAGAAATCAATCAGATTTGTCTGACAAGACCTGCCTCTGGTGAATCCATGCTGCCTCGGATCCTGTAATCCGCCGGACTCCAGAAACCTCACTATTTTCTCTTTCAGCAGCGTTTCCAATAATTTACTCACCACTGAAGTTAAACTAACCGGCCTGTAGTTTTCAACCACATCCTTACTTCCGCTTTTGTGTAAAGGCACCACATGAGCCTCTCTCCAGTCCTTTGGCACCACTCCCGACTCCAACGAGGCATTGAAAAGGTCAGTCAGTGGAGCTGCTAGAACGTCCCCAAGTTCCCTCAGTATTCTAGGGTGTATCCCATCCGGTCCCATCGCTTTGTCTACTTTAAGTTGAGCTAGTTTCTCACGAACACAGTCTTCTGAAAATTGTTCAAGATGTCCCTCGCTTCTGTTCTTATTTGTGGGTGTTTTCTGAGGTCCTGCTCCTGGTTCTTCATCTGTGAACACAGAACAAAAATATTTGTTAAGCAATTCCGCTTTATCCTTATCAGCTTCTACATATTCCCCCCCTGCATCCTTGAGTCTGACAATACCACTTTTGCCCTTCCTCTTCTCACTAATATATCTGAAAAATGTCTTATCCCCCCATTTTATTGCATTGGCTATTTCCTCCTCCTTTTGAATCTTTGCCTTCTTGACTACTTTGCTAGCTTCTCTAAGTTTTTCCAAATACAGATGCCTGTCTTCCTCTCTCTGTGATCTCTTGTATTTCATGAAGGCCTCCCTCTTTTTCTTCACTTTTTCAGCTACTTCCTTCGAAAACCATAGCGGTCTCCTGTTCCTTTTGCCTTTATTTACCATTTTAACAAAAAGGTTGGTTGCCTTTAAAATACCCCCTTTCAGCTTTGCCCACTGTTTTTCTACATCCCCCAGCTGTTCCCATCCCACTAACGACTCCCTGAGGTATTGGCCCATCTTCGCGAAGTTAGTCTTCCTAAAGTCTAAGATCTTCACCTTGGAATGGATTCTAATAGCCCTAGTCCTAATTCTGAACCACACCATCTGGTGATCACTGGATGCAAAATGATCTCCCACTACAACATCAGAAACACTTTCACCATTGGTAAGCACCAAGTCCAGTATGGCCCCTTCACGTGTGGGGTCTGTTACCAATTGCCTGAATAGTTCTCCCTGTAGAGAATCCAGGATCTCCTTACTTCTAGATGATACTGCAACAGGAATGTGCCAATCAACATCTGGCATATTGAAATCTCCTAGCAGTAGCACTTCCCCTTTCCTAGCAATGCTGCGTATGTCTTCAATTAACTCTCTGTCCACCTCTTCCTCTTGTGAGGGAGGTCTGTATATCACACCAATGCAAATAGATTTCTCTTTCCCTCTTTCTAGTTTAACCCACAATGCCTCCTCTCTCCCTTTTAAGCTCTGTAATTCGAAAGCTTTAATAGTAGTTTTTACATATAGTGCCACTCCTCCTCCCCTTCTTCCTACCCTGTCCTTTCTGAATAAAGTATAGCCAGGTATAGTTACATCCCAGTCATGGTTTTCTGTGAACCATGTTTCTGTAACTGCCACTAAATCCAAGTCAGCAACTCCCACCAAAGCTTCAACTTCAGGGATCTTATTTCCCATGCTACGGGCATTAATACACACTGCTTTCCATGTGTTACCCCTGTTACCCATTTCCATAAAGGTATTTAATGTATCACCTACCTGGGGGCTTTCACTTACCTGGGGGCTTTCTTCACCCATCCCCAACGAATCTAGTTTAAAGCCCTCTTCAGTAGATTAGCCAGTCTACTACCAAAGATGCGTTGACCTTTCTTGGACAGATGGATGCCATCTCTGCTCTGCAACCCTTGGAACAGCATCCCATGGTCTAGGAAACCAAAACGCTCTCGAAGACACCATCCACGCAGCCATGCATTCATCTCCAGGATGCGAGCCTCTCTGCCTTGGCCTTTACCCTCAACAGAGAGGATTGAAGAGAACACCACCTGTGCACCTACCTGCTTCACCCTCTGTCCCAGAGCCATGAAGTCACTTTTGATATGTTCCGAGGTATACCTGGCAGTATCATTTGTTCCAACATGGATTAGCAACATTGGGTAATAGTCAGTGGGCTTGATGAGTCTCGGCAAACTCTCCGTAACATCTTGGATCTTGGCACCAGGCAGACAGCATACCTCTCTGGACATCAAGTCTGGTCGGCAGATGGACGCCTCAGTACCCCTCAGAAGAGAGTCTCCAACAACCACTACCCTTCGTTTCCTTCTGGTCACTGATTCCGCAACTATGGGGTACTTGAACTCTGGTTCTTCCCTTTCCAGGGATGCTTTCACCTCCTCCACTTCCAGGGCTGCATAATGGTTCTTCAATTCAAGGGCTGGAGAAGTTGGATTGGTGATTTTGCAGGCTCTGGTGACTTTTGTCCAACCATCGACATTCTGTTGGCAGCCATCTTCTCCTGTGCTGGAGAGCCTGGTTGCTGCAAGAAGCATCTCATCAATGTACTTCTCACTGTCTTGAATGCTCCTCAGCCTCGCCACCTCCTCTCTGAGTTCCTCCACTTGTTTCCTCAGAGCTTCAGCATGCAGGCACCCTGCACATGGAACCGGTTCTTCAACTGGCATTAGGACCTCTGTCTGGACCGAGGCAGAAGCTGTAACGGGGGCAACAGCTTTAGCAATATGATTTTTCCCAGCCATTGTTCTGTTTGTGGAGCTTAGGTATCTGTTAAAGAAAAAGAGAGAGATCTACCAAGTACCAGCTGGTTTCGCAGCTGTCTATAATGGTTTCTTTCTTTTTTATTGATGTTAAGATTTGGCATGGGGAACTGAAAAGTAGCCTCTGGAAATAGGCACCATCTCAGAGAGATTGCAGTGCAAACTGTCAAAAACACAGCTAGTAGATACACTGTGAGCCCAGCATGCCAAGGCATCTGTGTGCTCCATGGGCTCTGCAAGAATGTGCGTCACTGAAATTCATGCAGAAGTCCTACTTGTAGCATGCTGAACTTTATAGCTTAGCATTGTTGCTAAAGCTTCATTCACCAAAGATTGTTCTGGCTGTTGCTCTTGGGCTATGGGCATGTAAAAGCCAGGGGGGAGTGGTAGGTGGCACAGTGGTACTGATGTTAGCAAAACTGCTTGCTGGTGTGCCTGGTATTTCCCCTTGTGCATCACTACAGCCACCACCCATCCCTCTGGCACTCACTGCCCTCCACTTCATTCACGAGCTTTTCCTTCTTGTAAATCAGTGGGTTGCATTGCAGAGTAAAATTTCCTTTCATCTGTGGGTCACAAAGACCAGATAGCATTTAGGTATCCTTCTTCATAAGGGGTTCCAACCTTTTCTACTTGATCTTGCAAGTAGTCCACCATTACCAAAGTCTCAGCTGTGAATCCCTGCTGCTGTCAAAAACCCTCTATAAAAATTCACTACTGTGATGAAAAGGCTCAGGGTACCTCTTGTGGCATCCTCAAAGGGCTTTAGGACTTTCATCACCTGTATGATATTTGCTCAGTCTTGGTGACCTAAGGGTCTGTGAGCTGATCTTGGTCTCCAAAGACATCTGATGCAGGGCTGCCTGTTGATCCACTAACCTCTCCAGCAAGTCATAAGTGAAATTTTGCTTGATGCCTACATCCTGCTTGAGATGATGTGCAGATGCTCCTGTTGTTTTCTGGTTCTCATGCAGCTTACACCCACCCTTCACTCTCTGATGTTCAAAGTATCTGGTACTATGAAATCCCTCTTCCATTACTGCCTTGACCATGTTTGTCCCACAATCTGTTACATAGAAACCTGGATGCCTAGCAGCATTATCCTTCTTTCTGCTAAGAAATGGATCTGCATATGGCTGTTATCTGTTACCTGGCAGTGTAGCACAAGCCATTGGTACCCTCAGTGCACATCAAGCATGCTGACTGAGGGAAGAGGAAAGGGGCTCTGCTTGGGAAAGGGATTTAGTTTTACCTCTACCTTTCCCACTATTGCTATTTCCACTCCTGGATGAAGTCCTCAGCCTAGGATCAATCCCCCTCCTTTGTGCCATACTGGAAAAGTGCTGCTTTCACAAATGATGCAGCATGTCATTGTTTGTAAAATTATCCATCTGATCTAGCACTTTAAAATGCTTTCTTGGGAGAAGGGCTTCTGCCCTTGGTGCTGTTGCTGGACCCATGGCCTGGGACAAAGGAAAGGATGAAGGGCCAGCTTCATCCTTTCCACTCTACTTTTCCCTCTACCTGTGTAGTGCTCGTGGTCTTGGCACTGCCAGGATCACTTTTGACCTCCTCACCTTTTGGACTGCTAACAACAACCTCTTCAACAGCCTCTTCAGACAGTACACTTTCAATGTCTGATTTTGTTGTTGTTATGTGCCGTCGAGTCTGTGTTGACTCCTGGTGACTCTCTGGCTAGTTGACCTAAATTTTGTTCAATCTTCAGCCTCATTGTTGATAGAGTGGTATCTATAGCTGCTATTATTGTATCAATCCATCTCATTGCAAGCTTTCCTCTTTAACGGTGGGCTTCTACCTTGCCAAGCATTATTTTCTGTCTTTATTATTATTATGTCTATCTCCATTAATCTCTCTCTTTGCATGATGTGTCCAAAGTATGAAAGTTGAAGTCTTGTCATCTGAGCTACTAAAGAAAGCTTAGGTTTGATCTCCTCTAGTACTGACTGGTTTGTTCTTCGGGTAGTCCATGATATACACAGTATTCGTCACCAGCACCATAATTCAAAGGCATCAATTTTCTTCCTGTCTATCTTTTTCACAGTCCAACTTTCGCATCCATATGACATTATTGAAAATACCATGGCCTGATCAAGTCGAATCTTTGTATGGAGAGAGACATCTATGCTCTTGAGAATCTTATCTAAGTCCTTCATAGCCATTCTACCAAGAGCAATACACTGTCGGATTTCTTGACTGCTAGTCCTTTCTTTATTGATTGTTGATCCAAGTAAGTTAAAGTTGTCAACTATTTCAATTTCCTCTCCATCAATTATTAACATATTGATTTTGCCAGGATCTTTGTCTTCTTAATGTTAAGGTGCAGGTCCATTTTAAGACTACGTCCCTTGATCTTGAGTATGTTTCAGATCCTCTTCACTTTCAGCCAGTAATGAGGTATCATCAGCATAGCGTAGGTTGTTGATGAGTGTTCCACCAATCTTCACACCTCAGTTGTCTTCATACAGTCCTGTTTCTCTGATGATTTCTTCTGCATATAAATTAAAGAGGTAGGGGGAAAGTATGCAGCCTTGTTGTACTCCTTAGCTGATTTTAAACCATTATGTTTCTCCTAGTTCCATTCAAACTGTTGCTTCTTGATCAATGTAAAGGTTGTGCAAAAGCACTATCAGGTGTTCTGGTATACCCATACTTCTTAATGTGGCCAATAGTTTCTCATGGTTTACACAGTCAATAAAACACATATGGATATCCTTTTGTTATTCTTTTGTCTTTTCAAGGATCCATCTCACATCCACAATGATGTTTCTCATTCCATGCCCTTTCCTGAACCCTGCTTGCACTTCAGGCATTTCTCATTCCAGGTATGGCTGTAGTCTCTGCTGAATGATCTTGAGTAGACTCTTGCTGACATGTGGGATCACAGTGATTGTGTGATAATTTTCACAGTCAGTTGGATCACCTTTCTTTAGTATTGGTATAAACACAGATCTTTTCCAGTCAGTTGGCCATGAATTTGTCTTCCAAATTTCCTTGCAGAGCCTTGTAAGTATGGTAACAGTGTCATCCAATTGCTGTAATACTTCAGTGAGAATGCCATCAATGCCTGGTGATTTGTTCTTTAATAAGGCTTTCAATGCTACTTCAACTTCTTCTTTTATCACCTATGGTTCCTGATCATAAGGTACAGATTGAAATAGCTGTTGGTCTACTTGATCTTTATGATATAATGACTCTGTATATTCTTTCCAACTTTTCTTGATCTTCTCAGCATCATTCAACATGGATCCTTGAGCATCTTGTAGCATTCCAGTTTGAGGCTGGAATTTTTTTCTTTAACTCTCATAGCTTTAAAAAAGCCAATCTTGTTCTTCCTCTAATAGTTTCTGATTCTATTTCCTTGTATGTGTCATTGTAGTACGTCTCCTTGTCTTGTCTTGCTGCACATTGGAAATCTCTGTTGAGTTCTGTGATTGCCTCTTTCTCCTCTGCCTTTAGCTTCTCTGCATTTCAGGACAATTTTCAGAGTTTCTTCAGTCATCCATTTTGGCCATTTTTGCTTTTTCACCTTTTGTAGATACTTCTCGCTTTCTTCTAACATAACCTTCTTGATGTCATCCCATAACTCTTCTGGAACACTGTCATTTTTCAGTATTTAAATTCCAGTGATATATTCTTAAGGTCATATTTTGCTACATTCATGAGTGACATGCTCTTTTTCAACTTTAGCTTGAGTTTGCGTACTAGTAGTTGGTGATCTGTGCCACAGTCAGCTCCAGGTTTTGTCTTTGTTGATGTTGTTGAGCTTTTCCATTGTTATCTTCCACAAATGTAGTCAATTTCATTTCTCTACAATCCATTGGGTGAATTCCAGATGTTCAATCAGCGCTTGTGTTGCTGGAAGAAGGTATTTGAGACGGATCATTGGTCTTACAGAATTCTATCAGTCTTTCCCCATCTTCATTTCTTTTGCCAAGTCCATATTTTCCACCCACGTTGCCTTCTTTATTGCCAATTTTTGAGTTCCAGACACCCATGACTATCAAGATTTCCTGTCTGCAAGTTCTGTCAATTTCAGCTTGTACTTGTTCATAGAACTCATCAACATCTTCCTCTTCTGCAGTTGTTGGGGTATATACCTGAATTATGTATTGATGGGCTTTCCTCATAGACAAATAGTAATAAGTGTTCACTGACTGCATTGTATTTCATTACAGCTCTTGCAAGTTTCTTCTTAAATGCATCATCATTTCTTCTTTGTCTTTTATTTCCAGCATAGTAGACCATATGATCATTAGATGTTAAATGCCCAAAGCCAGTCCATTTCAGTTCACTGACACCCAACAGATCGAGTTGTACACATTCCATTTTATTCTTGACCACTTCCAACTTTCCTTGGTTCCTGCTTCGTACATTCCATCTTTGCAACTTCTGACTCTCATTTCATGTGCAGCTATATCAGCAGATCCAACCAAATCATAAATGCTGGCTTTACTCTGAGATGTTTTCAGCTCATCCCCTTTAGTCATTTGAGTACCTTCCAACCTGGGGGGTCTCATCATCCAGCACTATAGTGCAATTTGTTTTGTGATTATCCATTGGGTTTTCATGGAATGATACAGGTGTAGATTTGCCAGGCCTTTCTTTGATGATGACACAGCTGATACAGCTATAAATCCCACCCATGAGGATTCCTCAGATTCTGTATCTGCCAAAACCATCTCCATGCACTTTTCAGCAGGGAACACACTGTGTTTCTGAAGAACTCTTACCCATATGTAAAGAAAGAAACCCAGATGGGGTGCTAGGGATGGTGGTAGTGAGTTATGGAAGCTGGAAGATGCTGATTTTCCTTCACCTGCTGCTTCTCTTGATTATCCCTACCCTGCACCATGTCAATCTCCTTTTGCCCCAGTGTGGAGATGACACTAGCCACCTGATCTTCTGCAATTTCTCTATCTCCCCTACCCTGGCCAAAGTCCCATCCTTCTGCTCTGTGTCCCCTCAGGGAATAAAGTACTTTAGAAACTAATGCCTAGTTTCCTGCATCCTACTCCCTCTCAGGCCTGGATTCACAGTCAGATCCCAGCTGATCCTCCACCTTTGCATCCCCTCTATAAAAGCAGAGCTTGAAGTTTCCTTATACAGTCAGTCATAAGATGATTGCCCCCCCCAACCTCCAACATCTTCCAGCTTCCACCACTCACTACCACCATCCCCAGAACCAAGATTTCACATTGCAGAGAATTCACTTGTACAGGCAGCCCCATGCTCTGACCTGGGAGGAGGAGGAAGGGAAGAGGGAATGGTGGCAGAGCCTATGGACAGGTACTGCAGCTGGCTCATCTTTCTGTCTCTTTCTTTCCCCACATTAAGTCCTCTTTCCATCCCTTCTTTCTCCATCCCAGGTTCCCATACACAAACCTCTATCCACCCACAGCCCTTCTTTCACATACACCCTGATAAAACAGTCCCCCACTCTCACATACACACACACCATACCCTTGCCCTGCCTCTCTCACGTAATCCCCTCCCCCTTGCCTTACTGCTAGCTCCTCTATCACATATTCCAAGCCTTTCTATCACATACCCCTAAACCCTACTTTTATGCTGCTTCCCCAATCGCTCTTTCACAGGTTACATATGGGTAAAGGTTCTTCAGAAGCACTTCTACAGGCAGGCACAATTCATTTCCCCCTCCCCCAAAATTATCCAGCCTAGCATCTTTCTTCTTCTCCATCCCCTCCCATAGGGTCCAACCAGGGGCGGCCCAAGGGGGGTGCGGGGCCATGTGCGGAGACTCGGTGTGGGGCCTCATTTGCATAATGAGCCTCATTTGCATAAATATTTGCATAATGTTACCATACACTAACTTTTAGTAAACATGCCTCTTCATGAGTGTATGGATAAAGAAAGACTAGAAGATTTCTACATTACTATAATCCAGTGCCAACTGCCAGGCACATTAGGAACTACTACAAACACTGTCCATTTAGAACCCATAGCAAACCCGCCATATCCTAACAGCACTACCAGGACTCATAAAGCACCATACCATACCTATCAAAAGGCAACACTGCAAATATTAAACCAATACATTTCAGAGAATAACAATACATGACCTACTGGGGAAAGAGAACAAGTGGCAATGTCAAATAGGAATTGCATAAACAGAATACCTCAGCTCAGTTACACATGCAGAACATAGACCATCACCAAACAAGGAATCACAATTTAAAAACAGGAAGACAATAATTAAACTGGGAACCCTAAAAGCCAAACTTGGAATGTACAACAACAATGTAGAAATAAAACTATAAATTAATTTCCTCTTGTACTAAACAAAGCACAGACGTTAATGATGCATATTTCCCAGAGCTGACATATTCCAGTTAATAAATTCAAAATAAAGAGATATCTTTGCACCTTTTGTGCATTTTTTTCAGTTGCAATTGTTCCAGCCACTTTCTTCTGGTTTATTTGTGTCTTCTGCTAACTCTCCATCGTCTGCTGTCCTTTCTTCTCTCTACTAGTTTTTTTCCATTCTCTCTCTACATCTGCTTTAACATACTAATCTTTCTCCTTTTGCTCTTTCCTCATTCCTATTTCATCCACTCAAATTTTACCCCTCCATCCTGTCAGACGGCTGCCTGGGTGAGAATCTTCACAGTCTTGGCAAGTACATATATCTATATGATTTGCAAGGGATTGTGGGCAATGCAGTTCATTCACACCAGACACAGCTGCTGACAATTATTTAGTTGTGCTCAAGTGTTAAAGCCAATAAGATATTTATTTATTTATGGGGTTATTTCTCCCAACACAGATATGCTTGGTAGCACATAAATCAGGTTACTTGCTTCCAGTGTTTAACTTGGAAAAACAAAATCAAAATCAGGAAAACAACATTCAAACTTGTCAGGCATTAGCTAATGTTTTCTTAGCATATATCAAACAACAAACGAAAAGCCACAAAGAAAGAAAAAAACTGTTCTTTTCAGGTTAACTTCTGATAACTTCCCACATAGATTCAGAAGTGATTCTCTCCTAGCTCACAAGCAATTAGGTAAGGCTTAATTGCTAGAAGTTATCCAGCTGAAACCCCTTAGCTGGCTTGCTTTCTACTGTGTGGGTCAAATCCAGCTTCAGGAGCTTTTCTGAGTAGATTAAAGAACAAGTTTGTATTTCTTTGTGATGGTTGCTGTACTTTATAACAGAAAATCACCAAAGGAGTTTGGACAGAGAGCAGTCCATATAAACACATTCTTCATCTGCAATCATTCCCCCTTCTTCAACAAGCATGGGTTCAATATCATGGATTGGCACAGATGAATCTCTCAATGGAGCACTTTCAGGAGAATACTTGTTTCCCTGCTGTCTTTCAAGGTTATAGCTAGGGCATAGATCAGTGTTCATACCTGAGCTTCCATTGCTGTTAGAGTTCCTCTCTATATAGCCTGGCCAGTATGTAGTCCAGTTCTTATGTCCAGCCTTCCAATCCAGATCCCTGGACACTGGATCTCTCTTCACATACCTTCTGGCACAGGTCTTAGGGTCCCTTCCACGTGCAGCCATCTCCCTCACAGGTAGCGTCTGGAGTTTCCTAGCTATGCAGCACCATTCCTCTGGCTTTCCCTGTCCAATGGTGTATGCTGGCCCTTGAAATGCCTCCCAGTATACGTACTGCTCTGGACTCTTCTAGACCTCTCAAAGGCTTTTCTCTTCCTTCTTCCAAAGGGTTTCTTTCCCTCTCTGTCCGTCCGGTTTGGCTTCTGCTTCTGATGATCCTTCAGATGAAACTGATGATCAAGCTCAAGCTGATTCTCAGGATAATGAGGATAATTCTCTGTAGAATAAACTCTACCTTTATTCTGCCTAGATGAGTGCTCCTCCCTAACACAGCGCAGCTGTGCTGAATCAGGCCCTGCCCTTTGAGATGAGTGCTTAGGGATTACCTCATAGCCCTCCTGATTGAACACACGTTTCCCCACTTCAGCTCCTCTAATGGCTGTTGGAAACCTGGTGCATTCTGGGACTGGTAGTCTTTTATGGCAAAATTCTGTTTTCTTATTTCTACCAGAACTGACAGGTTGCTTGTTCAGAGTCACTTCACCTTTTCTATAGCTCCTTCCTGAGCTATGATAAGCTTCCTTATCACAATCCTCAATCCCCACTTAGTCTCCCAATACCCGGCCAATTGTAGATTTTTCTTCCCTCCCACACAAAATATTTTTCCCCTCTCCATTTCACCCTCCCAGCCCCATCCCCATCCCATTCTAATCTCCCCCAACATCAGCTCCCTTCTAGTTACAGTCCCACCCAGTATCCGCTCCCTTCTAGTCCCCGGATCAGCCCATTTCCAGTCCTGGCCCCCCATCAGCCCATTTCCAGTCCTAGCTCCCCCATCCATTTCCAGTCCTATCCGAGTCCCTTCATCAGCTCATTTCCAATACCAGCCTCCCATCAGCCCATTTCGAGTCCTTTCCTAGCCCCACCATCAGCCCATGTCAAATCCTCGCTCCCCTCCACTCAGCCCATTTCCAATCCAAGCCCCCCATGAGCCTACTTCCAGTTCTAGCCCCTCCATGAGTCCATTTCAATCCAAGCCCCCACCACAGCCCATTTCCAATCTTAGCTCCCCCAACACCCAATTCCCAGTCCTATCCTAGACCCTCCATCAGCCCATTTCCTGTCCTAGCTCCCACCCCTGAGCCCATTTCCATTCCAAGCTCCCCTTCCCATCAGCTATTTGCAGTTCAAGCCCCCTTCCCCTCAGCCCATTTCCATTCCAAGCCCCCGTCCACAACAGCTATTTGCAGTTCAAGCTTTCCCTTCCACTCAGCCCATTTCCAGTCCTAGCAACCCCCCCCAACACATTACCAGTCCTAGCCCCCCATAGCCTATTACCAGTCCTAAGCCCCCATCAGCCCACTCCCAGTCCTAATCCCATCAGCCCATTTCCAGTCCTAATCCCCCATCACCCAATTTTAAGTTTAAGCCCCCCCATAGCCCATTGCCAGTCCTAACTTCCCCATCAGCCCACTCCCGGTCCTAATCCCATCAGCCCATTTCCAGTCCTAACTCCCCCAATCACCCGATTTTCAGTTTAAGCCCCCCCAATAGCCCATTACCAGTCCTAACCTCCCCATCAGCCCACTTCCAGTCCTAACCCCATCAGCTCATATCCAGACTTAGGCCCCCCATAGCCCATCACCACTCCTACCCCCCCCCCCCCCCGCCCAGGGAAAATTTAAAATAAAAAAAGCTGTCTGCTGCCGCGGCTGCGACCGCCGTGGCAGAATTGAGTGTGCCGCGGGGCCCCCCTGCCCGGCAGAGCCTGCCCTCCCCTGCATCAGCTCCCTCTCCGCAGTCACACACACCGGCTTTCAGAGCGCGAAGGGACTAGTTTCCCTTTCGCGGCTCTGTTAAGCCTGCGGGGGCTGATGGGAACTTTCCCATCAGCGCACGCGGGCTTAACAGAGCCGCGAGGGAGAAACTCTCCTCTCGCGCTCTGAAAGCCGGTGCGTGTGACTGCGGAGAGGGAGCTGATGCAGGGGAGGGCAGGCTCTGCCGGGCGGGGGGGGGGGGCCCCGCGGCACACTCGATTCTGCCACGGTGGCCGCGGCAGCAGATAGCTTTTTCTTTTAATTTTAAAATTTACTTTTAGATCAGAATGTTCTTTGCGCGGGGCCCCCTGAAACGCAGGGCCCTGTGCAAAAAACATTCTCGCTCAATGGACTAACATCTCCCCTCTTGCTATCTGCTGCTCTCCCCTCCCCCAATCCATCCCCTCACTTACCTCAAATCTTTTTGGCAGTATCAGTTGAAAAGCAAACCTCAGCAGAGCCTTATCATGCTCAAACATGCCACCCCCCCCCCCCTTCCTGTTGCTCTAAGGGTGGGACAAGCAGATCCTCTAGAAGCTGCAGTGTTTGAATGTGATGAGGCTCCACTGTGGTTTGCTTTTCTTTTAACATTGAGATGCCACTGACACTACCAAAAATGTTTGGGCAAGAAGGGGGCCGAAGAGGATAGAATACCAAGGGGGAGAGGGAAGAGGAAGGGATGCTGGAACACATGGGGAAGAGGGAAGGAGGTACAGGCTGTCCATCCTACAGAGTTTGGGGAAAATGCCACCCCTATTCCTCCAAACTATAATTCTGCCTCCTTCCCCCCCCCTCCCCCTCCTCTGGGTGCCCTCAAATGATGGTTCATAAAAGTTTTCTGAGCATGTATGCTCAGTTAGTTGAACCAAAAATCATGATTTTTGTTGATTTCTTTTCCATTTGGTTGAAAACCAATGCACATGTCTTGTTTGCATCTCCACTTGTCATGGTGTTAATTTGGTTCAATATCTTCATGAGTGATATTGCTGTATGGTTAAAAAGGAAAAGATGTCTTTTTGAATAACACAAAGATTAACAACAGAGTGACCACCCTAGATAGAGTAAGCAAAACAAGAAGCAATCTACAAAACTAGAAGGCTGGTTGAAGGCCTGGGTGTTAACTTTTACTTTGATACATTTGGGATGCAGAAACCCATAGGAGCAGTATGCAATAGGAGGGGGAGGCTAATATGCATAGATCAGGAACGAGATATTAGGATGATAGTATCTAAGGTCCTCAGATGATAAAACAATGTGGCAAGGCAGATGTCAAAGCCTGAAGGAGTACTGAGACAGGACCTGCTACTGCTGGGAAACAATCTGCACTTGTATTTACCACCTGGGAAATTGTTTTGATGCTAGCGGAAAAGGGAGATTTTGGTTAAACTAAAATTATGTGTGTCTATTTAAAATTCTGTGTTTAACTCCAAAGTCAGTTAAGGCCCAGTTTTATATTAGTTCTTATTTATAAATATTTGGTTAATTATCAGTTGAACTATAAAACTTTCTTGATCCACAGCAAAGTGACCAAAGTGATAAGAGGGCATCAGCAGAAAACATATGAGAAGATACAGGAGGTCCTAAATATTTACTGTATTATCCTTGAAGAAAGGAGGAACCAAGGAGATATGATTCAGTCCCTTGAAAGGCTTTTGCTGTCGCCTTTTCTACCTGTTTAGCTATTTTAAGATCATCAGACACAACCACACCTAGGTCCCGCTCTTCTTTAGTGGACAAAAGTACTTTACCCCCTATACTATATTGCTCCCTTGGATTGCTGCAGCCCAAATGCATGACCTTACATTTTTTAACAATAAATCCCAGCTGCCAAATTCTAGACCATTCTTCAAGCTTTATATGAGAAACTATTGCTCCAATACAATCTCCAGAACTCTAATCCATTACACGTTCCCAATACTTAAACAAGTAGTGTAAATTCTTATTAAAAGCAACAGGTCTCAGACTTCAAAGAGCTATGGTCTTCATATGGCTTCGACCTAATGCTCAAATTTGCATCAATGACCCTTATTGTTGCTTATTAATCAACTTTTGACTTTTAACTTAATTTCCAAAAGTGGAACTTGTAAAAAGAGAATGTATGCTTATCTTTAGATAATAAGCAACAATAAGGGTCATTGATGCAAATTCGAGCATTAGGTCGAAGCCATATGAAGACCATAGCTCTTTGAAGTCTGAGACCTGTTGCTTTTAATAAGAATTTACACTACTTGTTTAAGTATTGGGAACGTGTAATGGATTAGAGTTCTGGAGATTGTATTGGAGCAATAGTTTCTCATATATAGCTCAACAGTTAATTTGCTCCACTGAATTGACCATATAATTGCATTCTTCAAGCTTAGCTAGATCCCTCCTCATGTTATATACACCTTCCTGGGTGTCTACTCTATTGCAGGTTTTGGTATCATCCACAAAGAGGCGGACCTTACCCGACAGCCCTTCTACTATATCATTAACAAAGATATTTAAAAGAATCGGACCAAGACAGATCCCTGGGGCACACCACTGGTGACTTCCTTCTCCTCAGAGTGAGCTCCATTTACCTGTACCCTTTGTCACCTCCCACTCAACCAGCTTTCTAACCCAAGTAGTAATTTTAAGGTCCATCCCTAGGGTGCTCAGTTTATTTAAAAGTCGCCTGTGTGGAACGGTGTCAAAGGCTTTACTGAAATCTAAAAACACCACATCTAGGTCTCTCTCTCAGTCCAACTCCCTGGTCACCCAGTAAAAGAAATCAATAAGATGTGCCCCAGGGATCTGTATTTCTCCAAGCAATGAATGCTTTCCATTTCACCCAAATACTTGAACAACCTACACACGCCAAAGGAAATATCCTTGATCTAATATTCATCCCACAACAATCATTATCCTCCAATCAGGTCCTACACACTATTCAACCCATACCTTGGTCAGATCATGCTCTCATTCTTTTCTCCGTCCCCTACTCCTCTCATAGACGACAACTACCTACCCATCATCAACATACCCGTAAATTTAAGCAATTCAATGCAGCCAATTTTCCAGAGAAAATAATCCCATCTCCTTAAGATCATAACAATGATCAATACCACAACCTCCCCACTCGACCCATGCCCTGTGTCATGGATTAAGTGTGCAAAGGAAGAACTGGCTGAAAACTTACAACACATAGTGAACCAATCCCTTTCCCAAGGCATCATGCCTGATCCCTTAAAACTCACAACGCTTCGCCCAATAATAAAGAATAGTAAGCTCGGCTCAAAAGACCCGAACTCATACAGACCCATAGCCAGCATTCCATTTATTGCTAAAATAATAGAAAAAACAATTCAACTACAATTACAAGAACACATTGATGAGCATAAGCCCCTTGACTCACACCAGTTTGGATTCCGCCCTTTCCATGGAGTAGAAACTCTCTTAACCACACTGATGGACTTCCTCATCAGAGGTACAGATGACTACAGCCAAGGCTTCCTACTCCTCTTTATTGACATTTCTGCCGCCTTCGACAACATCAACCACCTTACACTGATCAATAGGCTAGAAAACTTAGGAATAGGTGGGACTGTCCTCAAATGGTTCAAATCTTACATCACACACAGACTAATACGCGTCCAAATAGACCAAGATGCATCAGAAACATTCCCCCAAGGACAGGGAATACCCCAAGGATCAGCTCTTTCCGCCCTCCTTTTCAACTTGTACCTACAACCTATTACAAACATATTTAAAAAACACAGGATTAACCATTTTATCTACGCTGACGACATCATGCTCACTATCCCAATAATCACTAAAAACCCCACATATGATACCTTATCCGAATGCATGGCTGAGGCTACCTCTTGGATGGAAACCAACTACCTCAGTATCAATCTTAAAAAAACGGAAGCAATGTTCGTAACAAGGACACCCATGACTGAGGACACTTACACAACAACAATCACAATCAACAAAACAACCATACCTGTTAGAAAAGAGGTCAAAAACCTAGGCGTAATAATAGACTACACTCTCACCATGTTACCGCACATAAAACAGACAGTAAAAACCATATTCTACAAACTCAAAACTATACAACACCTACGGCCTCTCCTTGAAACACATGACTTTAGATCTGTAGTCAGTACACTTATCACCCCCCACTTCGACTATTGCAATAGTCTCTTAATTGGCCTTCCACAAAAAACCACATACCTGCTTCAAAGAGCCCAGAACATCTGTGCAAAAGTAATTGCTAAAGCTCGCCTAACAAACCACGTAACCCCAATACTGCTGGAATTACACTGGCTCCCTATAAACAGCCGAATCAGATATAAAATAATCCTAACAACCTTCAAACTCATAAACGGCATCGCCCCCTCACATCTATCCACACTGCTGCACGCTCCAACTGAAATGAGAACTCACAGACAAAACGCAGCCCACTCCCTTAACACACCAAAAGCCTTCAGGAAGTCTAGGAAAACTACCAGCTCCAGAGCGTTCACATTTGCTGCCCCTACGCTCTGGAACGACCTCCCAATAGACCTTCGCATCATAAAAGACTTCTCTCAATTTAGGAAAGAACTAAAAACTTACCTATTCTCAGAACACTTCGAAATCCCCTATCCCCCAAATCCAGCCCCACAGCAACCACAGTCACACAAACACAAAACCCCCGAAACTACAATTAACTAACTCCCGACAGACCTCCGCCACTCACACTCCTGACTTACGATAAAAAGGAAATCAATTCCAATACCTACACATGCCCATCAACTATCCAACCCTGTAACACACTATACATAGCCTTTGTAAATAGCTAATGTAAATAGTTTGACAGTTGTTTTGCACTATTACCTGTACAAAGTTGAATTTTACTGTTAAATGTAAATGTATACAGAAGTGTACAAGATTGTTAAATTGTTCCATGTAAACCGCCCTTGATCTCTGGAAGGGGCGGTATAAAAGAAAATAGATAAATAAATAAATAAATAAATAAATCTCTTGATCTACTAAATAGTATGAGCCTGAACCAAGAGTCCCACATCTCTAAATGGAATGAAATCCTATCTACGGCCTCTCTACTCCCACCTAAACAATTTCCTCAAAAGCACCGCAGAAGAGCCCCCTGGTTCTCTACAAACCTGAGAAACCACAAAAGAGAACTTAGACGTCTTGAACATAAATGGAGATGCTCTCGAGACCCTAACACACATATCGCCTACACAAACAAACTCCAAGCCTACTGATCCGAAACCCTCAACCATAAAAGAGAATATAATGAAAATATCATCCAGCGTTCACTTAACAAACCCAGAGAGCTATTCTCCATTGCCAAATCCTTAATAATTGAACCCCTGCATCAGCCACCAAAAATATCTGCACAAACTATAGCTAACCATCTTATCTCTAAATTCCTCCCACCCACCTCAACCAATAACCCCCAACCTATTGTCGACTGCAGCTCTCAACTGCATGAGCCTACGCACTTAAACACATGGAAGGAATTTGATCCCCTTACACTAGATAACGTAACTAATGTTATCAAAAATCTAAATGCCTCTACCTCCGCACTTGACCCCTGCCCTGTCCCCTGGATCAAATCTACTAGAAGTTCCATCAGCCCCAACATTTTACATATTGTACAATCCTCCCTCCTAACAGGTTCTGTACCACCCCCTCTTAAGTGTGCCATGATCCGTCCAATCCTAAAAGGATGCAAACTTGACCCCACTTCCCCTACATCCTACAGACCCATCTCTAGTATCCCCTTCCTTGCAAAGATAACTGAGAAGCTAGTCCAAACCCAACTTCAGAACTATATTGATGATCACTGTCCCCTTGATTTATTTCAACATGGTTTCAAAAAGAACCATGGAGTTGAAACCCTCCTTACCTCCCTAGTAGATTCCTTGTACCTTCACACCCAGAATCCTACCCAAGGATGCCTACTTATATTCCTTGACTTATCCGCTGCTTTCGACTCCCTCCCCCACCATCAACTCCTAAATAGACTCCATGATATAGGACTGAGAGGCACAACTCTAAACTGGTTCCGCTCCTACTTAGATAACGGAACTCAACAGGTCCAGATTGGAAATGATACTTCCCTTCCATTTATCCTAAAACAAGGTGTCCCCCAAGGATCTAGTCTATCAGCTCTACTATTTAACATATTCCTTCAACCTGCCTGCAAGATTTTCCAAAGCTATGGAATTCAGTACCAATTATATGCAGATGATATGATGTGCTTTGCCCCATTTAACCTCATAAACCCCAATTTTACTAAGCTAAGTGAATGCTTAGCTAGCCTAAAATCTTGGCTCTCCCAGCACAACCTCCTAATTAATCAATCCAAAACTGAGGCTCTTCAAGTATTTTCCAATGCCACATACACCCCACCTCCAACCCTTACGATTGGCGATCTCTCACTCACTATAAAAAAACAAGTGAAATATCTTGGTATTATCCTTGATCAGAACCTCTCCTTCACTGATCAAATAAAGAGAACCTCTAATACAATATATGCAAAGTTACGTACCCTTCAGAACCTCAAACCTCTCTTAAGCCCTGACTCCTTTCGTACTGTCTGTCAGGCCCTTACAATTCCTTCTCTTGATTACTGTAACCTTATCTACCATGGCCTTCCCAAGAATAACATACAACCGCTTCAACTAGCCCAGAACACAATAGCTTGGCTTATAACCAACAACCCCAGATGATCCCACATCACACCAATCCTCCATGATCTCCACTGGCTCCCCATTCAATCCAGAGTTAAATTCAAGGTACTTACCCTTATACATAAAATCATCTCCAATGAGTCAGCGCCATGCCTCTCCACACTTCTTCCCTCCATTAATAACACAAGATCACGCCGCTCCATTACCAAAAAACTACTGACCATCCCAACAAATAAAAGATATAGCAAACCATCTACTAGTAACAGGGCCTTCTCCCTCTATGCCCCATCCTTATGGAATACCCTTCCTCATGAGCTGCGAAACTGTTCAGACCACTCTGAGTTCCGAAAGAAGTTAAAAATTCATCTCTTCCTTGAACATTTTTCCCTACCACCTTAGTACTTAGCCCTCTGCCTCCACCTCCTCACCCCTGCCTTCTCTAAACCGATCATACTACCATGTGGTATTCCTGTATGTACCTATGTAAATAGTTAATCATTATAAATAGTCTCATATTTGCTACACTTTTTATACTTGTATCCTTGTTACCTGTTCCATGTAAACAGTTGAAATATACTGCCATTTATGTAAACCGTCTTGAATTGCAGAAAGACGGTATATAAAAATTGTTAAATGAATAAATAAATAAAAGATTTGTCTGACAAGATCTGCCAGTGGTGAATCTATGCTGCCTCTGATCCTGTAATCTGCTGGACTCCAGAAACCTCACTATTTTCTCTTTCAGCAGTGTTTCCAATAATTTACTCACCATCAAAGTTAAACTAACTGGCCTGTAGTTTTCAACCACATCCTTAATTCCGCTTTTGTGTAAAGGGACCACATAAGCCTCTCTCCAGTCCTTTGGCACCACTTCTGACTCCAACGAGGCATTGAAAAGGTCATTCAGTGGAGTTGCTAGAATGCCCCCAAGTTCCTGCAATATTCTAGGGTGTATCCCATCTGGTCCCATTGCTTTGCCTACCTTAAGTTTAGCTAGTTTCTCACTAACACAGTCTTCTGAAAATTCTTCAAGATGCCCCTTGCTTCTGTTCCTGTTTGTGGGTGCTTTCTGAAGTCCTGCTCCTGGTTCTTCATCTGTAAACATAGAACAGAAATATTTGTTAAGCAATTCCGCTTTATCCTCATCAGCTTCTGCATATCCCTCCCCTGCACCCTTGAGTCTGACCAAATCACTTTTGCTCTTCCTCCTCCCACTAACATATCTGAAAACTGTCTTAACGCCACATTATATTGCATTGGCTATTTCCTCCTCTTTTTGAATCCTTGCTTTTCTGACTACTTTGCTAGCTTCTCTAAGTTTTTCCAAATATAAATGGCTGCCTTCCTCTCTCTGTGATCTCTTGTATTTCATGAAGGCCTCCCTCTTTTTCTTCACCTTTTCAGCTACTTCTTTCAAAAACCATAGCATTCTCCTTTTCCTTTTACCTTTATTTACCATCTTAACAAAAAGGTTGGTTGCCCTTAAAATATTTACTTTCCGTTTTGCACACTGTTTTTCTATATCCCCCAGCTGTTCCCATCCCGCTGACTCCCTGAGGTATTAGCCCATCTTGGCAAAGCTAGTTTTCCTAAAATCTAAGTTCCCTGCTTTTGAATGGATTTTATCAGCCCTAGTCCTAATACTGAACCACACCATCTGGTGATCAATGGATGCAAATTGATCACCCACTATAACATCAGAAACACTTTAACCATTGGTAAGCACCAAGTCCAGTATGTCCCCTTCACGTATGGGTTCTGTTACCAGTTGCCATAATAGTTCTCCCTCTAGAGAATCCAGGATCTCCTTACTTCTAGATGATACTGCAGCAGGGATGTGCTACTCAACATCTGGCATATTGAAATCCCCTATCAGTAACACTTCCCCTTTCCTGGCAATGCTGCGTATGTCTTCAATTAACTCTCCACCCACCTCTTCTCCCTGTGAGGGAGGTCTGTATATAATGCAAATAGATTTCTCTTTCCCTCTTTCTAGTTTAACCCACAGTGCCTCCTCTCTTCCTTTTAAGCCCTGCATTGGATAGCTTTAATATTATTTTTTTACATATAGTACCTTGCCTCCTCCTCTTCTTCCTACCCTGTCCTTTCTGAATAAAGTATAGCCTGATATAGTTACATCCCAGTCATGGTTGTCCGTGAACCATGTCTCTGTTACTGCCACTAAATCCAAGTCAGCCTCTCCCATTAAAGCCTCAACATCTGGGATCTTATTTCCCATGGTATGGATGTTTAAACACACTGCTTTCCATATGTTGCCCTTTTTACCCATTTCCATAAAGGTATTCAATGTTTCGCTTACCGAGGGGCTTTCACTTACCTGGGGGCTTTCTTCACCCATCCCCAACTAATCTAGTTTAAAGTCTTCTTCAGTAGGTTAGCCTGTCTGGTACAGAAGACAAATTGACCCTTTTTGGACAGATGGGTGCCATCTCTTCTCTTCAACCCTTGGAACAGCATCCCATGGTCCAGGAAACCAAAACTCTTTCAATGACACCATCCATGCAGTCATGCATTTATCTTCAAGATGTGAGCTTCTCTCCCTTGCATTTACCCTCAACAGGGAGGATTGAAGAGAACACTGTCTATACCCCTATCTGCTTCACCCTCTGTTCCAGAGCCATGAAGTCACTTTTGATATGCTCACAGGGATACCTGGCAATATCATTTGTGCCAGCATGGATGAGCAACATCGGGTAATTTTCAGTGGGTTTGATGAGTCTCAGCAAACTCTCCATAATATCTATGATTTTGACACCTGGCAGACAGCATACCTCTCTGGATATCAAGTCTGGTTGGCAGATGGATGTCTCAGGACCCCTCAGAAGAGAATCACCAACCACCACTAGCCTTTGCTTCCTTGTGGTCACTGATTCTGCAACTTTGGGGTGCTCGAACCCTGGTTCTTCCCTTTCCAGGGATGCTTTCACCTCCTCCACTTCCAGGGCTGCATAATGGTTCTTTATTTCAAAGGCTGGAGAAGTTAGATTAGTGATTCTGCAGGCCCTGGTGACTTGTGTCCAACCTTCATCATTCTGTAGTCTCACATCTTCTCCTCTGCTGGAGATCTTGGATGTTTCAAGAAGCATCTCATAGATATATAAAAAGAATAATCTCTAGCTCTAATTGGCAGTATTGTTTATGAGAGATAAATCTGCATGTTCGTGATTTTATTAGATTATGTTTTAGTTTATTTTACAGTGATCCTGGATTTCATCAATTTAATCTAAGATGTGCACATTTTGTTTTCTGGGTTTCATTGTCCTGACCTTATCCCTATTAGAAGAATTTGCCTGCTAATTTCATTCCATTTGTAAAAATGCAAATGCTGAACAGTTCATTGTAAATAGTACCTCCCAGAACCTCTTATAACTGCTGATAAGAATTAAGCACATATTCACCTGTTTTATCCATGATTAATTTGTTGTTGTGCATGAATAAATGGGAAGATCTTCCACGTATGATTGCTTTTTGTGTTGTTAAATATCTCAAAAGTTCTGTGAATTTGCATGATATAACAAAGATTAAGAAGGAATTGCTAAGGAATGGACTGGCTACAGAAAATTACGAAAGTGTTTTAAAGGAAATGCAGTTACAAGTTAGCAGCTTTGCTGAAAATTGAATTGCTTGTCAAAGTAAGTTTATTTGAATAAAATGAATTGTAAAAATAAAATAAATAAATAAATAAATAAAGGAGAAACAACCAACATATTGGTATATAGTAATTCAATTTAGATACAATCTAGATACTGGCCTCATTTATGGATAAAAGTTGAGATACAACAAGAAATCTGGACTCATTGTGAGATATGCTTTAGTGAAATAGAAGAATCTAGGAATGCAAATAGTCTGTCGTGTTTTTGTTTCATATTGCTTGTCCTAAAGATTTGATGGTTCTCATTCAATTTGTGATTTATGGTTAGTAATGCTGGTATCCTTTTTTTATTTATTATTGTGGAAGAAACATAGTGATATGTGCAATATAAAAAAAGGATTCTAGATTAGATATTTAGCTGATGTATTTTACAAGTCACAAATAATGAATAATACAACTTCATTCTGAGAAATAAATTAAGCAATTAGACCAAGGTGGTAAACGTGTGTTTTATAATGTTTTATTCTCTATGTTGGTAGATTAACTGAAAATCCCCGACTACCAAGGTATACACCACATCCTTGAACGTGCATGACAATACAGAGTAGCAATGTTTGCAGAGAATGCTGACAGCTCTCCTGGTCAATTTAGATTACCCTCCAAGAATCTATTGGAGGAGCAATCTTAACAAATATTATGAATTCCTATGTTGTGTATTTCAGTTGTTGTTATGGAATGACCATTGCAGAAATTATGTTACTAATTGACAGTGTGAAGTAAATGTCTCCTGTTGCTTGTGAAGTAGGTAAAGTGAAAGTATTGCTTCCTAAGACTGATTAATTACATTAGTATCACTGATTGAGGTAGATTCAAGATGTCAATAAATTTCCCTTGTGCAAGAGATTAACTGATCCTTCATCACTATGCTTTTTTATGTCGAAAACAGAGTAAGAAGGAGAAATATTAAGTTGTTAGCAATTACAATTGATGTTCTAATTGGCTTAGATGTTATGTTTCCAATTGTTTTGTGGTAATGGATGTAATACCTTTTCTTGAGCACAATTCTTGGTACCATGAATCTAATGCCCTTATGTACCTGACCCTTTTGTTTTGTGTCTTGATAGTCACGATGTTCCTTTCTTTGTGAGTTGAGACATCTAATGTTAATCAGATGTCATACTTACTTTCATTAATCAGTAATGTGAATCGAAACTTTAATTAAGATTGGTCTTTCCTAAACATTTTTCATAAACAGTTGAAATGAATGGACACAATCAAAACATGGAGGTGTGTTGGAGGGGGAGTGGTTTTCTTTCCAAGATGGCGGCAGTAAAGGTTTAGCTGCAATGCCTAAGAGGAAGGGCAAAGCTAAGGCTGTTCCCGCGGTGCCGTTGCCTAATGCTGAAGGACCAATGGATCGATACGTGCAGCTTTCGAAGGACCAGGTTCAGGGGATTCGAGCGAGCTTTGAGACGCCTGTGAAGGAGGGTGGATTGGCGTCGTCACCCTTAGACATTTCGCTCTCCCCGGATGGGCGTGTTCCTCCTGTCCCCCCCCCCTGCTACCGCGGTCTCCCGGAGTCCAAGTGACTTAGCAGTAGCGTCCGAATTTGTGGTTGCTGCAACGTTGGAGCAGGTCTCGCCTTCGGAAACTGACAGTGATTTAGCAGGGGATTCTCAAGCTGCCGTGTCAGCGGCATCGTTATCTAGCAGTGGAGACTCTGCTCAGGCAGCATTTTCCTTTGAGGTGGAAGGTACTTCAATCTCCAGGCCTGTATTTCCTCAACTGGTTCGACCTGACTCTGTGACTCTGGATAGTATATGGGATGCAATTTCTTACCTATCAACTGTTATGGGTCAGCAATTGTCTTCATATTCTTCGAGGGCTTTTGCACTCGAGGAATCCATTTGTGTGGTCAAAACTGATATTCAAGGAATGAACGCTAAGCAGTTGTTGCTGGATCAGAAGCTTGAAAACGTTTCTGACATTACTGCCTCTTTGGTTAAGGATAATATTGCTTTAAGAAGTAAAACAGAGTCATTGGAGAATGCGGTTCGATCTTCGAATCTTCGGTTGTTGAACTTTCCCATTATTTCCGGAGTGGCTCCTCTTGATTTATTTAAGAAATATTTGCAGGAGGTACTCTCTGTACCTGTTGAGTTGTTGCCACCAGTTTGAAAGATATATTATCTTCCTTTGGGAAAGAAGGAGGGGAAAGTTATTGTGGGCCCTTTAGAGTTAGACTCTCTTAATGTCTCTAACTTGCTTTGTACCCCTAAAGAGGAGGACATACCTGTTTCTACTTTGCTTGTTACCTTAGCATTATCGTTGGATAGAGAATGGTTATTGAAGTTGTTTTATAAAAAGAGGGCAAATTTGTTTTATGGAAAAAAAATCTATCTTTTCCCGGATGTATCCAGAGAGACGCAGAAGCGTCGGAGAGCTTTTCTTTTGTTGAGGCCTGGGGTGGTTCGTATTGGGGCTACCTTTATGCTGAGATTTCCCTGTAAATGTTTGATTATGCATAATTCCCCTAAGTATGTTTTTCTTTCTCCTGAGGACCTTTCTGCTTTTATTAGCAATCAGTTGCCTTTTTCTTCTCCTTCCTGAGTAGGATATGAATACCCAACAGTATTTAGTGAGCCTTCGAACACTGCCTTTGTCTTGTTTTTCCTTGGGTAATTATAGGGGGGGGGGGGGCGGTTCTACCCTTATGTTGTTTATTGCTGTTACCTCTCCCCCCCCCCTTTATTGTGGGCTAAAGAATAATCCTTGCTTTGAATTTGCATGGATACTGTGTACTTTACTCTATTTCGGCAAGTGTTATTATTTTTTTATGATCAAGTTGTTCTTGACTTATTGTTATGCTATTAAAATAATAAAAATAAAATAAAATAAATAAATAAACAGTTGAAATGATTTTAATTTATTTGCTATAAACTGCCAGTTATGTTTTTATATTTTGTTACCCTTAATGTAGTAAGATTAACTATACCTTGTAGATTGTTACAATTGGAGAGTAGATCATAAATATAACTAGTGATATGTGCAATTGTGCACCTAACAAGAGGAGTGTCTACTAGCGTTAACATTTAATTTGGTAGACAAACATAATAAATCTTGGGGAAATGGAATTCTTTGGGTTAAAATGGATATAAACACTGTATTTTAAAATTTAGTGTTTTATTAAGTGAGTTAGGGCATAGTATTACAATCCAGCTTTCACTTAAATTAAAGCCAATTAGGGTATATTTTAACAGAGAGAATAGAATAGGGTGCATATTCTTTGAACATATAGAGAGACATTGTTTTCTAGAGAACTTTTACAAAGAGACCTTCCAGTTAGGAGGCAAGAGAACTGTGAAATTGCTTTAAATAGGTGTTAAAGTCAAGTGACAGATCAAAGGGACAACTGGAAAGGCTCCCTCTATCAAATCAAGGTCAATGAATCAATCACCCAAGAAATTAAGAGATTGTCTTAGAAGCACAGATAGAAATAGGTTTACCAGAACTCAGTGACTTTCACTCTTGAAGGGCTATCAAGAGGGCAGCTACTGCTGAGGAAAACTCCGCACTTGTAGATACTTACCTCCTGAGAAATTCTCTAAATCGTGGGTAAAAAGGAATTTTTTGGTTAAAACTGATAAAATCTGCATATTTTAAAATTTAGTGCTGAATTAACAGGTCAAGGCAGAAAGACAAACGTGCCCTTTGCTTGCGGGATAATGCAAATTCTTAGCACAAGTTTTGACAGGTCAAATGCAGAAAAGAGACTGATATACGCTTAAACAGCAAAGGAAAAGCAGGCAACCAGTAATGCCAAGCATATTTAAATTATACGCAAATGAGCTGCATGTATTAAAATGGCATGCTAATATTGCCTGTACCCAATGCTGAGAAATGCGTAGAGGATTACATAACCAGCCAAAGTTCAAATATATCTATATCTGGGTCTGAGGTGACTTAAATGTCTTGTGCATGCCCCCAACAGTATTTTGATAGACTTAAATGTCTTGTGCGTGCCCCCAACAGTATTTTGATAGACTTAAATGTCTTGTGCGTGCCCCCGACAGTATTTTGATAGACTTAAATGTCTTGTGCGTGCCCCCGACAGTATTTTGATAGACTTAAATGTCTTGTGCGTGCCCCCGACAGTATTTTGATAGACTTAAATGTCTTGTGCGTGCCCCCGACAGTATTTTGATAGACTTAAATGTCTTGTGCGTGCCCCCGACAGTATTTTGATAGACTTAAATGTCTTGTGCATGCCCCCGACAGTATTTTGATAGCATCAAGGGCTTTTCCCAATGTCTGGATCATCTGAGGTGAAATGTCAAATTTCTCCTAAGATGATCCAGGCATTGGGGAAAACCCCCAATGCCATAAAATACCGTTGGGGGGTTAGTACTCCCAACACCAAACCCTGACAGAAACCAAATCCCTGGTGGCCAGGTGGCCCCAATCCCTCCCATCCACCCACCTAATTAAAATTAATCCTGGTAGCCCAGCAGCCCAGATCCCCCCACCCACCCAATTAAAAAAACCCTGGTCGCTCCACAGCCCTGATCCCTCCACCCACCCAATTTAAAATAACCCTGGTGGCCCAGTGGCCCCAATCCCCCCCCCAACTCACCTAATTAAAAATAACCCTGGGTGTCCCTAAGAGTATTTTGATGGCATTGGGGGCTTTCCCAATGCTTGGATCATCTATGGTGGTCAAACCTCCCCTCAGATTGCCCTGTTTCTCTGGGAGATCATGCCAAACTGGTGCCAACTTCTGTGTCCATGTGTTCAGCTTGCTCTCCCAGTTTAATGCTGATATTTGAGCCGCAGTTTTGCATATGTGCCCCTTTCTGCATGCCGGCACTAAAGGTGCACATTATCGGTGTGCTACATAGAGGCGTACATAGTTAACAGAGCACAACTTCAGAGCCCGCTTTTTTGCATTGTCCTGTTAGTGAGTTTAGGCCATAGTATTACAAGCCAGCTTTCAACTAAATTAAAGCCAGTTAGGACTTGTATTGCAAGCCAGCTTTCACTTAAATTAAAGCCACCAGGGATATATCTTAACAGAGAGAATAGAATAGGGTACATATTCTTTGAACATACAGAGACATTGTTTTCTGGAGTCCTTTTACAAAGAGACCTTCCAGTTAGGAAGCAAGAGAACTGTGAAATTGTTTTAAATAGGTGTTAAAGACAAGTGACAGATCAAAGGGGCAACTTGAAAGGTTCCCTCTATCAAATCAAGGGTAATGAATCACCCAAGAAATTAAGAGATTGTCTTAGAAGCACAAAAAAAATAGGTCTACAAGAACTATGAAATTGTTTTAAATAGGTGTTAAGTCAAGTTAAAGATCAAAGGGACAACTTGAAAGGGCAGTGTGAATCACTCAGGAAATTGAGAGATTGTCTTAGAAGCACAGATACAAATAGGCCATCCTTCCCACCTCCCACTCTCTAAGCATAATCCTTGATTTATAGCCTCCTAAACCAGTAAAGGGGAAGAGGGTGATTTTACTCAATTTCAGCTTTAACCAATTATCTTCATCAGCAGGTTATTAGGTCTTAGGAGTAGATTAATAAATGCCTTGCAGTTCACCTTGAGGTGAACACTAAAAGTCCTTTATACTTATTAAATATATACATAGTAACATAGTAACATAGTAAATGACGGCAGATAAAGACCAGCATGGTCCATCTATTCTGCCCAGCAAGATGGCAAGAGTAGGTGCACCTGTCACTCTGTGCAGGCCACCCCTCCCCATGTCTTTGTTTAGGGGTAAACCCACCACTCCATGTAGGACACCCCTATTTGTTGAGACGTTATATGGTTCAGAAGTTAGATGGTACCGTTTATTTTGTTTTTATCCTATTGCTGTAAAGGGATCCACTGTGTTTGTCCCATGCTGTTTTGAATTCCGTCACCGTGTTTGCCCCCACCACTTCCTTTGGGAGGGCATTCCAAGCATCAACCACCCTTTCAGTGAAAAAATATTTCCTGATATTGCCTTTCAATTTACCATCTTGCAGCTTCATGTTATGCCCTCTAGTTTTACAGCTTCCCCGTCTTTGGAAGAGGTTTGTTTGTTCATCATTTCTCTTTAAGTATTTAAAGGTCTGAATCATATCTCCCCTGTCCCTCCTCTCCTCCAAAGTGTACATATTTAGGTCTTCAAGTATCTTCTCATAAGGCTTCTGACGCAGGCTCCAAATAATTTTGGTCGCTTTCCTCTGAACAGTTTCCAGTCTTTTTACATCTTTTGCAAGATATGGTCTCCAAAACTGAACACAGTATTCCAAGTGAGGCCTCACCAGTGACTTATACAGTGGCATAAGTACCTCTTCCTTGTATTGGTTCAAGCATATCTATTCCCCTAGCAACTTTACATAACTTAACAACTTTAAGTAGCTAAAAGAAATCTTTAAATGTAAGATGCAGACAGCAGTTCAGCAGCGAGATGGCGCTATCCAGTCTTTTGCACTGAATGTTACATGTATGATTTTCTCCCATTTGGTGAGAGGTCTTGTGTGCATTAAGTGCAAACAGCTTTTTGTTCTCAGGGAACAAGTCTGGAGGCCAGAGTAATGAGTATGAATCTACAAGAAAATTAGCTTTTTCTGCTGTGGTTCCAGCACATTGGAATGGCTTGCCGGGTCACCTCAGCACAGAATTAAATTTCAAGTGCTTCAAAAAATCTCTGAAAACCTTCCTTTTTAGGACTGCTCTTAACTTACTTGAGTAGTTATTTTGGTACAATGGCATTCTTTGGGCATGATAAGGACAATCCTATAGTCTAAGGGAATTTATATTTATGTCTTATTCCATTTGCCTATCTTTTCTATGCTGTTTCTATCTCTCCTATACTGTCCTGTCTACACTATGGAGTTCCTTTCATTTTTTTTCTTTTTAATTATTGTACATTGCATAGATTGCTATGCAATGTTGTGGTATATCAAATAATATATAACCATAACTACTTGGAGGAGCTGAGACAGACAGAGAGGTATATAGATGAGACCTACAGGAATGTAGTAGAGAAGTCCTACCTCCAGTCTGGCGACCTCTCTGCTGCCATGTAGGAGAGAGGCCCTGCAAAAGGACAGCATCACTTTGGTGTGACAGAATGGCATCCTGTAGATAGGACCTATCCTCTAGGTGATATAACACCTTCTCACACTGAGGATGTGTTTCCAGGCCACGTGCCCATGAGGGAAGGGTTAGGATGGTCGTTATAGTTGGCGATTTGATTATTAGATATATAGATAGCTGGATGGCTGGTGGGCATCAGGATCACCTGGTAACATGCCTGCAAAGATAGCTGACCTCATGCGCCTCCTAGACAAGGTTTAAGATAGTGCTGGGGAGAAGCCTGCTGCCTTGTTGCCATGTTGGTAACAATTACATAGAAAAATGTGGAAGGAAGGTTCTGCAAGCCAAATTTAGGATTGCAAGTAGAAAGCTGAGATCCAGAACTTCCAGGGTAGTATTCTTAGAAATGCTTCCCACTCCATGCACAGGACCTAAGAGGCAGGCTCCAGAGTCTTTATGTGTGGATGAGATGATACTGCAAGGAAGAGGGTTTTGGATTTGTTAGGAACTTGGCAACATTCTGGGGAAGGAGGGGTTTCTAAAGGATGCACTCCACCTTAACTGGAGTGTAACCAAGCTGCTGGCATTAACATTTAAAAAGGAGATAGACCAGTTTTTAAATTAGATAATGGGGAAAGCCAAGAGTCGCCCTAGAGTGCATGGTTCGAAATGATGTATCCTTGGAGGATCCCAGCAAAACAGGGAAGTCAGAGCATCCCAATAGTGAAGTTCCAATAAAGATAAAAGTAACCCATGTACCTTTAAGTTAAAATCAGACAGAGTTTAAAGATTCCAAATTAAACCTGTCATCAAATAGCCAGATTGTTAATATTAACAAAAAAAGCCTTTGAAATGTCTGTATGCAAATTCTAGAAGTCTAAAAAATAAGATGGGAGAGTTAGAATATATAGCAATGAATGAAAGGTTAGATACAATTAGTATTTCAGAGACCTGGTGGAAGGAGGATAACCAATGGGACATTGTGATACTAAGCTACAAACTATATCACAATGATAGGGCAGATCACATTGGTAGAGGGGTGGCGCTATATGTTTGTCACATCTCACATTGGTACAAGTTTGTTGGTCACTATTTTGATCTCGTGTGTTTAGATATTTATTGCACTTTGTATTTTTTGCATTTTTTGCTTGATTTTTCTGCATTTCTTTTGTATAATGTTTTGCATATTGCCTACAGTTTTATGCCTTGAGTTTTTTTGAAGTTTGTCACTTTCCTTTTGTCCGATATAATTGTGTATTTTGTCGTTAACTGATTTAGTACAACATGTTTTATATCGATTTCCACCATTTCTGGGATGTCCTTAGTCAAGTGATTTTGGTCATGCTATGTTGTGACTAGTTCCCCTGTTTACATTAATTATGTTGTGACTGTGTCCTTTGCTCTCCCTTGTTTACTTTGGGCTCTTTGAATATTTCATTGTTTTCCTTTTCCCCCTCTTCCTTATGGTTGTGCTTGCTACAATGTCCTTTTGTCCTTGAATGCAAGTTATCTATGGATATTTTTATATACTGCTATATATTTTATATTTTTAACATTAATGGTCTCAGTTTTAGTATCCATGCTGGTGCATCTTGTTAACCCTTTGTTCTACTATGTTATCCTTACAGAGGATTGTACTCATACATTAACGATGGCCATAATCGCTCTAGTTTGACAAGTCCTAAGAATCAGTAAGTCCATGTGTTTCCCCTCCCTCTTTACATATCAGGATCTAGTGGTTCCTTTATGTCTTACATATCTGCATGGATTATGGTGTACATTTACCCTCCTTCAATTTTTATGGGGTTTTTTTGTTGCTTACCTGTCCTGTTTTTTACTCTGCAATACTATTGGTTTAGTATTCTTAACCAAATAAGTTATGTATGTTTCTTATGACAATATTCACTAATATTTTTTACTTTCTTTTGCAATTGTTTTAATGCATTTGTCTTTTTACTGGTTTATCACTTTATATTATGTTTTTATTCCTTTATATAATGTATTGATTAGCCTATTGTTGTTCTCTTTGAGGTGCCCCCTAAAAGGCTATGCCAAAATGTGGCCGTGTAGGGATCTGCTAATAAAGGACTATTTTTATCTGCTCACCCTTGTGTGATCCTTGCTCCCAATTAACTACAAAGGTCAGTATCTTTATTTAATTGGTTTTGAAGAGGAAAATAAACAATGGGGAATTAAAGAGGATAACCCCTTTAATCACTCCAGTAAAGGACTGGCTGCTTTTAAAAATCTATACAGCCAAGAAGCAACTATAAATCCCAGTGTGGACAATTTTGATCATACATGTACATTCCCTATATGAAATGGGGAATACACATGTAAATTTTTGTCCCACTCAGGCATACCCTAACACTGCACCTAAAATCCCCCCTTGCAATTTCTATGTATTATGGATGTGTAAATTTATCCCTTTTCTAAACCTGCCATTTACACTTTGATGCCATATCTATACTGTATATGATTACCAGATTTTCCACATGGAATTTGAGAATAAGGCTCTTAAAATAGCCCCCTTTATATCATAATAAACTATGGGGTATGTTTACTAAGCAGTCTTAACGTGCAGCCGGCGTTAGTGTGCAGGATGCCATATAAGGTAGTGGGCATTCCGGTCTTAAGGTAGCATTTAGGGTTATCATGCGATAAGGTACGTTTTCATGCGATAGAGGGAGCCGTGGCACGTTAATGCGCGTTAGCCTTAATTAGGTGTGCTGACCTACAAATGCAGCAATAGAGGTGTAGCACAATGGTTAATACATTGACTGATAAAACAAGGGTCATGAGTTCAATCCCCCAGTGGGCTTGATAGCTTGATAAGTAAGGCTGTCTGAAGCATTACCCTTTACTTTAAATCAGTGCTGTCTGAGGCATTTTCTTTTTTAATTTAAATTAGTGCTGCCAGCAAACACACCCTCACAGTGCCGTAACCTATGGTGCCGCATAAGGTGCCCTATAAGGCACTCCAGAGGGCACATTATAAAGTGCACTGTCCGCCAAGGCACCTTATAATGTTCCCTATAGGGCACCTTATAAGGCACCTTATAGGGTGCCTTATAGAGCATTTTAGAGGGCGCCTTATGAGGCACCTTAAGGCTACAGCACTGTGAGGGTGTTTTTGCTGGCAGCACTAATTTAAATTAAAAAAGAAAATGCCTCAGACAGTCCTATCAAATAACCCCACTGTGGGATCAAACCCATGACCTCTGTCTTTACAGGAAATGAAGTAACCAGTGGGCTACAGCTACTAACAAACCCCTGGCTGGCTACAGAAGGACTGCAGGTCACCACACAAACTTTCTGCTGTGGTTACCAGGATAAGGTTAACCCACCCGTACCCATGATGCACTGCACATGCGAATCAGCAGTCTACAGATGATCACAAGATGGGGTATGCACCCCCACAGCACCTCGGCCTGGTAGGGGGAACTGACCGTGTGCACCCCCACAGCACCTCAGCCTTGTAGGGGGTACTGACCATGTGTGTTATTGGCACAGAGTAGCCACAGACCGTCACATTGTGCAGGTACTGTGCTCACCCTGAGGGTGAGGTGGGGCGCCCAGCACCAGGTCCACAACACCTTTCATGGCTAAAATATGCTATACTGCAGGTCCCCATCAGTGCTCTCAGTCATGTCTAGCCGTTATGGGCTATGATGAACCCAGAATAGTGCATATCCTGTGTTGGTGCCATGGTCACATGATGTAGGTGAAGAGGGGGAGGAGTGTTTGGACACATAGGCGGATTATGTACTACCACCCAAACCTACTCTCTGTGGCTCAGGGTGGGAAACAGGATCTCCCACCAACAGATCCACACATTCTACCTCCCTGCAATGGTGGCAGTAGAGGGGACCATCAACCCCAGTCCTGCTGGGGAACAGACACCCTACAGGACAGTCAATGCAGACATGTACACATCCATAAAGCAATAGCAGACAGACAGTAGGCCTGGAAATGCTCAGCTTCCCCCCAACCACTGTCTGACATTCTCCGGCAGCGAGCACAGTGAGTCTCCAGCCGCTGCACCCTGCAAGGTCATAAGATCATAAAATCATAAGATATGCCATACTGGGTCAGACCAAGGTCCATCAAGCCCAGTATTCTGTTTCCAACAGTGGCCATATGTACCTAGCAGTTTCCCCAAGAGACACAGGTTCCACAGTGCTTGTATTGGTTCAAGCATTGATATCCTGGGTCCCTTCTTAATAGTGGTTTATGGACCTTTCCTCCAGGAACTTGTCCAAACCTTTTTTAAACCCAGCTACACTAACAGCCTTTACTACATCCTCCGGTAACAAATTCCAGAGTTTGATTACACGTTGAGTGAAAAAACATTTTCTTTTATTAGTCTTAAATAGTTTACCCGATAGCTTCATTGCATGTCCCATAGTCTTTCTATATTCTGATAAGGTAAACAATCGATCTACATTTACCCGTTCCATTCGGTTCATTAATTTATAGACTTCTATCATATCTCCCCTCAGCCGTCTCTTTTCCAGGTTAAAGAGCCCTAACCTTTTTAGCCTTTCTTCATAGGAGTATCCTTCCATCCCCTTTACCATTTTGGTGGCCCTTCTCTGAACCTTTTCTAAAATCGCTATATCCTTTTTAAGATACGGCGACCAGAATTGCACACAATATTCAAGGTGCGGTCTCACCATGGAACGATATAGAGGCATTATAATATCTTTTGTTTTATTTTCCATTCCTTTCCTTATGATACCTAGCATTCTATTTGTTGTCTTGGCTGCCACTGCACACTGGGCCGAGGGTTTTAACATGGTATCCACAATGACGCCTAAATCTTTTATCTGGGTGGTGGTTCCTAATGTGGAACCTTGCATCATGTAACCATAGTTTGGGTTGTTCTTCCCTAGGTGCATAACCTTGCACATGTCCACATTAAATTTCATCTGCCATTTTGATGCCCAGTCTTCCAGTTTATCAAGATCCTCTTGCAATTTTCCACAATCCTCTTGGGTTTTAACAACTTTAAATAGTTTTGTGTCATCTGCAAATTTGATAACCTCACTCGTTATTCCACTTTCCAGGTCATTTATGAATATGTCAAAAAGCAGCGGAGCCAGCACAGATCCCTGGGGTACACCACTATTCACCTTTCTACATTGGGAAAATTGGCCATTTAGCCCTACCCTCTGCTTTCTATCTTTTAACCAGTTCCTGATCCACAATAGTACACTGCCTCCTATCCCATGACTCTTTAGTTTTGCCAAAAGTCTCTGATGAGGGACCTGTCAAAGGCTTTCTGAAAGTCCAGATACACAATTTCAACTGACTCATCTTTGTCCACTTGTTTATTTACTCCTTCAAAAAAACATAACAGATTAGTAAGACAAGATCTTCCTTGTCTAAAGCCATGTTGGCTGTCTCCCATTAGGACATGACTATCTACATGCTGAGTAATTTTATTCTTTATGATGGTTGCTACCATTTTTCCCGGTACTGAAGTCAGGCTCACCGGTCTGTAGTTTCCCGGATCACCCCCGGAACCCTTTTTAAAAATTGGTGTTACATTGGTGATCCTCCAATCTTCAGGTATTAGAGATGATTTTAATGATAGTTCACAGATTACTAATAGCAGGTCTGCAATCTCATATTTCAGTTCTTTCAACACCTTTGGTTGTATACCATCCGGCCCACGTGATTTGCTACTCTTCAGTTTATCTAATAGTTGTAATACATCTTCCCAATGTATCAATATTTCCTTCAATTCTTCCACACCTTTAAATACCACTTCAGTCATGGGTAACATCCCTACATCTTCCTCAGTAAAAACCGAAGCAAAGAATTCATTCAGTCTCTCTGTCGCCTCTTAGTGCTCTTTTAAGCCCTTGATCATCTAATGGACCAACTGACTCTCTCACAGGATTTTTGCTACGAATGTACTTGAAAAGGTCTTTATTTCGCATTTTTGCTTCTGCAGCAAGCTTCTTCTCAAATTCTCTGTTTGCCTGCCTTATCAATGCCTTGCATTTGACTTGCCAGTGCTTGTGCTGTTTCCAGGTTTCATCGTTTGGCTCTTTTTCCATTTCCTGAAAGATGCTTTTTTGGCAACAACAGCCTCTCTGACCTCACCTTTAAACCATGTAGGCAGTTTTTTGGACTTCCTTCCACTTTTCTTAAAGCGTGGAATACAGCTGGTCTGGGCTTCCAAGATAGAATTTTTCAACAACACCCAAGCTTGATGTACATCTTTAACCTTTGCAACTGCTCCTTTCAGTTTTTTCTTAACCGTTTTCCTCATTTTATCATAGTCTCCCTTTCGAAAGTTAAAAGGTAGAACTGTGGATTTCCTTACTATCCCTCCTCCACTAATTAAATCAAAGGCGATCATGATATGATCACTATTGCCAAGTGGCCCCAACACCCTTATCTCTTGCACTAGATCTGGTGTTCCACTAAGGACTAGGTCTAATATGGCTTCCCCTCTGGTCGGTTCATGAACCAGCTGCTCCAAGAAGCAGTCATTTATTTCCTCTAGGAACTTTATCTCCCTAGCATGTCCTGATGTGACACTGACCCAGTCGATACCGGGGTAATTGAAATCACCCATTATTATTACTGCGCTGTAACTTTTGTTAGCTTCCTTGATTTCTTTGAGCATTTCATCATCCATTTGGTCATTCTGGCCAGGCGCTCAATAATACACCCCCACTGCCATTGCCTTCCCCCTTTTACATGGAATTTCAATCCATATAGATTCTACAGCAGATTTTGTTTCCTGCAAAACTTTAATCCTTTCTGAGTCAATGCCCTCTCTAACATAGCGAGTAACGCCTCCACCAATTTGATCAGCTCTATCATTACGATATAGTTTGTACCCAGGTATCACAGTGTCCCACTGGTTGTCCTCCTTCCACCATGTCTCTGATATTCCAATCATATCTAACCTTTCATTTAGTGCTATATATTCTAACTCTCCCATCTTATTTTTTAGACTTCTAGCATTTGCATACAAGCATTTTAGAGAATGTATTTTATTCATATTAATTTGGCTATTTTTAGACATCGGTAATTTGGGATCTTTAAGCTCTGTCTGCTCCATACTTGAGGCATTTGGGCTACTTTATTCTTTTGTGGAACCTCTCTGCTTTTGATAGTATCCTTCAAAGATACATTCTTCCGAACCATCCGCTCTTGGGCAACTGTCGGCTTTCCCCTAATATCTAGTTTAAAAGCTGCTCTATCTCCTTTTTAAAGGTTAATGCCAGCAGCCTGGTTCCACCCCAGTTAAGGTGAAGCCCATCCCTTTGGAAGAGCCCCTCCTTTCCCCAGAATGTTCCCCAGTTCCTAACAAATCCAAAACCCTCATCTCTGCACCATTGTCTCATCCACGCATTGAGACTCCGGAGCTCTGCCTGCCTTTTGGGTCCTGCGCGTGGAAAAGGAAGCATTTCGGAGAATGCTACCCTGGAAGTTCTGGATTTCAGCTTCCTTCCTAAAAGCCTAAATTTTGCCTCCAGAACCTCCCTACCACATTTTCCTATGTCATTGGTACCGACATGTACCAAGACAGCAGACTCCTCCCCAGCACTATCTAAGACCTTATCTAGGTGGCCCTTGAGGTCCGCTACCTTCGTACCAGGCAGACATGTTACCAGGCGATCCTCACGTCCACCAGCCACCCAGCTAGCTATATGCCTAATGATCGAATCACCAACTATAATGGCTGTCCTAACCCTTCCCTCATGGGCACATGGCCCTGGAGGAACTTCCTCGGTGCAAGAGGATTTTACATCATCTGGAGGACAGGTCCTAGTTACAGGATCACTTCCTGCCACATCAGGGTGATGCTCTCCTGTCACGTGACCTCTCTCCTCCATAGCAACAGGGATGCTGCCAGACTGGAGGTGGGACTTCAGGACTATATCCCTGTAGGTCTCATCTATGTACCTCTCTGTCTGTCTTATGCTTTCCAAGTCTGCTACACTAACCTCTAGAGAACGGACTCGTTCCCTGAGAGCAAAGAGCTCCTTGCTCCTAGTGCACATGTAAGACCTCTCACCAACTGGGAGAAAATCATACATGTGACACTCAATGCAAAAAACTGGAAAGCCCCCATCCCGCTGCTGGACTGCTGTCTGCATCTTAATTTTAAGTGTGTGTTTAGATCTTAGTTCTTTACTTACTAAGGGTTGCTATGGATATTTATACTAATAAAACTGTACCTAATACGTGTAATATACCTTGTTCACCTGAAGCTTAAGTAATCTCAGGTCCTTAGTGTATGACTGATTTGGGTAATGAGCTTCACCTGAAAGCACCTCCTGTCTTTTAAGATGTGTAAGTACCTATAAAGCTACGATTATCCCAGGGATGGGTGGGTGTGGGGAGGGGGGGAGGGAAATAACACTTAGTAAAAGAGGGCTGCTACACAGTACCCTGTCTTCTGCTGCTGAGGTAAGCTAAATTCTGATTTGATTTAAATTATAGCTCTTAGCTGCTGCTAGGCTCTAACTTCTTATGAAATTTAAACTACAAGCTCTCTGCTGGGTTCTAAATTTAACCAGAAATCTCTCTTCTGTGTTTTAAATTTAAGCTAAAAGTACTTTGCTGATGCTAGGCCCTGAGTGACTATTAAATTTAGACTACAAGCTCTCTGCTGGGTTCCAAATGTAACCAGAAAGCTCTCTTCTGTGTTTTAAAACTAAAAGTACTTTTCTGATGCTAGGCCCTGAGTGACTATTAAATTTAAACTACAAGCTCTCTGCTGGGTATGAAATGTAACCAGAAAGTTCTCCTCTGTGTTTTAAATTTAAACTTAAACTGCTGCTACTAGGCCCTGACTGATTTAACAAAAAAATGGGTTCACAGATTAATTAGCTTTAATACAAAGAATTCCTTTTAGAAAATTACCAGATGTATATACTCACAGTTGCAGATCTCTCTCCAGAAGTAACAGTTCCTTTTTCTAGTCCTTCAAGGTGTTCCAGCCATACACATACTAACTGCAGAAAATCTGCTAGCTAGTCCATAGTGCATGTTCCTGGAGAAGATGTGTGCACCCCCACCAAACAGATAAGTGATTGATTGGGCCCCAGGAAAAAGAACCCATATATATCACTTAAAAAATACTATATAGCACTATGGGGGCACCTAGCCATGCCGTGGTAACTGCTCAGTCAGGGTGAGAGTGACCGCCCAGCAGGACATGCTGTGGCCACCCTGTCCGTGCAGGTGGTGTCCGGGCACTACAATGTCCCAGCCATTGCCCTATGCCCTGTGCAGATGCATCCTGCCCAGGCCGCCCTGTCCGGACCATACCCACGATATCTTGCTCCTCATTATGCACATTGGCAGGCTAACACTGGAAACAGGGCAAGCAGTGTGGGCTGAGTAAGGTGTAGGCAGCCACAACACCCTGGATAGACAGACACACACTCCCACACCTATGCCAGTATTGTGCAAATATAGAGGCTTTTGGCAGCCCTGGCCAACACACGGTCCTGGGCACAGTGCAGGCATGGCTATGGTACGCAATACTGTTGGGGTCACTCCCAGGGGTGGGAAACACTGTCAGAAACCAAAACTGAAACATGCTCCACAGATATCAGAAAGGTTGCTATGATGCAGCTCTATCACAAATTGTGCTTAACTTAGGAATTGCTATCTGCCAGTAATCATAGCAACCTTTTGATATATGTGTAACGTATTCCCGGGTTTAGGGTGGCATTCCTAAGGTATGCAAGTGCTAGTATTGGGAGATGCACGCAGGGCCCAACATCCTGCCTCTCCAGGAGGCTTTGGATAATGGAGCCTGTGGGTGCGGGTGTTTCTGCCCCTGTTGGCCGCTGCTCTAGGGCAGAGGTTCCCAACTCCAGTCCTGGTGGGCCAAACACTGTTCAGGTTTTCAAGCTGTCCCTAATGAATATGCATGAGATACATCTGCATACCATGGGGGCGGTGCATATAAATGCAGCACAGGCATCTTTATTAGGGACAGCATGATGCCCGAATGGAGTTTGTCCCTCCAGGACTGCATTTGGGAAACTCTGCTCAAGGTATTGCACATGTCTATGGTGTCTGTGCTCTGTAGGGTAAAATATAGGTGTTTCTGGCATGTTTATGTTATCTGCAATAAAGGTTCCCTCTTTATTACCACAGTTTAGTACTGGGTAAAATATGAGGACTGGGTTGGTGGGAGCCAGAGCTGGGATTTGAACCTATGATCTTCTGCTCCTGAACACACTGGCTGTGTGTACTTCACCACACTGTTGCCACAGGGCAAGTTCTTTCCCTGGGGATACCATGACTGTTCGTCAGTCAGGGCCTGTCTGTTGTAGTGCATGGCACCCACCTAAACAGGACTAGGCCATGGACCGCTGTGGACAGCTGCCACTGCCCCCTCCACCACCAGTACCCCTCTGTCACCATGCTGACATGCCCTTCTGCTGGTGGTGCGCAGTCTCAGGACATCCAGTGTGCTGTAGGCGGCTGCTTATGGTGTGGATTCTGGAGTAGGGGTGCCTGCATAGACGTCCACGTTTCCCCCCAGCACTGCCTGCCAATGTTCTGTGCCCTTGGGGGTACCTGCTGGGTACTATCCCCTGTGACAATGTGGGAAACACACTCGTGCCCATGTTGGGCCCTCATCAGTTGCTGTCTGGCGGCTCTACTGTTTCAGCATTCCTATGGGCCACCTAGGCATTACCCTAGTCCGCACTGTGGCCCAGCTGCACCACAGCATGTGCCGCCTGCAGCCCTCTGTATCCCCTTTTCCAGCATCTGTCCAGTTGCCCATTCTGACATGCCCACCCTGCTGTTGCGGGACATGTGCACGCCATAGGAAACCTGTCCAATAGAAAGAGAAAGCCTTGGTCAGCGCTATTTCACTGTGGGATCATTCACCTTGTATGGGGACAGAGCATAGCCCCTTCCAAAATTGATATCCTTTTTTTGGAGCTTTCCCGGTAGTGTTTTTTGATGTTTCCCATTAATATCACTATTGCCCAGCTTGGTTATGGGTTTTTTTTCCAGTTTGTTCAGGTCATTTTCAATGTTTATTTGCCCTTTTGTTCTGTGCACATGTATCACACCTATCACTTTTTGTAGGTTTCCCTGGCTTTGCTGTACATTGCTGACGGGAATGGTTTCTCTTCCCTTTAAATCTACTCTAACGCGAGGGTTTCACTCGTGTTAGTTTTCAGCCCAGGAATCCACAGCGTTAGTGTACAGGGAGCCTCTCCCCTCCCACTCTCCACCCATTGACCCTCTCTCTCCACCCCTGGTGAGCCTTCCTCCGCCCTCCGGGAGCCTTTCTCTGCCTTCAGCACTTGTTTGCGCCACTGCGCACATTGACGCGCGATAAGGCACCTTATCACCTGGTAAAACACCATTATCACACAATAAGGCACCTTATCGCGCGATAACATGACAGCAGCGCAAATAGCGCCCTTTAGTAAACATACCCCTATATTTTTTTTTTGAAGTTTGGTATTTTATATTTTTTTGTACATTTTTGTTTGCAATTTGTTTTGTGTATTTGTATTAAATATTAATGTTGGGATGTAAGAATTGAATGTATTTTAATAAATACATAAGTAAATAACAGATTTCAAACTAAGATAAAGTGTAAATGCTCAAAAGTTAAAAGATCAAATGATGGCATAGAAAATAAGATCAGTGCCATTTTTAACTTTTTAACTCTGTTTTTTAGTCTTTCCATAATGGCCCCATCCTCCAATACTCAGAAAAGGCTGGCTGGCAGAGGACTGAACACCAGTGATAAACCAGACATTACCTTTCTCCCAAAGTGTCTGACTCTCATACCATGTGTAATATTCATATCTGCAGAGTGACATGCCAGCAATAAAGCAACTATACACAATTTAAAAAAGGATTATTACTCTTCACTTTTGTGTACATGAGAATCCACCAAAATAATTTTTTGTACAAAAAAGTAAACTCTCTAATTCCACTATCATATCAAAAGCAAACCTTAAACTTCCTTTAAAGGCACATGTGTTTGCTTGGTACTTTTCTATTATGCTTTTAGATATTCACAATACTTCCCCACTCTCTACTGTACCCCTTCTCTCCTTTTTCATCATGACATGGAAACTCCTTATTGATACCTCCCCAAGCTTCACTGTTTTATATACCTTTAATCCAATCTCTATTGAAATTGAAAAGATTCTTCATTCCCCTAGCTCTACCACTTCACCAGGAAACTCAGTGTGTCTTATTGGTTAAGAGCCATTACCTTATCTCTGCACTATGGCAAATTAAGTTTGGCCCAAGCAGTAGTACCTCCTTGCTGAAAGGAGGCCAGAGTTAGACCTTATTTTAAGAAATAAAATCTAGACACCTTTGATATCTTACATTATAGATCAGTGTCCAATCGCTCTATGCTTTCTAAAGTGGTTATAAAAGCAGTTCTGCTTCAGCTGACAGACTATTTGGAGAAGACTAATGAGTTACATGTTAGATAATCTGAGTACATAGTAGGTCATGGTACCAAATCAGCTTTAGCTCATATGCTTAAGAAATTGCAATGAACCTAAATACTCGAAAGGCTGACCTCCTAGTTTTGCCAGATATGTCAGTGGCCTTTCAAGTAATACAGTAGATCTTTCTTTGCTATCATTAAAACTTCATGATTTGAGGATAAGACAAACGGAGCTAGCATATTTCAAATCCTTCCTTAAAGATCACTTCTTCACTCTGCAATGGAAGAAATCATTCCCCCTCTCACCTGTAAAGTTCTGAAGGATTTATCCTGATTCCAGCTCTTCCTTGTCCCCTTAACTGCCCTATCCAGAGTCATGGGATTAGTGGTTATTGCTATGCAAATGATATTAAACTGCTGGCCTTCACAGATTATCACAACAATAGGTCACCAGCCTGAATATCTGCTTAGATGCAGTGGCCAACTGGCTGTATGAGCATAAACTAAGATTAAATCCAAAAACCTGTGAATCCTTATGAATTTGTAGAAGAAAGGAGACTCCAATTACAGCTTCCTGTATCTCAGAAACGTCATTTTCACTTAAGGAGACAATTACAACATTAAGGAGATTATTTTAGAAGCCTTGACACATGTAGATTGCCATACACATGTACAGTAAGTACCATTTTAGAAAAGGTTTTGGGGGTTTTTTTAATACAGGGATGCCTGCCATGTTTAATTCCCTGGGGGCGTTGTGGAGGTGCGGAGAGGGAATCATCTGGACAGGCTCACAATAGACGTGTATTCCATCTTTCATATAAGGAATTCACATCTCTAGCAAGAAATCTAGACATTGGCATTTACAGCTGCCCATGTAAGTGCCTGCTGGCAGAAACAGCTGTGAATTTAAAGGTTTGACCTCAACTGCCCCCCCCCCCCATGCCAGTCCCAGACCTCAGATACTCCTTCACCCTGCACCATATGGCATAACCTCCCTTACCATCGCCTTTACTCCCACTTTCCCCTACACATCCAATCCTCTCCACCTGAAGCATCTGATTCCTTCCAGTGAAACCCCCCAGCATGAACCTCCCCCACCCGAACCCCCTCTGACCACCAAACGTCTCATAGTGCCCCTCTCAGAAAATCCCTCCATCCTCACCCCCTGATCCCACTTCCCAGCCTTATCAGGGGTCCCTGGTGCCTAGTTGGAGCAGGAGCAATGCCCACTCTCTTCAGCTTATCATGAGGCTAAAATGACGCAGATGCCCCCTAGTGGTAGTCTCAAGGAACTGTGGCCGGCATAAATGTTCACATGTAAAGTACACATGTATGTGTGTGTAGTCAAAAAATAATGGCCATAAATCATGGCTCTCCCTGCCTAAACTCTGCCTTTGAACATGCCTATGTGTTCAATTTCCTGTACATAACTGACTGTTACTTACCTCAGTAGCTTCTTCTGCCTGCTCAAACATTTATTGCTCCCTTTCTTTATGCAAATGTTGTGGTTCTATTCACATCCCAGACTGTGATTTTTGTTTTGAATTTCCCTTCAGCTATATACCTGAAGTACCATGCACAACATCCTGAACTGTCAGACCAACTGCCCTGCCGCAATCAGCTTTGTAATCGACATATGTAGCCGACGCTCTCATGCAGATTCTTAATCAGCATGAAAGAAAAGGACCATCAGAGTTGTTTAGGGCCATATGCCCAGGAGCTCTGGAGACAGCAATCGAAATTCAAACCTGGGTGAGAGATAGAGATTGCCCTGCAGGTCCTTGTCTTTAAGAGGATAATTTTAGAACAGGTCACCTAACTTAAGAGGATAAGATGGTACCTATTATAAAGTCATTCAGACACTTATGTGTCTTTATAAAATGCAAATGCAAATCCTGCATTAATCGCACCTAGATAGACGGTACCATCATTGCGCCTACTCGAGAGCAGGTGTAAATATCTGTGTATAGAGTATGTGAGCATGGGCATAAATTAATTATATATATTTAAAAAAGTATTTAGAAGGTTTCAATTGACAATGCAATCCAAAACAACATTTATTTATTTATTGATTTATTTATGTTATTGTTTTTATATACTGCACTCTTAAAAATCAGCGAGGTTCACAGACAACAGTTTTGTGCAGAACAGGCTCACTATTAAGCACTTACATTGAACTGGAGGTAAAACTTGGGTTTCAACTGGGGGAACTATGTACATCTATTTACAGGTATCTACAATATGGACATGAGTTGACTATAACTTATGATTTCCTAGCTGGGTGTGTGATGGTTGAGGTTGAGTTGCTGGTTGAGAGTAGTGCAAGAGAAAGAGGTGGTGTTTTAGTGCTTTTCTGAATTGGGTGAGATCTGTTATGGCCCTGATGGTAGGTGGGAGAGCATTCCAGCAGCTGGGGGCATAGAACTTGAAGGCTCGGTTCCTTGTTGTCTTGGTGCATTTTGTTATTTCCTTGGAGATTTGTAAGGTGTTGGCGGTGAATGTTCTCCTTACTCTATTCGCTGGAGTGGGGTGAATAAGGTCCGTTAGGGATGTGGAGGATATTTTGTTGATGGCCTTGTAGGTCATAAGGACTACTTTTTAGGAGAGCCGGCAGTAGATTGGTAGCCAATGTAAGTCCTTAAGGATTGGGGTGATGTGGTCACCTCTAGTAGCTCCATTCAGGACGCGTGCAGCAGTATTCATTGCCAACTGTAAAGGGTTTAGCGTGTTTTGGGGTAGGACCTGCAGGATCACATTGGCGTAATCAAAGTGGGGGGTCACCAGTGCCTGAAAAACTGATCTGAAGTCGTCCGGTTGCAGCAGGGGTCGGAGATGTTGCAGTGTTCATATTTTGTGGTAGATTTGTTTGGTGGTGTTGCTGATGTGTGTTTTGAAATCGAGCTCATGGTCTAACGTGATGCCTAGGTAGCGGATGCTGGGTCTACTCGGGAGCTCTGCGTCTCTTGTCTTTAAGGTTGGTGGAGGAGAGAAGGATTGGCTTCTAGTAACGAACAGGATGTCCATCTTGCTAAAGTTAATCTTGAGGCTCTGTGAGTGGAGCTAGTCGGTTATGGCATCGAAGCATTTTACCAGTTGGGAGAAGTCCGGATTCTCAATCGTGAATGGGGTGAAGAGTAGTACATTGTCTGTGTAGATTAAACATGATATGTTAAATGAGCGGATTATTTCACATATGGGTTGCATGTAAATGTTGAATAAGAGGGCGGAGAGTGAGGAGCCCTGAGGTACACCATGCTTTTGTTGGAAAGGCTCCGAGGTTGTGGATCCTGTTCATACCTGCTGCCATCTGTCCGTTAGATAAAATTTGCACCAACGCCATGCTGATTCATTTATTCCCTTATCCTGGAGCCGTATTAGGAGTTGCTCATGGTTTACAGAGTCGAATGTGGCTGCACTGTCTAGGAAGATTAAAGCATAACCTTGTTTGATATTGTCAATCCCCGTGATCAGCGTGTTGATGAGTGTGGCAAAGAGAGTTTCAATGCCATTTGATTCCCTGAAGCCATGATGGCATGGGTCAATGGGAGTCAATGTGATCCTGTATTTGACATTGTACAACCTTCTCGATTATCTTTAGCTAACCTAAGCTCAGCACACAAAAAGGCAAAATAAATAAATAAATAAAACCCCAAGAAATCAAACACATAGTACTCGAGCCCACTTTACAGAGAAAGGGAAGCCATCCTAATAAAAGAAAATAAGAACAAGGAAATCAAAGAGGATACTTACCCTCCCACAAAACCGAGGCAATTAATCCTAAAAGTCCTTACAAACCCACCCCAAAAAAAGGAAATATTATGGTCTTTCAGAAACTTCAGTAAATGCATAACTCACAGATTGAAAGGTAATAAGACATTTGCAGGGGAATTTCAAAAAGAAAGTTCCTCCTGCGGCCAAAGGTTTTGCATGTTATGTGAAAAAGGATTTCCTTTTAACCTGAGTGGCATGAGCCACATCAGGGAACAAGGAAACCAGCTGCCCACAAAAATTGTGCCTTTCTTTTTGAAGTAACAATCCTGCTTTTATCTAATTCAATCAATCGGGGCTGTGGGAGGAGTGCAGCAACACTATTAATTGAAGCCCCGTGAGGCGGGAAACAGCACCATCTTTAATCTCCCCCGAGAGGGGTCGAGCACCCGAGTTGACATCCAGCCCGGACACTCCAGCCCAATCGGGGCTGTGGGAGGAGTGCAGCAGCACTATTAATTGAAGCCCCGTGAGGCAGGCCTGCGCCTGAGGGCCTTGCCAGAGGGCCCTTGGGCGTGGCCCTTAGGCAGTGACACATACGGAATCGACCAAGACGCCCCCCGGATGCCCCTGACATCTACGCTGCCCTGAAAGTTACTCTGCACTTGCTCAGCCAACACCACCCCTCTGGCTCATACATGCCAACAGAACAAAGTGAGTCAACGCTATTTACCACGAACCACCCCTCCTCCCCCCCCCCGAACAAACTCTCACCGATTACCATTGCTATTCAATCACTATACTATTACCAGTAGCACTATCTTTGCTAGTTAATATATTGACCTTTGCTATCTGAATCGATGTACTGTTGCCAGTAGTCTGATCCTTGCTAGTTACTATTCTACTGTTCCTGTATATGACCATTGACCATATATGACAATTAGAGCAGACTTCCTCTAATTGATCCTGCCAGCAACTTGTTACTATTACCACCATCAACCTTGCTGCTCCTTGTTGCCATATAGCAAGAATATTGCTAACTTACGTCAGCCATTACTGTTAGTTTTACAATTGCTACTATTGCTGTACACTGCTACTATTGTTGCCAATATTTTTCAGTGCCAACACTCGCTACCACTATCTCAACCCAATATTGCTATCTGTACATTGTTATTATTGCTGCCAATATTCTCCTTGCCAGTGCTGCCAGTATTACCAGTACTGCCAGTATTGCTGACAGTATTCTCTTTGCCAGTACTGCCAGTATTGGCACCACTCAACTAATACTGTTATTTGTACATCGCTACTATTGTTATCAGTATTCTCCGTCAGCAGTCTCTGCCATTTCTGCTGCCAGTGCTCCTCCACAATGATTTCCTTAAAGATGCACACATTCATAACTCTCGCCATCACCTATCTCCTCATTGCACTACCTGGATACTCAAACGCCTTCAACAGCGGCCAAAACTCTATACCAATATTAAGGAACAACTGGAAGAGATGGTCAAACAAGGCCCAAACACACCCAACAAACCCCAACCATACACCCCACCCCCATCTACTCCACATAGCCCTCCAACTTACTAAAAAACCTAAGCCCAAGCAACAGCACCAACGACCATTGAGATGCGCCCTCATCAACATCAGATCCATCCACACAAAATGGCCATTGATCACCGACCTTATAACATCCCATGACCTTGACATCCTGATGATCACAGAAACCTGACTATGACAACGTCATTCTCAACCAGATGCTACCCTCCGAATTCTCAATCTACACGTGCCACAGGACCAACCAAAGTGGAGGTGGAGTACTCACCATCGCAAAAAGCCAGCTACAATTTCAGATGTCCAACAATATCAGCACAACCCACCTAAACACGTTAACTATATCAAACAACGAACACTCAATCAATTTAGTCTATAGAGCTCCTACAACATCATCTGATGATCTGTTGACAATAGTCGACCTGACCTGCAACACAGAAAAACCACGAACATCGAGTTGGATATTAGGAGACTTCAACCTCCCCTCCCTACAAGACACGCAAATCGCAGCATTTCTGGAGGCGCTTGATGACCTTGGATACAACCAGATAGTCAGAGAACCTACTCATGTTAAGGGAAATACACTTGACCTGATCTTCGTCCCACAAACAACCATGGAAGCAGACCTCAATCTTGCACTATCAATAACACCAGTACCCTGGTCTGACCACAGCTTGATCATATTCCAAATACCCAACTCCCTTAATACTCTTAACTCTAACATCACCCCCTCCAAACCAACAGCTAGGAGGTTCCGCTCCTTTGATAAAGAAGATGTACTTAAGAATATCCTCCTGTGATAGGCTATGGCCTAGGATAGCCTGTAAATGTATGTTATGAAGCCTGTAGGTTAGACCTGAGTCCCTAACCCCCACTTCAGAATATTATAGCTAAGCAGAGCTGGAAAGCCATAGAAATAGAAATAGAATCTGCTTCAAGCTGCTCTGATAAGGATATAAAACTTTTCCATTGAGTTTGTTATGTTATCCACAGATGTATTTCAGAATCCTTCTATTCACACAGTGTCTGTGCTGCGAGTGACCTTGTAAGCAAAAAGCAAGGCAGAATGTTATGTCTAGTTACTGAGCATGGCTAGGAAGGCCTGAGAGTGGGGGGGGGGGGAGAGCGGTGTGGGCCCGGTCAGAAATTTTCCATTGGATGGGGGGGTGAGGGGACCACCGGGACCAATGTGGAGTTTGCCTGTATAGAACTGATGAGGAAAACTATAAATGCTGTTGTTTTATTGAACGCCATGCTCAGACCATTTTGAAAGTGACAATTGACAGGTGTCTGAGCCTGTGCACAAAATAAACTGGTTTGGATTCTAGAAATAGACTCCTGGTGTATTCATTGCACTTCGCTACTACATTGTTTCCCTGACCGGGAAGGGTGGGGTACGTGAATAGTGCGCAAGTGAATACTACCACGTATTACCACCTCCAGGTTTGGTCCGGCTGGGACCGCAGCCGGCCGACAGCGGAGAGGAGCCCAGGTGCCGCCGGTCCCTTGCATCGGAGGGTTCCGCCCTGCCTTGGCAGGCTTGCTGGGTCCGGCCAGCCAACACCTCGAACCCGGGAGGGGAGTCCAGGATTCAACCCAAGGTAGAACTGGTTGCGCAGCGCATTAGCTACCGGATCCGGTGAGTATTGATTTTTCTGGTTCTTAGTCAGTTAGCTCTGGGAAAGTCTCGAGACTAATATGATATGGTAACAGATAAAGGGAGTCTGATCAACTCCCAGGGTGGTCCTAGTAACCCTGCATGAGTATGCGCGGGGCGAAGCCACTGACCCTTTTGGTTTGGTAATTTTGGTTTAGTCAGTTAGCCTGGGAATTTGGAATTTGGGATATGCTAGCAAGTTTGGTTGTGTGAAGTGTGCTTGAGAGGTCTTGCAATACAGGCCAAGCGAGAGCGGACTCCTAAGTAGCGCATTTCCTGGCCAGGCGACTGCGCCCAGGTCGCGAAAAGGAGGAAGCGTCTGGTGTTTGTCCCCCTTATTGTTCTGTGGGCTGTGTAACTGTTACCCGCAGCCATCCTACCCATCCTTTCTGTTTGCTGTCTTGTCCGTCATATGTCATAATGGGAGGGGTGGAGTCCATACAAACTCCGTTGAACTGTATGATCACGAATTTTAAGAAGGGGTTTAGTGGTGATTATGGGGTAAAAATGTCACTGACCCGCTTAGAAATATTGTGTAGTAGGGTGTGGCCGGCGCTGGATGCCATGTGGCCACCAGAAGGTACTTTTGATATTCAAATTGTGTCCCGAGTGCACCAGGTGGTGCGTAGATATAGTTCTGAGCAGTTTCCCTATATAGATTCCTGGCTAGCTATCTGTGAGAAGCAACCCCCTTGGATAAAGCGTTGCCGTGAGGGGCAGAGTAGAATTCTGTTAGCGGGAGTCCCTGCTAAGAAGGAAAAGCCCCCTATTTTTGCAGCCCCAGAGCCGCCAGAGGTCCCGGGTCATCCACCCACATTTCTGTATACACCAGTCCAGTCAGCTCCATCAGTACCCCGAGTAGAGCCAGAGGTAGTGAGAGTACCCTCAGCTGAGGTACCTCCACCCGGTCACCCACCACCCGAGGACCACCCCCTTCCCCAGAGTCGGAGCCCTAGTCCTGAGCAGGGCGCTGCAAGCCCTGGGCAGAGCTCTGCAACAGAACCATCATCCCCTGAAGGATCTGCTAGCGGAGGGTCAGATGCCAGTCCAGGGCCACCCACTAGTCCAAGCACCAGCAGCAGCACTACCCCCGCTAATCTGCGTTACGCCTTCAGAAGCAGGACAGCGGGCCAGAGAGAAGTTCGCCAAATGCCACTGCAGCAGGTCCCAGGATTACCTATTGTAAATACTGAGGGTCAGGTTGTGGTCGGACCGACCAGTCTAGTTTATGTGCCTTTCACCATAACAGATTTATTGAACTGGAAAACGCATTATGCCTCCTATACTGAAAAGCCCCAAGATTTAACAGAGTTAATGTCCAGTATTATGCAAACCCACCAGCCCACCTGGTCTGACTGTCACCAGCTCTTGGCTACCCTCTTTACTACTGAAGAGCGGGCACGGATAGTGCGAGCAACCACTAGATGGTTGGAAGAAAACCCTGAAGATGGGCGAGACCTAGATCCCCGAAGGGCAGCATCCGCAGATTTTCCAAAAAAGATCCCGGATGGAACCCAAATAGTGATGACGGAGAGAAGGCCCTCACCCGGTTCCACCATGCCTTACTGCAGGGCCTAAAGAAGGGAGGGCAGAGAGCTATGAATGTTGGGAAAGTAGCGGCCGTTCTTCAACGCCCAGATGAAAGTCCAGCTGCTTTCTATGAACGATTGACTGAAGCCTATAGACTTTACACCCCATATGATCCAGCAGCCCAGGAGAATTTGCGTATGGTGAACGCCGCCTTTGTGAGTCAGTCCCAGGGAGACATAAAACGAAAACTGCAGAAATTAGAAGGATTTGCAGGCATGAACTCAACGCAGTTAATGGAAGTCGCACAAAAGGTATTTGTGAATCGTGATCAAGAATGCCAACGGGAAAGTGAAAGAAAGATGAAGAAGAAAGCGGATCTGCTCGCTGCAGCATTAGTGGAAGGACACGGAGGAGGATATCCTAATAGAAGAGCCAGAGGATGGGGAAGGGGCCGGAGGAGTGCTCGGCCCCCCTTAGGTGCAAACCAGTGCACCTATTGTAAGGAAGAAGGACATTGGAAGAACGAGTGCCCGAACATTAGCTACACCCCCTGGAGGGGAGGCGGGAGTGCTAGGAGAGCGGGGGGGCGATTCCAGCAGCGAGGGGGGATGCAGCGCGTGCAGTTTCAACAGCGAGAAGAGACTGCCATAGCAGGAGTGGCAACCGCCGAGAACAATTCTATGGATAATGAGGGCTAGGCCAGACCGGGCTCCAAGTTCGTCTTAGGTCTCCAGGAGCCTATGGTCAAGTTAAAGATTGGAGACCAGCATATGGACTTTATGGTAGACACAGGGGCCGAGCATTCAGTAGTAGCCAAACCTGTGGCTCCTGTGTCCTCTCGATCTGTCACAATTGTGGGAGCTACTGGAACAAGAACCACAAGACCTTTTCTGCAGAACCGCGCCTGTGAACTAGGGGGACAGATGATAACATACCAGTTCCTGTATATGCCTGAATGCCCAGTTCCCCTTTTGGGACGAGACATGCTTGCCAAGCTTCAAGCACAGATATCCTTCGTTGAAGGGGGAAAAATGGAAATGACTATAAATTCAAAACCTGCTGGCCTGATGGTGTTAGCTGTCCCCCAAGAAGAAGAATGGTGGTTCTATTTACCTGCATCCAAAGCAGCAAGCTCCAGTATACCTACCAGCATTGCAGCCCCACCTGGAGTATGGGCAGAGAATAATCCACCTGGCCTTGTATCCATCGCCACCTGAAGAAACTACTGCAGTATGGACTCCTTAGAGAATGCCAATCACCCTGGAACACCCCCCTTCTCCCAATCAAGAAGCCTGGGACAGGTGACTACCACCCAGTGCAGGATCTACGTCGAGTGAACAGTGCAGTTGAAACCATACATCCAGTAGTACCAAATCCTTACACCTTCCTGGGACTGATTCCAGCGGAAGCCACACATTTCACTGTACTGGACTAGAACAATCATTTGCATCCGGAATTTTTCCTCAGAGCCTAAAACAGACCTCCATTAGGCCATTACTGAAGAACAATAAACTGGACCCACTAAGAGTAGAATCGTACAGGCCAATATCCAGCATCCCATTGTTAGCCAAAATAATTGAAAAGGTGGTCCAACGCCAAATACAGCAACACATAGACACTGAAGCTCCGCTTGATCCGGCCCAACATGGCTTTAGGGAATCTCATGGAGTAGAGACTCTCCTCATCACTCTCTTCAATACATTAATCACTGGAATAGATAATATCCGGCAAGGCTTCATCCTTATATTCATGGACATCTCTGCTGCGTTCGACTCAGTAAGTCATCAAATACTTATCGATCACCTTAAGGAAAAAGGAATACATGACTCCGCACTGAACTGGTGTAAATCATACCTGTCTAACCGATGGCAACAAGTAAGGATTGGCGAAACAACATCAGAACCATTTCTGCAAGATCAGGGTGTACCGCAAGGCTCCTCACTCTCAGCATTAATGTTCAACATATACATGCAACCTATCTGTGACCTCATCCGTTCTTTTAACGTTACCTGCTTAGCCTACGCAGACGACATTCTCCTATACATGCCATTCTCCATCAACCACCCTGATTTTACACCACTGGTGAGATGCTTCGAAGCAGTAGAGGATTGGCTCCTCACACAGAACTTACGAATCAACCACAGTAAGACCGATGTTATGTTTATCACGAAGAACCAAAACTTCACACCCCCTGCTACATTAAAGATAAAGGACAAGGAATTGACAGTAAAACCTACTTTACGATACTTAGGCATCACCCTTGACCAGCGTCTCAATATGAAAACTCAAATAAAAAATACAACAAAACTAATATATCACAAGATACGTACACTACGCCACTTACAACCTCTACTGGAACCCACAGATTTCAGAACCATCTACCAAGCCTTGGTGATGCTACACCTCGATTTCGCAAATGCAATTCTATACGGTCTCCCACAATCAACTTTGAATCCTCTCCAATTGGCAATGAATACTGCTGCCAGAGTACTTGAAGGATATCAAAAGCAGACCACATAACTCCAATCCTAAAAAGGCTCCACTGGCTACCGACCAATGCCAGAATCCAACATAAGATCATAATCACCACTTTCAAAGCCTTAAACAATCAAACACCCTCAACCATCACTGATCTATTACACACCCAGACCCCCAATAGAACCAGAAGATCAGCAGCAATAAATACCTTAATTGTCCCGAAAGAAACAGTCAGATGCACTAAGGAAACATCCAAAAGAGCCTTTAGCATTCATGCCCCAGTAGCATGGAATGCCCTCCCACCAGAATTGAGAGCCATAACCAGCCTAACACAATTCAGGAAAAAACTCAAGCACTACCTATTCTCAAGCTACTTTCCAGTATAGATTTTCCTAAGAGAAATAGTCACACCATGTACAGATCCAGAGAATTTCGACTGTGAATAACTGTAAATAGTTTACCCTGTTTCTTCCAAGTTCTTAAACCCCTGTTACTTGTAAAATGCACTACAGTTACCCTGTATGTATATGCTCTGTTCCATGTAAACCGCGCTGATGTTAATAGTGTGGTATATAAGAAATGTTAAATAAATAAATAAATTTGTAAAGGAGACCAATAAGATAGCCTGAGAGGCTAGCTCATCTTTGGAATCCTCTGGAAATTAAGTTAAATTAACAGAAGAAGGAGGAACAAGCTCACCCTCTACTTGCAAACTCTCTGTGGAATATAATATACTTTTGAAATAATTATATCCTCAAACTTCAGAAGGGCAAGGCCTTCTGTAAACTATTTTCTCAAAAGTACTCGTATTTCAAGAGAAAGCAATCGCGACAAGGGAAAATTAATAAAAATTCATGTTTTTTGACTTGTAGCCATTCTCAAGAGCCTCTAACTTGTTGTGAAGTAACAAACTATCCGATTCTAAAGAGGCTACTGCAGACTTCAAAGACCGAACTGAGGGTTCAAACTTGGCAGTGCGCCATGACAATAGAATAGCGCGGTATACAAGAGAATGTAAATAAATAAATAAATAAAAATTTATCAATCTGATTATCTACTTTAGAAGATTTCAAAACAACATGCTGTGAGAATGCACGCAATTTAGGAATAGTGTCCTTTAGTAAAGATTCAGTCCTAGCAACCACCTTCCAGACATCAATTAAGGAGTGGAGGAGTGGCCTAGTGGTTGGGGCAAGGTACTTCAGACCAGAAGGTCAGGGGTTCAAATCCCACTAGAGGACAGCAACCTTGGGCTGGAAGGACTGGGGTTTCTAGTCCCACAGGTGCTCCTTGTGGTCTTGGGCAAACCACTTAACCCTCCATAGCCCATGTTCCCTGTAAAATAGTTATCTCCAACTTATAATGCCCTGTTCAATGTAATTTCAGTTTGTTCAATGTAAACTGCACTGATGCAGAATAGTGTGGTATATAAGAGAATTAAAATAAATAAACATCTGTAGGGGGGAGCAGCAGTAGAGAAGGAAGAAACACCATCTAGAGGAAAATCAACGGTCATGGGGGAAACCACAGGAAAAGAAGATAAATTATGCAAAAAGCCCAAAGAATCCTCAGACGGAAATACCCTGCCTACTGTTGGAGGGGGCAAAGGACAATGATCAGTAGGAGCTAAGAGACACTCCGTTCAGAGATATTTCAGGAGCTGCTGTGCCTTGCACCGGAGCTGGAACAGGTGCTCATCCATGGGGCCAGTAATCTTTCAGATGGAAGAGGATATCTCCTTCCCTTTGGCCTTGTATTTCCCCTTTGCCATACAATGGTAAAATAATAAACCAGGAGAAATAAAATGATTGGAAGCCAAATAATCCCCTCCTTAGTGCTCCCCCGTGCTCCGAAGGGGCTCCAAAGGGGAAGAGAGCTGAGTGTGAGGGGGGAGGGAGCTGACTGTGAGGGTGAAGAGAGCTGACTGTGAGGCGGAAGATCGGGCAGAGACTCGGGTGCCTGTGAGGTATCCATGGGCCTGTCTGCAGCTGCGGTGGCATCAGTTGAGTCTACCAGTGAGAGCCACTGGGGCTCTGTAAAAGACTTGCAGCTCTGCTTTTTGCTGGGAAGATAGCTGAGTGTGAGGCAAAAGATCAGGCAGAGATTCAGGTGCCTGTGAGGTATCTGGGGGCCTGTCTGCAGCTGCAGCGGCATCAGCCAAGTCCACCAAATTAATATATTTTATAATCAATGTGCATACTTAATAACTCCACCCACACTCTATCCAGACCACATCCCCAGCAATGCTTACAGTAAACATATGTGTTTTCATGCCATCGTGCTGACTGTTACACCCGCTGCAATTTTATAAGAGCTATTTTAGGTACCTACATTGCCACAAAATGCAATGCGTGTCTTTGAGTCAGTCCTGACTCCTGGCAACCCAGAAGCTCCTGGGTTTTCTTGGCAGTGTCACTGGAAGTAGATTGCCAGGCCTTTCTTCCAAGGCAATGGAGGGTTAAGTGACTTGCCCAAGGCCATAAGGAGTGCTAGTGGGAATTGAACCCTGGTTGCTTGGTTACCAAGCCAATGCTCTAACCACCAGGCTACTCCTGCCACATCCATGCTAAAATTTATCCCTATGTCAAATATTTCTATTACAAAATCATTGCATGTCCAATCTTATTTTAATACAGAATCCTGAGAAGCTGGAAGAAAATAAATTAGTTCCCTTAAGAAGTGATGTGGAAAGCTTCTGAAAATATTTTCTTATATCTATTTTGGCTCTGATGTACTGAACTATGTAAATTAAGTCAGTTTATTCAATAAAAAAGATACCATAGATAAGAGGTGGAAGAAGTTGCTTATATTGAACAGGTCATGCCTGATAGTGATATCTGAATTTCTTTTATTCCATCCTTCTACAGATACCATAAGGAACTGATCTAAATTTTTTCTTAGAGTCTTGTTAAATCTGATATCTCTCCTCGTCTTGGTCAGTAGGGAATATTAGGAAAGTATTTGTTTCATTCTGTAAAGAGTGAGTCTTGTAATAACTATATGCACAAAGAGTAATGTATCTGACCTAAACATAGATCAGCTTCTCTGTTTTTAACAGATAGGTCATAACTGTCTCTTAGTTTTTATCACTTAAACTCTTTTAAAACAAATACATTCTGAAATGGTTAGATCTGCAAAACTGGCTAGCTTGAAAGATTAAAAAAGTGACCTCCATAAAAGACTCAGCGTCAAACAATCCTTTTCTGCTTCTCACAGCAGTTATTGTTGATGTTAACTGAAATAAATAGCATTTCTGCACTCTGCAATTTAAAAAACTTGCCTCTGTACTGCTCAAAATAATGACTATCATTTACAAATTAGTTTTTGCCCTTGTACAGCTGCAGATATTTTATACTATTGGATACCTGGAGCAATATCGTGAATTGCAGTGCCGTTCATCTTAATAGCATTGATCAGAAAGCATCCAGCACAGTTCAGTATCTTATCTCCAATGTACTGCAGAGTCATCAAGGATTCCCATGACAAGCTGAGACCAACTTTATTGATGTTAATGAGGCCATGGCTGGTTGTTGCACAACCACACAGGCATTGACTGTGGAGTATTTTAGAAAGATTAAGCACCATTTACTTCTGCGTCTGAATTTTGGAATAGGCAACTCTCTAAGGTGCCAAATTTTGAAGGCGCCAAATGCGCAAGCCCAAGAAAAGTCTGCTCGCTCTTATTTTACAGCCATGAGCATGCGCCACGTCAAAGGGATGCCACTGTGCCACTGTGACTCTCCTTTGTTCTTCTCAGTCTTTGGAAACTTTCAGGATCTGCACCCTGGTCTAGACGATAGCAGCCCAAATCCTGAATGCAGCCCTCTTTACATATGTAAATGGGCATACAGATAGACAAGAGTGTAAACCGTGCAAATGTCTCAAACCAGGATATTCTTCCCTATACACCCCAATGCTAACTGCTTAGCATCGGGACGTGTTGAGGTGTTCCGGGGAAGAGCGGAGGCAGGACAGTCAATAACCGGGCAGTGGTTATTGACTGCCCGGTTAGTGACCTGCAGCTAAAAGACAAGTATCTTTTAGCTGCAGGGGCTAATCGGGCAGCATGCAATATCGCCACTGCCTGGTTAGCTACTACAGCTGGGAGGCTGTGCAGGAAATTTGGATATTCAATGACAGGGCTGCATATGACCTCGGCATTGAATATCTGGGGTTAAGGGTCGGCACAGACAGCTATGTGCCATAGCGGCACATAGCCGACCTAGATATCAGGCCCAGTGATTTTAGAAAAGCTTATAGGCATATATCCCTGGTACAAACAGTACAGATTTGAAGGGGCCATGTTCGAAGTGTGGTTTGGGTGTATTTTTAAACAGAAACACATATATGCTTTAAAAAATATCCCTGATGGAAATATGAATAAGTATCAGCAAACTATTTGTTTGAAACTGGGGTTTAGAGTCGTGATTGAGGGTAGAATTGCACTTCTCTAATTTTCAAAATCATCTCAAACAGCACAAAAAGTGAGTTTTGAAGCTCAGCTCCTAAATTGGCTCCCTTTAGATATACCATTTTGCAAACTCTGGTATTTGCAGCAAAATCTACCACATACATGCCGAAGTGCCAGCACTTACATGAACAAAATCCCAAGTGATGCTGCTATTTCTGTAGTGCAAGCAGATGCATGAAATTTCCCTGTAGCTGTATCATATTTTGCAAAAGGCTCTGCATTCAATGAATGGGTGGAGAGGGGTTGTGAGCACATTGCAGAGGCTTTGACCGCACCTTGAATATTGTGGGCAGTTCTGGCCACCGTATCTTAAAAAAGATATAGCAGAATTAGAAAAGATACAGAGAAGAACCACCAAAATGGTAAAGGGGATGGAAGGATACCCCTATGAGGAGAGGCTTAAAGGGTTAGGGCTCTTCAACTTGGAAGAGAGACGGCTGAGGGGAGATATGATAGAGGTCTATACATTAATGAATGGAGTGGAACGGGTAAATCTAGATAGATTGTTTATGCCATCGAAAAGTAGAAAGACCAGGGGACATGCAATGAAGCTACAAAGTAACTCATTTAAGACTAATAAGAGAAAATATTTTTTTTACTCAATGCATAATCAAACTCTGAAATTCGTTATCGGAGGATGTAGTAAAAGCTGTTAGTGTTGCTAGGATTAAAAAAGTTCCTGGAAGAAAGGTCCATAAACCATTTTTAAAGAGAATCCGGGAAATCCACTGCTTACCTGGGGACAAGCATTGTGGAACCTGTGTGCCTTTTTGGGAACATGCCAGGTTCTTGAGACCTGGATTGGCCACTGTTGGAAACAGGATACTGGGTTTGATGGACCTTGCTCTGAACCAGTTTGGCATTTCTTATGTTCTTATGTTCTTAGTCTGCCCAAATAACTCTCAATGACTTTACAAGACTCTCATATATAATCCAGACTTACCAGTGACTTTAAGGGGCTTGTTTTCAATGGGGCAACGGCTCCGATAACGATCGGAAACCGCTACCGTGGCTTTGTAAACAAGCCCCTAAGTTTTAGTTCATTTACTAGAGAAAAGTTGTTTGTTATCAAGAAGATGGTGCTAATGAGTAGCCTAGGGAAATGCTATGTGAAGTACACGTTCCGCACTTTAAGGGATAGTTTTATAACACGGTGCTTAGGCTGTCAAGGTACATAGGTGTATAGCTCAAGTGCACAAGCTCAGTCCTGGAGGACTGCAGATAGGCCAGATTTTCAGGCCTATGCATATTTATCTGATGCATAATCATTGGAGATATCCTGAAACCCTGGTTTGTTTGGAGGTCTTGAGGACTGAACTTGTGAATCTCTGGCCTATTTTATAAAGAAATGAATCAGAGGGTAGTGCCCCTGTAATTGGAGTTTGAGAACTCAATTCTTCTTTTAAAATGAACCGATTAGTTTGAATGTGGAGAATCAATGGCCAGTGCAGATTACTTTGAAATAATACATCATGCTGGATTTGTGGGTACAGATAAATTTTAATCTTTTTGTATTTTTGACTGTATAAGCTAATGAATGGTTTGTTTTTAAGAAACGATAATAAAATAAATACTTTGGCTAAGAGATGAAATGAACAACTGTGTTACTAGTGTAAACAAAATCCACCTAGTGCTCTACTGCTTTTGATGATCCATTTTGTATATTATAATTTAATATATGAGAGTGGGAGTGAATTGATTGAACTGTTCAAACAAACTCTCTCTAATTTCTGGATAAAAGTTTGATTTTATAAAGGTAACATATGTGCCTTTGGGCCCGATTCTGGGATGCGGGTTGCAGGGGTTGAAAAAAAACGGTGATTGTGCCCGGGTGCGGGGGAGGGTCTCCGCTGCCTGACCCAGACCACGGCAGCCCAGCCTTGGGTCTGGTGGCAGGGAAAAGGAGGGCTGAGGATGCGGGAGTCAGGGGCTCCTGCGGGGACGATGTCCCTGCAGGCAGCAGGTGCATGCCAGAACGTCCTCGGGCCTGATTATGGTTACCAGGGAACATTTTGTTCCTGCAGTCCAGAATCGGGTCCAAATGGGCCTGTCTTGCTTGGGGCTGTCCAGAGGGCCCAGACGTGCCTCTATCTGAATCGGGCTCCACGTGACTTTCTAAAATTTCAGTACTGAAACTGTCACACTAAGGGGCATGTTTACTAAACACCGTTGCTGTGCGGGTTCCCGTTAGTGTGCCGGTGCCATATAAGGAGTGGGCGGGCCAGGCAGAAAAAAGCAAAAAACCGGACCGTACGTGTGTGCATCGCGCTAATGTGCGGGGCCCACATTAGCGCGTGGGAAGGCTAAGTGGGGCGCTGCTGCAAAACCAAACAACAGAGCCGTAGTACAAGGGTGAAGACACCGACCAATGGTGCAGGGGCCAGGGGTTCCAACCCCCATTGCGCTCAACAAAAAAGACCAGCTGAGGCATAAACATTTATGGGCAAAAGTGGTTTAGGAGGCATATTAATTTTGAGCGGCAGAAGGCGGCGCACTGTTATTTTTATTACGGCATGAGGCGGCGCACTGTTCAGTGTGGGCAGCAGATGGCGGCGCATTGTTAAGTTTGGGCGGCAGAAGGCGGTGCGCTGATAAATGTGGGCAACAGAAGGCGGCGAGCCGGTGGGCAGAAGGCGGCGCGCTGATGTGTGAGGGGGCAGTCCAATAGTGGGAGGGATAAGTGGCGCGCTGATGTGCAAACAACAGGAACAGAGCCATAGCACAATGGTTAAGACACTGACCAATGGTGCAGGGGCCAGGAGTTCAACCCCTCACAGTGCCCAGTGAACACAGCTGGCTGGGGCAGTATGTATCATGGTGAGGAGTGCTGTAGGAGGCCTTCCATTTATATTTAATTTCCCACCACTAGTAAACCCGCTCTCACAGTGTGTTAGCATACGGATGCCCATAAGGCACATGTTACAGTGCACTGTCCGCCAAGGCACCCTAGAATGTCCCCTATAGGGCACCATGTATGTTGTGACACAGGATAATGTATAGTGCACCCTATATGGATGGCAACCATAAGGTGGCCTATAGGGCGCCCTATAAAGCACCCTCAGAGGCACCTAATGGGTATAGTAAGCTGTGTGTGGTTTTGCCGGCATAGACATATGTACAGTAAATAAAAATAAAGCTGTGGACAGCCCTATCAAAGGGCCCCACTGTGGGTTTGAACCCATGACCTCTGGCTGTACAGGGAGTGACATAACCATTGGGCTACAGCTCTATAGCTAACAGCAAGCCCCTGGCTGGCTGCAGAGAGCCTGCACGTCACCCCACAGACAGTCTGCTGTTGTAGACAGGATAGGGTTAGGCCACCCGTACCCATGATGCACTGCACATGCAAATCAGCTGTCCACAGATGCACACAAGATGGGGAATGCACCCCAACAGCTACCCGGCCTGGTAGGGGGAATTGTCCGTGTGCACCCACACAGCACCTCGGCCTGGTAGGGGGTCCTGAGCGGGTGGACTACCAGCAAAGAGTAGCTACACACCGTCACATTGTGCGGGTACTGTGCTCACCCTAAGGGTGTGATGTGGCACCCAAGACCAGGTCCACAACACCGGCCATGGCTGAATGAGGCCATGACAGAGCTCCAAAACAGTACTAACCTGTGAGATAGGAAGGTGCTGCAGAAACATGTTGGATATCTCTGTCTGTCTCAGTTAGTGGAAACCCCCATGGACCCCTAGGTGGTCAAAGTACACCCCCCCCCCCCATATGGCAGTAGAGTGGACCATCAAACCCCAGTCCTTCTGGGGAACAGACACCCTACAGGGCAGTCCAAGCAGCTCCACACACATCCATAACACAATATCAGACAGACATTAGGCCTAGATATCCAAAGATGCACCCCAGCACTATCTGATATTCACCTGCAACACTCCATCAAGACACATACCAGCTGCGAACAGTCTGCTGGTTAGCCCTGATGGAAATGCATGCACCCAAAACTGGGATGGCAGCACACACAAGCAGAGAGTTCTGTGAGCAGGCCCCAACAGGAAACCCATATATATCACAAGAGAGAAACACAATACAGCACTATGGGGGTGCCTAGCCATGCTGTCATCACTGCACACTCAGGGTGAGAGTTCTCCCCCAGCAGCACATACAGAGGTCACCCTGTCTGTGTAGGTGGTGACCTGGCACTACAATGTCACAGCCAGTGCCCTATGCCCTGTGCAGATGCATCCTGGCCAGCCCACCATGTCTGACCTATACCCATGGTACCTTGCTGCTCTTTATGCACATTGGCAGGCCAATACTGGCAGTAGTGCTGGCAGTGTGGGTTGGGGAAGGTGTTTGCAGCCAACACACACTGTATAGACAGACACACACTCCCACACCTATGCCAGCATTGTGCTACTATTGAGGGGGTGATTAGCCTTGGCCACCACACCGGTCCTGGGCACGGCACAGGCATGGATATGGTACGCAGTACTGCTGGGGGTCACTCCCCAGGGTGGTGAACACCGTCAGAGGCCAGGCCTGGAGCACGCACCGCAGACACCAAACAGATTGTTCGGATGGGGTCAACTAGCAGTATGTGCGTAACGTAGGGATATCTATCAGCCTGTACTCTTAGCAAACGTTTCAGAGCTGTGTACCTCAGGTGTAGGGTGACATTGCAAAGGTATGCAGGTGCTGGTATTGGGAGATGCACGCAGGGTCCAATGTTCTGCCTCTACAGGAGACATTGGCCAATGGGGCCTGTGGGTGTGGGTGTGTCTGCCCCTGTTGGCTGCTGCTTTACGGCAGCGCTTCCCCACTCCAGTCCAGTTTTGCATCACACTGTTCGGGTCTTCCTGCTGTCCCTCATGAATATGCATGAGCTACATCTACATGCCGTGGGGGTGGTGCATAGATATACAGCACAGGCATTTGTATGAGTGGCAGCATGGAACCTGACTGGTGTGTGGCCCACCAGGACTGCATTTGGGGGATTCTGCTGTAGGTTCCGCCCCTGTTCATGGTGTCTGTGCTCAGTGGGGTAAAAGATAGACATATTACCATTGCATATGTCCTCGTCACGAAAGGTGTGTCCTTACTGTCACTGTTTATTTGTGGGGAAAATATGTGGGCAGGATTGCTGGTAGCCCCAGCTGGTCTTTGAACCTGTGACCTTCTGTTTTTGCATGCACTGTCTGTATGCACTGCACCACCCTGTAGCCACAGATTGGCTGAATTCCATGGATAGTCCATGACTGTGGATCCGGCAGGGCCTGTATGTTGCTGTGGACTGTGCCAGCCTGCACATGGCTAGGCCTCTGTCTTCTGTCGCTAGCAGCCACTGCTCCCTGCACCACATGTACTCGTCCGCCAACATGCTGGCATGAGCTTCTCCCATAAAAAGCAGGTGACCTGATTGGAATGTGGCAGTATGGGACTGCATTTGGGGTACTTGGCTGTGGGTAATGCCCATTGTTGTGGTGTGTGTGCGTTGTTGGGTAAAGTATGGGTGTTTTCCCCATGCTTATGTCCCCTGCAATACAGGGTTGTCTGCGCTATCTGTGTTTAGTGGTGGGTAAAGTATAGGGACTGGGCTGGCAAGTGCCCCAGCTGGGCTTTGAACCTCGAGGTACTGACTCTGTCCGCTGCACCACACTATGGCCACATAGACAGTGCAGCCCCTGGAGGTAGTAAGCCTGGCAGGATGGAGTCACAAACCCTGCTCTACGCAAATTTACTGTGGGCATATGCACCCTGTCTGGTGACAAACATGCACATAAACCCCGGAAATGACCACGGGAAATGGGGGACAAAATATCACCACGCTGGGCAACAGTGATATTAATGGGCAACCATAGCAAACACTCCCAGGAAAGCTCCACAAAAGGAAATGTTTTTTGGAAGAGTCTCCGCTCCGTAAACACTTCCAAAATTCATTTCTTTTTTCTGGAGCTTTGCTGGGTGTGTTTTCTGTATTTTCCCATCACTATAACTGTTCCCCAGCTGAATTACTATTTTTAATAGTTCTGTTGTGGTCATTTTCTATTTTTATTTGCACTTTTGTGCTGTGCACATGTATCACACTGCTCACGTTTTGCTGGTTTCCCCGGTTTTCCTGTACATTGCTGACGGAAATGGTTTCTCTTCCCTTTAAATGCTTTCTACACTCGCGGTAGTTTTTACATGCAAATTCGGGCCCGATACTGTGCGGGGAGCCTCTCCCCTCCCACTCTCCACCCATTGACCCCGTCCCTCCGCCCCTCCGCAGCCTTCCTCCGCCCTCCTTTAGCTGTTCCACGCCTCTATCGGACATTTGCGGGCCAGCACTTGTACGGGGCCCGTTAGTGTGCCGTGCACCTTTGTGGGGGTGAAACGCACGTGTGCGGGGCGTTTATTAGCGTTTCAGTGCCGCGTTTCCATGCGCTATTTTGCGGCGCGCACATTTCCGGTTTTTAGTAAACATCCCCGTAAGTTACACCTGTACCAGGGCAAATCCCTTCCTATATGTTTCCTTACCATTCCCCTAGATATATCCTAGTCCAGTTGTTGTGCCATCTATCTTCACTGTTGTGCTGTCTGTCTTGACTAGACTGTAAGCTCTTATACAGTAAGCAGGAATTGCCTCTTACATCTCTGTACAGCACTGTGTACACCTTGCTTTTTTTTTCTTAGTGCCATCAAGTTAGTGCTGACTCCTGGCAGCCCAGCTGCCTCTGAGTTTTCTTGGCAATGCATCACCTGAAGTAGATTGCCAAGCCTTTTCTTCCAATGTAATGGAGGGTAAAGGGACTTGTCCAAGGTCGCAAGGAGTGCCAGTGGGAATTCGACTCTTAATCTTCTGGGTACTAGGCAGTTACTCTGACCACTAGGGAACTCCTCCATGATAAGTAGCAGTAGTAGTAATAGGAACAACATTGTGCTGTTAAGGATCAGCATTTCAATTTATAAAATATATGGTAACATACTAACATAGTTCTTTAAAGACATGTTGATTTGAATGTATTGATGTATGCAAAAGGTTCATTGTTGTCTGTTCACAATTAAATAGTTTTCATGTTCATTGCAAATGGTTTTTGATGTTCCTTATAATTCATTCACTCTATCAACTCAGTTCAACGTAAATCATTTTGACTGTAGAAAAACGGTATAAAAATTTGTTAAATGAATAAAATAATAAATAAACATGGAAACTTATAGTGAAATAAAGATAACAACGGCCCATCCAATCAGCCCAGAAGGTAGTTTTACTTTGAGTTGTGGCTGCCTCTCAGCAGAAGTTATCCCTACTCTGTGCTTTTACTTTGGGTTATACTGTAACTACTGCTCCATGCAGGTTATTCCTGTTCTGTGCTTTTACTTTAAGTTGTAATTGCTGCTCCATTTGTTATCCCTACTCTGTGCATTTACTTTGGGATGCAAACTCTGCTACACACATGTTATCCCTGTTCTGGGCTTTTACTTTGGGTTGTAAGTGCCACTTCACTCATGTTATCCTCACTCTGTGCTTTTACTTTGGGTTGTAACTACTGCCCCACGCATGTTATCCTTGCTCTGTGCTTTTACTTTGGGTTGTAATCAGTTCTGCACACGTTATCCCTACTCTATGCTTTTACTTTGGGTTGTAGGTGCTCCTCTGTGCAGGTTATCCCTTCTCTGTGCTTTTACTTTGGGTTGTAACCACCCCTTTGTGCAGGTTATTCCCATTCTGTGTTTTTTCTTTGGGTTGTAACTACTGCTTAGTGCAAGTTATCCCCTCTCTGTGCTTTTACTTTGGGCTGTAACTTCTGCTCCATGCAGTTTTCTCTCATTTCGTGCTTATACTGTACTGATCCTGTCCCTACTTTACTCGTTCTCCACCTCTGGGAATGCCTACTCATCTATTGCATAAATGGTGATGCTATGTTTTCTTAGCATTTATTTTTATGCATGTACTGTATACTGTATGTCAGGGCAATTGTACAAGGATTGACTTCAGTGTACAAAACACTTTTCCACATGCCCAAGTTGCTTATAAGATTACCCCCTTAATGGCCAGATAATGCTTTTAATTCTCACATTTTACAAAACATTTGCTGCTTCTTTCTGTTTTGATCAAATCTGTAATAATTACAGTAAGCAACAAAGTAGTGTACAATCAATTTTTTAAAATACAGGGGTCAGAAAAAAACTACAAAAATGATAGGAAAGAAAGAAATTTTCCCAAGGCCCAGTCAAACCCCAAAGGCTTGTTCAAAAAGAAAGGTCTTTACCATAAAGGCAGGTTCTTTCCAAGACGTGCCTGCACCTAATGGTCTCGCCAAAGGGAAAACCCCATGGAGCCATCAAAGTAAGACACGCCACGGTCAGCTTGTCCAACCTCATGACATAGCCATGACTAGCGGCTTCGCAGATCACAAAAAAATCCACACCACTCTCTCTTGGAACCCAAAGCCCTTCTTAGAGTACAGGCATACACAGAATAACAACATGCCACATACCCATTTCTGGGTGCTCCTTGGCCTCCTGCTTCTGGACCTCTCTTTACTAATTATTTAGGCAAATGCCACCATGCATGTCACCCCTGCCCAATCCTCATCATCCACACCACAAGACTAAAGCCACCAAGACCAGGGTTCATCTACTTCCCGTTACAATTGAACCTCCAACCCTCCCCCATGCACACACTAACTACCTCATCAGATGCACCTTGATCAATGCACGTTCTGCCTGAAATAAAATATAAACCCTGCACAACCACAATGCGGACAACAAAATAGATCTCACGTGCACTGAAACATGGTTCACCACTGATGATAATGTTCTATTCAACCAACTAAATACCACCACCCACAACATCCACAACTGCCCACGAAGCAACAACAGAGGGGTGGGGAGGGTGTCTGCATCCTCTCAAACAAGACACTGGAATTCAAGAACGTCAAAACCACCTCTATACATGCCATAGATATTCTCATAATTTCAAACAAGCACTTTACTGTCTGCCTTGTATAGAGGGCCCCGCTCAACAAGGCCAAAGAGCTGGACACTCTGCTTGATACAGTCTGCTTCTACTCATCCAACCGAAGACACCTTATCCTCTTTGGCGACCTGAACCTCCCCTAGGCTTCAAACAACTAAAGCACCACTTTGCTCCAGGCAAAGAGAGACCTGCACTATACACAACTCATTTCTATGTCAACTCGCTATAAAGGTGGAACCTTTGACTTGATCTTCTTCCCAAACCTCCTACTAGCCACACCCAAATACATCCCTCCAGCCACAGCCCCTGTCCCCTGGTCGGACCACCACTTCATCACATTTACATTACCCCAGCAACTCGTCACCTATGCTCCACGAGATGAGACCCCGTCAGCAAGAAGTGGCCTTTGATGAACACTCCTTCCTTCAAAAAACACTGCCAGCTTTGAAGGACCTTCCACCTGAAACAGATCTGGAATCAACAATCAACAATTGGAACTCGATCATCTCCTCTACTGTTACTGCACTCCCTCCCCCCCCCCCCCACACTGGGCTGCATCCTCAAAGCAACGACACCATACACCCTGGTACTCTGCTGAACTGAGAGAGCAGAAGCATACACTTTGGCACATCAAATGCCAATGGAGAAAATCCAAGAATCCTGAACTGCAGACCACATACCAACCACATACCTGAACAAACTTAAAACCTACTGTAAAAACATGCTTGATTCCAAACGAGAATACTACAACAACACTCTCCTCCATGCTCTCAACAAACCCAGAGAGCTCTTTGATCTGGTCAAATCTCTTACAAGGGACCCCACCCAAACACTGCAACCCCCAGGACATGGCATATTATCTACAGACCAAACACAGCTATATCAACCCCTCCATACTCATCTTACCTGCCACGAGGAAGATGACTGCACCTGCACAGCCCTGGACTACCTTCAGAGACTTACCTCCTATAGAACTATGTGCTATTATCATAAACATCAACATAATTACCTCCCCACTGGACCCATGTCCAGTATCATGGATAAAGGCCACAAAAATCCACTTCCTACCACACATATCAACCATCATCCAAACATCCCTATCACATGCATACCTCCCCTCCTCCCCTCTCAAACAAGCCTCCATCCAACCTCTCCTAAAGAAACCCAACCTGGATCCTAGCTCACCTATCTCATACCAACCCATAGCCAGCGTACTGTTCTTGGCAAAAATCATATAAAAGGTTGTCCAAGTCCAGCTTCAGGAACACGTTGACCAACATGCATTCCTTGACCAACATCAACATGGGTTTCATCCCCATCACAGTGCCGAAACTCTACTGACCTTACTATCAACACTCATTGCAGGAACTGAGAGTAGATTAAAGGGCTTCATACTGCTTTTCCTGGATATCACTACATACAGTGTCTCATCAAATGCTGCTAGACCATCTCCACGATATTGGGGTACAGGACAAGCACCTCAAATGGATTCACTTGTACCTCTCGTACAGCACGTTATCCCCCCACATGCTGCCTCAGGACTTCGCACTCTCGTCTCTGCTTTTCAATATTTACATTCGACTTCTGTTCACGAAGATTCAGGAGTTCAACATCAGCTACCAGGTCTTCACTGATGACATAATGATATATACCCCATTCTCCACAGCAACTCCCAACTACTCCAGTCTCTCAGCCTGCTTTAAGGAAATAGTCAAATGGCTTCAACTTCACAATCTGGCAGTCAACTTCAGCAAGACTGAAATTCTCCACGTCACCAGAGACCCCACCACATCCATCAGAATTGATAACACAGATCTCCAGGTCAAAACCCAAGTCTGATATGTGAGCGATACAGGTTCATATGATAAATACATTTAAATATTCAAATGGTACTAATGGTTCACAAGAGGCAGAACTTTTCAATGAAAATGAAGGGGCATGTTGCATGGGACTGGCTGAAGACATGTGTCTCTGTGGGACTCCTGACATGGTCCCCCCACCCCCCTGCATCAGTCCTTGCACTCCTTTGTTTGTGGTCTGTCACCGGATCACCTCTCTCCATCTTACCTTGGATCAGCAGCTGAACTTCCAAGCTCATGTCCATAACACAACCAAGCCAGTCTATTACAAACTCAGAACACTACATAACCTATGCTCCCTCCTTTCCTCCGACAATTAGCATGTCAAGCTATTATCACCCCCCTTTTTGACTACTGCAACTCCATATACCAAGGACTACCTAAACACACCATCCTACTGCTACAGCTCACCCAAAACACCACAGCACGCTCCATCTTTGGAGCACCCAGACACTCCCACATAACCTCCATATAAAAATCCCTCCACTGGCTGCCCATCACCTCTAGAATTAAATTCAAAGTCCTCAGCATCATCCATAAAATCCAGAACGGCCTTACCGCTAAGCACCTCCAGACATCACTCAGCATCCCTAGCACCACCAGACCATGCAGACAGAGCACACTGAACCTTCTTAACCTACCACCAAAGATCTGCAGGAGCAGCCTTTATGCTCGCCTAAGATCCTTCACACTCTATGCCCTCACCCTCTGGAATACATTACTTCCCACCTTGCGAAACATCCAGTCAACTCAAGATTTTAGAAAGCACCTGAAGACATACCTCTTCCAAGAGCACTACGGTGCACATCAGCATAAATACCCATTGCAAGAGCACCTCTCCCTAGCTCGGAGCACCTCTCCTACCCCACAACCATAGATACCCACCATAACTCAACCTCTCTCTATTTTTCTCTGCATGTTTTAAACCCTCTCCCAAATGGTGGCCTGATTAATTTCTCTTTTTACTCTGTTGTAGTTTATTATAATCTCTCTATAGAAGTTTGTTGTAATTTACTACTACTAAATGTTTGCCTACACCTTGTTAGCTGTTCACTGTTTTGACTGGTAGAAAAACGGTATACCAAAATGAGTTAAATAAATAAAATCAGTTAAATAAATACATTTCTTATAACATATCTCAAGGTGAGCATAGAGGGGTAAACAATTCCATAACAAGGGAACAGCAAAAAGAAGGCTGAGTTCCTGGTACTTTTGTATTTAGTTCTTATTAAAGTTAATCTGGAGATGAACTAGACCTAAAGCAACCACTTTTGGTATGAGGTGACTATAAATCAGCATTAATGAAGGTATTACTGAGCTGTGACAGACTTCCTACTTACCAATTTGAATTAATGAAGTGGTAAGTCACCCAACAAAATAAATGTTATATGTGTGTTGATATATAGTGGTTAGAGCAGCAACCTGGAGTCCATAAAGACCAGAGTTCTCATCCCAGTGATACTCCTTGTGGCCTTGAGCAAGTCACTTAACCCTTATTTGACTGAGATTTAAATTTAGATTGTAAACCCTCTGGGTCCAGGGTAATACCTACCTACCTGAATGCAGCTCATCTTGAACTACTACTTTAAAGGTATGAGCTAAATGCAAATAAATAAATAGATAAATAATATAACTAACATCACAGAAAGCCATGCATTTGAGTATAGTGCCATGCAGGGAATCAAGACAGGAAGTTATGACTCATTAAATTAAGAGTGAATAATACTATTTTGGAACAAGTCCTGGTTTAATAATGAAATACCACTGAATGGGTGAATAGAAGTGAGGTAATTAGTAAACTCAGCAAAGAGGAATAAAACCACAAATAATGTCACAGGAAAATGCAAATGCAGAAAGTGGCTTTAAAAGAAATGTTGAGCTGTGCCAGCCAACTCTGTGTTATGTGGAATAGTAACAAATGTGAATAAACATTCATAAGCTGCTATGTTGTTTGTCTGAAAGTACAGGGCACATCTTGCAAAATCATAGGGAAACTAGTGGATCAATATTTCAATACTGCAGTCATTTTTTTTAAACACCAACCTTGATGTATAAATATTTGGAGGAGCACTTTACATAGGGCGTACTGGGCAACCCCCAGATGTCCAAAGGGGGATGTGCAGAAAATGTATGCAATCATGGAACTGGGCCTGGGGATGCCCAGGCCAGTTTCAAATTCAAATGATGGATATCAGGCGAAATGGATGCACAGTTGGATGAGGCAGCTGCTATGTCCAGCCTATGCATAATACAGCAATGAGGATGTCCTAGGCTAGACAGGCACCAGGATGTCCATGTGCCAGCAATGACACACCAGCATGCACAGCTACATAGGGCCAGACACGAGGGCCAGCAGAGAAGGTGGCAGCATGTCCAGCTGGCTAACCATTGTGCCTCATGTTCACAAGAGAGGACCTGTTCTACCCCACCTGTGGCACACATAAAGAACGGCGAGAGGTCCAAGCGTCATGGTGTGCAATCCACACGATATTCCACCAGTAAGTATGGCAGAGGAGATGGGGTTTGGCCACTGGCATGTGCAGGAGGGTAGTACAGGGCATACAAAGTATTGGCAGGTCAGTGGTTCTTGAAGAGATGGATGCATCCAGTGGGGCATACCAGGGCAGCAGGGATTGGAGGGGCACACAAGAAGAATGAGGTACACATCCAACTGCAGGGCAAAGCCGGCAAAGCAGTGGAATGACTGAGGCAAGCATAACTGGACAGTGCTGATAAATGATGGCGACATAGCTGGCAAGAAAAGCACTAACCCTCATATGTCCATCTGCAGATGCTACAGAAGTTCCACTTCAGAGCAGCAAGGTGCAAGAGGCTGCATCTGCTGGATCAGCTACAGTGTATACTACAGGAACAGCAAGGTAAGGACACGCAGCATAAACAATGATCGGCCAAGGGGCAGGTACGTGGCCATCGCCGGCATGGAAACATCACAAGGTTGGGGGGTATGGTGGCAGACAGGTGGGAATGAATAGAATGATGCTAACTCTGTGAAACCTCCAATGCGTTGTCCAAGATGCTCCTGGCTAGGAGAAAACAGAGCCCAAGGAGCCCGCAATGGCTGGCAGAGAGGAAGAGGAAGGCCATGTGGCAGAGAGCTATGCAGAGGGGGCACCGAGCAGCGGCAGCAGTGGCAGTGGGAGGCAGCTCATTGAAACATTAAGGGTGGAGGAAGGCGAGGCACAGGCCAAGCCCCTTCATCAAGCCAATTCTGTTATGTCTGATATATTGGAGGCCCTGATCCGTGAGAAGGGCTGGCCAACTAACCCACACAGCTGAAAGGCATGCGACTAGGGAGTGGGGATCTTGATTAGCCAGCAGTGGCATTAATGCCAACTGTGCTGGAGGCAGAGGAGGAGGGAGAGGGAAATGTAGGAGGAGGGAGTGGAGGGTGATGTGGTAAGAGAGGTATTGTGTGAGGAAAGAGGAGAGGATTGTGGAGGTAGGAGGGAGAGGTGAGAGAGGAGGGACAATGGAGGAAGGGAGGGAAAAGGGAAGGATGTGAGAGCGGGGGGTGCAGGTGGCAACCCAATTGTGCAATAGCATTTGGAGGCTGAAGCACATCAGGGGCTTCCCCACACTCCACTACTAATGGACAACCATGATGCCCCACTCAGCCCAAGAAAACAGTCTACTGCACATGCTGGTTGTAAGGTATGAGGTGCAGCAGGGCTTTGCAGCTGTAACTTGTGCCCAGGAAATCATAGTGGGCCATCTGGAGGGCATCAGAGCAAAGTCCTCACAAAGACAATGGGCCAGCGGAATATCCACTCTGCCCTGATGCCACCCACTCCCAGGTAGGAGGGAAGCTTCTAAGAGGAAGGGAACTGGCTGTTGCAATGGCCATCATGTTTACTTGAGCAAATAAAAAACAGTCATGTGTTTGCAATAGCTGTGTCTGAGTCATTCTTCTCCTAAATGACTGATTCTTGGAGCAGCTGGTTCATGAACCGACAAGAGGGGAAGTTGTTTTGGACCTAGTCCTTAGTGGAACACAGGATCTGGTGCAAGAGATAAGGGTGTTGGAGCCACTTAGCAATAGTGAACATAGCATGATTGCATTTGATTTAATAAATGGAGGAGGGATGGCAAGGAAATCCACAGTACTACCTTTTAACTATCAAAAGGGAGACTATGATAAAATAAGGAAAATAGTTAAGAAAAAACTAAAAGTAACAGCTGCAAAAGTTAAAGATTTACATCAACCATGGGCATCATTTAAAAATACTATTTTGGAAGCCCAGACCAGATGTATTCCATACTTTAAGAAAGGCCAAAAAACTGCCAGCATGGTTTAAAGTTCAGATCAGAGAGACTGCTGAAGCCAAAAACATATACTTCTGGAATTTGAAAAAGAAGCCAAATTACAAAAATGGGGGAAAAAAACATAAGCACTGGCAAGTTAGATGCAAGGCATTGATAAGGCAGGCAAAGAGAGAATTTGAAAAAAAAGCTTGCCATGGAAGCAAAATGCATAATAAAAGCTTTTTCAAATACATTCATAGCAAAAAACCTGTGAGATAGCCAGTTGGGCAATTCAATGATAGAGGGGTATATGGGATGCTAAGGGAGGACATGGCCATTGCAGAGAGACTGAATGAATTCTTTGCTTCAGCTTTACTGAAGAAGATGTAGGGCTGTTATCCATGCCTGAAATGGTATTTAAAGGTGATGTATCAAAAAAATTGAAAAAATATTGATAAACCAGGAAGATGTATTTCAATTATTTGATAAACTGAAGAGTAGCAAATCACTGGACTGGATGGTATACATCTGAGGATGTTGAAAGAACTGCAATATTAGATTGTAGACCTACTATTAGTAATCTGTGAACTATCATGAAAATCATCCGTAGTACCTTAAAACTGGAGAATGGCCAATGTAACACCAATTTTTAAAAAGGGTTCCAGGGGTGACCCAGGAAACTACAGACGGATGAGCCTAACATCAGTAACAGGAAAAACGGTACAAACCATTATAAACAATAAAATTACTGAATATGTAGGGGGGGGAGGGTTAGTGCCATCAAAAGAGGACTGACTCCTGGGTTTTCTTGGCAATGTATCACTGGAAATAGATTGCCAGGCTTTTCTTCCGAGGCAATGGAGGGTAAAGTGACTTGCCCAAAGTCACAAGGAATGCCAGTGGGAATTGAACCCTTGAGCTTTTGGGTACTAGGCAGTTGCTTTAACCACTAGTAGTCATAGTTTTAATAGGAGAAAGTCAACATTGATTTAACCAAGCAAAGCGGTGTCTTACAAATGTGTTATTTTTTTTTAAGGTGGGAATAAACAGATAGACAAAGGTGAATCAGTTGATGTGGAGACTGATTCTATACTGTGCCGTCTGGGCTATCCAGACATCCACAATATGGACGGGTACAATTGCATCTGATTCTGCAGATGTGGGAGCTATACATACCCATGGCTACAGAATCAGATCGCTTGGATGGGCCAGCGTGCTTGGTATGCTGAGCGGTGAGACATACAGCTGGCTGCCCGGACCCACTGCTCAGTGCTCCTGTTAGTGTGCTGATGCCGTGGCATCCCCTTTCTATGGTACTGGGATGACCAGCAGGAGCAAGCAAAGTTTGACAAGGGAACACATCTCCTTTCCCCGCTGTCCACCCCTCAGTGGGGTCTGCCAGGGTTGGGATCAGGTGGCAGGGACCCACCTGCATGCGCACCATGCTTCACTAGGGACAACCTTGCCCGATCGCAGCCTCGCCCAGGTCATATTCCACCTCTGAGGTGGAATAAGCCGGACATCCATCTTGCCCCTGCCGGACATACAGGGCTGACCAGAATAGGCCCTGTTCATCTAGGTGACTCAGAGCAGGTGTAAAGACCAACAGGTAATCATTTTTAAGCATACATGTACTGCCGTTGCAAAATAGGAAACAAACATATACTTTCTTGCACTGGTCAAACCATGTCCAAAACACACCATCTTCAAAACTACACCTGCCACATGTATACATATGTAAAAAATAGATACTAAAATCAATCCTTTCATGCATAGGGCCATTTACAAGAGAAAATCTATTTCCATGTGTAAATACTGCACAAGCCTTTGAAAACAACCTTCATAGAGCACATAGTGCTGTAGCTATCTGGATAGCAGTAATATTCAGTCCACTATCTGAATAGCTATCTGTATGCATTTGGAGCAGCTTTCCACCTCATCTAAATTTATCTGCATGGTTTTCCAGATAGCAGAATGAATATCATCTTCCTCCGGATAATTAAATACAATACCAATACTCTGCATCAGCAGTATCCAGCTCATGCTGGAGCAGCCTCTAATTATTTTCAGCAGCTGGATAGTGCTACTGAAAATTACCAGATAGTACTGGCTAGGAAGGGAAATTATTCACGTAACTGCAGCTGTTATCCAGATAATTGTCTTTGAATATCTGGACACAGGTGTTTATTTGCTAGATAGACAAGTTCAATTCTGCAGGAATAAAAACAAGACAACATGGTGCAAACTTAAACTGGCACTTGGCAGGTTTTTGACAAAATTATAAGGAGCAACAAAACAAGGGACCAACATAATCCAAGCTGCCCTTTCACACTAGCATTGTAGCAAGCTAAAGCAAGAAAAAGAGAGAAACTAAATAAGACTCCTCTTGGCTCAGCACTGATCACCCTGACAAGTTAAGGAAGAGAAAGTATTAGATGTATATTTTTAATTTTTAAGCTGGGAAAGCATTGAGGTTCAAAAGCCAAGGAAACCACATAGATAACCTCATGCTCAAATATTAATGGAATTTCTACAGCAATGTTGTATCTGCACCAGTGGCTTTGAGAACAATTATAGGTGAAGGCTTAATGTAATGAGGAGAGCTTTCATCTCTGTATTGGTATTGTGAATGAGAAAAGAGAAAGAAAATTGCCATATAGAAAAGAACACGTCTCTTCTCACCATCATTTTAAAATCTGAAAATGCTATAGCCAAATATAGAAACCTTAAAAGGTCTTGCTCTGGAAAGTTCTTTTTGTGCCTTATACAGAAGAAGAGAATTTATTAGATTCAAAGCGGTGGCATCACAGCTTATGAAGCATCTGCACAGGGAATCTAGACAGCCCAGAAAACATGGTGGAAGATCTAGATGGGCCTTGCTAGATGGGTCTAAACCTTCCCCTTCCATCTACCTCAACACCTGCCAACTAGCTCAGGGATGACACCAATGGGATATGCAACAACACATTATGATTGTGGGAGTGTCCCCTGAAGCACACACACACACACAAGCTCATAATTCCCCAATGCAATGTCAGGTTCTGCAAATCCTGTAGCTGTGATGCTGCACAGGGGAAACATTTGGTCAGACAATAAGGTTGCAGAGGTCCTGCAAAAGGCAGATCCAGAAATCGTCCCTGTCATCACAAGGAGGTAAAACAGGCAGGAATGTTAGGTCTTATTATCCCACTCTCCCCCCCCCCCTCTCATAGAAATACAACACTCACTACAGTGGAATAACTCATGCAGTCACACTATGCTCTGCAATGTTTCTGATATCCATTTGAGGCCCTTATAGGGCACACTGAAAACGATGTAGCCAAAACCAAGGACAAAGGTGCAGGTCACCATTTATATCAGTCATGAACTGCTCTCAGTCACAGAGATAGGAAGAGGAACTCAATCCTGCTAGCCTAGGTGCCTCAACCCCAGTAATCCATATAGAGGCAAACCCTTCCCCCCTACAGACGTGGCCTGCATGAGCAGAGAAAGCCAGTTTGAGAATGGCAGGGACCATCTATGCTTAGGGACCCCACTAATGTGCAACACTCTCTTCTGTTTCAGGCACTTCAGCAGACATCATGAGCTGGAAGCCTACAGGATCAGCTTCAGGCCCATCCAGAGGATCCATCTAGAAGTGCTACAGCAAGTGTGGCAAGAAATGTCAGAGTGCCAAATTATGTCACAATTGATGAAGACTCTGTGGGCCCAATTTTCAGCTGTCCACGTTTTAAAGGACTATGCACCTCATCAGCACATAGCTCTCCCTGCCGACCTCTAAACTGGATATTCAATGCCGGGGCAATAGCATTGAATATCTGGTCATTGCCGAACACACCAGAAGCCTCCAAATCTAACTGGGCAGCAGCGATATTGCATGCTGTCCAGTTAGCTCCTGCGCTTAAAGATAGATGAGGGTTTTCCCTCGCCTATCTTTAAGGCGCAGATCACTAACCAGGCAGCATGCAATATCGCTGCTGCCCATTTAGCGCTTGTTGCCACCCCTGCTGCACCCCGTAACGCCCCCAACATGCCCCGGGGCCCATAGGGGACTTAGAAAGGGATATTCAATGGCACTAACCATGGAAGTGCCGTTGAATATCCCAAGTTAAGGCATTTACACAGTTTACCGGGTTGTAAACCGTGTGAATGCCTTTCGAATATCAGGCTCTGTACCTTTAGAGGTAGTCACACATGAGAATAATGATTGCAAAAGTGAAACACTATTATAGGGGCAGGTCATGGTATGGCAGCAGTCACCAGGAGGCTAGGGCACAGACCCCATGGAAGATGAGTCAGAGTAGCTATAATCCCAGAGTGGGTGCTAGGACAAAATGGTTGCATCTAGCAGAGTGTACAAGATAATTGTTGTCCTAGCATGTGAGGCCATTCATGTGACAAACTGTAGAGACATGATACCAAATCCCTCACCGTTTGGAAGGGGGTAAATAAAGTAGGCCCCCATACATGGGGAAGGGAAGCATATGACGACAGACTTAAAGATCTTAATATGTATACGTTAGGGAAAAGGCGGGATAGAGGAGATATGATAGAGACATTTAAATACCTCCATAGCATAAATGCACAGGAGGAGAGTCTCTTTTGATTGAACGCAAGCTCTGCTATGAGGGGACATAGGATGAGGGTGAAAGGGAAAGACTCAGGAGTAAAATGCGGAAATATTTCTTTACGGAAAAAGTGGTAGATGCATGGAATAGTCTCCCAGTGGAGATAGTAGAGACGAGGATGTATCTGAATTCAAAAAAGCATGGGACAAACACAGAAGATCTCTAAAGGAAAAGAAGGGACTTTAGTAGTTCATATGGAAGGGTAGACTAGATAGTAGGGTGGTCCATAAAAATGAATTCCTGAATTCCTTTGCTTCCTGGCCTGATTCTGGTTCCATTTAGGTAGAAAACACTGTGTACAAAGTTTGAAGCCAATCAAATAATATTTAGGGGTGGCTCAACAAGTCTTGAGATTTCCCCTGGGAGCAGATGACGAAATGTTGCATCATCTTGTATCATCCACTCAGTTCCACGCTGATTACATTTGATTGCGTCATATTTGAACTAATCTCGTCTCTGAGAGGTGGCAAAGACATTGTACTATTATCTTTGTATCTTTATTCTTTTCAGATGGCGAAAAAACGTGGTTTTTATCTCATTGAAGAAATGTCCACCACAATTCTGGGGGCCAAGCTCCCCAGCAAGGAGCAAGTGTTAAGTGTATTTTTACATCACCATATGACATTAAACAAAGGCGTTAGTGAAAGTGCATCTATTGTAACAAGTGAAGTAGAAGCTTACTGGGAAAAGGCCAGGCTTCCTGTTCAAAGAAATGACAAAATTCAAGAAAAAGTAAAGAAATTGTTCAATCAGTGGAAACTTTTGAAGAAAAACAAAGGGAGAGGAGGGAAACAAGAGGCAAATGAAAAAGAATTCCAGGTTGCAATGAAAAACCTATTTGATGTGGCGCATGCTAATGCAATGTCTTTAATTCATATTCAAGAAGACAAAGAATGGGAGGCGGAGCCTGATGTCCAGCGGGTAAGACGCTTCGCGCTGAAGCTTCCGAGAGGCCTACTTAGAATCCTGACATAATACCTATACAAACTTACTATTTCGCTCCGGGCTGACCGGGGTACCTCGGGGGGATGGCGGCCCATAAACCAGCGCGCTTGGACTTCGGGTCTCCTTCTTCTTCTCACGGAAAAACGCTCCAAAACCAGAGGTGTCCTCCCCACAGAAGATGGTTCCATTTCGGGAGAACCCCGAAATGCACCTGGAGATTTTAGAGGAAATAACGCGGCGTGAAGGAATTGGTGCAGTCCAATGGAGAAGCGCTTAGAGCCATGCGAGAAGACTTTGGAGTGCTCCAGGACCGACTCGAAAGTCTCTCATTACGGCAGGACAATATTGGCGGGGGTCCTCGACTCGCACGGCGGTGCGCTTGGGCCACATGGACAAGGCTGAGCGCCAGATACAGAATCTTCAAAAGGAGTTAGAAGATAGCAATAATCGAGCCCGTCGCAACAATGTGAGGCTCATTGGAATACCGGAGGGGGTGGAAGCGGGAGATATGAGAGAATTCCTGCTCAAAACTCTTCCCTCCTTGCTGAAGATCACCTTTCATAAAGAGCTGGAAATCGATCGAGCACACCGTGTTCCTACCCACATGGCGCTCAACCGAACGACCCCCCCGGCCTATTATCTTTCGCTTGCTACGATATCAACAAGTGGAACAAATTTTAAATGCTGCCCGGGCGAACCATCATTTGGAATTTGAAGGTCACAAAGTCTCCTTCTTCCCTGATTTGGCAAAGCCTACAGTCGACCGACGGAAGAAACTCCTTGCTTTTCGCCCTCGACTTCAAACAGCTACAGGCTCGCTTTGGCCTGTTGTATCCCGCGAAGCTCCGAGTGACTCTCCACAACCAAACCAGGACATTCGAAGATCCTGATCTACTATCAACATTTTTAGACTCCAAAGAGGCAGAGCAGATGCGCTAATCCAACGACTTGGACTTTTATTTGCCGGCTCTGTCCGCCATTTTGAAGGGCCCGATGCGGCGGTCATAGTTCAGCACAGAGACTACCTGGACTTTTTTTCTTTCTTTCTATGACTTTTGTTTTTGGTCTCCTATCCCTCATGATGTGTGCCTCGGTCGGATTCGGAGCACGCACAGTCCTACAGGTTATGTGTTTTTTCAATTTCGGCCTTCTCTGGGGTTCTCCCCGCAGACACATGGTCGCCAGTAATTTTTGGGGTTTTGCTTCTTCTCTACCGCGCTGCGGTTTTTCTTTTTTAATGTGGGGCGCTTCATTGTATTATCTAAGCTTATTTTCTTTTATGCCATATGTACAGCCAGATACAGTCAATATGAGGGACATTGTGAAATTATGTGCGTTATCATGCTCAGAATTTTTTAACTTGTCTGAATGGCTTTATGTAAAATCTTATCAATCAAACGTAAAGTGCATTAATAGTCCAATCAAGAGAAAGAAAATCCTTAGCTATCTTAGCCATGAGCATGCTGATTTAGCGTTTCTTCAGGAAACGCACTTAAACTCTGCTGAAACACTGAAACTCAATGTTAAGCCTACATGGTGGCTGCCTATTCTCCCGCCGTTTCCAAACGGTGCGGGGTAGCCATTCTGGTAAGAAATCTTTGCAAGCTACTGTAAGTGATACTAGCGCTGACAAGGAGGGTAGATGGGCCCGAGTACATCTTAAGGTTGGGAGATAGTGAATTTACATGTATTTGCATTTATGCCCCGAATGTGGACAACCCTGCTTACTATGCAAGTATTGCGCAGTTGGCACAGGCCTCTGCCAATACTCCATTAATACTTGGTGGTGATTTTAATCAAGTGTTTAGACCCTCTGATAGATGACAGCCGCCTAGTACGAGTAGTCCAACCAAGAGTCTTGCTACCCTTACAGCTCTGATGCAAGATCTTGCGCTGGTAGATTTATGGTGGCTGCTTCACCCCTCCGAGTTAGAGTTCACTTTCTTTTCTGCCGCCCATCACTCCAATCTAGAATAGATTTCTTTCTCATTTCCAAAGCACTGATTCTCAAGTAGACACGACTAGGACTCATCCTCTCCATATTTCAGATCATGCTGCCATATCTTTATCATTACGTATCACTGCGCGGGACGAATCTCCCCGACCAAGGTTATTAGATAGAACCCTACTGGGTCAAAAAGATTTTCAGGTCGATATAAAGTCCGCTATCAAAGATTATTTTCATTTTAACTCACCCCATGACACAGCGAGCTGGGCTTGGTGGGAGGGTTTTAAAGTATCTATCCGCGCCACTATAACTAGCTATCAAATTCGGCAGGGGAAACAAAGAAAGCAGCATTTACTTGATTCTAGAGCAGCAGATACAAGCTGGGGAGCGTCTCCTCACGTCCCGTACTGACCATGTATTTTACTCCGTTTACAACGCTTGCGTTTTCATACAATCAGCTTTTGTACACTGCTGCTTTAAAAATATCGAATCACAACAAGGGCTATATTATCGGGAAAATAATCGTGCTGGCAAATTATTAGCAAATGCCCTAAAAAGGTCAAAAAGAAGCCAAGCGTGTTACCGCCTCCGTGATCCGTCGGGGGGGGCTTGGTCACTAAAGATACCGAAATCTTAGAACTCTTTCGTGATTTTTATATATACCGGCTTTATCAATCTGAATGTGATTTGAGACAGAGTATTTGAACGCTTACTTTCAGGGGTACAAAGACCGACCCTATCTGACGAAGATAGAGTGGCCTTGGACACACCATTCACTGTCTCAGAAATTCATTCTGTATAAGAAATGTGCCTCAGGTCGAGCCGCAGGCCAGACGGTCTCCCTGCTGAATTCTACAAAACTTTTCACGCTGACTTAGCTCCAGTTTTGAAAATTTATTTTTCTGCTCTGGCCGAGGAGGGTTCTCCTTCTGGGTCCTTTTCAATGGCAAATGTAGTAGTTTTTGAGAAAGAGGGGAGAGACCCGCAACTAACAGCTAATTATCGTCCAATTTCCATCCTAAACGCGGACTATAAAATATTTGCCACCATTCTCTCTACACGGCTCTCGGATAGGATGCCTACCTTAATACACCAATATCAAAGCGGTATCAATCCTGGTAGATCAACTGCTGACAATGCTCGGACTCTATGCCATGTACTACTACCGCAGTTAATCTTGATCGCCCATTTGTTGGCCTCTCACTTGATTGCTGAGAAGGCCTTTGATCGATTAGAGTGGCCCTTCCTGTTTGCAGTCCTCCGCTGGTACGGATTCGGGGAAGGTTTTCTTCCTTGTCTTCGCAACATGTAAGCACAGCCCTACAGCCAGTATATGTGCCAATGCTTTAAAGTCTCAGCCTTTTTCCCCTTCAACGCGGCACTCGCCAGGGATGCCCACTGTCTCCACTTCTCTTCGATCTTGCACTGAACCCTTGGCTTTACTAATCCGGCAATCGGAGGAGATTCATGGAGTCCCCCTTCACCCATAGGGAAATCAAAATTTCAGCGTATGCTGATGACCTTATGCTTTTTGTCTCTATAGACTCAGTACCGGCTGTCCTAGAGCAAATTGGTAAAAATACTCAAAACTGTCCGGTTATAAAGATAAATTGGACCAAGTCGGTAGCCTTTTCCATTAAATCCTTTGCTTCATCAGGCAGATATGCAACCCTTCCCCTTTTTATGGCAACTCGCATGGTCAAATAACCTTGGGGTTTTCACTATTGTTCTCCTTTGGAAGACACTATCTCCTTCAATGCCAAAGACTTAACTCTAAAGTCGGGCGCTAACTCACCGCTGGACTCCTTTAACACTTACCTGGGGGGGTCGATTAGAAACCATAAAAATGATGATTGTTCCGAAAGTGAATTATATCTTAGAAATGTTGCCCTGCCTATTCCCTCGACGTATATAAAGATATAGAGGGCCTTCTGACTAGATACTTGTGGCAAAACAAGACACCTAGGATAGCGAAAACATAAGCTGCAGACAGATAAGGAAAATGGGGGTGTCAGATTCCCTGATTTTCCTGAAGTATCATCAATCTTTTCTTCTCAAACAAGGCGCTCGCTGGCTGGAAGATCCAGTACCGAGTAGACCTGTGTGGCTAGACAATAGAAGAGGACCTTTGCAAACCGATTCCTCTTACTTTTCTCCCTGGTATGACTCTCCCATCAGACTCCACTTTCCACCAATTGCTCTTAGACACCTTAGGTGCCTTTTAATAATCTTATGCCACTCTTAGACTCCCGACTCTGTCCGTTAGACAAGCTCCCACTTTGGTATAACACTCGATTTCGAATACAAAATAAGCCGATGGCGTGGAGCCCCTGGTTACACTAGGGCATTTGGATTCCTAGTCAGTTGTTCCATGAAGGTCGCTGGAAACTTTTAGTGAATTGCAAATTGAATTGGTCTCCCAGCGAAACACTACTTTCAGTTGGTGCAAACTTCAGCATTGCCTTCGGAGTGCTAAGTGCCTCCCGCATCGGCTCCCCTACACAAGGTTGGTTGGAGACTATCCGATCTATCGGTAGTTCACCGGTGTAGCCATCCAATTTTACAAAACCTTATGTAATGCTATAACTAGAGATACCCCTATAGCGCAGAAAGCATGGGAGAGAGAATTGCATGTGACTTTGACCCCGGAGCATGGAGCCTTGTATGGAGTAGAGTGACACGGTCTCCACGATCCGCCTCACTCACTCAGACACTCTTCTTTCTAGCCCACCGGTGTTTTTACACTCCTGACAGATTAGCCAATGGAACACTACTCAGGGCAATAGTTGTTGGACATGCCATGCGGCCATTGGTCACTACCTCATGTTATGTATGAATGCCCCGCATTACAGTATTACTGGCGTCGGGTCTGGGGTCATATCCAGTCTATTTTGCACTTTCAAGAGCCCTTTCTTGGAGGATAGTGGGACTTTCGCTCAGCTGCGGGGATCCCCTCTCTTCCAAAAACGGCTTACTTCATTTTGGACTTTATGATTGTCATATCTATTTCCATTATTACGAAATAATGTAAAAATAGCTCCCATCTTAGGCCCAATGAATGGTGGTATCTTTTATGTCTCTACAGTAAATATGAACATATACCTCGTATGTTTGCTTACCCAATTCAGACTCCTATCATCGGTCTAAATGGAAGATGCTCAATGACTATGTACATTCTGCTCAATGCTCTCATCTGACTGTCTAATTTGTATATATCTTTGTCCCATGATATTCTGTATCGCAGATAACTCTTTTGTTTGTTTTGATTTATATTCTCTGTTGTTTTTATGCGCTCAAATGCTTAAATATTCAGCTAGAGAAGAAGCGTGGGTGTGGGGGGTATTTGGGTTTATTTTTCTTTATTGTATACTTGTTTTGTCTCCTTTGGTGTGTTGTTTCTTTTGTTTGTTGCAAAATGAAAATAAAATTTTAAAAAAAAAAAAAAAAAAAAAAAAAAAGAAGACAAAGAATTCTTAATAGCGCAACGAGAACCAGGGCGCCGCGGCTCAATGTGCGCGATGGACAAGAAACTGGCCAACACGGAAGCAAGATCGCAACAGCGAGAAGAAGAACTGAAAAGGCGCAGACAAAAACATGTTGCCGAAGCCGAGGCAACTACAAGCCAAGTTCAGCTGGAAGGATCTTCTTCCTCAGCAGAGTCAGGTGAAGACTCGTCGATATCTGCAGATTCAGATAATGGACAGAAGAAAGCAACTCCACAAACGAAGCAGTATCGACCTAACAATGTCTGGACCCCAGAGCTTACAGCAGCCCTGGATCGGACAGGGACAATGGATCGCAATGCTCTGTTTGTGGTAGCTGAAACTGCCAGAAGTCTGGGACATTATCCTGGGGAGCTCAATATCAGCCGCTCCAGCATCAAGCGCCATAGAGAAAAGCACCGTCAGCAACAATGGACGGACCTGCATAATGCATTCAAAGCCGAAGGCAAAACATGCATTGTGCATTGGGATAGCAAGTTATTGCCATTTCTCCTCTGTTCAACCACATCCGTTGACCGCCTTCCAGTTTTGATAACGGCTGTCTCCACTGGAGAAACACAACTTCTTGGTGTACCAAAACTGACATCAGGAACGGGCGAGAATCAAGCTGCAGCAGTTTATGAACTGTTACAGGAATGGTGTTTGGATGAAAAGGTTGCAGGCTTCTGCTTTGATACAACTGCATCGAACACGGGACGTCGATCAGGAGCATGCATTCTTCTAGAACAGAGACTCCGTCGCACAGTCCTTCATTTGGCATGCCGCCATCACATTTACGAAATAATTCTTGGTGCAGTATTCTCTACATGCTCTGGAGCTTCATCGGGTCCCGATGTCCAACTCTTTCTCCGGTTCCAAAAGAATTGGGGCTCCCTTGACAAGTCCAACTATCAAACTGGAAAAGACTTGGAGGTGCTGCAACCTGACAGGGATCGCATCATGAAGTTTGCGGAATCCAAGTTGGCACAGGGCAATCACCGAGATGATTACCTGGAATTCTTGGAGTTAACGATTGTCTGCCTTGGAGGGAATCTTCCTAGTTTCAATTTCAAGAAACCCGGAGCTTTCCATCATGCCAGATGGATGGCAAAAGTCTTGTACTGTCTCAAGATTTGGATGTTCCGAGGACAACTCAAAGATCTTACCCAACGGGAGGAGTCCTGTGTTCATGATGTGAGCATTTTCTCCATCCTGATTCATGTGGAAGCCTGGTTTTCTGCCCCTGATGCCACAGTTGCTCCTCGAACAGATTTGGAGATGCTGAAGAAACTACACTCTTACCACAATGACCGTGTTGGAAGAGCGGCCAGAGACAAACTGCAACAGCATCTGTGGTATGTGTCAGAGGAGCTTGTGGCACTGTCACTGTTCGATGAAGCTGTTTCAGCACCGACAAAGTGGGCCATAGTGTCGGCCATGATCCCGGCAGAATCAGATGAAAGCGATGAGGATGATGACGAAGACGAAGATCCCCCAAAGCGGGTCGAATTGAAAAGTTCCATGATTCCACCACTTGAATCTTTTGCAACTCGCAAGTCAATCCGTTTCCTGAAACACCTCGACATCAACAGTGATTTTCTTAATGCAGACCCAGAAGACTGGGAAGAGAATGCATCATTCAAAGACGGTCTGAAGAAAGTAAAAAATCTTCCAGTGATCAACGATGTGGCTGAGCGAGGGGTCAAACTCATTGAGGAGTTCAACGGCCGACACACCACAAAAGAAGAGCAACTCCAGTTCCTTCTGGGTGTTGTCTCACAACACCGTAAGATGTTCCCCACATCGTCAAAGTCCTTACTAGCATCTGGACCACATTGAGTGCTTGGCAAGCATGATACCCCCGTCTATGAGCGGATAATACCCAGTGGTCTGACGAACCCTGGGGGGGATCTAGGGGCCTGATAGATAGGGACCTTGAGCCACCCCTAAATATTATTTGATTGGCTTCAAACTTTGCACACATTGTTTTCTACATAAATGGAACCAGAATCAGGCCAGGGAGCAAAGAAATTCCTACTTTTATTTTTTCCCCTATGGCAGTGGACCACCCTACTAGATAGGCTATATGGGTTGTTTTTTTTGTCATGTTTCTATGTTAGAGATCCAAGTGTGGCTGTGCAATGGCTAGATATAGGATGTGAGGGGCATGACAGTGGTTGGTGATGAGCATAATCTGAAGCATTCAGGAGGCATCTACCCTGGACCCATAGGTTACATAGAGAGGGCCAAAAGGCCATAGGATGCCAAACACCTTCCAAATGAATGGACTCGGAGGAGACACATATAAACACAATCATTAAGCTGCCACAGTACAATGGTTGCCTATAGCACCTTGCCACACCAACACCAGATCCAACATACACCGCTAACACAGACACTGCATAGTTTAGCAGAGTCTGGCCTGTGGGAGCCTCTGGAAGGCTCTGACACCTCAGCCATATCTGATGTGGACAAAAGGAGAATACAGTTTGGTCACCTACATCATACCTATAGCTACTACATTACTTCTAGAAGGTTACAGGAGGTACCATTTCTCCACCTTTGGGCATAATCATAACCCCTGCACCCTATATATATGTCCCCCCCTCCTCCCCCCCCCCCCCACTTGGATGTGCTGTGTTGGTACATTGCAATTCTGAGACATGGCTGCTCAGTTCTGGAAAAAAGAAATTCAGATGTTGAAAGCAGTTAGGCTTAGATGCTGTATATAATATGTTGATTCTCCAATACCCCACAGGATGCCCTCATAACAGTACATATGTTTTATTTTATCCAGCTGCTACTTCAGCCCCTCACTGGGGAAAGGGGGAAGAATAAGAGGACAAGGAGGAAGAGATGGAGGATGACAGTAAGGAGGAGGAGCAGCAACATCCCTGGCCTCCAGTAGCAGTGTCAGTGCAGGAAGAAGTTGGGGAGGAAGTGTGGGAGGGAGAGGAAGAGGAGGAGGAGAAGGAGGAAGGGGTAGAGGGGAGGAGGAGAATTAAAGGGTGTAGAAGGGGAGGATGAAGAGAGAGAAGGAAGGGTTTGGGAGAGAGAGGAGAGTGAAGAGGCAGAGTTGCAGCCTGAGGACCCGTGGCACTTGTTAGTCACCCAAGCTGTCCATTCTGCTTTCTTGCTTGACCAAATTTATCCCTATGAGATGCTTTACAGGTTTCATGACCCTGAAGTCCTGCTTCAGATAATTTCCATGTGACATGAGATGCAGCAGGACGTCAGGGATAACTTGAACTCCATGGGTTTCATGGTGACCCATCTGGAGGACATGGGGGCAAAGCTTTGTGACATCCTGCTAGCTATACAGAATCTGGTGGCATGTAGCTCTGTCCCTCCACAGAGGGGAGGAGGGAGGGTCATGAGGTTTAGTTTTCTTTTGTGAGGGGTACTTAAATGAGTTGTGCTGGAGGACATTTGTTGTTATTTCATGTGCCCAGCTGGGCCATAGTTAATAAAGGCTCAATTAAAATATGATGTATGCTTTCCATTGGCATATGTTGTCCATACCATTTAACCTCTAGCTTTGCAACTATCCACCACCCCTGCCCCACTCCTTTGGTCCTTGGGGACATGCTCAGGAACATGATCACATATATATAGCATCACATATATATAGCACAGATAGAGGGACATGCATGTCAGTATATATAGCAGCAATTTTTGTTCACTTGCATTGCGATCAAGCATCACATCTATATGGCTACCCCATCCATATTATTACCCCATCACTATCCACTAGCTCCACCATGACAGGGATTAGGATTTGTGGCCTACATTTTTGGAAGCACTCCACACATAGCATTAGAGGGGTCTTCAGTCTCTGTGACAAGGTGGCAACGTCACCAATACCCCTAACTTCCAACATATGCTCAAGCACAGACATGACTACCTGGTTACACATTGGATAAGTCATTTCTTTCAAAAATGTGTAAGGATGTCTGCTTCAGCTGTCCTTGTACACATTCAACTACTTAGCTGTGCATTTCTGGATGAATCAGTCATGTACACTCTCATAAAAGGGGGCAGGGGATGTGGTAACCTGTACATACAGGCGCTGTGTATCAGTGTGGCTGCAGGCTTGGCAGGCTATATGTGGGTGCCTGGGTGTGGCATTGCCAGCAAGGGTTGTGATCTCAGTATGTAGTTACCTGTGTGATGCCTGTGGCCAATGGATCTCGGCGTCTGTTGGAGTGCCGGGTACTGCATAGGTACTACTGAAGAAAATCGTTCATGTATAAATGGATGATTACTTCATTTTCAAATTTTTATACTAAAAACATAAGCGTTTTATCCAACAGAGGTCTCAGACTTATTTTGGCTCTGCCATAGGGACTAATCGTCCGTTATCACGGCAGTGAGCCCATTTGCATCAACGACCTCAAAATGTAAGTGGGTTGAAAAACACAGCCTTAAATTCCAACTGAATAATCAAACAATCAAAAAACTTTGTTCTTATCTGTGTTATAAAAACAGCCCACTCTCATGGATTTGAGCACTGATCCCGACGCCTCCCATAGGTACCAGTCAAGCGTTTCACAACGCTAACTTTCATCAGGGGATCTCTCCAATACTCCCATCCAGCTTCAAATTTCCTTTTAAACTTCAAAGCTGCCCGCGTTTCACCAACAGTCTCCTCCAAAGCTTTGACACATGTGGCTATGTGTGACTCTAGGGGTACCCCACCACCAATCCTCTGTGGCAACAACAGCCCATGTGCACTGGTGACGGACAGGAGCAGCATAGTGCTACCATGGTGACAGCAGTGACGGACATCAACAGCACCTCAGTGTTCACATAGTATGTGCATGGCAGTTCCTACTACCCGTGGGTCAGGTGCTGAGCTGTCATACCCTGACAGACCACAGATGGTGACATTGTCTACATATTGGGGGACCTGTTCCTCAAGGGAGGATAGCTTTTGCTGGCGGACTTGGGGCAGCTTGTTGTTTGCTGCCCTCTTCTCCTTGGCCACCTGCCGTACCACCTGCCACTTCTTGATGTTCTCGACATCCCTGTTGTGGTGATGCACTGCATTCACCCTTCTCACAATGTTCTGCCATGCCTTCTGTTGTGTGCTGGCATCCTCTGCCCCAAAGATAGTGGCATGGTTATGTAGGTCTCTGAGGGGCCAAAGTTAGCCTTCCTGGCATGCTTCTGCCTGTCTCCCACTGCCTGTGCCATGCTGTAGATAAGCAACCTTGGCAGGATGGCAATACCTGAGTACAGCATTTTGAACTAGGTGGTTATGATTCCAACGCAGGCCCCGCCCTGCAGAAACTCACCTCTGTCAGTCGTGTATGGTCTTCTCCGGCAAGGGCCCAAATATCTACATGAACAGTAGGCACCAGTTGCTACCATACACGCATAATGGCATAGCACTAAAATATTCCATTGATTCATGGATAGTAAAGACTACACGGATACACATTATATTGTGCTGACCGCACAGATCTGCAATATGTGGGTGGTTACAATATCACTCTAAACGGTTATGACTGCCAGTTTTTGTTTGGCATATCTAGAACCCATGGGGGACAGATGCCCATGTCCTGCACATGTGGGGCATCAGGCATGGGCCTTACACAGGTGCCAGGGGACCATGGCAACCCCCTACAGTGACACAGGGTGACAGTCCATGGTCACAGCCCCTACAGCTGTTGACGGGACCTGATACATGGTCCAGCTAGGTCGATGCCTATGTGAGGCACTGTGTGGGGTGCCGGACTGCCCTGTTGTGATAGGCATTGCACCATGATCTGATGGGCCATTTGGATGCCAGTGAGGCTGCTAGCATGCATGACACCATCCCACCACTCAGAGGCTGGGTGGTGGTGGCACAGTCAATGCGCATAGTGTCCCCCAGGCCCAGGTGTGGGCAGGCAACAGATGGGAGCCATGATGTGTGCGGCCTGCATATTTACACAGGTCCCTCGCAGTATGCCCAGTGCCTGTTATGCATGTGGTGGCGTGTGCCCTTTGCCAGCTATCACATGACCCATGGACATCAGGAGACACCCCTACCAACCAGTGCTGCAGCCACAGCTATGCACAACACTGCACAGCCATCTGTGGGCTGTGTGTATAGTGGCCGCCAGGTGGGGCAGAGGCGCATGGCCCACCCTCCCCCCAGCCATATCCAGTGCTACAAGGGCCAGCTGCACTACATCCCTCCAGACCCAGGCACCCAGGTGTGCCTGCCCCCCACCTGTTGCCATCATAGGTGCATGGGTGTCATCTACCCGCACCCGCTCTGAGGCTGACTGCCTGGCATCGGGCTGCATCTAGGCCCATGTGATGTTTCCAGCAGTGCACCTTGCTGTGGCTGGCACACTGTTGATGGCAGTATTTGACATAGTATGGTGACATGGCATTACATGAGTCCACACAGGCTACATGGTGTGATCCCAGGCACAGTCCATTGCTAGTCACATCATCACTGATCAGGTATGTGTGGCAATCCCTCAACCCAGATACCCATGCACATTAGACATGCTCATTTAAACAACCAAGTAAAACATTTATTATACTATAACAATTTGTACATATATACAGCGGTGTCATGCCCACCCCCATGTGGATCGAGGAGTGCTGCACAACACCATCCACCTTGTGTGCCATCCCTGCCCGCATGCTGACCATAACAAGTGGCACAGCTGGCCATTGCACAGGCTCCAGATCAGTCCCCCCTACCTATCTGTCTGCCCCTGTGGGCCTGGGATTGGCATAGTTTGGGCCACAAGTGCAGATACTAAGGCACTTAGGCCCTCACTATCTCTTCTACACACCTCTACCCACAGCTTGTTGTCCCCTACTGCCCCTGCATGTGGTGCACCTGTGTCATGACTGGGGCCCTGTGCTGGCCCCACTGGGTGCTGTAGTGTTGCTGTTGTGACTGTACCTGGCTCCCCATGTGGCACGGGAACCACTGTGCCTGCCGTGCCCTCAGCCATCCTGGGTCCTTGCTGTTCCAGGGTGCATCCCCACCCTGTGGACATAACTCTGTGAGGGGGGGTAGAGTACTGCTGACACTAACGGCCTCTCCTGAGCCTCCACCTTCACCTGGGCTGGCAGTTTTGTGGTTGCCTCACCAGATGGCCATGGCCCACCTGTGGACTGCAGGTACATCCCGCTCTCCAACCCCTCTGACTCCCCTGAGCCTCCTGACCCCTCAGAGTCCATTGCAGATGCCATGTCTGTAGTCGCCTACCCCTCCCCTTCCTGGATCCCCCTCTGACACCTCACCATTCACATCCTCGAACATGCACTGCCCTGCTGCCCAGTCACACATCTCCCCTCAACCACCCTGCTACACTCTCCACTGCTTCCCTGTCCATTCCACCCCTCCCCATCCATCCCTCCCCCTTCCCCCTCCCCCACACCCACCAGTGGCCTCTCCTCCTCCACCCCTTCCCCCACTGTCACCTCCTCCTCCTTCCAGTCCACCTCCCCCACTTCCCCCTCCCCAACTCCCTCCTCTTCCTTCTCCCCCTCCTCCTCCACCTCTTCCACCTCCCCTACCTTGCCTTCCCTTCTTCCTCCTCCTCCTCCTCCCCTCCTTCCTCTCCTCATCCACCTCCCCCACCTCCCTCTCCTCCTCCTCTTCCTCTGCCTCCTCCCCCTCCTCCGCCTCCTCCAGCAGCGATGGTACTTGCTCGCATATTCCACAATTGTGCCTGCCCATTGCCTTACTTGCGATTCAAGCCCTTTTGCTGCATGGGTACATTTCACTGCATAATGGCTTCCTGAGTGCCTCATGCAATATCGGGCCCTAGAAATCTATAAGTAACCTGCCAGAGAGCATTCTCAATGTACAGGCCAACATTATGGAACTCATTGCCTTCTGAGTTCCATTCAATAAAAGATACTTCAGATTTTACAACATTTTGGACCAACTACTAAGTAGACTCTCCAATAGATTAGCTGGATGCTCATACACAATGGACAACCTTACACAAATCTCAGAGTGTAACCTCAACCTTGAAATTGTAAATTTGATTGTATCATAGTTTGCTTATAGCATTACAATGTATCATAGTTTGATGAATCAGTTCAATTTAACATACTTGCCCATATCCTATCAATGTATCATAGCTTGTACAATATATCATAACTTGTTAACCTAGTTCAAAGTAATTCACTAAGTTCAATCTTTATCTTTATCTTTATCTTTATCTTTATTGGTTACTTAATATACCGCTCAGGCAAAAATGCGTCAGAGCGGTGTACAATATTCAAAATAGCTGCAGGAAGGAAAGAAAAGAACGCCAAATATGTGACAGAAAAGATTTAGGAGAAAGGAGAAAAAGCTAAAGGGAAGGAGAAGTAACAGGAAAAATTGCTAGAGAGAAGTCAGTGAAGGGAAGGGAGGGGGGAAGGAGGTGGGGAGAGGTCAAAGGCGAGACAGAAAAGGTAGGTTTTTAAGTGGGCCTTAAAGGTTTTCAGGGTAGGTTCCAGGCGGAGGTCCGGGGGAAGCGAATTCCAGAGACGAGGTCCAAGGAAATAAAAGGCAGAGGAGCGGGTGGATTCAAGGTGAGCCTGTGAGGGGGATGGTAGGAGCAAACGAGTTAATTTTAAACTGCTTTGATACCCTGAAAGGCTGTATAAAAAATTTGATAAATAAATAAATAAATGCATGTAGCAGGCCATTTTAGAAAACCTGTGATTTGTGCTGTGTTAGAGCAGATCAAAACTCCAAGGTGACAGGTTCTCACCCCAAAGGATATTTCTGCAAAGGAAAGGTAGAGCTCATACTGAAGGAGGTGCTTGAAACATCAGCAAGTTCTCCTGGGGCATGCAGGTATGTGCATCAGTGCATACCAATATCAGAAGAGTTGGCTATAGATATGTAACTCAGTAAATGCCATCTACCACAGGAACAGAGATGCTGAAGACATGAAACAGAAATGACATGAGGTAAAAAGAAAGATAAAAAAAAGTCCATGGGGACAAGACCCAATGGGCAGCTTAGGGCCCTCAGTGAGCTGGACATAGTCAATGAGGGTGGACGGGAAAGGGCAGAAGGATAGGGGGAGAGGGAAGGGATGCAGAAAGAGGTACTGTAACATCCCTTCCTACTGTATTCGACCCTAAGGGTTGGGGGAGGGGCACTGTGCTATTATTGGTGGTGGTGAGGGAAGGGATATGCATTTATGTTGGGGAGGTTGGTGGGGGAAGCTCTGGACTGATGTTGGAGGGGTCGGGTTAGGTGAAAGAGCTCTGTACTGATACTGGGGAGAGGTGATGATTATGGGTACTAAGGATTTCACAGGTATACATGTTCACTTGGCTTAAAAAAACACCTACCTTGACAAGAAATGCCAGTGATCAAGTCATTTCTGGCAGTGATCCCCAACTGGTAAAGATGGGCTCTGTTGTCCTGCCTAGGGACCTCTGCAACATCCTCTGTGCCAGGATCTGTTATTTCAGTACCTTCAGGAAGAAGTTGTAGGCACCTGATTTATTTATTTAACTGCATTTATATCCCGCTTTTCACCGGGTTAAAGTGGTTTAACATAAAAGGGGAGGGGGACAATAATCAAGTTGACAGAAAGAGGGAGGGGGCCATCATCAGGGGGATAACATTGTTGATCTTCACAGAAAGTAACAGTACTAGACAGTAGATGTTTTTCGGTAGTCTCTTAGATGGTTGCTGGGGGGGTAGGTCAGGGGGTTCTGGTGAGCACCTGATAGGCACCTGATTGCCAGATAATGGAACATGCAGTAGGCTATGAATATTTGGCAAAGTATGGCTAGGCTGTGTATCAGTTCTCCCCAGATCTGCCAACACAACAGAAGTGGCTCGAGCAGATCAATGGTCCTCAATGATGGTATAAGTCTGTCTGTGATCCCTGTTGTACCACTTCTCAGTCTCTATCTGAGGTGTGATGATGTGGGGGAGGGGCAGGAGACACCTCCTCAGAGGGTAGCCTCTGTCACTTGTGTGGGGGGGAAGAAGAGTATCTGCTGTGCTGGGTAGGCAGTGCAAATTTGTTTACCAATAATTGCAGCTATAAGGATCATGGGACCTCCTAGCATGTACATGTCTAGATGGAGTGGACTGGTGCAGTCATCCACTGGTGAATTTGCCACTCTCATAGATACCAGAGTGGTTCAGGTATATGAGTAGTGGTAGGAATCTGTAAAGCTCAGAAAGACATAAGTTATCTTCCCCTGGGCATTGCACACCCCTTGCATATTCAGTGAGTAGAATGCCTTTCTGTTGTGGGGTTCAGCTGGCCACTTGTGCACAATCTATGACTGCAGGTATAGATGGGTATCTGTAAATCTCATAGAACTGGGTAATGGTTAGCTGCCTTTGCTGCACATTCTGCTGGAAGGCTGACTTTGCTGTATATTCTGCACTGTGGGTTAGAAAAGCCCTTGAGAACTCTGTGAGATGCAATGTAATATGATAAACTGGCTGATACCTGCTATGATGCAAACTGCCAGTGACTAGAAAGATGAGGCTTGTGGTAACCTTGAGATTGATGGTTATGGGCTGACCCCCCAGTGTGGTGGAGCATAGGAGTGGCTATAGCACCTGGCAGAGGTGATAGATGGCTGTTTTGTCAAAGTGGAAGCAGGTGAGGCAGTATTCATCCAAGAGATCCAGGAATTGGGCCCTGAGCCTGTAGATTCTCTGATATGGATGCCTCTTGGAGGATCTCCCATTTTTGCTGTAGGTCTCACACAGTATGGCAGGTACAAGCAATGTGTTCAGGTATCCATTGTTCCTGCCTCTGTTCACCTACACCCAGGGACTTCCTCCACCAATACCCATAGCATTGTACATGCACATGCACATATATAGAGTGAGACACACACACACGCATATAGTCACACATACACACACACACACACCCATAGACAGGCAGCCGGAAAACACACTGAAACACAAATCTAGCTGGTAACACTGGGGTACACACAGACATAAGGTACTATTGAGCTGGGCAATGGAAAGAATGCCACATGATGGGCCAAGGAGAAGGACCCTGGGAGTATGGGATAGGTATGGCAGGAGAGGGTAGGTTTAGGGAGAGTGAGAGTACTAGGGTTTTTGAAAGAGGGTAGGGGACAGGTTTGGAATGAAACAGGAAGTACTGCAGGGAAACAGAAGGCTGCAAAACAGGGGTCGGAATCTGCCATGATAGAAAATGGATGCCTGAAAGGAGAGCTCCATTGATCCTGCACAGAATCTGATGTTTTTACACTTCTTCCCACATGCTCTGACTCCCTACAGTGACATATTAAGCAACCCAAGATGACAACTGCCCAGCCAACCAAGTTGGAGTTTCTACAGATGACAGTACAAGGAATTAAGAGGTCAAAGAAAGATCCACCATCTCTCTCCTAAATGACGACTGCCAGGGAATCAGATGAACAAATCAGAGCTACTGAAGGAGATCCAGATGAAATAAATGACTGCTTCTTGGAGCAGCTGGTTCATGAACCAACCAGAGGGGAAGCCATTTTGGACCTAGTCCTTAGTGGAACATAAGATCCGGTACAAGAGATAAGGGTGTTGGGGCCACTTAGCAATAGTGATCATAGCATGATCACATTTGATTTAATAAATGAAGGAAGGATGGAAAGGAAATCCACAGAACTATCTGTTAACTTTCAAAAGGGAGACTATGATAAAATGAGGAAAATAGTTAAGAAAAATCTAAAAGGAACAGTTGCAAAGGTTAAAGATTTACATCAAGCTTGGTAGTTGTTTAAAAATACTATCTTGGAAGCCCAGACCAGCTGCATTCCAAATCTTAAGAAAAGTGGAAGGAAGTCCAAAAAAATGCCAGCATGGTTTAAAGGTGAGGTCAGAGAGGCTATTGTTGTCAAAAAAACATCTTTCAGGAAATAGAAAAAGGAGCCAAATGACAAAAACTGGAAACAGCATAAGCACTGGCAAGTTAGATGCAAGGCATTGATAAGGTAGGCAAAGAGAGAATTTGAGAAGAAGCTTGCTGTGGAAGCAAAAACATATAATAAAGACTTTTTCAAGTACATTCGTAACAAAAATCATGTGAGAGAGTCAGTTGGACCATTAGATGATAGAGGGGTAAAAGGAGCACCAAGAAGGGACAAGGCCATTAGCAGAGAGACTGATTGAATTCCTTGCTTTGGTCTTTACTGAGGAAGATGTAGCAATGTTAACCATGACTGAAATTGTATTTAAAGGAGATGCTGCAGAAGAATTGAAAGAAATATTAATACACCGGGAAGATGTATTACAGCTATTTGATAAACAGAAGAGTAGCAAATCACCTGGACTGTATGGTATACATCCAAGAGTGTTGAAAGAACTGAAATATGAGATTGAAGACCTACTATTAGTAATTTGTGAACTATCATTAAAATCATCTGTAATACCTGAAGATTGGAGGATAGCCAATGTAACCCCAATTTTTAAAAAGGGTTCCAGGGGTAATCCGGGAAACTACAGACCGGTGAACCTGACATAAGTACTGGGAAAAATTGTGGAAACCATCATAAAGAACAAAATTACTGAACATGTAAATAGTCATGGCTTAATGGGCGACAGTCAACATAGTTTTAGCCTAGGAAGAAGGTCTTGTCTTACTAATCTGTTATGTTTTTTGAAGGTGTGAATAAACAGCTAGACAAAGGTGAGTCAGTTGATGTAGCATATTTGGACGTTCAGAAAGCCTTTGACAAGGTCCCTCATGAGAGACTTTTGGCAAAATTAAAAAGTCATGGGATAAGAGGCAGTGTACTATTGTGGATCAGAAGCTGTTTAAAAGATAGAAAGCAGAGGGTAGGGCTAAATGGCCAATTTTCCCAATGGAGAAAGGTGAATAGTGGAGTACCTCAGGGATCTGTGCTGGGTCTGCTGCTTTTTAACATATTCATAAATGACCTGGAAATGCAAATGAGTGAGGTTATCAAATTTGCAGATGACACAAAATTATTCAAAGTTGTTAAAACCCATGAGGATTGTGCAAAATTGCAAGAGGATCTTGATAAATTGGAAGACTGGGCATCCAAATGGCAGAAGAAATTTAATGTGGACAAGTGCAAAGTTATGCACCTAAGAAAGAACAAACCAAATTATGGTTACACGATGCAAGGTTCCACCCAGGAAAAAGATTTAGGTGTCATCATGGATAACATATTAAAACCCTCTGCCCAGTGTACAGCAGCAGCCAAGAGAGCAAACAAAATGCTAGGTATCATAAGGAAAGGAATGGGGAATAAAACAAAGGATATCTAATCTTTTCCCAATCTAATCTAATCTTTTCCCAATCTAATCTTTTCTCATGAAAATACTACCGACACTTTTTATGACCAAGACAACCCAAATGATAACCAATGTGACTAATGTGTATAGATATTGTAAATAGTTAACTAGTCTACATAGTTTACCTTTTTAATCCAAGTTCAAAAACCCCTGTTACTTGTAAATACATTACAGTTCTCTGTATGTATATGTTTGTTTCATGTAAACCGCGCTGATGACAATAGTGCGGTATATAAGAGATGTTAAATAAATAAATAAAAATATTATAATGTCTCTGTATCGTTCCATGGTGTGACCGGACCTTGAATATTGTGTGCAATTCTGGTCGCCTTATCTTAAAAAGGATATAGCGTTATTAGAAAAGATACAGAGAAAAGCCACCAAAATGGGAAAGGGAATGGAAGGATACCCCTATGAATAGAGGCTAAAAATGTTAGGGCTCTTCAACCTGGAAAAGAGATGGCTGAGGGGAGATATGATTGAGGTCTATAAATTAATGAATGGAGTGGAACGGGTCAACATAGATCAATTGTTTACGCCATCAAAATATAGAAAGACTAGGGGGCATGCAATGAAGCTACAGGATAACCTATTTAAGACTAATAAGACAAAATATTTTTTCACTCATCATGTAATCAAACTCTGAAATTTGTATTGGAGGATGTAGTTAAAGCTATTAGCGTAGCCGGGTTTAAAAAAAGGTTTGGACAAGTTCCTGGAAGAAAGGTCCATACACCATTATTAAAGTGGACCCAGAATATCCACTGCTTGCCCCAATACAAGCATTGTAGAACCTGTGTCTTTTGGGGAAACTGCTAGGTACTGTCAGACGGCTGCCTAGGGTGAGAACTTACACAATCTTGACGATGCATATATTCATATGATTCTTGCAAGGTATTGTGGGTATTGTAGTTCATTCACTCCCAAACACAGCTGATGACAATAATTTGAGTTGTGAAACCAAGTGGTAAGATCAATAAAATACTTCTTTTATTGATGGGGTTTAATTTACCCAGCACATGTATGCTTGATAGCACTATAAATGAGGTTACTTGCTTGCAGTGTTTAAAAAGGGATAACAAAAAGTCACAAAGTAAACCAGAAACAACCTTCAGCTTGTCAGGCAATTAGCTAATGTTTTCTTAGCAAATAATTACCAAATACAAAGGCACAAAGAAAAGAATAAACTTTGCTGGTTAGGTTAACTTCTGCTTATTTTCCACGCCGATCTCAGCAGTGATTCTCCCTTGCTCACACACACAATCAGGTGCAGCCCTAATTACTATCAATGGACCAGCTGAAAGCCTTTAGCTGGCTGGCTGCTACTGTGTGAGCCCAAATCCTGCTTTAAGAGCTGTTTGCAGTGGAAATAAAGAACAAAGTTAGGTTTCTTTGTGATGGCTGATGTGTTTGCTCACAGAAAACTAGCAATAGCATTTAGATAGAGAACAGTCCATATAAACTGTATTTTCATCTGCTGTATCAATCAGCATATGGTCACTATCATACATTGGCACAGACGAGTCTTTCATTAAGGCACTATCATGAGAATGCTTATTCCCTTGCTGCCATTCTCTATTATAGATAGGGTCTGGATCAGTGTTCATACCTGAGCCTCTCCTGCTATCATTATTCCTCTCTGTATAGCCTGGCCAATATGTAATCCAATTATGATGTCCAGCCTTCCAATCTTGATCCCTGGACACTGGATCTTCTCTCACATACCTTCGGGCCTTGGTCTGAAAGTCCCTTCCATATGCAGTCTTCTCTCTTCCAGGTAGCCACTGGTGATTCCTATCTCTGCCACTCCATTCCTCTGGCTGAATCCAGTCCAATGGACTCTGCTGGCTTTTGGAATACCTCCCAGTATGAGTACTGCCTTGGAATCTCCCAGACCTTCCAATGGCCTTTCTTCTCTTCCTTCCAGAGAGTTTCCTTCTCTCTCTATCTGCGTGGCTTTTGCTGAAGCTGTTCTTCCAACTGTTGCTGAAACTCTCCCTGAAGCTGGGCTGGAGCTTGTAGTAACCTTTATCTGAAGAATAAGCTCTATTCTTATTCTGTCCTAATGTGTGCTGCTCCCTAACACAGCGCAGCTGTCTTGAATCAGGCCCTGCCCTTTGAGATGAGTGCTTAGGGATTACCTCATAGCTCTCTTGATTGCACACACATTTTCTCACTTCAGCCCCTCTCATGGCTGCTGGAAACCTGGTGCATTCTGGGACTGGTAGTCTTTTATGTGAAAATTCTGTTTTCTCACTTCTACCAGAGCTGACAGGTTGCTTGTTCAGAGTCACATCATCTTTTCTATAGCTCCTACCTGAGCTATGATAAGCTTCCTTATCACAGTACTTGTGACCTAGATTGGCTACTGCTGGAAACAGGATACTGGGTTTTATGGACCTTGGTTTGATCCAGTATGGTATATCTTACGTTCCTATGTTAAATAAAGGATTTGGTTACTGCAAATGGGGATGCACTTTCCATGATGCACAACAATATCGTCAAAGTAAAATCGCAACTCGGAGCACTAACATTACACCTGGATGCGGTAGATGGGAAGCTCCAAAATCATGAAAAATGCGTGAAACCCAAACTCAAGAATGCACGGTGCATTACTACAATCAAACTCCAGCGTGAAGATGCCAATAATAGGTGCCGGTGAAACAATGTAAGAATAAATTGGTCTCCTCAAGGGCAATGAAGATACCATCTCATATCTGAATGCACTCTTACTGAAACTGTTAAATCTGGAACTGCACCAACCTCTTGAGAGAGGGGGTGCCAATAGAGTGCCATCTCATTGTGGGACTCAAACCAAACTACTGCACTCTTTGATTTTCAAGACTTTAAGATACCAACATGCCCTCAACATACTACAAGCAGTGAAGCTGAAGTCACCCATCCTTTTGAATGGCACTCAATTACAATTGTTTCCAGATCTCAGTAAGAACATTGTTACTCAAAGGACCAGCTCTTAGCCTACTGACTGTAGCTCCAAAGATTACAGGCCCGATATGGAATGTTATTCCGGGTGAGAATACAGGTCACTCTACAAAATCAGATCCACAATTTTGAGGACCCAGATCAACTCATGATTTCTTGGATAGCTTCACAGGAGACAGTATGAACTTATTACTAGCTATGATCTCTGTGCAGTTACAGTGCTCCTTTACACACTTAGCTCCTATACCTACAGGGTCCAGTACAGGCCCTATAGACATTCTTCATACTACAGAGACATCAGACTCTGGCACTGGCCAAGCTGAGTAAGGGCTGCCTCCTGGATGCCATTATTTTCTGCCAGATCACTTGTATTCCAGTCAGTGACACAGACTGTTAAACCTCAAATAAGAATTTAATGTTCATGCTAACTTGGACATTTACTTCGTGAATGATTGGGCTTGGCTGAGGAGAGGGGAGGAAACACCTTTTATTTTGATTCCTTCCTGGTTCTTGTCTTCTGTTCTCTCCTCTCTTTACTCAATGTCACAATTTTGTGTAATTATGTGGGTGGGGGGAGGGGAGGAAGGGTTATTTGGAGGGGGTTGTATTAACGGAACTTTGGGTTTCAATTGCATGCTTGCGATCAAACCAACATGCTTGTTTATGTGTTTTTGGTATTCCCCCACAGCTACCCCAAGGTGCTCACACACCACCACTCATGAGATCCTCAGGTAACTTTTGAGACATTCTGGTTGGCCAATATAGGTTTCCTTCACCCATCAACTTCTGATGCCTGATGCCAGCTACAATGGGTGATGACAGAACAATGCGACTTCGTAGCCAAGATGTTTAGATATTGGCTTCCACGATTTCTTTTGAATATCACCAACCAGAACAGATGATGATGACTATCCCACCACTTAACATTCTTTTGCTCAATGTCAATGGTCTGCATCATCCAATCAAATAAAAAAAGATCCTTCTACATTGTCAAAAATAAGCGGCTGATCTGATCTTTTTACAAGAGACATATTTAAGCCATGCAGAAGCTCTTAAACTCAATGATAAAACTTATGTTCTCCTAGTCTGCTCTTCAGCCTTGAAGAAAAAGAGAGTGGTCATTCTTATGTAGAAGATACTAGTCCCGACCATCCTCCAGATGGTGATGGACTTGGAAAGCTGATGGACCCAAGCAACGATTCAGCTCCATCAACATAAGATAACCTGCCTTGTTATCTATGCTCCTAACACTGATTCCCCATATTTCTTTCTTGATATACAGGAACAGCTGCTGCAATCGACACATGATTCCATTGTACTAGGAGGTGACTTCAACCTTGTCCTCAATCCTCTACTAGACAAACAGTTACAGAGCATGTTACAGCCTACCCAAGCTATGCAGGTCATATAGTCCTTAATGCACAGCGTGGCCCTGGTAGACCCCTGGAGATTGCAACATTCTATGGAGACTATTCATTCTTCTCCCTTCCCCACCACACTCATTCGTGTATCGACTTTTTCTGCTCTCCAGTTCTATACTGCCAAACGTGCATAGCACTGAGATCAAACCCATCTCAGGATCAAATCACACAGCAATAACTCTATCGCTCTCTCTGCCTCATCTCAAATCGACTTCTCAAACTTGGCAGCTCAATACGGCCCTCCTGACAGATGAGACCTTCCTCACCAAGGTATGATACATGATTATCTCCTATTTTTCATACAACCACCCTTCAGATACCTCAGGATGGGCTTGGTGGGAGGCCTTCAAGGCTACTCTCGGAGCAGAAGTCACCAATTATGCTATAGGAATCACAAAGGAACTGGAAGAGCAGATTCAAAGTCTTGAGCAAGCTCTCCAAAATAGCATGAACCTGACGGATTTACTTCAACTGCAATGCAACACTATTCTTGGTGAATAGGCTTTGCAGTCAGTCTATATCCAATGGGGATGCTAATTTGCTGAAGCTAATAAAGCGGGCACACTCCTGGCCAGTATATTCAAGGCTTGTAAGGACTCCACACACATCGCAATGCTCCAAGGAACCCACGGCCATCTGCAGATGATGGATGCGGAGAAACTTGAGAGTTTTCATTCCTTTTACACCACATTGTACTCTTCCAAAGTTCCAGACAATGCTGAAGGCTTTAAGAACCTTGTAAAAGGTCTCCAGAGACCCACTCTTACTGCTGAATAGGTGGCTTATCTAGAAAGTGAACTACAAATGGAAGAAGTTATCCAAGCCATCCAAGAACTACCGACGGGCAAAGCATCTGGTCCAGATGGTCTTCCCCCAGAATTCTACCTGACCTTCAAGGCAGAATTAGCATGTCACCTTTTAACATACTTCAAACTGTTGGATATAGAATCACTGAAGACTGGATCCTTTGCAGAAGCCTTGATTGTGGTCCATGAAAAACTGGGAAAGGACCTTCTGAAAGTGGAGAATTATAGACCCATATCACTCTTGAATCTAGAATGCAAAATATACATTAAGACCCTTGCCAATCAGTTATCATCGCTCATCCATAATCTTACACATCCAGATCAGTGTGGCTTTGTGATGGGACATGCAATGGCAGACAATGCCTGACTCCTCCGCCACATTCTCTCCCAAGCTAAGCCCCCCCAATAGCCACTGCTGGGTCTCTCATTGGATGCCTAGAATGGTCATTCCTCCTGAAAACTCTTCAATGGTTTGGGGTAGGCCCACACTTCCTAGATCAGATTAAAGTCCTTTACACTAACCCATGGCATGGATCCTAGTTAACACCACTGTTCCCTCTAAGTTGTGCGCGTGTGCGCGTGCACATACCTCGCCGAGCGAGCGCACATACTTTACAACAGAGCGCACAAAAATTACGGCTCTGATTCTGATAGAAAACACAGACGCCTTAAAATTTAAAAGTTATGATTGTAATTACTAGAAATTTCCCGCTTCATTTAGTAATCGTCTATTTTCATTTAATTTGATTAAAATCAATGTGGTGTACATACTGTATTCTGACGTGCAGTCAAATTTTAAAGTATATAACTCCAAGTGTCGTTATGTGGCGCACAAAAATTTAACCTTCCTTCAAAAGCTGCACACAGCTGATATTTTATGCGCACACAGCCTACAGAAAATTAGAGGGAACATTGGTTAACACCTTTCACCTTAGGATGTGGAAAACATCAGGGTTGCCCGCTTTCACTGCTCCCCTTCAATCTGGCGTTGGAACTCTTGGCTCATCTTTAATGATAGAATCCAGAGATCCAGGGATTTCAAGCTTAGGATCTCCACATCAAACTCTGCTTTTGTGGATGACGTCTTACTCTTGGTCTCACCCTCCTCTGTTCCAGCAGTTCTACACACTATCAAACAATACTCCTCTCTCTCAGGTTACAAGGGTTAAAAGATTAACTGATCAAAACTGACAAGTTTTTCCCTGAGTAACAATATTTTTCAATCAGACCTGGTAGCCTTTTCATTCTAGTGGTCGGGTGATGTCACTAAATACCTTGGAGTCTCTTTGTACCCCATGCTGGCCAGAACACATGAACAAAATGTGGCTTATCTCTTGCAATCGATACATTCTCTTATAGTGCAATGGTCTATGATGTCCCTATCATGGTGGGGACATTTAAAAACTGTAAAAATGCATCTAGTGTCCAAAGTAAATTATGTTCTAGGAATAATGACTATCTTGCTGCCAGATACCACATATAAGCAACTGGAATCACAGTTGGTATTCTTCCTTTGGAATTCTAAAACCCTAAAGGAGTGGCTCAGTGGTTGAGACAGGTTATCTCAGGCTGGAGGGATTGGGGTCTCTAGTCCCATGACTACTCCTTGTGGCCTTGGGCAAGCCACTTAACCCTCCATTGCCTCAGGTATGTTTAGATTGTGAGCACTTCAGGGATGAGGGAATAAAAAAAAAGTGCCTGTTAGCATATATCTGTAAACTTCTTTGACCCAGTGAAAAGCAGTATATAAGCACAGCTAAATAAATAAACTACATGGAAAGTTAAATTATGCAAGGAGATGGGGGAAGTTCAGTTCCCAGACTTTCAAAAATACCACCTAGCTTTTCTTCTTAAGCAAGACTTACAATGACTCCGGTCCATGGAAGGAAACAATAGCCCAACGTGGCTTCTGCTGGAACAACAACTATCTGCCCCTTTTCCTCTCTCTTTCCTAATTGGGATCGCTAACACAAAGACATGCAGGGAACCATCGGTGATTTCCTCAACACAGGTAGCATGTCACCACTTAAACCACATCCTACAGCCCTCTCATTCCTTATCCCAGCTCCATCTAATCTGATGGAACCTCACTTTTAGGCTCCAGCAGAAGCACATTAATAGGTCCATTTGGCACGCAAAAGGAATTTGGACCATCGGCCAACTTACCACCCCCACTGCATTCAAAGATTTCTCAACCCTTCAGCATGAATTTGGCCTTCCAGACAAGTTCTACTACCAATGGCTACAACTTTACCATGTCTATGACAGGAAGGAGTAGTTCCCATTCTCGGATAACCAGGAAGCCACAGCTGATAGACAAGCATTTAAGGAGACCTGACTGAACCTCAGATGGATTTTTTGATCAAAGTAACAGAGCTGGTTTTTGTTTCAGAATTTTTTTCTTTTTGAGAGAACTTTATATCATCAGATAGCTGGAGTAGCGATGGGGGCCACGTGTGCCCCCTCTATAGCGAACCTTTACATGGGGGAATTTGAGCGCACGTGGGTGTCACCATCTTCCTTTCAACAGTATATCCCCTTTTGGGGTAGATACATTGATGATATTTTTATGATGTGGACCGGTCAGGAAAGCCATTTGAAGGAATTTTTTCTTTGGTTAAATCAACAAGATCCCCACATCCAATTTACCTATATGTATAGTAAAGATAAAATCACTTATTTGGATGTTGAGGTTATGAAAGGAGGAGATAATTGGCGCACTTCGATCCACCGAAAGAAGGTAGATAAGAATGCCCTGTTGCATTATCAAAGTGCACATCCCATTCAATTAAAAAACAGTCTCCCTTTCTCACAATTTCTCCGATACCGATGTAACTGCTCAGAGGTAACTGATTTCAAAGAGCAATCAAAGATCCTTAAGAAACATTTTTACAGTAGAGGATACCCTGTGCGAGTTGTTAAACAGGCATATACACGGGCGCTGTTTAACAACAGGGAGTTGTTATTGTCACAAGGAGATAAGGATCAATCTGATGAGGGACAAGTTAATTTAATAACAAAATTGTCACCTTATAGTCACCAGCTTCAGAAGATCTTGAAACGCCACATGAATGTGCTTCATAGTATTCCTGGATTGGAAGAGAAATTGATTCGGTGCATGTGGCAACGCCATAGAAATTTGAAGGAACTCCTTAGCCCGGTAGTGTTAAGGCCAATTGATACTCCAGAAAGCAACATAAGGAGTGGTCACACTAAATGTGGTAACTGCAATATTTGCAATATCACGTTGGAACTAACTGAATTCCACTACCATGGCAGAACCTATGACTTAAGGAAACAGACATCATGTGGTTCAACGTATGTAGTGTATGGCATCCAATGCCCTTGTCAGTTAGTGTATATTGGCAAAACCATCCACCCTTTGAGAATCAGGTTCAGCGAACACCAAAGTCGATTGCGTTGTAAGAGGAAGGAGGCACCAGTTGTAGCCCATTGTCTAGATTTTAATCACCAATTTGATCATCTCCGGTGTTTTTGTATTGATCAAGTGACAGCGGGTTATGCTGGTAGGACGAGAGATCAAAGCTTGTTGATGTGTGAACAACGTTGGATCTACACTTTAAGCTCCACATCTCCTGGTGGTCTTAATGCTCAAATTGATTTGGTGGTGTGTGTCTAATAAGAAAGTGTATGGAGCTTGAGATGTCAGCTGCAATCGTTACAAGTCGACAGAGGACTAGCTGTTGTAATACTGAGGACAACAATTCAGTGAGAGAATGGTATTGCGAACTGCATTGGTTGACCACTCATGTTGGATGAAGGCTCGACGCCGTTTGGACACTAATGAACAGGGTAGATCCCTATGAGTCCACAGGAGGAGCCAATGGGATTGGGTTTGTAATTAGTATCTGCATAAAAGTATGTCATTCCATCATCATCGCGCATGTGCGGCATTTTTTCAATGATGACAAGTCTGATGGGGAGAAAAGTGAGGTATGAGTTCTCCCGTCGGAACACCTGGAATGTCCTTGAAGGTGTAATATAGTCGAGAAAATTTTTGATTTTTGTCAAAAAATACTGTTTGTTTAATCAGCTTTTTTTGTTTAGCATTTAGAACTCACCTAGACGTGCAGTTGCCATGTGTTTGCACAGAGTTGGAATCCCCCGGAGAAACCGCTTGATCGGTGAAACGCATCAGCGCTATGAATTCGCATTGGGATCTGAGTTCTGACTCCTATCAACAATTTTTCAGATAAGCAAGTTTTGCTATTTTAAAGAGTCATGGGATTTGAGTTCTGGTTTTGATTAAGTCTTTAGATGAACAAGTTTGTTATTTCAAGAAGTTACAAAGAAGTTAATAAGTGAACAGGGGAAGTTTCAGGTCCTTGATGCAACACAGGGGATTGGAGTTTAGAGGTGTTCACCTCATTTAATCCTTCCCCGATTTAGTCTGAGACCTGTTCCCCATGTAATAAAGTATTTTTTGGTCGTGTTAGTGAGTAGAGCAATTTCTCTCTTTTGGAGTTTGTATTCTAATTGCTCCAACATACCCACTTGGAGATTTGTTGTCAAGCATTTAAGGAGGACAGATCAAGAGCCAGTGTATTCGTATGGTGAAAAAGCAGGATGTCATGAGCATAGTAGTAGGTGGAGATACCAAACAGCTGAATAAGGAGAGTGAGTGGGGCCAGGAACATATTAAAAAGACGAGATGCAAAAACGCCCTGAAGAACGCCATAAGCAAGAGAATGAGGCAAAGAAATACAGGAGTTGAAGGAGACCATAAAAAAGCGGTTAGTCATAAAATATTGAAACTAACAGAAAACAGTCCCATGGATACCAATGTCAGAAAGATGAGAAAGAAGGATAGCCTGATTAATGAGATCAAAGGTGGAGAAAAGATCCAAAAATATTAGAAGGGAGACATTACCACGATCAAAGGATTGCTGAGCTTCGCTAAGAAGAGAAGTGAGGATAGTTTCAGTGCTGTGTGATAGATGAAATCCAGACTGATGGGGATGAAGAGAAATGGTTTTATAAAGATGGTCAGTAAGATGAGAGAAAACAAGATGTCCAGGGACTTTAGAGAGAAAAGGAATATTAGTAACAGGCCAATAGTGAGACAGGACCAAAGGATCAAGGGAAGATTTCTTAAGGAAAGAACGAACCAGGACAGACTTCCATGGGAGGGAGACAGTGCCAGACAGTAACCAATTATGAAGGATAGAATGTGCCCTGGGAAGCAATGCCAGGGAGTCGAGTAAGATTCAGGAGGAGGGGATGGGATCAGAGAGACATAGAAACATAGAAATATGATGACAGAAAAAGACCACATGGCCTATCTAGTCTGTCCTTCCATATCAGCAACTACAACAGTCCCCTTTTTACCTTTAGAGATCCTCTGTGCTTGTCCCATGCTTTTTTGAATTCAGTTACTGTCCTCATTTGGTGGTCTTACACACTGAACTGATTAGCTTGGAGAGAGATATGAGCAAAGGTAAAGTAAAAAAGGAGTATCTATGAGGAAAGATGGGCGATAGGAGTGCAGACTGCAGATGGGAAGAGGACAGCAATGGATGAGAGGAATATGAAAAGGAGAAGGAGAGGAAGGAGGGGGGTATTACCATCACCACCTTAGAACCCAAAAAGAGATAAAGGGGTTTAACAATCTTAGAAATATCTATGGTTCTTTATCTTTATCTTTATTTTACACTTGATATACCGCCCAGGCCATGGCATTAGGGCGGTTTACAATAAAACATCAATGCTGCAGAAGAGAAGGAAAAGAACGCCATTTATATGACAGGAGAGTAGTAGGAGATACAGTGATAGCCATCAGAGATAGGAGGGAGCGAGAGAGAAGGAGACTAAAGAGGGCTGGTATATGGGATGTCATAGGCCTGTTGAAACAAATGTGTTTTGAGAAGTGTTTTGAATTTCTGGTAGGAGGCTTCAAGGCGGAGCGCAGATGGTAATGCATTCCAGAGTGAAGGGCTGAGAAAGAAAAACGCAGTGTGACACGTTAGCTCTAGGTTAGCCTGAGATGGGGATGAGAGAACAAGTCGATTTGCCTGGAGAGACTGAAATTGACGGTAGGGGGTGTGCGGTGCTATGAGATTGGCTAGATACTGAGGAGTCGAGGTATAGAGAACTTTATGAGTCAAAATCAAAAACTTATTTTAAAATATCAAAATCACACCTATTATTTAATCACACATTCACAGCAATTAACAAGGAAATTGAAACTATCCATTAGTATTTCAATGCAAATTATTATCCTTAAAAATGTGCAAGCAGTATGTTCTTAGTTTCTCCAGTAGCAATATGTTCTTAGTTGCTGAAGACATTTCTCCAGTAGGGTATCTTACTTGCTGTGTTGGGTTTGCCATTTTGGCATGGTTGCTCTGAAATACAGAAACTATTTCAAAGACTGGTAGAGGAGATATGATAACAAATTGCACCTTGGAACTAGGAATGTCAACAAAGCCACTGAGCAAGCTTGGTGCTAAGTAGAAATCCATTTCTGTCAAGTGGAGGTAATTAACAATTGATTTCGACTAGCTGTAAACACATATTTGTGTTTAATGATTTCAAACATGATTCCTTTGAAATCCACTAGAAAAGTATCAATACAAATTTTGAAACATTAGATGAGAGAAAAGAAACTCTATTTTATGTTGATATGAATTTTCAAAGATCATTAAAAACCAGGTAAACCAAAACAAGATCTAATGATACATAAGGCAGTGTTTCTCAGTCCAGTCCTGGAGTATAGGTAATTCCCTAATCTGGGGTATAGGCACTCCCTAACCAATATGGTTTTCAGGATATCCACAAAAGAATATGTAGGAGATAAGTTTGCATGCTCTGTTTCCAATGCATGCAAACTTATCTTATGCATATTCATTGTGGTGGGTGCCTTACAGGTTAAGAACAAGATTGTATTTATTTATTTACATTTTCTTATATACCGCGCTATTCAACATTAGTGCGGTTTACATGGAACATAAAACATACACGTTGCATATAATGAACTGTGCTTACAGGAAACAGGAAATCAAACTTGGATAACTTGGGGGAACTATTTACATTGAATAGATAGGTAGCTTGGGTTAGTATCACTGTTTAATTGGATTGTTATTTTGTATTTGCTTTCATTTTTCATTTTTATGTATTTAAATTTGTTAATGGCACTGAAAGAACAGTAGTTCTTATTGTGATATATAAGAGTTTTATTAAGGGGAACAAAACGATAGGGGGTAATCCACTACTGATTTGAGAAACACTGATTTAAGAGGCTTAGGCACTAACTATAATATCTATGCAAGGCCATTTAAGTCCCTATATTCTAAACTTTGTTAGTTTAATACAAGAATTAATCTACTCTTAACAGTTAACACGGTGCCACATGAACAGTTAACACATTAACTGCTAACAACATCTGTTTTGACTTTCAAATTGTATTTATTCATTTCAACAAAATACAAGTCACAGTACAAAAACTTGTAAAGAAATAAGGAAAATAGTAGTAAAACAAGAAAGGAAAACTTAAAGCCCAAAAGACCCAACAGGAATTAAATCAACCATTCACTTCTCTAGCCCACAATAATGAGAGGATTTCCATTAGGAAATTATCAAATCAGTCATTTGAGAAAAATAAGTTTGAGCACAGTCAAACAATTTTAATGGCAGCTACAAATCCTAGGATGAAGGCTGGTGGTAAACATGCAAGAACAACAAAAGCTGGGATGGATACAAAAAACCCATAAGATAAAGACTGAAACTTAACTAAACACTTACAAGGGTACTTAAGAAAGAATGACACAGCAAGCCTAGGACAAAGAAGAAGAAATTCCCTTCTACGCCGTTGGGTCTCCCAAATGAGGTCTGGGATGGCTGTGACCAAAAGACTCATGAAACATATATTCCTTTTACAAAAAAAAAGCATCTTCAGGAACCACTCTCAACTGAGCAAATTGAACCAAACATGTGGCCAGTACCACAGACTCAGATGCTGAAGTTTCTAGGATTTCAGAGATATCTAAAACATCAGCATTAGGAAAGGCAGGATCAGTAGAAGCCCCAGATACCTTCTTATCTGAAGGGAGATAATAAATTGTTACAATAGGGGGATGGGACTCAAGGGGAACCTGAATAACCTCCACTATATAATTTTTGAACATTTCTCTTGAGGAAATATACTGCGATCTTGGGATACGGTTGGTAAGGTCCAAGGCGGATCAAAGGGGGTAGGGGATTATGGGTGCTCCTGAGAGAGATTGGGGGTTCCCTGATATGTCCAGTGGCAGCCCTGGAGGCCTATCTGTGGGCAAGGCCATGGGGGGATGGCTATCTCTTTGTGCACAAGGATGCACGCGGGCTGACGCGGTTTCAGTTCGCAGCAGTTTTGCGGATGACGCTGCTGCAGTTGGGCTTGGATCCTAGCAATTTTTCTCCTCATTCATTTTGAATTGGTGCAGATACTAGTGCTGTGGAGGCAGGGTTAACTGAACAGGAGAATCAGCAGATAGGCAGATGGCGGTCAAGAGCATTCCAGGGGTATGTGCGCTTATGATGGGAAGAGTTCATGACGGCTGCTGTCTATTTTCTTTTAGATGTCAGGCAGATTCCAAGTCGCTGCTGGATGATCGGCCATTCGTTTGTGTACTGGGCTGGTCAGCGAGCAGCAACAAGGCCAGTGGGACCAAATATCAGACTGGACGCCTCTGAGGTGACCGTCTTATGGCTGGGCGAGCGCGGTCTTCGCTGGATGCAGCTCTTGCCTTTGCTTTGGCACCATGAGTGCTCAAAGGGGGCACCAGCATTTCTATTGCTGCACTTGGGAGGCAACGACCTGGGGTCCTGGACGTGTAAGCAGCTGATCAGAGCGGCCAGAAGGGATTTGGCTGAAGTGCTGTTGATGTTTAACAATGTTGTTTTATTATGGTCTGATATAATTCCAAAGCCTGCTTACTGGGGCCACCAGAGGTGGTCTAGGGGGTTGATCAAAATTAATTGGCAAATTGGCCGATGGGTGTGTGAAAAGGGAGGATTGCAAATTTTACATCCCTGGATTAAAGTGGATTGCGCCGGTTTATATCGGCAGGATGAAGTACATTTATCCCCGGTGGGGATGGATTTGCTCCTGAATGACTGGCAAAAGGCTTTGGAGTATGTGCTGAAAGGGAGGTTAGCTGGTCGCAGCTTGAATTTGGGGGGCGGCCCAGGGACGAGGGAGCCATTGGTAATACTCAGGGTGGGGGTGGGGTACCCCCGAACCGGTCAACTCCTCGGGGCTTTTGCTAAAAATATGGCGAAGCCGGAAGAGGGGGGGGGGGGGGATGGAATAGCCTTGGGCCGGTTCACAGCGGAAGAGGGAATGAAGTCACCTTGCTACTCAAACAGCTGGTGAGGTATCGTTCCTCTACCGGAACCCGAATGATGAAGGTTTTGTTGTTGGTAGTTTGTTATTGGATAATGTTATATGGTTAATAAAGATGCGACCAGTTTAATTCCCAAAGTGTTTGTAATGTTGTTATTTAAAGAGGGGAGGGGAGAGGTGGTTGGGGGGGGGGGACAAGGCAGAGACAGGTGCACCACGTCCACCGTACACTGGTTACAAGATTTTAAATTTCACCCCCCATTCCACTGGCAGCCATTGCAAGGAGAGTGAAACTGGACAAATATAATCAAAACTGCTTCCACCAACCAGAATGTTGCATACAAATTAGGTTTTGACAGACACATGTAAGATTGCATAGTATACTGTCTTCTAGATATTATGTGTCCTGTTAATCCTTTAAATTATAACATAAATCATAATGAGACTATACTATCATTTTAATGATTATTTTCTAGGTTTGAAGGTGGAAATTTAACATAATTACTGTAAGGTCACTCAATAAAAAAGAAAAAGATTCTTGCTGATGCAACCCAAAGAGTTTCAATTTGATGCACTAGTTTGTTTGAAATTTCCTTGCAAATATGTCATTAAGTATCAGATTTGCAAATATGTTTTTATGATCCACCTCAATTTTTCTCTGGGTCTTTTGTTTCTTCTACCTCTGTATATGTGGATGTAGTAAGGTAAAAGATCTGATTTTTAGTATATTGTGACGGAGCTTAATGGAGGTCTTTTTCCTTCTGTATTATATTTATTTCCCCTGTTTACTTTGTTTGTTTTAGTCCCCCCCATCCACCCTATTTTGTAGACTTTATGGCATTTGGCGAACATGTTTCTTTTCCTGTAATTGCTTATGTTATCTCCTAAATTGAGACCATTTTCTGTAGAATAATGTATCTTGATTTGTAATGTTGGAAAATTCAATAAAGAAAAAAAAAAATTAAACATGTGCCTCAAGCTCCTAGAAGGCCAACATCTCTATATAAAGACTTCAAACCCAACACCAAGATCTCAAAGCCTATATCAATGCTTTGGAATCTATGAACATCATGATCTTCTAATATCATAGACATCCTTCCAAGACATTCCAAACTTAATCCACCATTAAACAACAAGAAACCCCCATCTCTTTGACTCTCATTCCACTTCTCTAGAATGATGTCTTGTCATTCTGTAAGACCCAAAAAGCCCAATATCTATTAGCAGGAGGGATATAATAAACATTCTCTCTAAGTTGCCAAGGAGTCCTCTGCCCACATTCCTGCTGGTGGGGGATGGTGATTTAGTAATATGTTTTCAATCATGAGGAACAGGTAGGTTCTGCAGGACTCCCCATTTCAAATGCTCCCAGGTCCCAACTTTTCATTGGCAGGCAGCATTTGACAGGTCTCTTATAAGCACTGCTGCACACCTGCAAGAAAAAGAAGCTAATGGTGTTTTAATTCTATTTCAGTAAAAACTCTAAGTACATACTGTAAACAGTAGTGATAAAACCAGATAAAAGGTACACATTTATTAAACAAAGACTGCTAATACATAAATAATCATAAGACTATATATAAATATCACAATAAAATAAATATAAAACCCAACAGGTTTTGGTCACAGCCTGCTTTAGGTGTAGCAAATAAATAAACAAATGATATGGTCAATACAATCAGTAAAACAACAATAAAACAATATCAATGCAATAAAGTGCACTATAATGCTAAAAACTGGAGAGCTCTACAAGATAAAAATGAACTGAAAACCAAGAAGAGGGTTAGTAATCAGACATAAAAATAAATATATAAATATATAAATAAGTCATCATGGAGGTCGCCGTATCTTAAAAAGGATATAGCAGAATTAGAAAAGGTACAGAGAAGAGCCACCAAAATGGTAAAGGGGATGGAAGGATTCCCCTATGAGGAGAGGCTAAAAAGGTTAGGGCTCTTCTACCTGAAAATGAGTTGGCTAAGGGGAGATATATGATAGAGGTCTATAAATTACTGAATGGAGTAGAACAGGTAAACGTAGATTAATTGTTTATGCCATCAAAATATAGAACGACTAGGGGACATACAATGAAGCTAAAGTGTAACCCATTTAAGACTAATAAGAGAAAATATTTTTTTCACTCAACTTATAATCAAATTCTGGAATTCATTACCGGTGGATGTAGTTAAAGCTGTAACCGGAGATCTGTACCCGGCGCTCTCCATCTGCCCTACCTTTTCCCATTACTTGTATATCCCGCCAAATAATTTCACAGACACTGCTTTTTGGAAAACACCAGGTCACAGCTTTATTGCCCAATAACAGAACAATTTAACAAATACAACAAAACAACCAATTATACCCCCACCCCTCCTCCCGCAGCGGAGCAATACTTCACCTGCCATACTATTAGCAAGGTGACCTCGCTTCTGCCCCCTGGCCTGGTCACCACCAGTCCAGTTAACCCCACCCCTGCCCGACTTCGCCATATCACTAGCAAAAGTCTGCTCGGGGTTCTCCGGGTCGCGGGCACCCTGCCCACGCCCAAGCAGCCTCCGGCTCCGGACCCCGGAAACCTCCGGGATCCCGCCGACAAATTCCCCCACCCAGCTGTGACACCCCTATGTCCCCCCCAACTGACCTTCCCAATAATGGGCGGGAGGGCGGGACTCCGTTCCCCGCTCTGCTCTTCGACCATGTGCTGAAGGCGCGTTCCGGCTGCCCCAGCACATAGCCCGATTCCCTCTCATGATTGGCTCTTGCCGCGCGCGTCCCCGCAGCAGAGCCAATCATTTCAAATAATGCCCTGGCATCCCTTCGTGCCTGCTTGCCTCCCCACGCGCAGCCCCCCCCCCCCCCGCCGCTTCTGCCCTAACGGCAGAGACCCGCGCCGGGCCGAGCCACCGGTTAACGGCAGCCTCCGAGACCCTGCTCTGCAGCCTTTAAGTAACTGGAGATCTGTACCCAGCGCTCTCCATCTGCCCTACCTTTTCCCATTACATGTATATACCGCCAAATAATTTCACAGACACTGATTTTTGGAAAACACCAGGTCACAGCTTTATTGCCCAATAACAGAACAATTTAACAAATACAACAAAACAACCAATTATACCCCCACCCCTCCTCCCGCAGCGGAGCAATACTTCACCTGCCATACTATTAGCAAGGTGACCTCGCTTCCGGCCCCTGGCCTGGTCACCACCAGTCCAGTTACCCCCACCCCTGCCCGACTTCGCCATATCACTAGCAAAAGTCTGCTCGGGGTTCTCCGGGTTGCGGGCACCCTGCCCACGCCCAAGCAGCCTCCGGCTCTGGACCCCGGAAACCTCCGGGATCCCGCCACTGGCATAGTCACGCCCTGTGACTTTGCCGCCCCTCAGTTACTTGGGCTCAAGCTGTGAACTGTCCCCGTTACCCCTTACTACCCGCTCCAGCGCTTCCTGCCAATCATTGAGGAGGAGGTCAACCCCCACCGTTGCCAAATGAACACCATCGCTCCTGTATAAATCTGAGCACGCAACATCCACCCAAGCGTGGTGGACCTGACATCCCCAATGCTCTACCACCCACTTCCCAATTTGCCTATTGACCTTCGTCAAACCAGGAGACCAGCGACTCTGCCCCCGGCACACCGGTCTCGGGATGACATCCGAACAAATAAGCACCACCCCTTCAAACATTCGCATTATTTGGGCAAAGTCCCGTTTTGCTGCATTGATTAACTGCTTGCAGGTCCACGACGCATGGTGGCGCAGCAAGGGCAGCAGCTGAGGCCAGTTCAGCCCCCTCTCACCCAGCCATGAAATGTTCACCACCGCGGGGTCCAACCCCAGGTTCCGCCCGATAGGCCTATTCTCTGCACGCCTGCCAGCCCAGAACACAAACGAATGCCCCAACATCCAACAGCCCTGTACACCTCTGCCCCGATCTGAAAAAGAAAAAACAATGGTTAAACATCCATCCCCCCCCTCCCACCATTTTAGAACCGAACATATGTCTGAAACGCTCTGGATCGCCACCTGCCAATTGCTTGTATCTGGGAGGCCGACATTCCCGCACCTGCCGCGCTAGTCGCAGCCCCAATGCGAAAAGAATGTGCCGCAAATTGGCTAGCGTCGATCCCCAGCCGTTGCAGCCCCAAACGCATAACCGCTGTCACTTGATATCTTGTGACTAACCGAGAGTCCGCATGCACAAACAACCCCTCTGTAACCTGCGGGCGTACTTCGAGGAAAGACATCAATGCCTTCACTGGGCACGTGTCCCCAGAAATCGCCCTCAGGACCACCCATTTACCTCTGCCACGTTGGTCCGTTTTCGATCTTTTCAAAAGGACCGACAAGCGATCCCCCTGCACATGCACATGCTGCCTCAACAAGCTATTCCCCACACCTCTCTTTGTGGACTCTGCTACCAATTCCCCAACCCGAAAGGCTCCAAAAAAGGCCACAGAAAATATTGCCTTAAAGAGCCTGGCTTCGTAACCTGACGCTGCCACCTCAGGCAATGCCGCACACAGACCCCTTAACAAGTCATGCGCTACCGGGCGCCGATGATCCGGCATAGCCGGCCTCGCCCGCCCCCATCCTTGCATAAGCTTCCTCACCAGAAAACCCTCGCCCGATGGGGCCCAACCAACCGCTTTTGCGAAAAAAAGAAACCCTGCTAAATGCCCCCGAACCGAAGTCTGAGAGACACCCCGCCTCCTCGCATTAACTATATAACCCCCTAATAATAGATCCGAAACTAGCCCGCCACACCACCCTTACTGTTGCAGAAATTCCACCACCCTCTCACATCCTCTGCAATATGCCTCCCAGGTTCTCTCTGCCACCGAGCTGCGCAGCATCTCCCTCATCTCTGCAGGCCAACGCTCCATAAACTCCAAGGGACCTCGAATCCCACCGCAGCTGCCTCTGGCGCCAGCTTCCGGAAACGATCCCACTGCAAGCCGTGAAAAGAGCATCAGCAATACTGTTATTAAGACCTGGTATATGCCGCGCTCTCAATGTCACATTCCTACACAAACAGTATAAAACAACTTTTCGCATCAATGCTGCCACTTGGCCGCAACGTGGCGTATAATTATTCACCCACGTTCACCATGCTTCATTGTCGCACCACCACACTACTTTTTTGTTGACGCAATTTATCCGGCCACAACTCTCCAAAGCCACCAACATCGGGAAGAGCTCCAAGAACGTGATATTCTGTAATAGTCCCACGTCTTCCATGCTGCGGCCATCTCCCTGCACACCATTCCCCTCCAAAATAGACACCTAAGCCCGTTCCCCCAGCCGCATCTGTGAACAACTGTAATTCCTCACTTGAACGCTCCTCGTCGACCAGGACCGCTGATCCATTGAACTCAGTCAAGAAGACATCCCACACTAACAAGTCCTCGCGCAAGCTCCTGTTGATTCTTATACGGTGATGAGGTTTAGACACACCCGCCGTGGCCAATGCCAAATGCCGTAGGAATACACGACCCATGGGTATGACACGACAGGCGAAATTCAATGAACCAATCAAAGCTTGCATTTCTTTCAACGTGTACTTTGAGGATGCGAGCGCATTTGCTACCAATACCCTTAGCTTCACAACCTTCTCCGGGGGTAGTCACGCCACCATGTCCACCGAATCCAACTCAATGCCCAAAAAGGTTATCTTAGTCGCCGGCCCTTCGGTCTTTTCTTCGGCTAACGGCACCCCCAATTCCCCAGCCATCTCCACAAAACCCTCTAACAAGGCCCTGCATTGCGCCGTCGTAGCCGCACCAACAAACAACAAATCATCCAAATAATGAACCACACTGGCGCAGCCAACACGCCTCTCGACAACCCACTGCAAAAACGTGCTGAATTTCTCAAAAAACGCACAGGACACCGCACAGCCCATAGGCATACATTTGTTGAAATAATACTCCCCTGCGATGTGGAAGCCCAGCAGATGAAATGAAGACGGGTGCACCGGCATCAAACGAAAAGCGGCCTCGATATCCACCTTGGCCATCAACGTTCCGTGCCCAGTCGTCCTCACTAATCCAACTGCCTTGTCAAATGATGCATAACGGACCGTGCAGCATTCACGAGGAATGTGGCCGTTCACCGATTCTCCTTCCGGATAAGAAAGATTATGAATTAACCGGAACTTCCCCGGCTGCTTCTTTGGAATAACTCCCAATGGGGAAACCACAAAATTCCAAAATGGGGGCTCTGGAAAAGGGCCCGCTATCCTGCCCAACGTCAATTCGCCGTGTAATTTTGCCTGGACCACATCCGCAAAGCGACGCACAGACGGCCCATTCCTCCCAACCTTGATCCCAACCCCACCCACTACTGGAATTACAAAACCTTCACTAAAACCTTTCAGCAATACCTCTCCGTCCCGTTTTTTAGGATAATTACGTAGCCACTCACTCAAAACCCTTACACGTATTGGAGAGGGGGCCATGCTGAATGCTGGGCTCTCACTTGGCCACTGGCAACGCGCTCCCCATGAGTCCCTTTTTGATACATTTTGTCGCGGAATGCCCTCCCCCGCAGTTCGCACATGCGTGCCGGAACTTGCAATCCGGGAACGGGCAGGAGGACTTGTTGAACCTCCAACATACATCCCCAACTCCGACCCCTTGCTTGATCGCCCCCCCCAACTCCCGCTGCCCGAAAGGCCCGGTTTCCGACAGCATGGGCCCCACCCGCTGCTTTCACCGCCACTCCCCCTCCACCCACAACGCCCGACCTGATTGACATTTGTGTGAGCCACAAGTTGATATCCTGGCTGCCCCAAGACAACAACCTGTTCTCTTCCATTTTATCCCGAAACTTCTCGTTGTAATTGAGCCAGGACCACCCTTCGTGCATCTGCGACGCCTCCAGAATAGAGTCCGCATAAGACAAAAGCATCCCATACTGTTCCGGGTAACGTTTACCCCACACACTCGCCAAACGCAAAAAGGCCCTCACCCAATTTACCACTGTCCGCGCCACCTTACGCACTCTCCCCGCTTTTTCATCCTCTTTTCTCTTCTTTTTACTTTCCCCAGAACGCTTACGTCCCTCCAACAATCGGAAAATGTCAATGTACCGCCTTTTCCAAATCTGCCGCCTCAACTTCTTTGGGACCCCTTCCCACAATTCCGACAAAGCAGTAACCCCTGTCGACCCCACCCCGGAAGCACCCTGCTCCGCGCTCTTAGCCCTTTCTGCCGAGGACCCCGTGGACGAACTCGATGACGATGACGTGGAGGAATCGGATCTACGCCTGCGATGGCAAGTATGCTGCCGCTTACGAGTAGCCTTCCCCGCCTTTTCTCGTCGCACCCCCTCCTCACCCCATCCTCCTGTTCCCCGTGCAACTCACCAATGACCGCCGCCTCCGGGGACTCCAGGACTCGCTGTGGATGCACGTCTCCGGACCCGACTTCCACCGTTCGCGGCACACCCTCTCCGAGCACTGCTGATCCACCAGAGGGGCCGCTGCGTGCTGGCATCGCCTGCACCTCGCCGCTCTCCGTCCTGTCTTGCTGCAATCCAGAGAACCTAGCTCCGGTGGAAGCCATTGCTGGAACCTGCGGAGACAAAAAGAAAACCCTGCTGGGTAGGGAAGGATCCTAAAAGACAAGCAGTCCCTGGTCCAAAGAGATGGGAATCCAGTCTGATAGGACCATTTGAAGGACAAACACATCCTCTTCCTCCCCAGTCTGTTGAAGAATGTGAGTGGGCAGGGAAGGTAGCTGGGCATTGCAGGGCCTACATCATCCCAGGCAGGTGACCCTGAGATCAGTATCTGAGGCAGCTCACTTGGAATGACAATACAGCAGGGTAGCATAGGCCTGCCGGATGGGGTAGGACACTAAAAGACAGGTAGTCCCTGCTTGGAAGAGCTGGGAATCCAGTCCGATAGGAACATTAAATGGGAAAACATATCCACCCTCTCTGCAATCCATTAAAGAGCATGAGTGAGTAGGCAGGGTAACTGGGCACTGCAGGATCTAGCCTAAGCTGGGTGGGTGAGGAGTGATGGTATTCCAGGGCCACATAACAGGGGAGGATGGCATAGGGTGCTAAAAAATAGACTGTCCCTTTCCCTTAGAGTTGGGAATCCAGTCCAAGCATATCATAATTGGCCTGATACACCATCACTCTCTTCCAATTGACCCTTTCCTCCCAGGCCTGCTGCCAGCAACCTCAACCTTCCCACTTATTCAGGTGAAGATGCAATAAGGTGACATTAAATATTTTTAAATTTGTATATTTCTTTGTTTTTTATTTTTTATTTAGATTTATTTTCATTTACTTAGTCTGTCCTTATCAATTCATTTA